>OU862870.1:45785751-46985751 GCA_917880715.2 Matsumyia berberina | reverse complement strand
TGTCGATGGAGTTTATCGAAGTATTTGCTATTGCTTACCTAAAGCCAGATCTCCTTAGGTGTGTGTATGTCCGTTTCAATTTTACCCATCAAAGACAAGACTTTTTCCAACACAACTTCTTCAACAGCCATAGTCAAAGGAATACATTATAGAATCATGAAGATCCATTATAAAAGTTGCAAATCATCATCATCATCGTCTCTCCTGAACATCACCATACTTGATAATAATTTCTCCATAAAAGACCACCAGTCTCATCCATTATTCTTTTTGTTTCTTTTGTCCAGGCAGTTAGACACAATCATGTTGATCCTCACTCAGACGCGACGATCATTTTGCGACAACGATGATAAATTAAAGAGCCAAAGGAGTCTCACGTCTCGCCACCACTAAGCACTTATAATTAAGTAAACATTGGACAAAAAAAAAAAAAAGTTGAATTCCCCAGTAGCAATATTGCTTCTATTTGAACAAGCTGAGGATCCTGTCATCGATCAAGATCACGATCAGTGGAGCGCGGTAAAATATGCTCTGTATTTGGAGTGTGCAGAGAAAGATGGTCACGTGTTTTTGAGTTTAGCGGACGTGGTAGGGTTTCTTGTCTTTACCTGATGAGATGAGAAGTGGGCTCCAATATGGAATAAAAAAATTGTTGGTACACTCAACTGGACCATATTGACCCGGACTGTTTGTTCAGCTTAAATATATTTGGTCTGGAGATCTTTCAAGTGCGTTTGTTCCTTCTTGGATGATGGTCATTAGGAGAGATGCTGATGATGAATTTATTTATTCATTGAGTGGTAGTTGATGGGGTATGCGTTTGAGTCTGCAAATTGTTCCAAGTAGGGTCTGCGACCTTTTCTCTTAGTAACAATGTGTTTCATTTCAAAAATGTTGTACAGTCCTTGTGAGGTTTTAAATTGCTGGTGGGACAGCTGGGGATGCGGTAAGCCTAGCTTTTCGCAACCATTCATACTGTTCGTGTTAAATTTTTCCCACGAATCGAAAAGATTTACAACTTATTCCCTACTCCAATCGGCGAATTGAGAAGCTTTTTCATGACGAATTCTCCTCTCGGGGGTTTGTCATTACCTGTCGGGAGGTGGTGCTGCAAAAATGTTTGGTGGATATTGTGAGGGCTCGAACCTACTCAGTTCGGACAACATAGTAACCACGATCTGCCCATCTTTTAAATTACAGATATTTTCTATGTACTTGGAGTAAGATTAGTTTTTAGAGCTGTTTCCGGAGTACACAAAGTGTATACTCAAACTGCAGAGGTGGTCTCTGAAATAATATTTCATTTCCAATGCCCGTAGACTTCCGGTTCATGTTCATAAGGGATCCTTAACTAAGGCGTTATGATGTTTTACAGTGACGGGAAGTTACCCCTAAGATACTTGCCAAGACGCTTACTTTGAACTCGTACCTTAACATGGTTACAAACAAGGCGACTAGGGCAATGTTCATGTGCCAACGCCTGTACGGCAAAACTTGGGGACTGAACTCCAAGATGATTTATTTGCCATACAACGCTATTATCAAACCAATGATCACCTACTCTACAAAACTCTACAAACCACAACTCGGGAAAAGCTGAGCAATGTTTACCGCTTAGCCTGCGTAGGAAGTTGGCCAACGGCAGCTGTAGAAGCAATACTTAACCTCACGCCGCTACATCTGGGGATACAAAAATAAGCTATGCTTTGTGTTCTAAGGCTGCCTCAGATACTCGACCTTAAAGTCAGTGACTTTACGAGAATACATTGATCGTGACCAAATTCTTAAGATTCCAGATACCATGCCCAAGAGAGTTCGATTGTTTCAAAATTTTGTAGACAACCGCAGCGAATGGAATACTACCAAATTCCCAAATCTGGTATACAGATGGTTCAAAATTGGAAAACGGTAGCACAGGTGCTGGGGTTTATGGTCCTAGTTTCCAACGCGCGGCAGCTATTGGAAAGTCACCGACTGTATTTCAAGCCGAAGTCCACGCTATTGAACTGTGTGCAAGAGCATGCCTGGGAAGAAGAACCCAACGAACCCGCATCTGCATCTTCTCAGACAGTCACGTAGCACAATTAGCCATTAAATCATAAACCGAAAGTCTTGCATCTGTTAATAAGGTTACCGTAGCCTGGTTCACAGGAAATGGAGACTTCGAGGGTAACGAACGGGCTGACTGCCTTGCGAGAAGAGGGGCTTTCAGCCCCACTCGTTGGCCCCGAACTCTTTTTGACAACAGTGCCTCTTCCAAGATCAAAAAACACCGCCGGCTACTGGGCCAACAACCAGAGCCTTAGACAAGCGAAAAAGTTGTTCAACCCTAACCTTTACAAGGCCAAGATTTTACTTGATCTCACCAAAGACGCGTTAAGAACCTGAACGTGTAACGGGACATTGTTTACTCATATACCATCCGCATAAAATGAAAGTAACAGATACCGATATTTGCCGACTCTGTGTAGAACAGAAAAAGCCCCCTGAACATATTCTGTGCGTATGTCTAGCAGCCGCAAGAGAAAGATGACTCCACTTGACGCGGGCCTCGATTTACCCAGGGGAAATTCAGAAAATCGAGCCTAAGGCTATACTGAGGCTTATCTTTAGCCTCAATATAACCTCTGGTTAAACCATACGGGCCACCACAATAGACCTCATAGGTCACAGCGCGCATTATAAATAAATAGCTGGCGCGACAGCTCGGAATGAGCCAAGGCCTAGCTTCTCGCAGCCATTCATGTTGTGCGTGTTGTATTGTTTGCACGAATGGAAGGGACCTACAGTTTATTGCCGACTCCGAACGGCGAATTGAAAAGCTCTTTCATGACAGATTATACTCCCGGAGGCTTGTCATTCCCCGACGAGAGGTGGTGCCGCGAAAAATGTTTGGTGTTTTCCTGGCTGGGGCTCGAACCCACGCCGCTTGGTCAGCAGTCCAACGCACTAACCACTGAGCCACGGCGACCACAACAGCGCGCATTAAGGCCCCCTAATACAGAATACCTCGAAGATGTAGAAGACTCTGCAGCCCTTTAAGAATTCTTTCGGGTCTCCTTAAAAAATCCCTGAAGCAGTTCCAGAATTTGTTTATAAAGATCTGATGTCTAAATATGTCAAGGTTGGTTGGTTGTATCAGGCAGAGAGCGCCAGACACTCAACTTGTACTCAAAGGCACTGTTTTGCTACCACAATTCTCGTGACCGGTTTGTTAAATGAGTGTGGATGGGTGCCAACAGACCATGGCTGTCTTAAATGCATCCTGTGGAGTTAAGGTACAGTAGAATGTTAGGGATTTTCTTTTCTGGAAGTTCGCCGAGGTTGTCGAGGAAGGGTTTTCCTAGCGCTTTAAGTCTTGCAATGGCAAGTACCGGGAACTTGCAGAGGAAGTGTTTTAGGATTTCCTTTTCGTTTGTGACTTTGCAGCTGCGGTAGTAGGGGTTAAAAGGGATGCAAAACTTGGCCGAATAGGTACCTGCTGCCCGGTGACCCATGCATATGGCGACAACGCGCAAGATCTGTTCGTTTTCTTCTTAGGATGTCGCTTGTTTTCATATGGTTGTATGTTGGCCAAGTCTTTTTAGATATGGCGCAGCTAGCAAGGTTGTTCCATTTGTGTTTGGCTACTGAGACTTAGAGTAGGTTAATTTTTCCCTTGACAGCTCCCAATGAGATGTGAACTTCCCTTGCGAGTGAGCTGTCAGGGCCCGACCCCTACGTGGGAAGCTCATCAGCTATTTCGTTCCCTTTGACACCAAAGTACCCGAAATATGTCAAAGTTTCCCACACAAATGTCCACCGATTCGACCTCTTTCTTCGACCAGGCCTGTTGTGTCTTCTCAAAAGCATTGAAGACGGTTCTTCAAATGCGTTTTCAGCAGTCTTTCCACAAGACCGATTATTCAACTTCAACTGTGCCATCGGAGACTCATCGACACATCTTGACAGCGCAATACTACATTTTTCACCAAATGACAACGCTGTAGAACTTTGTGCAGTTCAACTTCTTATAGAACTCGTGTGGCTCCTAAGAGATAGTCAGTAACACGAGTGTTAAACGACAAACTTAACCCAGCCTTTGCCAGATAATTTTCCAATAATGTCACCAAATCAGTTCAAGAGATTATCAGATACATAAGTTCAGACAATATTTTTAGTTTCACTTATAAAATTCCCCCACTAATGGATTTGATAACAGTTTTTAAAAAAAAAAGTCCCAGACTGGTTACGATAACACAACACTTCCGCTAACAGCGTCCATCATTTCCACTCCATTAAGCAAAATCTTATCCAATCATAATTTCCACTCAAGTCTTCCCATGTTTGCTTAGAGACCTAAACCTTTGATTAATTCAATTAAAAAAAAAAAAATTTTAAAATTCAAAAAGCCTAAGCAAAACAAAAGACATTCTCCATCTTGATTGCATAAATTCAATTTTCTCTCAACACATGAATAAGTTATAAGAGATTTCCAATGGAAAGGAAAAAACAACACTTCACGGACGCCTTAGCACCGCATCCATCATCTCTGTGGTCGTCTTCCTCAAGAGATTTCCTCTTCGATTGCAAACCCATCGAAGTTGGGACACAAAGCTCAAGTGTATTTATGCATCTCAATGAAGATTGAATAAAATATCGTCACCTTTCCATGTGGAAAAATAAAGTACACCACTTCCATCTGGCGTAGTAAGTCGAGAGATTCCAAAAAAGGTTCTCTCTGCTGTTTGCACTGCTCTCGATCGTCGTCTTCTGCTTCTGCTTCATCATCAGAAGAAACCCCGCGCGACAATGAGATGAGACATTGTTCCAAGGAAATGAGAAAAATTTTCTATGATGATTCCAACGGATTCACCACAAGTATGCACCAAGAGGTAAGTCACGTTTCGAGATAAGTCACCATCGCCATTGCCATTGCCGCTTCACCCCAACGGGCCCATTTCAGGTGCTTGAGGTGCCATAACAAAAACAAAACGAGAAGTGAAGAAAAAGTGTATATATTACTAACGAGAGGGGCGCTGGCGGCGGTGAAGGATGCACGTATATCTGGTTTATGAGTTATTCTCTTTACGTCGTGGCATAGACACACTCCGAATGAATGGAGACGGGAGGGACAGAAGTGGGAGTGCAAAGGTGCGCGCAGATAAACAAATAATGGGCAAAAAGGTGAAATCTCGAGTTCGTATGCTCCAGGTACACTATTGGACAGGGTTCGCTGGTAGCCAGCCTACTGAAGTAGCATATTGAAATCGTCTTTGCTGTCACAGTGTCGATATGGCCAGGCTACTTGAGAGTAGTTTCTTTCAAAGATGACGTGCTTCATTGTTTCATTACGCGAGAACGGAATCTATTTGTAGACAGTGGCTCTTAAGTAAGATCATTTCGACCAAAAGGGGAAAACAAGAATAAATTGGAATAAATCACAAGGAAACGCTCAAAATGCGCACGATCCTGGTTTAGCTACAGGTTAAGAAGGTAGTTTACATGCAGTCGTGTATAAAAGAGAAAAAGTTGTATGTATCTAAGGTCCTATCGCTGCTTATAGAAAATCTGTGGGCGATTATAACTTTTGATTTGCCACGGTCTTGATATAAGGTAGCTTTTGGCGTTTAAAAGGTTTGGCAAAAGTAGTTAAGCAAAGTCATTTCAGGATTCCGTTGCAGTATTCCGTATTTCCACAAACTCAGAACTTTGTAGCATTGCCAGTAATTTCAAGTTGATACGACCACTAAATCGCTTCATCCATAGCGAACTGCCCTCAGTCTCTTACTTGATTTATGTCTTTCACCACTTCGATGTTCACTATTGACGATTGACCCTGTCTGCGTTCTTCCTATTATAAGAATGTTTGGTGAGTGGTTTAGCAGTGACAATTCCTGTCCGTGACACAGCGAAGAAGGTAATGATATGTATCACCATCATTCATCGACAGCCAGGCAGCGTTAAAAGCGATTTCTGCTATTGAATTAAAATCCAAGCTTGTGAAGTACTGCATAAGGTAAAACTATACTGGGTCCCTGGACATGAGGGCATACCAGCGAATGAGAAGCTGATGAATTAACAAAGAAAGGATCTGCGCTAAAGCAGGCTCAAATATGAAGCATGGATCAGGATTCTAGTGGAAGCGAATGGAAGATGGAGCTGTTTGGACCCCTTTAAAATAAACAGAAAACTATGGCCAAGGTACAACGGTGCCAGAACTAATACTCTTATACAGACAGGGTCCATCCTTGCAGGAGTGATTACAGGTCATAATTCTCTGCGCTAGCAGATGAAAAAGCTAAGACTATATAAGGACCACATTTGCAGGGGCTTCGGAGACGAGGAATTTAATGAGGACAGAACCCACTTCCTCTGCCCATGCATAGGTCTTTGCTTCCTCAAAAGTTTCTTTGGAAGGCACTTTTTCCAGGATCTGGAGGTTCAACAAGGCTTCAAGATGGTCTGAAAGCTTGGGGCAACGGAAGAGTGCTTTAGGTATTGCTTTATGAGCAAGAGATACCTTCCTCCCCAAAATGGGCATCACAATGGATCTACTGACCTGAGTGTGGCGCGTGGAGCAGGGGGTTCTCTCTCCCCTCGTCAACTCATCTACCTAACCTAACCTAGCTTGTGAGTGAAAAGATACTAATGTGTGATGTCTTCTCTTTTTTGACATTAACTATTTCGGTGAAGCTATGATTGAACTTGATAGAACAAGGCTACATTCTCTTTTGTCATCCTACTCGAGGCTAATTCACCGGTCAGCACATGACACTGTCCAATAAAATAGAAACAGAATCCGATGAATCCGTGCTACAGTAAGATCGATTTGGCCAGTCTACTGAAAAAAGAGATCTATCAGTCTAAAAAGGATAGTGGCACGAAAATATGATCTGCTTTCTAAATTAGGTCAGGTCTTCCTTACAATTAATACTGAAGAGACGAAAATGAAATATAATCTTTTCATTATCTACTATAGGTAATCTAAGTGAGTAGTTGACAACTCCGTCATCAAGGGCATCCATTAACCTAACCTGTAGAACGCGTTGAATCTGCTTGAATTAATTTTCAAAGTCGCTGAGTAATATGGTTGGAATTTTCCTTCTACAGTCATGTACAAAACTCGGATTCGTAGCAGAAGCTCTTGGGAGTCTGGCGCAGTTTTGAGCGATTCCGGGTTAGAAATCTTCACAGCCGGATTAAGACAGCGGGTGACAGAGGGGCAGGAGTCTTCTCCAACGCATCTGACTTAGCCATAGCCACCTTACTGCTAGATCACTATAGTGTGTTTCAGGCTGAAATTACGGCAGTCTGCGAAGCTACGGCTTGACTTTCAATTAACGCGATAGATTGTAGCGCTATTGTACTATATATACATAGCCAGGCAGCTATTGAAGCCGTAAAATGGCCGACAATACGATCAAGGTTGGTAAAGCAATGCCGTAGATCTCTTAACTAGATAACAGATGTAGGAGATGTAGGTGCGACGTAACCCTGTTCTAGGACCCAGGACACAGGGACATTCGAGGCAACGGCAGAGCGGACTAGTGGGCAAGAGAAGGTACAGGACGGCATCGTCCCGGAAACTTGTGGGAACCATCTGCGCCTATCGCATGGATTAAATTCCTCCTTGACACGGATGCCAAGAAACTGGCAAACCACAGATGGAACAACATTAGCACTTGTGTCTCTTGTCAAAACAAATCTGGCCTAACCTGGATTTAAAAAAGACTGAGAGACTTTTATCCACTAACCGGAAAAACTTAGGTTCACCAATAGTCCTTACCGGACATTGCTTGATACGCAGACATGCACTCAGACTTGGGGTCCTCTCCAATAATTTCCGTAGAAGCTCCAGAGACGAGGAGAGAGAACTGTGTACATGTCCTGCTCTTACGACGCTAACAAGGCAAACCCTCGGGAATTACTTCTACGACGATCTTAACGATCTGACCGAACTCGACATCCAGAAGATAAGAAACTTCATCTCCGGGACGAAATGGTTCAACTCTTCAACTCGATATGCTCTGTCTTGCATACTCTAGTTCCTGGTGCTGGCAAGCCGGTTCTTCATCGTGGTATCACAGTGTGCCAATCTGGCCTAAGTGTGTCCCTGTCTGAGCAGGGGCAGCCACCTAACCTAACCTAGCCACTATATCCTTACTTATCTCTGCAATTCTCCACCCTCTTCGACTCCGGGTTTATTGTTGCCAGTTTCTTAGGCCAAACATGTCGTCATCTGCAATGGCTTGATCCTTATACCGGAGATTTGATCTCCCTGGTCGTCTTGAACCTGCGGAGAATGATTCGAAGATCCTCTTGGTTGAAGCACTGTTTTCCATTCACTTGATGTGTCCGAGCCAATGTAGTCGACGAGATTTGGTCTTCTGAACTAAATCCACATATTAGTACAGATCAGAGAGTTCGCGGTTATATCTCCTCCTCCATTCGCAAATAGGACCGAAAATCGCTTTATGTATGTACATATTCAATGAATTCTTAACTTATCTTTATGTGAGTTTGAGTTATAGGCTATTACGTTGCTTCATAATGAACTTCGAGGATCTTCAAGGATTCCACGCAAATTATTCGCCGCCAGCAATTAGAATTCTTTCAAAGAATCGCAAATATTCAGAAGGACCACGAATGTGGCACAATTCTTTAGCTCTAGAACATTATCAAACAAGACTTCCTCATTACAAAAAAAGAAGTATGGTCTTTTCCATGTCTTTGCATCCTACAGATACTTTACTTTGAATTCCTTTTAATTAACGAGATGTCACTCACATCTTAATGACTCTTCTTTTTTTTGTGCGTTCCGTTTGCCCCATCAAACAAGAAAACAAGTTGCACTCTAATTATTTATAAAAATGTCATCCTCATACCAGATCCAACTTTGATGTCATTTTGTTCAAAGCTAAGTTAAATAATAGCATTCGAAAAGTTCAAACGAAATTCACGCAGAGGTCAAAGAACTCCGCAAAAGGGACATTAACTCCCGAACTCGCCAATTCTCATTTCTACTTTGATCCTTTGGCGTTGTCAAAGTAAGATGCAACGACGAATTGCACACTGTAACACTATTTGCCATACCCCTGGCAAAAAAAGAAATTCCTGCCAAAAGCACCGCAAAAAGAAAACTTCCACAAGAAACTTCCCACCCCATGCGTCAGTGAATGGAAAAAAAAAACTGCTCTTAGGACAAAAAAAAAAAAAAAAAAACTCCAAGTTCATCTACTGCGACGTCAATTCGACTCTGAAAAGGGGAAAAAGCTTGAAAACTGTGGAGGAAAGGATTTTCCTTTAATTCCTTTAAATGTGTATGTACTTTCTGTATATCCTTTTGTATTTGAACTCAAAATGAAATTTATGATCGCGCGCGATAAAATAATATTCCAGCGGTTTTTTCTTTTCTTTTTTTTTTTTTCATCTCAAACGAAGCGACAGGGGTTGATGGATGGATGGGGTGGAAAAATTTGAATAAACTGCATAAAAAGAAAAAAAAAAAAAGATGGAAATGTGGACTTTAGCTGTTTTTACCTTTGAAAGGAAAGTTTTTTTCCTTGCCGTCATCATCTCTCCCTATTCTGCAGGAGAAGAAAGTCGTATATCATTCAAAAGAAAAACGCAAAATCAAAATGAAAAAGAGGAAAAACGAAAAAAAATAAATCTCTTTGACGATAAAATTATCCTTTAGAACGTTATTCTCGTTCTCATGGGAAAAAAACCCTTGACACAGAGACTCATCGCTTAACCCGAAAAGAAGTTATACCACAGGGTCTCAAAGTTTGTTGCGGTATTTTACCATGCATATACATATGCAATTGCTGTAGTATATACACAAAGGAGTTTTTGAGGGTCTGGTAGCAGGGATTAGATAGGTGAAAGTAGTCGTATTAATCAAAAAAACGCTTTCGATTCTCAATTAGTGCTGAGTTGCATCATTTTGTTACCACAGCAGGGATTAGTCTTGACAGACCTTAGTAACAAAATTACTCGTGAAAACTTCAAAATGCTGACATATGCGACTCTATACTTGTTTTGGGACTGCTTTACGAAAGACACCAGCGCTGAGTTCAAACGAAGAATAACTCTTGCCAATCCCTGTTTCTTTGGGCTAAGAAGGGAATTGAGTTGTAAAACCCTCTCTCGAATGACTTAAATGACCGTTTATAAGACCTTAATCGCCTTAGTCCTGCTCTACGACACAGAGGCATGGACTCTGTCAAAAATGGACGAGGTTGCTCTTAGCTGTTTCGAGAGGAAAATTCCTCGGGTCATTTTCGGTCCCATCTACATTGACGGTGAATGGAGAAGGAGATACAACGACGAACTGTACGGGCTGTACAGCAACATCTAGAAGAGTGAAGCTCCAACGACTGAAGTGGCTGCGTCATGTAGAGCGGATGTACTTCGGAAAATCTTCGGATCCACACCCGAGGGACGGCGCAGTAGAGGAAGACCGCAACTCAGGTGCCGCACCCAAGTGGAAGGGGACCTCAACCAAGCTAGCTAGAGACGCTTGTTAGGTAAGGTTAGGTTAGTGGGCAGGCGAAAGGAAGAACCATTCTCCACACTCAGGTCAGGACCCATTGTGATATCCATTGTGGGAAAAAAGTGTCCCTTACCCGTTCCATACATATAAATATAATATTAGTAGAACTTGATCAACTTACTGCGTCTGTGGTACAAACCACCCTGTGGATCTGATGAATCTCATTATTTGGTCCACCGGTGTATCGGATAATTCTTCAATGTCCTCGAAAAAGTGGCGTCCGAGGAACTTATTTCTTAGATGGCAGATACTAGGGCAGTGGCAAAGGAAGTGGGTTGTGTCCTCATGGACCTCCTCATCGCCACACCCCCTAAAAAAGGTCTTCTTCTGTAATACAAAGCTTTTTCGTACGGTACCGCAGTGTATTGTGGCCTGTGATGACTCCTAAAAGGATGCTTAGGGATCTTCTGTCGATCTGCAGAAGTATGTTGGTCCTAGCCTTAACGAATTTTGGCCTTGTGGTTGCACAAGTGTTTAGAGAGGTCCATCTGTTGTTAGCCTCCCTTAAGGCTCTATTCTCTGCTTCAAGCTTAAGTGTGCAAGGCGATATCTTCACCGAAGTCTCGGCTTGTTCCCGGCTTGTTGCCGAGCCGTTTCTAGCCAGTGCGTCAGCATTCTCGTTTCCTGACGCTTGTTGGTTGAGGCCCAGGTCTACCCCGGACTGTAGCGTAAACTTTAGGAAATGTGTACTCGACAAGTAGTTAAAAATCGTCTCAAATTGGGTGCCTCTTGGGATCCTGGACACTGTGGCGTCGAGGGAAATGAGCTAGCAGGTGAATTAGCAAGAAATTGTGGTTAATTGCCAAAAGACGATGGGATAGCCGTCCTGGACAAATAACAAAAACGGCTGACAAAAGATTCAAATTCTAAAATTTTGCAAAACAAATAAATGTTTTGAGGAAGGTGTTTAAGTTTCCGGATCGTAGAAAAGTTTTCCAGAGATCGCGATGTACTGTATGAGTGGGTTGAACACACCCCTCTTGACGCCAAATTTTCAAAATCTCGGCGCACTACTTACGAAAGGCCCTTTCAATTTCTGTGATTGTAAGTCCTCTCGCATGTACAAATCTATTGGTAAGAGAATGCATTCCCGGCGTTGTACTCTCTATATGCGATCCGCCAAAATCCTTCCATCGTCTTTAACAGAAAAGATGTAAGGTTGACTGGTCTGAAAAAGTTCTCCTCTATTTTATCCTTTTGACTTATACATAACTAAACAGTCCTTGTGCAATAACATCTTGGTTCGGCGTAGTAAGTTATCTTGAGCTGAATTCTCTCTTTGTCTTCTTGGACGTCATCCTGGAAATCTGCATGAATCTTCCTGGTGCACGTACATTCCCAGCTGTCTTATTCTTTTCATCGTACATCGAAAGTTTGAGTTTCTAAGTCCAATGATCCGTCAATGATGGCAATAGTTTTATTCCTCCTTTGAAAGGTGAACTCCAGCTTATTCCTGTCTGACGAGATATAAAACACATTTCTAGCCCCGGCTAGGGCATCAGTAACGAGGCAGAGATTTCATGGTTGAAGTAGTGATCGCAGCGATAAAAATTAATTCAATTCATCACTCAACCACAGCGTGACACCCAAAACCGCACACGTAAAATCTCGCCAAAAGTCCACCTCCAGTCAGTGTCGATCCCAAGGACAGACACAAAGTTTGAACAAAAAAAATGTGTATATCTCCTGACATCTCTGTTAACCCGATCCCTGCATGCAGACTAATTTTTTTACAAAAAAAACCACAGAATCGCTACTTCTTTTTCGACTCTGTCAAAATTTTTCGGTAGCAAACCACCAATCTAGCAAATTCATCATCTTTCGTGGTTAAGAACAAGAACTTACCATCAACATGAACAACACATCGAACTGATATCGATATTTAGTTCCAACCAAACCACACATGACCGACGGACAGCATCACCAAGAGGCCAACACTGGAAGAAGAAAAAAAACTTAACCTCGCATCAAAGAGCAATTAATACCGATTCCCAGGCCGAATTGTGACCACTTGAATGGAACTCCCGGGGAAGCTGAAATCGCAGTGCGACAGTCGATGACACCCTCCACCATCTTGTCGAACACGGCATAATAAAAACAACCGAACGAAATCATTTTCAATTTGAAATCTGTCAAATTCAATTAAAGCCGAGCGGTGACCCTCCTCCTCGTGTTGTTGTAGGGTTTCTTCTTTTGTTGTTCTTTCATCTCCTACTTCTTGGTTATTTTTTGGGTTAAAAGTAATATTCCATCATTGTGATTGATTGCTTTGTTAAAATAAAAACAACAAGAACTACTTTACTAACTCGAATGGTGGTCCTAATGCGTATCTGTCTGTTATTTCGTTTCAGATGTCAACATTTCGAGTGATTTGACGCGACTCGGCGCAGCACGACGTTGTTGGCGTTGTCATTCTTTCCGTCTTCATCTTTGGTCATAGAACGAGAGAAAGTAAGGAAGGAGCAGTGTGATCCCTTGTGACAAGGGACAAACAACGAAGAAAGGGATACCTCTTAGGTCATAAGTTACAACGAACGACGGAGAGTGCACAGAATCAGCTCGTCCTGATTTTGGTGTAGCCCCTGGAATCCGAAATCTAATCAAATGTTGAAACAAAAAAATAATCTCGTCAAAATGTCTGCCAAACACAGTAGAAGAAGAACACCACGACTACAGTTGAGCTTCAGGTTTTCGATATGTGTCCTTGTCCTGGGAGCATTGGTGACGAAAGTCACGGCCGATGGCATGCAACACATGACAGATAATGTTGGTGGCGGTGGCATTGGTAGCATGGGCGGTGGCAGTATGTCCATGGAAGTGAGTCCTGCACCTGCGTTTGGTCTCCCGGCTGTGCCGAAGGATCCGAATTCGCGCTGCGAAGAAATCACCATTCCCATGTGCCGAGGTATCGGCTACAATATGACGTCATTCCCGAACGAAATGAATCACGAAACGCAAGACGAAGCGGGTCTGGAGGTACATCAATTTTGGCCGCTGGTCGAAATCAAGTGCTCGCCGGATTTGAAGTTCTTCCTGTGCTCTATGTACACTCCGATCTGTCTGGAGGACTATCATAAGCCGTTACCAGTGTGTCGATCAGTATGCGAGCGCGCTCGTTCAGGTTGCGCACCGATCATGCAGCAGTACAGCTTCGAATGGCCCGAGCGGATGGCCTGTGAGCATCTGCCCTACCACGGTGATTCCGAAAATCTTTGCATGGAACAGCCCACATACACCGAAAATGAAGGTACCGGTCACTCCTCAGGTGGTTCAGGAGGCTCCGGCGGCTCGGGCAGAGGTGATTCTGGTGCTGGTGGCTCCGGAGGATCTGGCGGCAAGTCAAACCGCAAACAGTCACAATCGGCGAAATGCAAAGGAAAGAATTCAAAAAACTGCCAAAATTCCCTAGGAGAAAGAACAAAGGAGTGCACATGCAGTTGCCGTCCACCACTGATACTCCTGGGGAAGGAAAACCACTGGTACAACACCACTGTCGGAAGGGTGGCCGGCGTGTCAAACTGCGGAATACCATGCAAGGGGCCGTTCTTCACAAACGACGAAAAGGAGTTCGCCGGAATATGGATCGCTCTGTGGTCGGGTCTGTGCTTCATCAGCACTCTAATGACACTCACAACGTTCATCATCGACACCGAAAGGTTCAAGTATCCTGAGAGACCGATTGTCTTTCTGTCGGCTTGCTACTTTATGGTGGCTGTGGGCTATCTGTCTAAAACTTTTATGAATAACGATGAGATTGCCTGTGATGGCAGGATTTTGAGGCAGTCTTCTACCGGACCGCAGTCGTGTACGTTGGTCTTTCTGTTGGTGTATTTCTTTGGAATGGCCTCGTCGATCTGGTGGGTAATTCTGTCGTTCACTTGGTTCCTGGCGGCAGGCTTGAAGTGGGGCAATGAAGCCATCACCAAACACTCGCAATATTTTCATCTGGCCGCTTGGTTGATTCCGACGATACAGAGTGTTGCGGTACTCTTGCTCTCCGCCGTGGATGGTGATCCGATACTCGGGATCTGCTACGTGGGAAATCTCAACACTGATCACTTGAAGACCTTTGTGTTGGCTCCGTTGTTTGTTTACCTCGTGATTGGAACGACCTTCCTCATGGCAGGCTTCGTCTCGCTCTTCCGCATTCGATCGGTGATCAAGCAGCAGGGAGGCGTTGGAGCCGGCGTCAAGGCTGATAAACTGGAAAAGCTCATGATTCGAATTGGTATCTTCTCCGTCCTGTATACCGTCCCGGCGACTATTGTCATTGGATGCTACCTATACGAAGCAGCTTACTTCGAGGATTGGATCAAGGCACTGGCATGCCCGTGCGCTAATCTCAAAGGTCCCGCCAAGAAGCCCCTCTATTCCGTTCTCATGCTGAAATACTTTATGGCGCTGGCCGTAGGTATAACATCTGGTGTCTGGATTTGGTCTGGTAAGACTCTTGAATCGTGGCGACGTTTCTGGAGGCGACTTTTTGGTTCCCCAGATCATACAGGTGCAAATCAGGCCCTCATCAAACAACGTCCCCCGGTCCCACATCCCTACGCCGGGTCTGGAATGGGTGTGCCGGGCTCGGCAGCCGGTTCACTATTGGCAACTCCTTATACTCAGGCAGGCGCCAGTGTTGCATCGACCAGCCACCACCATTTGCACCACCATGTCTTGAAACAACCACCGGCCAGTCATGTATGACCTGGCGAGTCAGGAGGTGCTTCAACCGCTGGCGGTATGCCAATGGGTGGAGGCGGCAGTACGATCGGCGGTAGTAGTGTACTTGGCAGCGGTCATGGCGGTGGCATGCCTATGAGTGCTGGCATCAGCAGTAGTACGGTTGGTGGTATGGTAAGCAGCGGCGTTGGTGGTCTTGTTGGAGCTCCTCCTGGCATGATGGCAAGCGGTGGTGGAATTGGTAGTGGTGTTGGTGGTGGAACACCTGGCAATAATGGTGGCGGTGGTGGTGTTATGTTACCTGGCGGTGGTGTTGGCGGTGGTTGCTATGGCGGTCAAAGTACGGCACCCGGCTCCGTTGTGGACTCCCGTGCCGTATCAGTTGTGGTCACGCTGCCCGGCCCACAGCATGGGCAGGCATTGAGTGATTATGGTCCTATATAGTTAACGGCACGTCCATATACCGCCCATTGGGTATCGACCAGCAGCTTTAGCCAACTCTAAGTCGCTGTGTTGGGCGCCACTGTTAGCACTCACCACCAAAAAAATACGACAAACACCCCATTTATCTAGTCCATTCAACAGTTTTCTCCGAAAACGTAAAACACATGCACAATTAAGTAAATTTTTTATTTTTCTCTTTAATTATATTAACTATACGCAAAAGGAAAAATCAATAAAACAAAAGCTTCTCCATTAAATGGCGGAGCCAGTGTAATATTTTTTTTATAATTTTATATGAATAACAATGACTGAGTATAAGGAGGGACGCCATTTTGCAGGTTATAGACAACACTGCCAAAAACAAATAAGCAAATATTTTGAATGTCAAATCGAATAAAACATTTACAAACAAATCAAATGAATCCTTTTGAAGTAAACACAAAAAAAAAAAGAAAATAACTTTATGTCAAAATTGTATATAGTCGTTATAAATTATTTTTAAAATTTAAATTAAACCAATGCAAAGTAAAGCAAAACAGTAATTAAGGACAAACACCCATTTTTTCTGTGTAAAAAGGTAGGCTAAGCAAATAAAGGAAAAAATTAAATTTAGATTTAAATTTAAGAGTATCTAAGTTTTAAAGAAAAACAAAACAAAAAGTCAACACAAAAATGAAACAAACAAGAAACCTATCAAACATCAAACATTTTTCTGTAGATTAATTATTTTTTTTTTTTTATAAATATAAATAAATAGGAATACAGGTAAAATTCATAAATTGTAAAAACAAAAACTAAATTTTAAAACATGTAAATCACTATTTTTCTGGTTAAACAAGCAAAACAGTAGTGAAGTAGTCTAAATGATATTTATTTAAATATAGAGTTTTGTAAATTAATATTTTCTTTATTTTTCTTTTTTAAGTGTTAGTAACTATTTACTGCTTTTTTTTTATATATTATTTTTGGCCATATTAATTTGTAGTTATATTTTTAAAATACACGATTTCATTTCGAGGGAATTTTTCATCAAAACGTATAAGCAGGCGTATATATATTTTTTTTATTTAACATATTGTTATCTACATGAAACTTCATTATGCAATTTGTTTTTAAGTAAACTAAATTATTATTTAAAGCGAAAACTGTAGAGATCATTCGATAACTTAAAAACAAGATTTTATTTACCTTAAGGTGAAATATTGTGATTTTTAAGTTAAATAGAAAAACAAAATAAACCTATTAAAAATATTATTTTAAATTAAACTTTTGAGTTGTTTTTTTGTTGTTCTTTTTTTTTCTTTGTTTTGCCCTTTCAGATTTTTTGGTTTGGAATTACTTAGTTTTTTGAGTTTTGGTTGAGAAATTTTATTTTGTTTGTGAATGTCCATACCTTTCTTGGCGATCTGCCCTTTGTCCTCTTTAATTTTTGTCATCTCCGAAATGAGACTTGAAATACAAGACGTTGTAATTTAAAGGCTCGTTTTCGTTATTTCGTTGACCAACATCTATGTCAGGTCCTACAGCATGTTTTCCCATAAGATTTGATTAATAGATTAGGCTACTGAGTGGTGTTTTGGTAAAGGATGCAGTCTTCCCACGATACCCACGAGTGCATTGGGGTCTCTTGAAGAAAAAAGGAAATTAATCTCCGGGATGCTTTTTCTGAGTCTTTCTGAGATGTCAGAACTGTAGGAATAGTACAGATTGAGTACACGAGTTAGGCAGGATCTAAGGAAAATGGGAACAATTATTTAATTGACGCTAGCGTCCAGTAGTATTTTCTGGTGGAAGCGAACAACCCTGCACTTTTGCGGAAGTGATTACAGAACAAAATACCCTGCAATACTATATGACAAAGATAAGGCTAAGTGAGGATAATCGTTGCAGGGCCTGTGAAGACGGGGAAGTCAATGAGAACACAAACCAATTTCTTTACCACTGTCCAAATCTCTCAGTCATAAATTCCTTGAAAGACACTTCTTCCAGTGAATTGATGTAAACTCAACCAAACTTCAAGGTGGTTCAAAACACAACTGCTTAAGGAAGCGACCAAGGTCTAATTTTCCCGCAATGGGCATCACAATGAACGACATTGACTTGAGTGTGACGCAGAGGATTCTCTATGTTTCTTGTATCTGGTAATCTCCTAGATGTCGTATTCTTTTGGCAATTAAGGACCCGCAAATTTTTAAAAAGTGTTCAAGTCGAAGTCTATGTACATAAGTATTTCGTAAAATATAGCAATAGTGTTGTACTGTTTTCAAGGCGTTTGATGTTTGAAGACCTATATCGTTCTATGTTGCAATTTCTTCCATATATGTACGTCAGCATTATCTCAAGTCCTGGTATCAAAAAAGTATGCATGCCACATCCATGTCCACCGAACATTTTTCGCGGTTTTACATCTTCTTGCAGAATGACAAACGTCCAAGAGTATTATTTGTCATAAAAAAGCTTCTTGCTTCGCCGTTCGGAGTCGGCAATAAATTGTAGGGCCTAATGGAAATCGTAAGGATGAATGCAACACGCACAACATGAAGGGTTGCGAGAAGCTAGCCGGAGACCGGATCATTTTTTTCTTGACCAGGCTTTCTGCAGAAGTGTTTTAATCAATGCATAAGTACATACGATAAATTCGAGGATGAAACGTTTTAGGAAGTCTTGAACTCGTCCCATAACTTGGATGTCGATAAGAGTTGCGAGACTACATTCGTTGTAGCGAAGTGGCCTTTTCAGTTTTGTCTTTAATTAGTAGGACATGGTTTACGAACTTTCGGTATGGATGTCTAAGCCCATCCTATTTGTTTATCCATAAGCATTCCAGTATTTTTGAATTTTTATTACCTTTTGAATTGTGGATAAGATTTCGATCGCAATTTGGACAAAATTTAGTTACTGTTGCAAAATTTTAATAATGTTATAAATTGCGAGTAGCCACATTATCATTTTTCTAACTTTCTAGATCATAGCTGCTGGAAAAATAGTGAACAGCATTTTTTGAAGTGAAAGCGATGCAAAATACAAATACTATAACTCTTAATATATATAGATTATACACCTTACCCCGATATGAGCCCATTGGCCTTTGTGTTAAGTGGAAACAAATAGACTAATTTCAAAAACCCGAGAGGCATTTTCTGATGGTTATTGATCTTTTTTGGATTAGAAAATCATTTATTTACATGTCATCTACTTTTAGACAAAGAAGATCTATCATCTAAACTCTCTTCAAATGTTCATACTGTTCTACCCAATTCGAGACAAGTTGGTAACAGAAAGTTGACAGAAGACAACTATTACAAGGAAGTCAACTTGTAGAGGCTAACAATCTCCCACAACTTTAAATATTTCATACCAATTAATTCATTTATTTTTGTATTTTTTTAAGTTCTTATTATTTAAGGTTTGTTCCATTTGGTTGCTTTTAAAAAAATGTTTAATAAAACTTATTGATATGTGCATTTTCTATAAACAAAATTGATAATTGAAGAAAACTTTTTTCAGATATAATTTATCCCTTAACTCCAATAACATATCGTAATTCTGCGTGCTACACTCTTTTTTAAAAAATGCTTTGTTTAATGTTTTTTCTGTGTATGTTTGTGTAATGTCGTAGAAAAAAAAATACTAAAATATTGTTTTGTAAAACATTTTCGAAACAATAAATAAGGAGTCTGTTCAGAAATGTTGGTGCTGGATATGCTTGCCTAAAAAGTTTTTTTTTAAAGTAATTGCTCAACAACCGCTTCGTCAGATAAAGCTTCTAGATTTCAGGACAGTTCGCTAATCTCTTAATCTCCAATCAACAATTACTTGAGAAATATCTTCCTTGACTTCACGCATACTCGTCGGGGATCTAAAAACTAAAATTATGGGGCGTATGTGGAACATTTTAACCGATTTTCAATTTCACTCGCTTCTGCAAAGTTTAAAACTTCGAACATGACATTTTTCAATGGATGGTTGCACAAAAATGCGCCCCTTTTCGTCTAAATATATCTTTTCGGGTGTCGCTAAACATAGAATACTGTGGCGTATGTGAAACATTTTAACATTTAGAAATGAGACTCAAGCGGCCTGTTGTGCTTTCATCCATCCAGGTCATCCTCACTGAGTCGTGGAATGTGCTCAGAAATATATTGTTATCAAAAGTCGTCAAAGTCTGATTAGTTCTTATTCGAAGCGCACAGTTGGTTTTATAAGTTTTATGGTTTGGTAACGTAAAATGCTAACACACGTTAGCCCTGCTTGCAAATTAAAGGTAAAAGGATCAGAAATTATGCATGAAGTGAACGACGACCACCTCGATGGGGGTTAACAAATGAGTTGTTCCGTTTCTGGCCAATTACATGCTTCCGTTTCATATAAAGTGCGGATTTTATACCTGAAGCCATTAAGTCAATACGAACTGTGGTCCTGCATCAAGATACATATTTTCTTTTCCCGAATCGAGTAGATTCACATGAAATACTCCAAGCTACGAGTCCATTTCCGACATCTCTGAACAGATGCTTTTTTTAACACACAAATTCGCTTAATGTTTGGTTTTATTGCTTGTAGTAAACAAAATTAAAAATATATTTTTAAATAAAAAAACAGAAACTAGAATAAATGTATGTAATGATAAATGTAAAAAAAAAATTAATAAAAAAAAATATTTCTGTATTCTATATACGCATGTATAACTAAAAATGTTGTGTTAAATGGTAAATATTAGGAAAATAAGTTATGTACATTTTCCTTTGTCATTTTGGCTTATTACAAAATGTTTCTTAGTTACGTGTCCCCTTTTTTTTATTTATTCCAATCTAACTTTAAACTTAATACAATTGTAACGAATATACGTAAAAATCAAGACGCTAAATACAAAATAAAATTCTAAGATGATATTTTTGATTATTATTAAAATATTACTAGGTGATAAAGTAAATTTTAAGTAAAACACGAAAAACAAAAAACAAAAGAAACCAAACAATAATTTTATAATTTTATATACATGAATAAGAATGAAATAAAATTACAATAAATGCAAAGGTAAAAATATACAACATGCAAAAAACACAAAGAATGAGTACACAAAATAGATTGTAAATTAGTAAACGCGAACGAAGCGTGTGGACGGCAAGAGGGAAAAAGTATTTATTTAGGGAGGAAAGGAAAAATATTGTTTAGAAGAAAAAAAAAAAGGATAATTTTATTTTATCTGGTTTCACAGATTTAAATTGTATACGAATGATAAGCATAATGAGGATGAGATTTTCATTTTCTTTTCTTTAGAGATAGGAATCAAAAAAAAAATAAAAAACATTGTGTGTCAGTGAGAAAGGTAGATGGAGAGCGAGTACGTTTATAAATTAAAAGAAAATCGTTCATTCAGAATCAAGTTTAAATTATACAAAATGCAAAATAGATATTTAGTAATCTATATACATATATGAACATATATTTATTTCTTAAAAAATAATGTAATTGTTTAAAAGTAAACGAATTTTATTACAAAAGAAATTCTATTCAATAAAAATAGCCATGAAAATGTAAAAAAAAAAAACGATAACGTAGTTTTCCTTTCGTTGTTCCATTACTTGAACCTTGTGTAAGGACCTCTGATTAGGAAAACTTAAACGAAGGGTTATCCATCGCGAGTTTTACTTTCTTTTACCTGCCGCAAAGGCGGTTTTTTTTCTGTAAAGACTATCCAGTCAGCAAGAGTTGTCTATCGTGTTATATCCAGTTAGGACACCACCAGGGTTTCGCATTTTCTTAGGTTGAAATATCTCTTCTCGTCCACCATTTAAAAAATCTTTTAACAAATTCAGAGTCTATTTCACTATAAAGTATACTGAGCTGTGTATTATGCTCAATTAATACCTGTGAGGAACTCGTGCCTGACGCACTTCGAGCTAGTTCATCTGCTTTTACTTTTCGTGAGCCGTCAGTGTATCCCACCACCCAGCAGAGGGTTAATATCTCGCTCAGTTTAGCTATTAGCAGTTTGGATATTCAGGTTGATTTCAACCCTTTTATGTCTGGCTGACTGTACATATAACCAATTTTTCTCATATTGTTTCATTTAGACAAATTTAGCGCGTTAAACACTTAGACTGATTTGTATTCCAAGACTCAAAGCAGACACCAGCTCTTATGTAGCAAATTAAAAAATGCAAAATATTGACATGAGAAGTGTTCTATATACCGAGTGCACATGAGGGCACTCTGGAAAAGTTGTGATTCCATTTTGTCGGGTTAAGAAACTCTCCACTGGAGCACTCAGACGCAACTGGTTAAACCAGGAAGCATGACCTATTTTGCGAGACTTTTTGGACTCACGGAGAAAACCGAAAAGGCCCTTTAACGATGAAGAGCTTAGAGCATCAGCACTCACCACATCAGCACCGATGATCGGCCACCTGAAGTATCGTCGCTCCTCTACTAGCGTCACAGACAGTAATGTCGCTTAAGTCTACTAAGTACATTGAGATTTTTAGCAAAAGCGAAATGTCCCATTGCATCGCCAATAAGTTGAATCTGCAAAGAGCCGACCAGAAAGCTACTGATTTTTTACAGACGTTCGGGAGCAGACGGTCTGCTTGCATCAGAGAGATCCGTGCTACACACAACTGTGTTTTTTAAAAAACCGAATCGTCAAATGGCCCCAAAGCGAACACGCATGAAAAGACCCAACGCAGATTCAGGTCCTGGGAAATCATTCTCTGGGCCTCGTCAGACAGTTCGTGGCCATTAGGATACATACAAGTCTAAAAGACAGGCTTACTTGCCTAATGAGTAGTGAAATCCAGAACCACCAGAACGATGACTGGTATTGGAGCCTTCTGTGAATTTCGACTACAGTTCAGTCCAGGCTCAGACCGTCTAAGACGATAGAATGCTTTGATAATACAGCGCACGCTATAAGATAAGGAGAAGGTACATAAATCGAAACGAGCATCTTAAGCAGCGCCAGGCGTACTAGGAAAAGTTCACGTGCAGCCGAGTTTAGTGGAGAAGGCAGTCTTTCCATAGCCATTTATATTATAAAAACCTTTTTCAATGATAAGCCTCATGTCTTGCCAAAGGCACCTATCCACCACAAGAATACTGAGAGCGAAATACCAAATTTTTTCAAATGCTTTTGAGATGCGTAAGGCGACTATTTTCCACTTAATGTGCTGGTGAACGCATGGGTTTCATTCTTCGGATAGGAGAGTCTCTCAACCCACGGTAAACTACTGATGCCTGAAACCATATTGATGGTCATTAGGGAAATTGTTTATTTCGGGTAACTCATAAGATGGTGGATAATGCTGACTGATAAAGCTTTGGGTCGGTTGTAAACAAATATTAAACTTTGCCCTCGTAAATGTCAAAGCCACTTTCTCAAGCCTTTTCCTAAATTGCCGGAGCTGACTCTTCATAGTTTGTGTATCAAAGCAGCTAGACAAGATAATAAAAGACAGAGCGTTCTTTAAGGGCAGTCTTACGCAAAATCCTCTCCGACACGGGATTGAACAAATTACAGCGCAGCGCATTACCTTAATTGGTTCTCTGGGTATTCTAAGGCTACGCGCACAGTGATGCGATAAAGCGATGCGATGCGAGAAGCGAGAAGCATGCGGTAAAACTTTATACATGAATTCTTATCGCTTCACTGTGCGCATGTAAAGGGTTTTGCAATAGGGACGCTACAAAAGTAGAGCGACAGGGACAGCATACGACGCCACATTTTTCTTGGGATTTTTTGACATTTCTCTTCAGTAAGGTTTGCCATTTCATGATGGAAAGATATACGAGCCAACAACGAGTCGAAATTATTAAAATTTACTACCGAAATTCGGAGTCAGTGGCCTCAACGTTAAGAGCGCTACGTCCAATTTATGGTCGTCATAAACCTCCTAGCAGATCAACAATTGAGTATCTAGTGGAAAAATTTGAATCCACAGGCACAGTACAAAATGTTCCCGTGCCAGTGAGACAAAGAAGTGCCCGTAGTGTCGAGAATATTGCTGCCGCTGAGGCTTCAGTTGCAGAAAGCCCAAATGTGTCTCTCACACGTCATTCTCAAGCGTTGGGCATCTCTGTGACGTCGTTGTGGCGAATTTTTCGAAAAGATCTTGGCCTACATCCTTACAAGATTAAATTGACGCAAGAACTGAAGCCGCTTGACCACCAGAAGCGTCGTATGTTCGTGAATTGAACTGAGCAACAACTTGAAAATGATTCGGATTTTCATCGAAAAATCATCTTCAGCGATGAGGCTCATTTCTGGCTGGATGGCTTCGTCAATAAACAAAACATGCGGTAGTGGTCAGGCAGCAATCCACACGTACTCCATGAGTCATCATTGCATCCCGAAAAAATTACGGTTTGGTGTGGTTTATGGGCCGGCGGCGTCATTGGGCCGTACTTCTTCCGTGATGATCAAGACCGGCACGTTACTGTGAATGGGGATCGCTACCGTTCAATGATAACCGAATATTTTTGGCCCCAATTGGATGATATGGACTTGGAGGACATGTGGTTCCAACAGAACGGCGCCACAAGCCACACAGCGAATGTCACAATCAATTTATTGGAAACCAAGTTTGGAGAACGTGTTATCTCACGAAATGGTCCAGTCGCTTGGCCGCCTCGGTCGTGCGATTTGACACCGTTAGACTATTTCCTGTGGGGCTATGTCAAGTCTATGGTCTATGCCAACAAGCCAGCGACGATTGATGAACTTCGTACGAATATCGAATGTGAAATTGCAGCAGTATCGGCCGATTTATGCTTGAAAACCGTCGAAAATTGGGTTCAGCGTCTGGACTTCTGCAAGCGTGCCCGTGGTAGCCATGCAAAAGAAATCGAGTTCCATACATAATGGCATCGAACGTACTTTCACAGGAATAAAGAATTTCATTGATATCCCAAACCGTTTTTGTTTTATTTAAAAAAAACTTTTGTAGCGCTCTTATTGCAAAACCCTGTATATAACAATATAAGTGAACAGTTTTAACGCACGCTTCTCGCATCGCACCGTTTTATCACCTCAATATGTGTGTAGCCTAAGACTTTTTTCTTTCTGCGCCATATAGGTATGTACATAGAACTGATCGCCAGCATCGAACAGATTTCCAACTCTTCTTGAAACCTTTTAAAATGACATTGGAACCGACTTATAATTTAGTTTCAATTTTTGTCTTTAGCCAAGCAATGCCCAGCGTCCTCTAGAAAAGTTTTTACCTGCTGTTATGCAGTAGAGATGCTGTAAGAGGGCATATTGTTCCGCTTATTAGCTTAAGCACATCCAGTTTACATACATACGTATCCTTAAATACATATGTTCATATGTATAAGGCTTTATCATCCAGTTTATTGGGTTAAAAGAATTTTAAAGATTTCATTTCTGATGCGGTTATAGAATTGGAACAATGAATTCGAGTGTTTAAAGGAAAACATTTATTCAAAGAAGGGTAAACTGCTTTTATCATCCACTTTATGGTGAATATATTCCATCGTGCACCGGATGTGAATGAAAGTCTATCAATCATTCAAACAAATCCCGCAGCGGACAGACATCTGGAACTCAGTGTGATGTTGGCATCAAAATGCGGGTAAGGAAAAAAATAAATCACATTCCCTTCCCAAAAGAAAAGAAAGCATCTCAACCTCTTTTTACGCTCATCTAACAGTTTAGATGACGAGGATTTGATTTATTCCACCAAGTGGTGTACCATTTGCTGCCACTTGAAAAGGATACGCGCACCCCTGTCATGCTAAAAAAAAAAAAATCTCAGCCAAACAACAAAGTTTTCGACATTTTCCTTAAAAAAAATGGAAAACCGAGTTTGTATCCAGTTCAGGTGTGAACGGAATAACTGATTAGAACATGGCATACACGTATGGCTGTGTGCATGGATAACTACGTATGTAAACCACCCTATTCATTGAACATAGAATAAATTGGCAGCAAAATTCATTAAACAGAGTTGTGCTGAAATGCTCATGAGACCAGGACGTTCATGTGTCCAATTATTCCGTGATATCATGGAGACCACGAAATTTCGATCAGAATTCGTTGAAATGGGGTTTCATGCAAATGGAAATTACGTTCTCTGATAGTTTTTTTCTCTTCCTTTCGTATGACAAGGAATAACAAGAGAAATATATTGAAAGGTATACATTGTGTTTCGAAAGAAACGAAACAATTTAAAGGCATGACACTGGAATGAAAACTAAGGACCTTACAGTGTTTATTCTCGACATTTTATGGGAACTTCATGGCATGTCTTCGTATAATTTCTTACAATGAATTTCTTACGATGAAGAACCGATTTACCAGCACTAGGAACAATAGCATGTAACACAGAGCACACCGAGATGGGTAACCGTAGAGTTAAACCATTTCGTCCCGGATATGAAGTTTCTTATCTTCTGCACGTGCACAGTAAGTGCGCCCTCATCTCTGCACCTTCGACAAAAATCGTTGGAGGAGATCCCCAGTCTGAGTGCATGTCTGCCTATCAACCAATGTTCGATGAGAATCCCTAATAGTGAACTTCAGATTTTCCGAAAAGGGGCAAGTGGTTCTCCCAGGTTTTCGGGGAGATGCCGTCCTGCGCCTTCTTTTACCAGCTCGTCCACTCTGCAGTTGCCTGGAACGTAACTGTGTCCTGCGAACCAGTCCAGGGTTACTTCACACCTGTCTGGAATCTCGTTAAGAGATCTGCGGCATTGCTTTACTAAACTTTATCTTCATAGACCCTTGATAGTACATAGTACATCAGCTGGGAAAAGAAACTTCCTACTAGCCTATATGTAGATGTAGGGCAACATTGCACACAGGCTCAGGGGACAGCTTAAAGTGCCTAGTGAGCATTAAAACAGTGTCAACGCAGAGGTTTTAGGAGATTACAACCCAGGCTAAGGGTTGCTTGTTGGTATAACTTAACTATCTTAACAGGAATTATGACAGCAACACCGTTGACATCACAACGACAAGTGATGGACGGTGACTTGCGTGTCTGCAGATGCAAGGTACTGAAATTACTGAACTTATATAATCCGCATAAATAAAACTAAAAAGTCTCTAATAACAAACTTTACTCTCGAAGGTTTATCGTTGTCTGACGAGGGAAAATGCGAGGGAAAATAGGTGAGAGCGATCCGATACAGACGATAAAATCCTCCTCATCTCATCCGTACATGGGTACCACAGTATTTTACTGGCTACTTCCTACTTACTGCGTAATTCTATATACCTGCCAGGCACCTTACTGTCCTTGCAAACTTGAGCAGATCCGAGAGTGAACAATCGGATAGGTCCTCGATGTTATCAAAGAGGTATCTACCCAGTGTTATTTTTCTAATATTGCAGAGGCTTGTGCAATGACAACGAAAATGAGTTGCCAGCGAAACTATAAGGAATATCTGCTTTCACTGATCTTATATAGGCAAAATAAATCTAGCCAAATTCTTGGAAAAATATGACCATAGCTGAGATGCACCTCTCGTCAGTGATATATCTTTCCATTAGGGGAATTTTGTGCACCTAATTACTTCGAAAAATCAGCAGCCGCTGATTGCTTCCAATTTTCGATTTATGGCTCGTAACTTATAGAGTATACGACTTTCAATTAACATGTTGTCAGCCTATGGGATTTTTGTACGGGTCTGTGACTCACAGACAGCAGCTCTTCAATCTCGACGATATTGCTTTTAGTTCTCCGTGTAGATGCGGAAACACCTAAACAATCAGAGCACTGCGAGTCAATCTATGTATTCCTACTCCATGGTTGAGCGTAGTTGTTCTGATATTGCTAAGATTATTAAGGAAATATTCTACCAAATTTAGCAAAAGCTTCACAAATGAAAGGAAGTGAACACCTTATCATCTCTATAGCTTTCACATAAGTCACTGTACAGTGTACAACATATCGAGTATTTGAGCATACTTCCAATGCAGTAACCGATATGATTGCATTAACTCTTCGAAGACAATTTTATTTAATGTGGCCCTTTTTGTGTCTGTGGCATCAGGAAAGCATTCCCAGGTTGTTTCGCGGATTTCCAGAAATCAAGAATTTTTGGAAAGAATGTGTAAGAATTCGCTTGCTACAGAAATAAAGACCACTACCACTAAGTTTAGTCAAAGAATGGGGTCCGAGGCTTGCTGTAGTTCGCTAATAATTGTTAATACATATGAGCCGTACCGTCATATTTCGGCAATAAAAAAAAAATAGCTGGCGCGACAGCTCAGGATGAGCCAAGGCCTAGCTTCTCGCAACCATTCATGTTGTGCGTGTTGTATTGTTTGCACGAATGGAAGGGACCTACAATTTATTGCCGACTCCGAACGGCGAGGTGAGAAGCTCTTTCATGACAGATTATACTCCCGGAGGCTTGTCATTCCTCGACGAGAGATTGTGCCGCGAAACATGTTCGGTGTTCCTGGCTAGGGCTTGAACCCACGCCGCTCGGTCAGCAGTCCAACGCACTAACCACTGAACCACGGCGACCCCCATATTTTGGCAATAGATAAATATAAAGGGTGATTTTCCAACATGTTCACATGAGAAGACTAAATGACGGTATTCAAGAAGGTCAGGAAAGCGCTCTGAACGGAGTAAACTCGTGGGCCATCAGCTGTAGCCTAGGAGTAAATCTGGACAAAGCTGAAATGATGCTCTTCGCCACCAAAGCCATAGTACAAGTACAACTGGATGGACAGCCGATATCATTATTTTTCTGTGTTAAGTACCTACTAAGGTACAGTACAACTTAGCTGGAAACTGAACATTAAAAAATGAATCCTGTGACTACAACTACACTTTTCTTAAAAGACGGACACTTCAGTCAAAAGTGACTCTATAGATGTGCACAGCAAATATGCGGTTAATTCTCAATTATGAAGCCAACATTAGGATGGGCGCCCTAAGTAAGAAATACAATTTAGAAAGAATTAAAAAAGTATGAAGAAGATGAAGGCTTAATATTGCAAGATTCGTAGCCACTAGCACAGGTCATTAGCCGACAGGAAACCACGCAGCCACACTAGGTATCCCTCAAAACACCTCTTACCATAGTGGCAAGGATAACTCCTTTGCAAATCTCCAAGTAGGTAAGCCATTCTTCTATGACATCCAAGAGATATCCAAAAGAAGGATTGAAGAACTAACTTACATAAAGGGTTTTTCAATAGGGACGCTACAAAAGTAGAGCGACAGGGACGATGATGGAAAGATATACGAGCCAACAACGAGTCGAAATTATTAAAATTTATTACCGAAATTCGGAGTCAGTGGCCTCAACGTTAAGAGCGCTACGTCCAATTTATGGTCGTCATAATTTCTGGCTGGATGGCTTCGTCAATAAACAAAATATGCGGTATTGGTCAGGCAGCAATCCACACGTACTCCATGAGTCATCATTGCATCCCGAAAAAATTACGGTTTGGTGTGGTTTATGGGCCGGCGGCGTCATTGGGCCGTACTTCTTCCGTGATAATCAAGACCGGCACGTTTCTGTGAATGGGGATCGCTACCGTTCAATGATAACCGAATATTTTTGGCCCCAATTGGATGATATGGACTTGGAGGACATGTGGTTCCAACAGGACGGCGCCACAAGCCACACAGCGAATGTCACAATCAATTTATTGGAAACCAAGTTTGGAGAACGTGTTATCACACGAAATGGTCCAGTCGCTTGGCCGCCTCGGTCGTGCGATTTGACGCCGTTAGACTATTTCCTGTGGGGCTATGTCAAGTCTATGGTCTATGCCAACAAGCCAGCGACGATTGATGAACTTCGTACGAATATCGAATGTGAAATTGCAGCAGTATCGGCCGATTTATGCTTGAAAACCGTCGAAAATTGGGTTCAGCGTCTGGACTTCTGCAAGCGTGCCCGTGGTGGCCATGCAAAAGAAATCGAGTTCCATACATAATGGCATCGAACGTACTTTCACAGGAATAAAGAATTTCATTGATATCCAAAACCGTTTTTGTTTTATTTAAAAAAACTTTTGTAGCGCTCTTATTGAAAAACCCTGTACTTACCCGGACTGTAACTGTCAACAGTGTCAACCAACCCGAAGGGCCAATTCCGAAACGTATAGGTACCTTCAAGGCGACGAGCAAAGAAAACTTGAGTATCAAATATGCTATACTAGCACACAAAAAATGTTCGTTAAGTAATTTAACCTTACTGTCGATAGTGATTCGACTTTAACAACGTTAACATTGTGTGACACTTCCTGACTTTTTCAAAGCTAACAACGCTCTTGGGATCCTCTCTTTTGACGTCAGAACTGTAAGAATTACGCGGATTTGAAACAATAATCGAGTTGACACTATGTAATGAGAGTGTGTGTGAATCTTTTTTGTTTTCTTGGTGAAAGCCAGGATGTGCTAGGATCCACTCTTCTTCTACGAATCGCTGAGTCAATGAACCTAATACTTTTGTGATGAGCAGGTTGTTTGGGTTTTTTGCGAGTGATCTTGTTCAGTGCTTTCGTTTCAATTTCAAAGAGGAGCCCATTTGAAGCCCATTTCCTTGAAAGAGGAGCCACTGAAAAAGAGTCAAATATGTATTTCGTGTAAGAAAAAACCCAGTGGATTGAATGAGAAAGGTTTCCAAACAAACTCAGTCGTAACCTCAATTAAAAATGGAAAGGATATCGATTGTGAAAGGAAAAACGCAAATTTTTATGTTAACAAAATGTATCTTCATGAAAAATTTGGGGAGCCTTTTTGATTTATGGGGAGTGCAGTGCTTAGCAAAGGAGCCCTTCCGACAGCGCTGATATTGTTACTTTATCAGGAGCGACCTGAATGTTAGATTTGTGACATTCTCAAGTGGTGCTTAATTTTCCTGCCTTGGGTGTGGTGTTCCAAGAGAACCCTGACTTCTACTATTGGGTTGCTGTCTGTTTTTACATGGTTTCTATCTTTGTTAGTCGATTCCCTTAAGGGAAATTCTGTTGGACATTTTTGACAAAAATAAATAGTTTTTGCTTAAAATCACTCTGACGAACGATAAGCGTTGTAATTATTCCGCACCCTACATTTAACGCTATGTCCAAATATAAGAGGGCCTTCGACTTATGCCAAATTATGATTCTGCGAAGTAAAGACAAAAATCCAAATCCCATATGTACATAGATTCAATAAATGGTTTTATTCCACTTTCACTGGGTTTTTTTCAAAGCACTTAGAACTAATTGCCAAAACTGTATTGTAAACCGGCATATCCGCCATTGTCACTGTAGGTAAAATCCCTTGAAGCATCAGCATAGATTGCAAAGTCTTTATTAACGCTGTGTTTATAGTCAACATTTGCACTTGTCCCCGATGGCTCATCATTATAATCGACGTCTACTTTGAGGTCCTTCGGTGAACGAGGATTTCTTATAAGGATTTGGTCACCTACAAACAGAGGCAGGTATGCAATGTCCTGTAAGAATAGAAATAAAAATGGTTGATTCTATACATTTGTAAAATGAAACTTACTTCGTTGAAATTTCCGGGAACAGTGTACCCCAAAGCTAGAACAATAGCTGAGAGCAGGGTGATGATTCTTAACAGTGACATTTTAGTGTCTGTATCGATTCAGCTGGAGACGACGGAATTCTTGTCAAATATCTGACTTCTCCGTCCCTTATATGCTGACTGAAGGCAGACAATTTCGCAGAAACAGCCATTGAAGCTGTGATGGAATACCTGTCTGTTTTTGCTGGGGTTCTGCGTATTTAACGAATTCTGGAGATCTTTTCTTGTATAATTGTGAAGCCGCTCATAAGCTCATTAGAAGTTTCGATTTATGGCTAATAACTCAGAGTACATACGAGTACATTCAAATTAACTTGTAGCCACTGTCATACATCTGACGACACACGAGGAACTAGACCCTACGGCCTGCGTATGTAATAAATTAGCTGAGATCTGAGCCTAGATCTTACGATTTAATGAGGGTAGATTTTTTCCTTTGGAAATATTTCAAGAGGAAGCTTAATGCAAACATATTGGTAAATTGGTAACCATTTTGTGAGATATGCGCGGCGCATAAGGCTATGACACGCGCATCTGAAACATACGCGCAAGAGAAGGGTAAGACCAGAAATAAGGAAGTTTCTTCACATTTTAAAGAGGCTTCAGCTGCAGCTGCATCGACACATGCGATGCATAAAAGACAAGGTTTGCTTCCCACCACACCTTCTGTTGGGACTAAATCCCTCAGGATTCCCCAAATACCCGGGACGCGTGCTCAATAAGAAGCTTAATTGGAAGCTGAACATTAACGAAATAATCAAGAAGACCGCTTGTCTCGTGCAGCAGGATATTTGGAAAAACCTGGAGGCCTAACCTCCTGAATTATCCTGTTGATGTGCACGGCTATAATAAAACCCTTACTGACTTAATGCAGCCTTGTGTGATCACAGCCTTGTGTGGTCACAAGCCATTAGTAACATCACTAACCTAAAGGCCACCTCGAAGGTACAAAGGCATTGGAACTACCAGTGTCCTAGCAGTGACACTAGCCGCCCGTAAGACTGCGATGAGGGCAATGCCACGAGAAGATATCACCTTTTTCATCGACAGCCAAGCAGCAATAAAAGCCACTTCTGCTAATAAAAAAAAATCAAAGCATGTGAGGTTCTTTCGAGAAGAGCTCAAAGTTCTTGGAACACAGCACATGGTGACACTCTGCTAGATCTCTGGACATGAGGACATACCAGGAAATAAGAAGGCCGACAAAGTCGCGAGAATTGGCTTAGCAATTAACTCGGAACAGGCCGACATATCGGTGAACCTCCCGCCTTCCACCCTTAACCTCGTAGCGGAAAAAATATCCTTCAGGGAGGCAAATAGCAGATGGGCCTCACTGGGCACTTGTGTAACCACAAGGAAGATATGGCATTTATTCGATAAGGCTCGAACCCACAGACTTCTGCAGATCGACAGAAGATCCCGATCTTTGTCGTTCATCTCGGTGTTGAAAGAATAGTGCAAACCCCACGCGCCAACAACAAAGCCACAATCTTTCAAAAGTCCATCGGATACGCCGACTATACTGATATAATCGGAAGAACCCAGCGTGATGTCACTGACGCGTTGGTGGGTATTGAGCCGGAGGCGGCCAAGATAAGTTTAGTAGTCAATGAGGGCAAGACGAGAAATATGCTATCAACAAGAAAGGCCGCTAAACACCAACGTCTCGCCCAGAATGTCACTGTAGACAGATATAACTTCGAGGTGGTTAAGGACTTTGTCTACGTAAGCTCCTCTATGAACTCAAAATTCAGACAACGACACCAGCGCTGAGATCAAACGAAGAATAACTTTTGCCAATCGCCGTTTCTTTGGGCTAAGAAGGCAGAGCCCTCTCTCGAACGACTAAAGTGACCCTGTATAAGACCTTAATCGCCCCAGTCCTGCTCTATGGCATAGACGCATTGACTCTGTCAAGATGACTGTTTCGGGAGGAAAACTCTTCGGGTGATTTTCGGTCCCGTCTGCATAAACGGTGAGTGGAGGAGGAGATATAACGACGAACTTTTTGGGCAGTACAGCGACATCGACTTTTTCAGAAGGATGAAGGTCCAACGACTGAGATGGCTGAATCATGTAGAGCGGATGGACATCAATGCTCCGGCCCGGAAAATCTTCGAATCCGCACTCGAGGGACGGCGCAGTAGAGGAAGCCCGCGTGTCAGGTGGCACACGCAAGTGGAAGGGGATCTTAACCAACTTGGCGTGCGAAATTGGAGGCAACTGGAGGTTTGTTATTCTTCGACGAGGGGTGGACAAAGCGCACTTGAACCCACGTAGCTCTCCCAGCTGTCCAAAGTACTAATCACTGAGCCACGGTGACCAAGAACGACTTCAAAAACAGGGTGCTACTAGAATATACTGTACAAAAACCTTCTGAACCTGCAAATCTCCAACGAGATCAAAGACAGACTACGCAGTCGACAAAGCATTTGTAGTAGTAGGAAAGTTCTAAGTTATACCATACATATCGTCAAACACTTGCTAAAATCTGCAGACCTAAATACTTCCAGCTGAACATAAATAAAGAATATTAATTTCAAACAGGAGGAACAAGAGATTAATTATTAGCAGCAGTGACTACTGTCCTATCAGGAATAATGCCAAATACGCATGAGAGTGCCAAAACAGAGCAGGAGATTGCTGCTAGAAAAATTCGCCTAATTAACGATGTTGTACGTCGTCGCACCAAACTGGGCCAGTGCAGTAAAAATAAAGACATATGCGGCATTAAGAGTGTGGTTTAGCGCAAACCGCAGTGTTAGATGACGCCATTCTTGTCATTCCAGGCATAACACCGGTTGACACTCTCGCAGTGGAGTGCAGGGACTGTACGATTGCAGAAAAGAACAACAAACTCCGTCAAGCAATCAGACTAGAGTCAGAAAAGTTTTCGAAAGGATCACTACCACAAGTTATCATAGTTCTACTGGCCAAAGCAGTCAATACGGACTAACCCGAGGTCCTTAGGATGAATATCAATGCCATCTTGTCTAGAGCTAACTAATACATCTTCTGTCGAAGATTCCAAAAGTCAATAATGCCAAAGTCACATAGTAAATTTCAATCCACCGATTCGGTGCTCGTCCCCAGGATAAAGTGGAAGCGTGTACGTAGGGTGGTACAAACTAAAGTCAAAATATAGGTAAGTCGAGGCAAAAATTTTTTTCTAGCGAGGGTTTAAAGTTTTGAGTTAGAAGCCACTTCTAATGGGCCCATTAATGAGCTCGTTTGCTCTCGTTTCCTCAAAACATTAAACGTATTGGAAAGCTTTCCTGTGCACCATACTCCAAGTGGAACTAATACCTCTACCCTTCCAAACACTTCGATAGGCTGTGTCCCATCGAGCCGAATTCCTTTATTTCCTAGATGCTCCGTGTCAGCTATCAAACTGTTGCCATCTATTTCGTCAGTGAAGTAACCACCTCCATCCCATCGCCATCGTCTTATTCGTGATGGAGTCTCTCTTGCGCTGATTTCCTGAGCCAGTTATACAACATGGTTAAGGCTGGTGCTCCAGCAACAAAATGTTTAATTGATTTTCACCAGCGATATACAAAGGGACTTTGAAATGGTACTCCTGCTCGGATGCTTAAGATGAACCAAGCAGATAATGCGGCATCGTATATCGTCGTGGCATTCTCCCAAATGCTAGAGGGAAAGGGCACAACTTAAATCTATGTGGAGTAAACTTCTGGTTTGGAATTTAGTTGCGCTCTTTGTTAACCATGTGAATTAGTTGGCTTTGCGGATAGGGGCACGCTGCCAAACGGTTCCCCCAATAGAGACCACGTTACAAACTGTAATCGATTTGTGGCATCATCAGGTGGAGGATGTTTTCCATGCATTTCGTCCTCGGCGGAGTGAAGGAGTTCGAAACAAACATTTTTCAGAATTTTAATGAGTTTGGTAGATTTTATGCCTGTGTAACTGGGATAAAGGTTCCAGAGGTGGTTGTGGGTGTGCGGTACACACCTAGGGTTTACTTTTGGTTTTAATTTCGGGAAAAGTTGGCTGTCATGTAACATTTGGTGAGGTTTTGCAATCGAAATCCCGAACAAGATGGGTTGTGTGTTGGACGCTTATTTGCATATGAAAGCATGTGTGAGATATATACGCAGCAAGTGCGGCATTTTGTGACGAGGGTGTGTTAATAAAGTTTTCAGTGCGTGGAAGGCGATTCGATACGTATGATGGGAGGTGACAATTGGCCATTCGAAAAGCAAAGGTGAATAATTAAGCTGACAGCTTAAAACGTTGCTGCGATTCTGACAAGTATTGTGCCGGATTATAGAGGACGGATGACATTTTAGGATATAACCTATCACGCCTCGAGGGACAGAGTGTGCAGATCACGCCTAGTCTCCAACAGGGTACGATGACCAATATGTGTGGAAGCACAGTACATCGACCAAATGCCACGCTCCACGTTCAATCATTTACAAGTAACATGCTTCTCAAAAAGGCCTCGATCGCTTTTTTTACTTGCAGCAGGATTTTTGGGAAGAACTGGGGACCTAAACCCAGTATCCTATGGCTGTACACTGCGATTGTTAGACCGATATTAACATATGGAGGTAGTCTGGTGGCAAGCTGCAACTAAAACCACTAACCTCAGAGCCTTGACCAAGATACAAAGGCTAGCTTGCATTGGAATGACCAGTGCACTGAGATTAACTCCGACAGCAGGGTTGGAGACAATTCTCAATCTGCTAACCCTTGATCTATACATGCAAGAATCCGCAGCAAAGAGCGCTCTGAGATTAGACCAGTCTGAACTTTGGAGGGCGAGCTCATATGGACACACCCAAATATTGCACATATACCCGGGTACAATTATATGATTCTGTACCTGGACTTCATCAAACCGTTCTCTTGCATCTTTCCAAACAGAGAACAGTGGGAGAACAAAGGGTGCTGGTGCTGGTGGCTTCTCTGAAGAGCTAGGACTCAGCAGCTCAATAAGACTCCCTGACAACAGAAGTGTTTTCCAGGCAGAGGTTCTACCAGTGACAATGGCCACGGTATCACGGGAGGATATCACGATCTTCATAGACTGCCAGGCGGCTATAAAAGCACTAACTGCTACTCTAATCACATCTAAGCTTTTAAAGTGCTGTCGCAAAGAGCTGAGGGTTTTTGGCACGCAGCATAATGTTAAACTCTGCTGGGTCCTTGGCCACAGTGGTGTGTCAGGAAACGAGACTGCTGACGAACTAGCTAAAAAGGGATCAGCCCTGGAACCAGACCTAGCGGATGGTACAATCAAACCTCCACTTCGTCATCTGAAGGAAATAATAAGGCTAAGATCCTTAACCAAGGCGAATAACAGGTGGGCAACACTAAACACCTGCGAAGTCTCCACAAGGTTATGACCAGAATATAACAAGAGCAGAACGAATAGATTGCTACATATAGACAGCAAATCCCTATCATTACTGGCAAAGAAGCTGCACCTGACCGGGGAAGACCTTTGCAGAGGATGCGGAGACAAGGAGGTGCATGAGAACACTACTCACTTCCTCTGTCATTGCCCAAACCTCTGCAACATTAGGAAAAGAACATTGGGCAGATACCTCTTCGATAAAATCTAGAAGTGATCCGATGGTTCACTGTCGGATCTACTCAAGTTCGGAAGGAGAGCCGGTTGGCTGTCATCAGGCATATAAATAAAAGCACACAGTGGGAAGTAGCTGGTAGACATATGGCTATCACAACGGGTCTACATAGACCTAAGTGAGATGAAGAGGATTTTATCGTCTTCATCGGAACGCTAACCTAACCTAACCTAACCTAACATACTTCTCCGTATTTTGATTCGAAAGGAAATAACGCCACTGAACCGACGTCGTTATTGTGACGCCTGAAGTAATCTGTCACAACTTCCAAGAGATGTATTGGCTATACCTCTCAGTGTGCTCAGGGATAAGAGCTCCGGTGGTTTCAATTGTAGCATCGCTTGTTTCTTTATAATCACTGCACGCTGAAGAAGGTATAACTACCCTTAGATACATCAGACGGGCCATTGTGGTGAGCTTGCATAGATGTATGCCATCCCACATTCATGTGATAGAATCGCTCTGTCCATGAAAAAGACGGTAAAACAGGATGAGAGAGGAGGCATTTCTTTGATTCTAAAATGAATCTTTTGGCTTCGCAAAGTCTCAGCATTTTCAAGCTTTAAGCGGGTTTTTATTCTATTTAGAATGTGCAAGACAATTTTAGGTTCATCAAATCAAGCATTGTACCCAAGCTTAGAGCTGTTGTGCTCTGGTATTCAACACGCGAAGCTGTCGCCATTAAACTCATGAAAGCCATGAACGCCTTATAAATTGAGACCGGATAAAGAAGGGATAAAGTATATTTGCGCCGTTTGAGGAATCATAGAGATTTCTTAAAATTTTTTCAAACATGCGCTCGTTCCAAAGAAAAAAAAAATTATACCTGGCGCGACAGCTCGTGGTGGGCTAAGACCTTGGTTCACCCAACCATTCATGTTGCTCCAAGAACCAAAACCTATTAAATACATCCGCACTATGCTAACGACATCTACCCGCTTGTTGTCAGGAAATCTCAAGCTGGAAATGGGGGTGGATGTCCTAAGGCCTTTGGACTTAACTAATGTGTACCTAGATAGAAAGCCAAGAAAATTAACTGTTTTCTTTATTTATGAAGTATGGTGTAGCCACACGATGGCACTGAACGGAGTGACCAGCAAAATCTTCAGAAAAATCGGAATGGTTTCGAAAATTTTAAGAAAGAAAAACAATGTTTTCAACTCCAAAACTAAGCTTAAACTGTCCAAAAATAAGCAGCACGTAATGTAATAAATCTTCAACGCTCGATCAGATTTCTGGGTTATCTAATGATTCTTCCCGATTTTCCCGAGCTACAAGTGATCAGCAGGGTATCTGACTCCCTGCCCAAAATACTCCAATTCGCGAAAAGATTTCAAATCTAGATCCTGAATCGCTTGATCACGGAAACCGACGACCTTCCTCAAATTATTAAAAGACTAGGGCGGTATACGGATGGCTCTAAGATGGACTCTTGGAGGTACTTGAAATTATGTCCTAGCAAGATCTATTGTGACTCCGGTCTACTTAGCCTAATAGTTATACTACCTTCCTAACGAAGTGAGTACGTCATTAGTAGCCGAGTTTCTAAACTCCTCTAACGAACTGAATCCGCTATGAAAGATATCCACAGAGAATGTGCTCAGAGGCTTATTCCTCTTTCAAACAGAACCAACACTCTGTATCTGAACAAAGGTTTTTTTTGTTGAGATGATATCATAAGCTGCAATGGCCTTTAAAGAGGACCACTAGCTTCCTTATGTTGTCAACGTAGAATTTTTTTTTAGAAAAAGGGCGTGCCCTTGGATTGCTTAAGCCCGGCGACATTTTCCCAAAGGGCTAGACGAATTTGGTGTTCACAGTTGTTTGACAAAGCTGTGGCGGTTCCCCAATTAACGCACAGAAACGCGAAAGCCGAACCGGCCATAGCCACCTCATCCGCAGTTTCATTGCCCACAATGCACCAGCGCCAAGCATCCAACCAAGTTTGACCTTGTTGTTTCTAGCAAGTAATTGTAGGGTATCGTAGCTGTTGACTAAGCTAGATTCCACGAGGTGGGATACAAATGGTTTAAGCGCTGCCTTTCTATCTTTTTTATCCAAAATTATCCTGGTGCAGATCGAAATAGCATGGATTTCAGCCTGGAACACGCTAAAGCACATTTTCACATTTGCACATTTCCATTACCCAAACTTAAGTGTTGGGTCCAAAGAAATCGGCACCTGCTCCGGAAGCCATTTTTGATCCGTCGATAAACCATACCAAACATTTTGGGTCTGATACGGGTTCTCCATTCAACCTATCGAAGCGGTATAATATTTCAAACAGCCTTCCGAAATCGTACTTCCTGGCCACAACATCGGGAATCGTGTAGAAGATGTCCGTACTTTGAACTGAGTGAAGTATTTTCAGATGACCCACAAGATTACCTGATTTATAGTTGTGTTCTAGCTGCAGCTTTATATCACAACGGGCAGCGGTCTTCCTAGCGAAGATATGTAGGAGTGAGTGTCGGATGAAAGCCTCTGTGGCTGAAGCGGAGTAGATGCGCAAAGCACCTGTAATACCGAGAGGAGTAATTCTTTGTGGCTCCCAAGCTTCATTGCCGCCCTAAGCAAACGTGTTAAGGAGAAATCACGATCGTTGCAGAATTCAGTCTAGGCGTTGTTAACACTCATGCCCCGATTAAAGTAAGTTCATAACGAATTCTTGTCTGAAGAAGTCAAGAAGCAATGCCAACCATACAAACTCAAGTAGACCAACACTTGATGTGATGTAAAAAATTCCTCCATTACTTTTTTTTAATAAAAAAAATAAAGGTACTAATTCTAGATATGTACATCTTAAGCTTAAGACTAAACGATTACAACAAAAGCATTATCTACAGCGTCCAAAGAATTCATCAGTCCACCGGTTGACTTGTTTTCGTTCCATATCCATCGTTAAGAGCATGTTTCCTAGTCAATACTTCACCTGCTCCAAGCTATCCTACGAAAAAAGAACTTGGAACGATCGTGTTTACAGAAATAGAAACGTAAGACTTACACTTAACTTTGAGAACAGTGAGAGCCAGATTTGGAGGCAATTGAGCTTAAGTGCCGCCGTTTTGTTTTTGTCACATTCCAACCCATGCCTTGAGAATACGAACTCACGACGAAATTCATCAAAAAATGCAGCAGGTTGTATCCAAAAATTCGCTTTCGGCTTCTTTTTCGCAGACATTTCGGCTTACTCAACATTTTTTACAAATTAAATTCTCTACTCCGCCGGAGCCGTAAAAAGTCTTATGATACATATTTACATAATATTCTCTAATGTGATGTAATGAGTGGTGGTCGATGATTTTTGGAGTTACCGATACCCGACCTCGTCGCTTCGTGAATCAGCCTTATTTTGCTTACACCGACAAAAGCCGTCGTTTTGCCCACGAGTCAACCTTCTCGCACCAATTGTGTTTAAGCCTTCGGAAAGCTTAGGAAGTCCGGTCATAGTCTCTTTGACAGTTGTCATAATGACGGGCAGATACATCATGAGCTCTTTCATGTGGCCCACAACTTGATTGTAGTCGATATTTGCAAAAAAATCATTTCGTTCTTCCATAGGTGCTGCGATCGTCAGCTGTAGAACTGTGGATGATGTACAAGGAAAACTAAAATAAAAGGTTAAACAAGCTTCTTAAGGTACACATTACCGGCTAGTGAAATTATTATAAACACATTCATCGCTTATGGACTTGAACTGTATGCCGGTAGCTGTGGCCTGAAGTGCTATTTATAAGAGACTTTCTCAATACTTCGTTATGGTTTGTTCGGGAAGGTCAGTTCAAAACAGGTGTTGTAAGAACGATTGGCTAGCTCAGCAGAATGTTTGACAGAAAAGAAAAATGTAAACAATTTCACAAAGGTTTTTTGTCACACGACTCGGATGGAGCTATTTCGCGGAAGGGCTAGTCGGTGAAACATAAGTCACACTAAATTAGGTCAATGTCTGCCGGTATAAGATTGTCAGAATGTGAGTCATCGTTGGTTTGTTTTTTAGCAACTTGTTAATTTGAGTTGGATAGTGACGTAACCGGAAATTGAGGTTATTAAGGCATTCCTTCTTGTTATTAATTTTGGGGCATAACCTATACCTTTGAAAGCTATTTCGAACGAGATGGGCTAATAGCGCAAACCAAACCTTATATGAAGAAGTTTTATAGAAATTCATGATGTTGTAACAACAGAAGGATAAATATGCCACTGGCATCCTCCCATTCACTGGACATTATCAAACTGAATACATATTAGAAACGAGCGAACTTTCAATAAAACTGATAAATCGTTTGTGGAATTCGCCACTGTCAATTTTCATTGATTTTGAGCCTTATACACGTTCCATAAGCCTAACATATGCCTACAGGGCAAAAAGGAAATCTTTGAGCATCAAAACCTATGAAAACTGATCGGATTCTGATGTTAACAACGTACTCAGTACCAGCTCATCTGAAATGTTCCAAACATGCACTAAACTTCAGCGAGAAGACGCGCTGTCATGTGATTTCTTTAATTTCGCACTGGTTAATGCGCAGGCCAGGTATTAGCATAGCAGGCACCATCTCTTCCAAATTTATCTAGCTGCGATACTCCCAGCTTGCTGGCATAAAGGCTTCCACGACAATTCATGATGAAGCGAAATGAGTTGGTCTGGAAGTCAATGAGTACTCAATCAAATGTGCATACGTTATCAACAAACAAAGCTATGTCCCACTCATAATGATGTTCTCCACAAGTGATACCATCGTGATCTGACGACGAATAACCCTACGGAACTGCTCCTAACTCGGTTTGGGAAAACCATTGGGTTCAAGACTCCTGAACCTACAGAACGCTGATCAACACTTTTTATATGATGCAGAATGGTTGCCCGATCCTCAAGAAAGGAGACCCTCTGAACTGCGCCAAATACAGAGGCATCAGTCTTCTTAACATCGCTTACAAGATCTTATGTGCCGTGTTGTGTGAACGCCTGAAGCCGTTCGTCAACATCTGATCGGTCCATATTAGTGTGGTTTCAGGCCAGGAAAGTTTAGCGGTCAATGAGGGCAAGACGAAGTATATGCTGTCAACAAGAAAGGCCTCCCAACACCGACGTCTCGGACAGAACGTCACTATAGACAGCTATAACTTTGAGGTAATTAAGGACTTTGTCTACCTAGGCTCCACTATAAACTCAGACAACGACACCAGCGCTGAGATTAAACGAAGAATAACTTTTGCCAATCGCTGTTTCTTTGGGCTAAGAAGGCAATTGAGTAGCAAAGCCCTCTCTCGAATAACTAAGGTAACCCTGTATAAGTCCTTAATCGTCCCAGTCCTGCTCTACGGCGCAGATGCATGGACTCTGTCTAAAGCGGATGAGGTTGCTCTTGGCTGTTTCGAGAGGAAAATTCTTCGGGTGATTTTTGGTCCCATCTGCATAGACGGAGAGTGGAGGAGGAGATACGACGACGAACTGTACGGGCTGTACGGCGGCATCAACTTAGCCAGAAGAGTGAAGGTCCAACGACTGTGGTGGCTGGGACATGTAGATCCGATGGACACCAATGCTTCAGCTCGGAAAATCTTAGAATCCACACCCGAGGGTCAGCGCAGTAGAGAAAGACCGCGACTCAGGTAGCGCACGCAGGTGGAAGGGGACCTCAACCCACTTGGCATGCGAAACTGGAGGCAGCTGGCTAAAGATCGAGTTGGCTGGAGACGCTTGTTGGTTGAGGCCCAGAACCTCCCCGGTCTGTAGCCCCACCTTAAGTAAGTGAGACAAATGCTTCGCGTGATATTAGGTCCGGTCTGCGGGAAGCACGAATGAAGAAGATTTAACCGCAAAACTCATATCAAGATGTGGATGAGGTTTAAAAAAATACGCGACTTTGTCACATCAACCCCTCCCCCTACCAAGTTTGAAAAGACAAAGAAGACCGAACCTCGTTGCAAGGTCTAAGTGAATGTCACAGTCAGATATCTGAGCAACTCGAGGCAGTGTAGCTGTGATCGAATGATGGATGGAAGACAACAGAGCCTCTGTACGGGTCGAGAGCGCATTAAGTAAGTAGTTATTCTGATTTTGCAGATGAATCGATTTTGAGATGCGCTAAAGCTCAAAAGAAAAATCAAACCTAGAAATGCTGATTGGAGACACATATTTGAAGGAATTGCAGCTGAAAACCACTCAAAGCTAGGTAAATCGACCCCAATTCCAAACCATTTAGTGACAGCCTATACTTTTGAGTACATACTTACTTTAGTACTGTCACTGATGCAGTTTGTTCCTCGAATCCTTTCAACTACTCGGGGCCACATTCATTTAGGGCAGCGCACTATTCTGCGTTACCGATTGAGCAGATTCTATTGCATGTCATATTTTCGCAAAGAACCTCTGTTCCCGCTTGTAGGTGTGCCAGCGTCGATCTTCAGAAGCTGTTCAATACTGAACTTTGTAGCCTACTCTTGAAGACGCTCTTCAGTGGTGTTTATACCATAATTAGGTAAACGCAGGCACGAGTCCTCGAAGGATTTAAGGCCAATTAGTTAAACTTCTTTTGTACTTAAAACCCTAGATCGCGTCTAAGGCATTAAGGAACAGCCACTTGTGGTTTCATTATAAACCCGAGCTAAACTGAACTGATGATCTCCACTACCATAACCAAAATACCTGACTTCTCCATTCCCCGTCTGAATGGTCAAATATTTAAACGCTCACCCTATGCTCTAACGCGTTGTTGCTGAAAATCATGCTTGACCAAAACTCAACTCGAAACAAAACATAGAATACAGAGACAGGAGAGCATATGTAGCCTTCTATGCCTGTAGCAAAACCTTTGAAAATAAGTGGAGATATCAACCAAAGATGTACATTGTTCGCGCTTAAGACGAAAGAAGAAAAGATTAAAAAGCGAGCGTTTGAATTTAGGAAAAAGAGTTTTTATTTGCGGAAGGATGTTAAACGGTTGACGGTAGTACACAGACTGATTAAAAGGATGTATGATTTTCGGCTATTTATACATGTTTGGAACATTCCGCCCACCTTGGAACGAGTTGAGAAATGAGTTCAAAATATAACAATAAAGATATGTACATTAAATTAATCCGGGATATTGCTTTCGGAAATGAGGGGCGATATCTTAACAATAGGACGAGTTAATATTCCATCAGCTGTCTTGAGGGTTACGACACGTACTCTGCCGTCTGCTCCAGGATGAATAGTGGTAATTCTACCTAGCTTCCATTTGGTTGGAGGTAGTTTCTCATCGCGAATGACAACAAGATCACCCGTTTTGAAATTAGAGCTGGAACGGGTCCACTTGGAACGTTGCTGTAGTTGAACAAGATACTCTGCACTCCATCTTCTCCAAAAATGCTGTCTTAAATTGGATATGAGATGCCATCTGATATGAAGATTTCCCTTGAAGTCGACAGTGCTTGGTTCGGGTATTGTCCTTAGGGGTTCGCCGATCAAAAAATGTCCTGGCGTCAAAACGAGAAGATCATCTACATTCGGAGATATCGCACAAAGAGGTCTTGAATTGACGCAAGCTTCGATTTCTGTCAAAAGAGTTGTAAATTCTTCGAAAGTAAGAAGATTGTCTCCTAATGTGCGACATAAATGATATATGACGCGCTTTACAGCTGCCTCCCAGTAGCCACCCATATGAGGAGATGCTGGTGGATTGAAGTGCCATGTAGTTCCGTCGTCCACCAGGTACTTGGAAAGCGTTTCATCTCAAAGATTGCTTGTGATAACATGTGTCTGAGCTCCTTTTCAGCGCCAACGAAATTGGTTCCGTTATCGCTGTATAAGTCTTTGCAGTGACCGCGACGTGATGTAAAGCGCTTGAATACGGCAATAAACGTTGTCGACGATAGATCACTAGCGAGCTCTAGATGCATAGCGCCAGTTGCCATGCAAATGAATACTGAGATGTATCCCTTGAAAGTCTTTGAACCACGTCCTTTAGATAGACGAAGTTTTACGGGGCCGGCAAAATCCACACCGCTACGTAAGAAGGGTCTGCATGCAGTAACGCGTGGCCACGGTAAATCGCCCATCAGCTGTTGTTGAAGGATGTGAGAGTGTCTGCAGCATTTTACACATGCTCTGAAGATTTTCCTTAGGATGTTGCGAGCGCCTACAACCCAAAACCGATTCTGAAGCATTGCTTGCATAGCTTGTGGGCCTGCGTGTAGTGTGATGCGATGTATGTCGTTACAGATGAGTGTGGTGAGTCTTGCGGATCCTGGTAGTAGAAGGGGGTACTTTTTGTCCGGTAGTAGTGAGGTGTTGCAAAGTCTTCCGCCCACCCTGAGCAGTCCTTTGTCGTCCAAAAACGGGTGTAGCTTTAAAAGTTTCCTGTGTCGGCTGACAGGTTTACCAGACAGGATGCGCTGAATGTCGTCGGCGAAGAAGTAGGATTGGGTAAGCTTTACCCACACGATGAGAGCTTCGTCCAATTCGGAAAGCTGTAGATGATAGCTAGTCCTGAGTTGTCTCGGATCTCCATTTTCTTGAATTTTGGCGGCGAGTCGGGTGTTGTGCGAGAACCTCAGAATGTATGCAGTTATACGTTTAAGCTTTCTCAGAGATGAAAATCGGTCGATGAGTTCCCAAAGTGGCGGTGAAGGCGGCGTGTTTGTTAGATTAACCGACTGAGTGCGTTGGTCTAAGTTGGTTGTAAACATTTGTTGCGGAGGCCATGAAGACTTCTGTCGTTTAAGCCAGAGGGGACCATTCCACCAAAGTGAATGATCGGCTAAATGCTGGGGTAGTATACCTCGGGTGGCACAATCAGCTGGATTTTGCGCGGATTGTACGTGAAGCCAGTTGTCCGAAGGTATCACTTCTTGGATCTCTGACACGCGGTTGGCCACAAACGTACACCATTTGCCAGGGTGTTGGCGAATCCAGGCGAGTGTGACACTTGAGTCAGTCCATCCAAATACTTTGTAAATATGCGGTTCCAAAGAGGGTTTGACGTGCTTGATTAGTTTGGCTAACAAAGCAGCGCCACACAACTCTAAGCGCGGAAGAGACAGAGTCGTCAATTTCAACGGAGCGACTCTTGTTTTTGCGGTCAATAGGTGGACTGATATGTCGCCGTTGGAAGATACTGTGCGGACATATACAGCGGCGGCGTAGGCGGCTTGTGATGCGTCTGCAAATCTGTGCAGTTCTGTTACGGCGTTAGATGTTCCAGTACCGACCCATCTCGGAACTTTGATTGCTGCGAGGCTCGGGATGTGATCCCTCTAATTAAGCCACTGGCGTTTAACATCGTCTGACACAGCTTCATCCCAGTCCACTTTCGGGTTCCACAGACGTTGGAACAGCATCTTGGGGATGATTGTACATGGTGAGAGTAAACTCAACGGATCGAATAGCTTCGACGCGTCTGAAAGAAGTGAACGTTTAGTTAAATTGGTGGTGTTTACCTCATGAACCTGAAAGGTGAATGCCAGATTGTCAGGATTCGGTTCCCATTGGAGTCCTAGTGTTCGGACGCTGTCATCTCCTGAGGAATCGAACGGCTGAATGATTTCGCGCTGATCCTCTGGTATTGCGTTGATGACCAACGGGGAATTCGTGCACCACTTTCGAAGAAAGAAACCACCTCGACTCAACAGTGAGGATACCTCGCTTTGGAGTTTTCGTAGGTCTGCTTCCTCGTGACGTCCAGTTAGCAGGTCGTCCATGTAAAAATGATCCAGAATGACTTGCGTTGCTTCAGGGTAGTCCTGGCCCTCGTCTACGGCGGTTTGTTGAAAGGCCTTTACTGCTAGGTGAGAAGACGAGGCTACTCCGTAGGTGACGGTTAAAATACATAGGTCTTCGATGTCATCGGAGGGGGAGTCACGCCAGACAATCCGCTGATAGTTGGTGTGTTCTTTGTCGACTCGCACCTGACGGTACATCTTTGCAACGTCAGCACTCATAGCGAAGCGATAGGAGCGAAAACGTATGAGCGCCACGTAAAGATCTGCTTGAAGTTGCGGACCGATCATTTGAGTGTCGTTGAGAGAAAATCCGGTGGAGGTACGGCAAGAAGCGTTGAAAACAACTCTCAACTTTGTTGTTGTACTGGTTTCCTTGATTACAGCTCTATGTGGCATATAGTAGTGCTTACCAGGCTCTGCGGGTTGACTAACTTTTTCCATATGACCCAGATCGATAAACTCGTGGATGAATTCCCTGTACTGAGTCCTGAGCTGTTCATCCTTGGCGAAGAGCGTTTCCATCCGGAAAAGAGCGCGAATAGCAGCATTGCGAGATTCACCCAACGGGCAGTTGGGCTTGAACGGGAGCTTGACTACATATCGGCCATCGTTTAGGCGATAATGAGTGTCCTCGAAGAATTTTTCACACAGCTGTTCCTCGATGGTTCGATGCTTGATCTCGGGCAGCGCTTCGATCTGCCAGAATTTGGATACAGCCTTTGTGAGTGAGTTGTCCGTATACAAGCAAGTAGCTGTATGTGCACAAGTAGCGGTGGAAGTGGTGCTAGCAGGCCTTGAATCCATGATCTTTCCAAAGAGAATCCACCCGAGTGTGGATTGCTGCGCAATTGGAGTACCGATGGGGCCTTTGACCAAACCCTTGCGAAGAAACAGTCCTAATTCATCCGATCCCAGCAAGATATCGATTACCGCCGGTGTATGAAAATGAGGATCTGCTAGTTTTAGTCCGTTGATGTGTGACCAATCAGTTTTGCGGAGTTTAACTGGTGGTAAATTGTTGGTAATTTTTGGAAGAATCTGCGCGCGGATGGATGTGGTGAAGTTATGGTCGAAAGATGACAAAGTAAGTTGAACTTCTCCCTTGGAATTTCCAACTGCAGTACCGCCTATTCCTTCAATTGCTGTAGAAACCGGAGCTCTTCTTAGTTTCAGTCTTTGAAGGCAACTTTCGCTGATGAATGTGAGATTCGATCCGTTATCAACTAGAAGTCTAGCTGGTTGGAATCTTCCAGATTGATCCACGATTTTGACTATTGCGGTGCCGAGGAGTACTTGATGTTCGGTTTGTGTAATCTGACTGCTCGGGCTTACCAGGGTTGAGGTAGCTGATTGTTCCCGGTGCAAAAGAGTATGATGACGCACTTGGCACGTTCGACATGTATTTGAACTGCGGCAGTTATCCGTGCTATGGCCAGCTCCAAGACAATTTATGCAAAGCTCCTTCTCTTGGGCGAACGAAACTCCATCTCGATCGCCAAAAGGGCGATGTCGAGAGACCGGAACTTGTCGCAGCTGTAGATTCTATGCTTAGCAGAGCAGAAAACGCATAGATCCTGTTGAAGTTTCGAGCTTACACGTTGAAGTGGTTGCTCAGCGGGGGTTATTGTATGCAGCGAACCAGAAGCGGATTTGGATTTCACTTGTTGACTGAAGTGCGGTTTGTAAGTGCAGGTTGACGATTTCTGGTGCGAATCAATGGCATCTAAGGAGCGGCATCTGGTTTCAATAAAAGAGACAAGTGTATTGAATGTTGCCACGTTGCGATAGTTCCCATTGTCTGTGAGTTTCGGCATCTAACTTGCTCACTGTTAAATGGACAAGCCAATCGTCCCAGTTCGTAACGGGTCTGCCGAGAGCTTTAAGACTTTGGTAATGCTCCTGAGTAGAATCCAGAAGAGACTTGAGAGTTGCCGATGATTCATTATTCGCCTTTTTTAAGCTAAAAAGTGCTCGGAAGTGGGAGTCGATTATCACGCGCTGGTTGTCGTATCGTTTCATCAGGAGGTTCCAAGCTTCTTCATAGTTGTCGTCAGTAATCGGGAATCCTTTGATCACCTGAAGAGGTTGTCCCTGCAAACTGCAGCGCAAATAATGCAGCTTTTGCGATCCTGCGAGAGTAGACTCGTTGTGTATGAAAGATACGAAGGCGTCGCGGAAAGATCTCCACTCCTTAGGATCACCAGTGAAAAGCGGAAGTGGCATGCGCGGAAGTTTTATCTCTGCCCGTGTTGATTGCATTTTAACACCACTGTCGGGATGCGTTGCGGCTTTAAGCTTGCTGCCGGCACGTTTGTAATTGGCAAGTGCTTGTCGGTACCACTGCTCCCCCTGTTCCCTCTCTGCATCCTGATCACTTATGGTTTCCTGACCACATGAAATTTCTACTGCCTCCTGCGCTTGGCAAAAACTATTCCATTGTTCGGTCAGCAAAGTTAGCGATGACTCCAGCTCAGCTTCGTCGTACGATTCGGCCTTTTTGATATTTAGGCTTCTTTTAAGTGCGTTTCGATGGCTATCGCGTTTAATCAGATTTTTTTTAAACATGTTGTAGTTTCACTGAATGTTTATGACTGTACGTATAAAAAAACAGGGATTCGCGTCGCGACACAAGAATAACAAATGTGAAAAAACAAAGCGAAGAAAAAACACAATTACAGGGTTATTTGGCACACACTAATTGCAAAAGGGACAAATGCGAAGAAAACCGGAAGCGAATGTTTTAAGTGATTTATTGACACACACAGATAATTATGAAAGGGACAAAGGCGAAGGGAAAACCGAGAATTATTGTTTTTTGGGTTTTATGATTTTATGAGGGTGCGGCTCTGAAGGGCCAATGTTCGCGCTTAAGACGAAAGAAGAAAAGATTAAAAAGCGAGCGTTTGAATTTAGGAAAAAGAGTTTTTATTTGCGGAAGGATGTTAAACGGTTGACGGTAGTACACAGACTGATTAAAAGGATGTATGATTTTCGGCTATTTATACATGTTCGGAACATATATACACAGCCATAGGACGTTCAATTCTCACTGGTCACTGATATAGTGGCCCGCGTTGAGCAAAGGCTACAACAGTATAAATCTCAAAACCATCCAAAGGAAAGAGAGTATAGACGTGTTCTAGACTACAAGGCCCTATGGCCACAGCTATATCCTGGACTCGTGACCAAATGGCTTGGTTACGTCTCCAACTACATAACCCAAAAATTAAACTTCAGGAAAAACTTGTACGTGGGATTCCCCACTAGAGTACGAAACTGCGGTGTGGGTGCCGGTATCTACTCGAAATCACTGAAAACATCCAGATCATACCGCCTGCCAGATTTCACCACCTTTTTTCAGGCGGAACTACCAGCAATCTGAGAGGGTTACCAACAAATCGGGCGTGACACAACGCACAAACAGAACATTGATATCGTCATAGGTCTCTTCAACAACAGCCATCATCAACCAGGTCACTCGAGTCGTCGTAACGAAAAGGTACATCTCAGAACTAATTAGGTTCAAGCCTGAACTGCCACCTCTACCTACTGACAGCACTTTGATGTTCCCTCTAACGATCTAGGGTTCAAGCAACAAGGCAATATCTACTGAACCCTGTAAAAATTACCTCAATTTCTTTCCTATTGCCACGCACCACCAGACGACTTCCTGCACAGATTTCTGTGAATGAAACTTAATCAAATTCTTACATGCGCAGCAAAAAGTTTCGACTCTTTCTAAAGTAGGGATGTATTCGACTCACTTGCATGAGATGTTGTAGAGGCTCAACTACAGATCTTGTCCAGTATTATCGATTTCCATTGAGAAATGAAGCGGCTTCACACGCAACAAATTTTTAAAACAATTTTCCCGAAAATTGGACATATGAGTTTGTTCAAATGGATTGAAAACTGCACCCAGGGACTATGCCTCGATCAATCTAAGGCAGCCCTTTGTTTGATGAAGTGCCCAAGAAAAATCAATTTGTAACTTCCTCCAAATGCCAATCAGGCGGAAGTAGCCTACAGGTCCTCATCGAAGATATATGTATATCACGACGAAAACTCAGCCACTCCCGCCGGATGATGGAGTAAGTCAATTTTCTTATTTAACGCGCGCTCACAAATAAATCATCACTTGTTGGCAATTACTCACAGAGTGTTAACTGCCTACAGCTCAGTACCCTGTACCCACACCTCCAGCAGCAAATCACCCCGAGTTGGCTCCTCCGTCACCCCTACCATCATCATCATTCAATGATTCGATTTCAACTGCTGCCACAGCCACTGTTGCTGCTTCATGAGCTGAAATTTCCATCTTTTTGGATTCCATCCCCATAATGGATGGAAAAATCTACAATCAATCACTGCCACTGCGCCCGCTTAAATATTAAAGTGACAGCGAGCGTTGCTTCCTGCGTCTCTCTCCACTCCAGCTGAACGACGATGATGGCGCAAATGCTGATGCGGCTAATCAATTCAACTTAAAGGGGTTTAATTCGTTGAGCAAACAAAAAATTACTTAATTCACTCAGCGAATTAGTTTTGGAGAGCCATGAGACAGTATTTGAAGTTAATTTGTTTGGATTCACTTAGGAACACGACTTTTAATAGATTTTAGAAGAGTGGTGTTTGTCAGAGCACGGAGGTCCTGGAAATGGTCCGTTAAATGTTGAAAAGTGATTCTAAATGGCATGATTCACAGGCACGCAAGTTTAAGCAAATACCGTGGTGTAACATGAGACAGCACTTGCTATAGTCCACAGAGCTTTGTTTCCTTCTGAGTGATGACTGAATGGTAGAAATACGCCATCTATTCCTCAATGTACGTAGGTATTTAGTGTGGTAAAGTAGTAAAAAGAAGCTAGCACTTGTACCAGGTCCTTTTTAGACGGAACTGGAAGAATAAATCAGGTTTGGAATGTGTGGACATTTGGTACAATTAAGGAGTTGACACTAATGTGCGTGTGGTCGTGAAATTCCTTCGCGCATTTCCTTGCCTTAAGAGTTTTCTGACATCAAAGCTACCGTTTAAGTCATAATCGGTACGAGTTTTGCATGAATGCCATAATGAGACATAGACATAATTAGACACGACGTATCGGTTATAACGACCAAATTTTAAGGCCCCGGCTGAGCTGAATTAACTAACCCTGATATCGGTTATAGCGAACTTTCGCTTATAACGACCAAATTCATCGGTCCCTTGAAGGTCGTTGTAACCGATTTTGACTGTAGTTTAATACAGCCTGTCCACTTGGGTGAGACTGCGACCTAAAGCCTAATAAATGTATCACCTCCCTATCACGAACTATGTTGACAGCCAGGCGGCTATCAACTCTCTGCAGTCAGCATCGACAAAATCAAAGCTTGTAATGGTCTGCAGATAAACTCTCAACGATATATCAACGACCAATAAGGTGACCCTATGCTGGGTACCAGGCCAGGGTATCAGATAATGAGACGGTGGACGAACTTGCCAGGAAGGGTGCAGAACTAGCATATGCATACACCCTTCCGGTTGCAAGGACACCTATTAGAACTCTTTACAGGAAAATAGATGAGGATCTGGAGTGGACAAATACGCGATAGTGTCACATGGACACATGTGCGATACCGAGATCACTATGGCCAGCCTTCGATAAGGAGAATTCCAAAAATCCCATACAACTTAATCGAAGAGAAATATGAATCGTCTCTGGTGTCCTTACAAGGCACTGCGGAGTACGAATCCTTACAGTACGTCTTAGATTACTCTACAATGACCACTGCGGAAGCTACAGGGATGAAGAGGTAATAGAATCCGTCCAGCGAATGCGAATGTCCTCCCCAAGCCACCAGAAAATTGCGTAATCTTAGTAGTTCCTTCTCCATGGGCTGGAAGACCTTTATATCACTGATTTTAGGCAACTCCTGAGATTTCGGGTTTAGCCAACCCTAACCCTTAGTTTGACTCCAATGAGTACATTTTATATGGGTAAGTCTTTAGGACACCCACAAAACCAACCAACCTTAAAAAAAAAGAAAAAATAGCTGGCGCTACAGCTCGGGACGTGGCAAGGTCTACCTTCTCGCAACCATTCATGTTATGCTTGTTAAATATTTCGCACGCATGAAAAGGACGAAATGGCGAATTGAGAAGCGTTTTTCTAATAAATTATACTTTCGAAGCATACAAAATATTCGGTGGATACTATTAGAGCACGAGGCTACGAAGCTCGTACAGCAGTCCAACAACACTAACCACGGCAACCACGAGCTATGTTTTTGGAGCCAAAAAACTTTTCACACAATCACAACTATAGATACTGCTTCTCTACAAAAAGATAAGTTATATCGCAATATTCGCAGGTACGCTATAGGGCCCTCAACTTTACGTGCACTTGACAACTGCACGAACTTGTCTCTACCAAATTTATTTTGTTATAGAACCACCAGCCGAATTGCCACACTCGTTAACGAGTAACTCGTTAACGAAATTTCCGGAAAAATTCAGTCTCCAACAGTTACGATGGAGAATTAACAAACCTCTTGGCGTTATAAAAGGTGGCGCAAAAGTCATCACCCCATCTGACGATGCTATAATTCTTGCAAATGGCGGCAGGTTTGTTTTAATATTTGTGAAGTACACAAATGAAGCACAAATACACGTCGAAAAGCCATGGAACGCTATACTCCTCAAGATCGCGGAATACTCGTGACTATTTTTTTGAAGGAATAATTCGTCTGTGATTTGGCGCAACGTGAAATTCGTCGCAGATTTTCCGGCCGTTCTACACCAACTGGTCGAACACTAAGGCGTTTAGCCGCTCGCCTCGAAGAGACTGGAAAAACACATGACAAAAGAGGCGCCGGAAGGCTTCGTAGTGCTCGTTCCAATGAGAATATCGCCACTAACGGTAAAGATGTCGGCGGTGAGCCGTCATCGTCGACAAGACGGCGTGCCACGCAATTGGGCACTTTTTGGACATGTGGTTCCAACAGCACGGTGCAACCGCACACAAAAGATGAGTATACGGGTCGCCTAATGTCTCATTTTGGCGATTTAGACTGCCCGGCAATATCGCCTGATTTAACCGTTCCAGACTTCTCTTGTGCAATTTTTGTTATGTCACGAGTCTATGTCAACAAGCCTAAAACACTTGAAGCCCTCAAAGAGAATATCCATCAAGAATGCGAAGACCTATCGCCGGACGTTCTGGCAAGAGTAAAGAAAAATGCCATAAATCGGGCCCGAATGGCTATCAATTCTGGCGGCGGCCACTAGCCGATATTATTTTCTCGACTTTATGGAAAACAATTTAAGACAACAAATAAACATAATCCAAAAGCAAAACCAAAGTTTTTCATTCATAACAAAAATTACAGCCAACGAACATCGGGTGACAACTTTTGCGCCACCTTGTACATATAAGACTTTCTCGACAAACGATTCTAACTTGGAGAAACAGTTTTTCTCCTTTTTGCAAACAACAATATCGTGGCTGAGCGATCAAATATTTGAGGACGCTTTTAATTGAAGGACTGGCCATTCCTCGATCTTAGATTCCCTAAATTTTATTCCAGAAAACACCGTCTCACACCATCTAAGGTGAATTTTAACCTCAACTTCTGGACTTTCATTCCTTTCCGAGAGAAGTGGGAGATTGGTTACGCCAGAGACGATCATTCTTTTCATCTCTATACCGACTGTTCCAAAACCAAGAACGGAGTGGAAGATGGTGTTTTCTCCGATATGCTTAATCTGAGCATCCCCTTCCGTCTGCCTGACCATTATAGCGATTTTCAGGCGGAAATTATGGCGATCAACGAAACCTTATCTTGGTTTAGACACAATGTATAATATCACAATATCCTTCAGGGACATTACAATTTTTACGAATAAGATCCCTGGAATCGGTAACATGTACATTAAAAGCTACTTCCGACTGTCGCTCACCTCTCATGGAGATGGCAGAACATTTTAACATTCACCTGTGCTGGATACCAGTGCGAGGATGCAAGAACTCTCTGAGTTCGGTCGCAAGGTTGAACTCTTTGACTCTTGTCTGGGTCCCAGGTCACACTGGGATCTCTGGAAATGAGATCTCCGATGGGATTGCTAGACAAGGCTCAGAGGATGTTTTCTCAGGACCTGAACCTGCGTTAGGTCTTCCCGCGTCCTCTGTAAGGGCCTCCATTGACGATTTGGTTTCCTATGAACACAATTGTGTATGGCACGGCTCTCCAGGATGCAGGCAGACTAAATGAATGCTCCCGAACGTTTGTAAGAAATCAGCGGCATTCTTGCTATCACTCAGCAGAAGAGACTGTAGACAACTTATTGGCGTTCTAACGGGACACTTCGCTTTTGCCAAGCATCTTAGTGTGCTAGGCTTAAGTGACACAACTGTCTGCGACGCCTGTTGAGAGGGCGACGATACTTCGGATCATTTCCTTTGCGATTGTCCTGCCCATTGCTCGGATCAGGTGGCAGTTTTTCGGTGCTGATGTGGTGAAAGCTGATACTGTAAGCTCCTCATCATTGAAGTGCCTTCTCGGCTTTCTCCGAAAGTTGAGAAAATTCCAGTAAAATGGGTAAAAACTGGGTTCTGCTTTCTGGTAGCACAATGGACCAGCTGCGCCTGAATGCTCCAGTATAGCGGTTCCAACTCCGATACCCAATCATAGGGACATTTCATGGAACTGTAAGGCCGATGAACTCCCCAAATGTGATTCTACTCCTACCGGAACTAAGATCTTTTAGGTATACCACTCGCTACATGTAAACTTCTCTCAAAGTACAACGCAATCCACATCCTCTGCACTTGTCCTGCCCTATCCTAAAGAAGGAAGCTCTATCTAGGAGCCTATGACTTCGACAACTTGGGTGAACTATCACATACTGACGTCAAAGGTATCCTCAGTTTCATCAAGAGGTCCAAATGCTTTCAACAAAGTGAGTGGTGTGATTCAGGGTATAGATCCATGTGGTATCTCTCTCAAAGGGCGTTCCTGACCTACGTGTGTCAGACAGCCACCCTACCTACCTACCTAATTGAAGAACTCAATTTGCAGCATAAACTGTGTTGACTTATTTCTAAATATTTGTTATACGTTAAGAAATAAAGGAAAACTTAGAAGCATAATAGTGAACTTAAACTTTTTTCGTTGCTACTTTACTCAATATTATAGTTTGTTCTCCCCTTTAAAGGCTCGATCTCCATTTCGGTATCCTTTCACAACAATGTATGTATTTGCGATTAATTTCACACTCTTCATCATGAATTTCATATCGATGACGTGTAAATCCAGTGAATCCTTTTCTCCTTATACCAGCAACTCATTCTTCGACTCAACACCCACCTAATGACAAAAGCAAGTCCAACCGAAGAAAAGGGATCCATTCAGCACAAGGCAAACTAATAATAAAAATGGAAAAAAAAACATACATACCTAATCCGTAAAATTGAATATTTTTCCAACCCAACATCCATTGATTGAATGTCCTACCGTGTTTATTGTGTTCTCTTGAGGGGGCTTGAGCCTTTCACCTTGTCCAGCCCAGAGTAGCGATACCAACCCCTGAATGTGAATCAAAATTCAATTGAACTGAATATCCTTATTCTTGTGTATCTTATCCTACCGCACACACACACACACACATGTAGTCATCGTGTATCGAAATCAATCTTTGTCATTATTTGATTAAGAAATGTCGACATCCTTGCTACATGTTGATATAGACGGGTGAAGGACCGCCCTATGTACAGTTAGAAACCGTAGAGAAAGGGCTTCCCGGCGAATGCAGTCACAAAGAGAGTATAGAGAAATTATAATTAGATTTTTATGTCGTCCTGAGTTGTACTCCGTACATCGGTTGCTGGTAATCAGTCATTTCAAAAATTTATTTCATCGGGATTACGATTCTAGCGCTGATGGGACGGAAAAAGAATCACCCATCAATCATGAAGACTACATTTGTAATACCTAAGCCAGATGTTGAACAAAGAAGTTAGTGAATCCTGGATATAGTCATTGAACTTTTATTTTCAAGGAAGAGGCTTACTAACTAGGTCTTCCACCTCTTAATCACTACTACAGAGAGTAATTGGCATTCAATAGGAAGAATTATATAGGTTCACTCATCATACACAACCTCTCATAGGTCCATACTACGAGGGAGTCCTTTTGTGCCATGACAGCCCACTGGATTATTACATAGAAGATGATGAAATTGTGGTTTCTCTAAGCCCTGTAGGTACAATGTAATTAATACGTTATTACGTATCAAAAGCGTATATCGTTAAACCCAGTAAACTATTCAGGTAAGCTTAGTTGAAAAAAAGTCGATATCTCTGAAAAAGGCGTTTTACAAGAAGAGCACATTTTAAATTGTACGTCAATTCATTTTTGTGAGCCCGGAGGCCCTCAAACTATTGTTACACAAAGGAGCAATGCCCAACTATGAGAAGACATTGCCCAAACTTGGTACAATTTTTGCTCGAAAAAGTGCATATCATCGGAAGACAGAGAATTTTGAACAAAATGTGTATTTTAGTAATGAACTACTGTGGCTGTTTGCCTAGTCCGGTTAATCAAAGAAATTGTCGCTGTGAGTTATAATCTTACTAAGGGTCCTAAGACATATTTTCGGCGTACGATCAAACGATTTGCAAATGTGCGAACATTTTAGATAAAAATGTGTCCAAAACGTTCGTAAATCGTGCAATCGACCTGGAAATTAATTTTTTGCAAATTCGCATTTGCACGAAAAAAAAACTCCTTGCAGATGGATTATTACAAAATTTCGGAAACTCAATGCTTACAAAATTCATTTGACGCAGGAATAGGCGAAGTGTTTTTCAAAATGTGGGTCGCGAACCCCAAGGGGGTCGCGAGCTTCAAAATAAAAAATACAAACATAAAGTTCAGAGTGCAGGCACCATCTTGACGTCGAACTATAAACCATATGGTGTTACTACAATTACGCGACGTTTTACAAGGCACCCGCCGTTACAAAATGCTTTGCATTGCAAGTTTTGCAAGATGATGTTGCCATAGTTTCTGTCTGGTCATGCCTAGACTGTCTGTGCTAACACGCACGCGGCTTTTGACATGGTCGATGAATGGTGCCCTAGGGTTGGGCTTACATTCAACCCTCTGAAAACTGAGGTTGTTCTCTTTACGAGAAGGAAGGTTGTGACCGATCTGACTCAGTCAGTGCTAAAAGGCGTCACTATCTAAATCTCCGATGAAGCAAAATATCTAGGAGTGGTCCTAGATAAAAACTTCTTTGGGGAAAGCATGTCAAGTCGAAGACATCCAAGGCGATCTGAGTTTTCTGGCAGTGTACATACATAAGTGTACTTCAAAGAACGGGTTGTCTCGGCTGCTGCCTTTCCGAGCACGCCTGGTTCTGCTCTCGACGCTCTGCTTGACCTACATACCTCCCCTTGATACTTTTATTATGGGCTGTACTATCAAAGCAATCCATCGTCTTAGACAGGGTGGCTTTTGGTATCATCCGCACTGGAGTTTTGATGACCTTGCGCGGCACTTATCCTATGACCCTAGTTCCATAGATATGCCATCTGATGCAATGACACCAGAACTTCGGTTGCTGTTCAAATTTAAAGTCGACTTTCCTTGCCTTCAGAACTGGCTTCAGCCAGAGTCTGAGGCTGGAAGGGGCTGTAGTCGAATCTTCACGGAGGGATCCAAAACCAGTCATGGGTCTGGGGCTGATGTCTTCTTGGACGCCGATAACATCAGACTTCACTACTCATTAGGCAAGCATGCCTCTGTTTCCCAAGCAGATATTTTTGCAGTCCTATTGGCCACGGTCTATATTGATAAGAGTCACAACAGAAGCATCGGAGCATCTCAACAAACAGCGACATTCTTGCCGTCATTCTTGCATCAGAAGAGACTGTAGACAATTTATTGACTTTTTCCGAAAGTCGAGAAAATTCCAGTAAAATAGATAAAAACTGGGTCCGGCTTTCTGGTAGTACAATGAACCAGTTGCGTCTGAGTGCTTCAGTGTAGCGTTTCTCAACCCGACAAAAAAAAAAGCTCGCAAGTTTGCACTTTTTTTTTTAATTCTCAAAGGGGGTCGCTAAGTTTTGTTATGGGCTCAAGGGGGTCGTTATTCTAAAAAGATTGAAAAACACTGTAAAAAGAATCTACAGTTTGATGATGACGAACATTTTGCTAAGAAAGTGTTTTTGGTGATGTGCCAAATTTTCAACTGCATGCCTTAGTAAATTAAGGCACATAATGAAATTTAAACTTAACAATATGTAGCATATGTAGGGGCTTTGGTGACGAAGAGGTTCAAGAGGAAACTCCCTCTGCCACTGCCCAAGCCTATGTCACTTGAGAAACAAAATATTAGAAAGACACTACTGCCAAAACAAACAAGAACTATCTGATGTTCCACTAAACGATTTTTCCAGGTTTCTGAGGACATCACGATGTCTGGAGACCCAAGACTACAATAAGCAGTAAGGTAGAAGCCCGATAGGAACCGGGATCCACTCCTATGGGCATTACAATGGGTCCACAAGGACCTAAGTGTGATGAGGTTGAGTGCTTTTTCCTTCATCAACTCAGATACCTAGCCTAACCCAGTAAATAAATAAAATTTGGAGCACAGAAAACGTTCGAGTGGTCCCTGAGGGACTTCGGAGGGCCACTTTTTATATTCATGCAATGATTGGTCTGAATAATATTTGCATAATTCGAGGAGGACTGTGCGATGGGTTAAACTGTGTCAAAAACAATTGATTTCTTTCATCAACAACTTTTAAGCCATATAAAGCCGATATGAAGAACATGCGATTTGAAGCCGTGAGATTTTGGTGAGATCTTAGATCTATTCCACCAAATCACAGACAAAATCTGAACACAATGCGTATTTATTGAGACTTTGCAGCAAGTGTGAAACCGCCACCGATGAAAACATTTGAACAACATTTCCTTTGAAAATTAATCGCAGATTTTTTGTAATTAATGAAAGAAAAATATCATCGCTCATTAGATAAAAGATTCATAATTTAATAAATTAATTAGTTTATTGGCTTTCTTATTTCTAAACTTTTTAAGTCTTTTTAAAATCTATATCTTAAGCCAACCATTCCACTGTTGTCGTTGCGCCTAAAGTTCCGGGCAGCTTCGCCATAAGCTTCGAAGTTTTTACCAATACGATGGTTGTAGTTAAGACTTGCACTCGTTCCATGGCGACCACTGTGTTCTACTCCTCCACCGATCCTGCCCTGTGGTGAACGTGCATTTCTGATTAACACTTCGCCATCTTCCAACGGGAGTTCGTCAGCAAATGCCTGTAAAATGAACAAAAGTTAGAGATTATTTCAATAAGGATTTAGAAAATTCCAGCCTTACCAATTCGTAGTTGTTGCTAAAGGTATCCATGTTGTCCTCTGGAAGAGTGAAGCCCAAAGCGACGGCAAAGAGTCCGCAAAGAATGATAAGTTTGATCGACATGTTTGTTCTGCGTCTGTCTGTTATGTGAATTATCTGGAGATTGATTGTGCACGACTGATGACTTGAAGATTCTCTTCGCAGTCTTTTATACAAAACATAAATGAATTCGGATGCATGGAAATTCCAAGCTGATAAGATGAGCGGCTTTTGTTTTCATTGCGACGAGGTTCTTCCGAAAATGACAAGCGGTGATTCCCATATCAATTGAATGGGGTATGTTTTTTTATTTCTGATACAATCGGTACTTTTTACTGGGAATAATCAGCAAAATTATAATATGTGCCTTCAATTTGATTTCTGACGACAAAATTTTGATAACAGAACTAGTACAAGTAGTTTAGGTAGCATTACCCTTCCTAGGAGTTGCAAACGTATATTTTTAAATTAATAACAGATAATTATTATTGATTAAGAGGCGCACGCGCCTACGGTCCTTATAATATTGATGTAAAGTTTTCACCTTTCCTTTGGGTGGTTCTCAATCCACATTTGTGTTGTCCTTTAGGGGATGATAGTTACAAAGCTAGCTTCCATCCTCGTTAATAAATCATGGAAGATGATATTGTCGATATCACTCTTGTTAACAACCGCCAACGACTTCATCTAGCTATCTCTCACAGTTGATATTAGTCGCCGATAAACCTGCGAAATTACTTCTCTTACTTTGAGGTGGATTTCGAAGAAATACCGCCTATTGCAGAGGTCCTCATGACGCGACTTTCAGAAAATTTGATTGCAATTCGTCTACTTTTGCATCCCAAACACTAACCTCATACTCCGTTAAAATTTGTATATACAATGCAATACGGCGGATTCTTGTGAACCCGATCCGCAATTATGAAGCGATTTGAATAAAATTTGGTGTACCCGTTTGTATGGTGAATACCTCGACTAACTTCGTAGATGGGCGTAATCGGTCAAGAGGGGTGCGGGTTACGCCCCTTTTTATATCTCAAACGGTACAATTTACCTATCTCTAGCTGCTCTTTTCGAAAGGTTCTTTTAAATTTTGTTTTCCCTCGAAAGCCTTCTAAGACATTTTAGCGATCTAAAAGCATATATGTAAAGGGTTTTTCAATGGGGACGCTACAAAAGTAGAGCGACAGGGACAGCATACGACGCCACATTTTTCTTGGGATTTTTTGACATTTCTCTTCAGTAAGGTTTGCCATTTCATGATGGAAAGATATACGAGCCAAAAACGAGTCGAAATTATTAAAATTTACTACCGAAATTCGGAGTCAGTGGCCTCAACGTTAAGAGCGCTACGTCCAATTTATGGTCGTCATAGTTTCTGGCTGGATGGCTTCGTCAATAAACAAAATATGCGGTATTGGTCAGGCAGCAATCCACACGTACTCCATGAGTCATCATTGCATCCCGAAAAAATTACGGTTTGGTGTGGTTTATGGGCTGGCGGCGTCATTGGGCCGTACTTCTTCCGTGATGATCAAGACCGGCACGTTACGGTGAATGGGGATCGCTACCGTTCAATGATAACCGAATATTTTTGGCCCCAATTGGATGATATGGACTTGGAGGACATGTGGTTCCAACAGAACGGCGCCACAAGCCACACAGCGAATGTCACAATCAATTTATTGGAAACCAAGTTTGGAGAACGTGTTATCTCACGAAATGGTCCAGTCGCTTGGCCGCCTCGGTCGTGCGATTTGACGCCGTTAGACTATTTCCTGTGGGGCTACGTCAAGTCTATGGTCTATGCCAACAAGCCAGCGACGATTGATGAACTTCGTACGAATGTCGAACGTTAAATTGCAGCAGTATCGGCCGATTTATGCTTGAAATCAGCGTCTGGACTTCTGCAAGCGTGCCCGTGGTGGCCATGCAAAAGAAATCGAGTTCCATACATAATGGCATCGAACGTACTTTCACAGAAATAAAGAATTTCATTGATATCCAAAACCGATTTTGTTTTATTTAAAAAAACTTTTGTAGCGCTCTTATTGAAAAACCCTGTATATGCAGTACAGCGGTTTCTTGTGGATACGATCCGCAATTATGAAGCGATTTGAATAAAATTTGGTGTACCCGTTTGTACCTATGGTGAATACCTCAACTAATTTCGTAGATGGGCGTAATCGGTCAAGAGGGGGGCGGGTTACACCGCTTTTTATGTCTCAAACAGTACAATTTACCTATTTCCTGCTGCTCTTTTCGAAAGGTTCTTTTTCATTTTGTTCTAAGCCCTCTAAAACATTTTAGCGATCTAAAAGCATATATGTACATATACTATACATATGTATGTAGGTGTGTACGTATGGAAGTGTGTACATATGTATACAGCTATTACTACTATTAAAATTTGCTTACTATCCCTTGTTATTGTCATGGGTTATGAATAGGCCATGGTCTGCAATGGAAATTGCAACCATTCCAGCCAAGTTCGTTATCAAATTACAAATTTGCAATTCCAAAAAAAGTACCCATTTCGTTTCAAAGAAAAATGTTTTAAATTTCATTGTTAAGGGAATCACCGATCGTCATTTTCAGAAAAACGTCAGGAATGTGATAACGAAAGTCACAGGCCTTATCAGCTGCGTTTTCACGCACCCAAATTATTAATCTTTGTATAAAAGACTGTGTAGGAGATCTTTAACTCATCAGTCGTGCACAATTACTTTCAAGACAAGTCACAAAAAAAAATAAACAATTTCCATTCCAACATGTCAGTTAAACTTATTATTCTTTGCGGACTCTTTGCGGTTGCTTTGGGTTTTACACTTCCAGAAGATGAAATCGAGCCTTTCAGCAATAACTACGAATTGGTAAGGGTGAACATTTGTGAATAACTTTAGAAATTTCTAAATTTTGCTCCTTTCACAGGCATTTGCTGACGAACTCCCGTTGGAAGATGGCGAAATATTGATTAGAAATGCACGTTCCCCACAAGGAAGCATCGGTGGAGGAGTAGAACACAGTGGTCGCCATGGAACAAGTGCAAGTCTCAACTACAATCATCGGATTGGTAAAAACTTCGAAGCTTATGGTGAAGCGGCTCGCAATTTTAGGCGTAATGATAACAGTGGAATGGTTGGCTTAAGATATCGGTTTTAAAACTAATTTGGAAAAAAGTTAGTAATAAGAAGAACACTAAATAAATTAATTTATTAGATATTTTTGCTGTTATTTGTTGTTAACATATTTAGGCGATACCAAGTCGTTAAACTAGTTTAGGTTAAGGTTAAATAGTTGCCTTTGGTCATCGGAAACCTTATTCAAGATTCTGTCATCATCATCATCATCTTCCAATCGCCCGCTTATCCACTATGAGGGTCCCGGGTTTAGGGAGCTTAAGTGAATTCTCCACATTTGCCGATCTTCCGCCGTCGACTCTAACTCATCAGGGGCTAGGGTAGAGGTAAGATTTCGGAAAAACTAAGTAATTTATCGTCTTACTTTCAATTATTCAATGTTGTCGGTATCTCAGTATACCATACACCCTCAGATATACACACTGCAATATGCGCTCAACAGTTGTCCTTTTGGATGACAGAGGACTGATCGATTTTACAAGAAAACGGAAAATATGAACATTTTTTTGGTCGGATTTGGAAACGCTATACTGGAGCACTCAGATGCAACTGGTCGATTGTATTACCAAAGAGCAGGACCCAGTTTTTACCCGCTAAGTATAATGATGAGTAGCTTATGGTATCGGCACTCACAACATCACCACCAAAAATCTCCTTAAGCATCGCAGTAGTAGTACACTTAAGTCTAACATGTTAAGATGATTGGCAAAAGCGAAGTGTTCTGTTAGAACCCCAATAAGTTGTCTAAAAATAAATAAATAAATAGCCCGCGCGACAGCTCGGGATGAGCCAAGGCCTAGCTTCTCGCAACCATTCATGTTGCGCGTGTTACATTTTTCGCGCGAATGGAAGGGACCTACAATTTATTGTCGACTCCGAAAGGCGAAGTGAGAAGCTCTTTCATGACAGATTGTACTCCCGGAGGCTTGTCATTCCCCGACGAGGGGTGGTGCCGCAAAAAATGTTTGGTGTTCTTGGCTGGGGCTTGAACCCACGCCGTTCGCTCAGCAGTCCAACGCACTAACCACCGACTCACGGCGACCACCACCACCAATAAGTTGTCTAATCTCTTTTATTGAGTGACAGCAAGAATGACGCCGATTTCTTATATACGTTTGGGAGCATTCATTTCTGCCTGCATCCTAAAGAGCCGTGCCATACACAATTATGTTTGTAGTTAAGCGTCGCAACCAAATTCAGAGAATTCTTGCATTCCCAAATTACTTTCAAACTGGTTAAGGGGTAGAGCAAGACCTTAAGCGTAGCCCGGCTATCGCTACAGAGGCAGATGTTCCCAGCCTTCCACCTATTCTCAGCAAAATAGTCCGTAGCCATTAGGATACCAAAGGTCTCTGCTTGGAAAACAGAGGCATGCTTGCCTAAGGAGTTCTGAAGTCCGGACCCATGACTGGTTTTGGAGTCATCCGTGAAGATTCGACTGCAGCTCAGTCCGGACTCAGACTCCGGCCAAAGCCAGTCCTGACGGCAACGAAAGTCGGCTTTAAATTTGCACAGCAACCGAATTTCTGGTGTCATTACATCAGACGTCATATCCATAGAACTAAAATTTGAACATAGTTAGGAACAACCACCTTTTTGTTTTTTATTTTCAGATATTTACTGTTTTTGGTATTTGAAAGCATGATACAGCCTAGTAAGTTCTACAATCAAAAATAATGCACTATTGTAGGCAACATATTCCGCCGAGACTAACTCATAATAGAGCCGTTTGTTGATCTGCTTAGGAGAAAATTCCAAAAAAATTGCAATTCAGGCCACTAGAGAACTTGATCCACGGCAGCGATGCACATCCTGCTTCACTTGTTACTTAACAAAAAACATTTTTGACATCCATCTTGCCTATAGTCTAACTCTACCTTGGTCAGAGAGATACAGCATACGACAAGTGGGGCGAAAGAGTGAAATATTTGAGCTTCAAAAAATCCACTTATTTTCTGCCTATTGAAACTAAAGATCTCATTGCGATGTCTACGTCTCCGTGATTTTTGAATATATGTACTTCCTTCAGTCTCCTGGTAATATTAGTGTTTATTAAAGCAAATAAGTTGACTCGATATCAAGTGACAAGTGACCAGTACCCTGAACGAGGTTCGCTTGGTACAAGTAGAAGGGACAGAGGATCTATTCACCCACGTCTCCTACCAAGCCGAAGCAGATGTCATGGATGTAAATCATCTTGTAACATTGCAATAGAGAAATAAGGCCGCGTTTATTGTTATGTATTGTATTGTTTTTAAAAATCCATTTGACGTTGTAAAAGTATGAACTCTGTCGAAGTTAAATGAAAGCGAGCTTGGAACTTTCGAGAGAGAAGTGCCACGGTCGATTTTATCGTCCTGTCTGCGTTCAAGGAACATTAAGAAGAAAATTCAACCACAAACTATACAAACATTGTAGACATCGTCCCATCACTGTAGGCCTATGTGAAGTGGAAGGCCTCATCTGTGATGTAGTGCGCAAGTAGAGGGTGACCCCAACTGGAGACTTAGGATCGTGCTAACAGCCTCTTATTGAACTGTAGCGTCATCACAAGTAAGTAGGTGATAAAGAGGACAAAAGTAACATTCAAATTAAAGGCGTCAAGTTGTTAAAAAATACGAGCAGTAAGATATCGATTGATGGAGGTGCCAGCGCTGATGTTTATAACAGATTACAAAAAGATGGGTGGAAGAGAGGACGCTTCAGCTAAGGGTGGAACCCGGAGGAAACGTGCAACAAAGGACGACCGGTAAGCCCATGTAGAAGCATAGCTGCGAGGGAAATGCCCAGACGGTTTAACAAACTGCGAACAATTGCACGAAAGGATATTTGAATACGCTAAGATCTGAACACTTGTTACGTTCTTGAATAAATCTTAATAATAGAAGATTATATGAATATATTATTTAATAAATTAATTTATTTAGCCACTTTTTTATTACTAAACTTTCCAATGCTTGTTAAAATCTATATCTTAGGCCAACCATTCCACTGTTATCATTGCGTCTAAAGTTCCGGGCAGCTTCACCATAAGCTTCGAAGTTTTTGCCAATGCGGTGGTTGTAGTTAAGACTTGCACTTGTTCCATGGCGTCCACTGTGTTCTACTCCTCCACCGATTCTGCCTTGTGGTGAACGCACACTTCTGATCAATACTTCGCCATCATCCAACAGGAAATCGTCAGTAAATGCCTGTGAAAGTAACAAAAGTCAGAACATGCTTAAGTTATTCAGAAATGTTCACCCTTACCGATTCGTAGTTATTGCCGAAAGTCTCGGTGCCATCTTCTGGAAGTGTAAAGCCCAAAGCAACGGCAAAGAGTCCACAAAGAATAATTAGTTTGACCGACATGTTTGTACAGAAATTGTTTATTTATTGTGACTTGTCTGGAGATTGATTCTTCACGATTGATGACTTGAAGATCATCTTCGCAGTCTTTTATACAAAACATTAATGAATTTGGATGCATGGAAATTCCAAGCTGATAGGGTGCGTGGCTTTTTCATTCCGATGAGGTTCTTCCGACAAGACAAGCGATGACAAGCGGTGATTCCCATATCAATTGAATGGGAAATGTATTTATTTTTGGCATAATCGGTACTTTTTACTGGAAATAATCAGTAAAATTATAATAAGTGCCTTCAATTGGATTCGTGACGACACATTCTGATAATTAAACTGGTATAAGTTTATGACAACTAGTTTTGCTAGCATAAGGTAGTTTAAAGGTCAATCTCCACATTAGTTACAGATAAGCATGATCAAACTATTGGCAGAAAGTTAAAATTGCTGAGATTGTTGGAAAAGTAGATTAGGTGTACGGATTATAGTTGCTAGCTTTGCAGGCTAGCATATGTCTGAGTCATGGCCAAAGCCCACTATCATCATCATCATCAAATACTATGATTTCTCTGGTTCTTTCACAGAATAAATATGCACTTTAACACTCGTTGCGAGACTATCATCTTCCTCTCTGACAATCAGGCAGCCACATATAGACGAGCTTAGGCACTTTAAAGTCTAGAATCTGACTAAAGAAAATCTGAGAAAATACATGACTAACCCACTTGTCAACCCCGGAGCATATTAGTGACCTTTTGCACCAAACTTTCACAGAAAGGATTCTGGTAAACTTAAACAGAGAAATTCATTCAATCATTTCAACACTGCATCTCAAATATACTGAATCTTTCACCAGATCCTATAAGTCACTGTGACATATACCATCCGATAGTCCAAATCCTTGGTTTGTACCACTGAATTAGTTTTGGAAGTCCAAAATCACTGCTTATAAAGGATATAAGATCCTTCAACTTGATTATCGATTTTCCTGAATATTGATTTAAACTGTAAAATGGAAATAATTTTACAAGCCCGTGGAGCTCAATAACCTTCCAATGACAAGAACCTGTCACTGTCAGCAGTTAGTTTTGAAACCAATTGTAAAACTACCAAGATACAGACTTATGTACATATGCACTTGGTATGGTATGGTATGGTATATGAGGGTGAGCGGAAGGCTCTTCACTTGGGTCTCTGTCGGGCCCGTTGTGTTCCTCCTCCTTTAATCCTCGAAACTGCAGGGATAGGCTTGGCTTGCGACGTATGTTGGGAGGGATTTAGGGAAGGTGGAAACAATCATGTAGTTGACACTAGTGTACGTGTGGTCTGGCGAATCCTCCTGTTTCTTTGGTGAAGGTCAGAATGCCGCCAATTTCTTTGTCCTTGAGATGTTTCAGGCCCGGTATTCACATGGACCTTCTGTCGCATGCTCGCTAGGGCTTGACAATGGCATAGGAAGTGTTCGAGGTCATCTTGTTCTTCCTCGCAGTTCATACATGTTTCTGTGTCAGCGAGGCCAATTCTATACATGTGTTTGTTGAGGTTAATGTGTCCTGTGATGAGTCCCACCATCAGCCTCAATTGCTCTCCGCTTGAACCTTCCTCGTGAGCAGGTTGTTAGGTTTGCCCACGAGTGATGTAGCCACTATGCACGTCGGAAGGTTAGCCCAGTGATCCTCGAAATGTCTTTGCATCCTCTCGTTGGTTGCTGTTTTGATTAATGTTAGTGCAACCCCAACTGTGTTTTCAGCGGTTCGTTCTATTGCGTGCGCCCCTTCTCTTGCCAGTTCATCGGCTATCTCGTTTCCCGTGACACCTTCGTGACCCGGTACCCAAACATGGCGGACATCGTTCCCATTGCATTCCCTGACCAGATGAGATCTGGATGTTGGATGTGCGATGTCTTTAAGTGCTGCTTGACTATCCGAGCAGATTTCTATTTTCCTACTTTGAGTGTGGCGTTCCAAGAGAACTCCAGCTCCCCTCAAAATGGCAAGGACCTCTGCCTGGAATACTGTGACGAAGGGATCTAGATGAATCGCAAGTTCTACCGGTGGGTTATGACAATATACACCGCCGCCGGAGTTGCCAGCGATGTTGGAGCCGTCCGTGTATACCGTTATCCCGTCATGGTTTCTGATATCGTTGGTTCGAGCCCAAGAATCCCTTGAAGGAAATTCAGATTTAAAGTTGTTGACAAAGCTGATTTGCTTGTCTCGATCGTTCTGATCTCTTTAGTAATTTTTCGGTGCCCTGTATTAGAAGTCGTGTCGAAATATCCGAGGGCTTTCAGTCTTGTCGCTGAGTGTCCTGCCAGTCTCTTTGCTTCGAGGTGTACTGGTAGGATGTTTAGGATCACTTCCAAGGCCGCCGTTGGTGTTGAGGCTTGAGCGCCGGTTACTCCCAAGCATGCCATTCGTTGTGTTTGGGTGAGCATTACTTTTGCATAATTGTTCTTTAGAACTGGCCACCAGACCAATACGCTAAAAAAGGGAATTGGTTTAATGACGCATCCAGTGAACCTGTTTCGGTTTTAGACCCCATGTCTTGCCGAAAGCTCTCCTCCATATCCAGAAAGCCCTTTCAGCTTTAGTCGTTCGTTCTTCTTGGTTCTTTCTCCAGGTCAGCCTCTTGTCTAATATAAGGCAATTGTACACCTCCTATCCTTGGTCTTCTTGGTAAAGAGGACCAATTCCGCTTTGCTTGGACTAACGCTAAGGCCATTTTCCTCTGCCTAGCTTGCGACTGTCTGGAATGTGCCTTGCATGAGCTCCTCTATGCTGCTTAGGTATTTGCCTGTGATCAGTATTGCTACATCGTCTGCATATGCTACGCATTTAGCACAAGACCCTTCCAGTGTCCGAAGGAGGTTGTCCATTACCAGTACCCATAAAAGGGGAGAGATTATACCCCCTTGTGGGGTGCCTGTTAGGACTTTGCCCTCCCTCGTCTCGTCCCCGAGGGATGACTTGATTACATATGCACTTACTGCGAAATTGAAACACACTACTAAGGAGTTTGTCTCCAATGTTTAAGGCGAACCCCTGCTTGTAGAAGGCTTATACACTTGTCACTCGGTATGAAAAAGTAATAAGCAATTTTCGGCAAAGTTTGCTCTTGACTATCTTACTATTGTGAGAGCATCTCATGTAAGTATGAAATTACTTCTTCAAAAAATTATGTAACCAACATAACCTCCCGAGCTCTGATACCGTACCCCTTCCTAAATTTCAAACTGTTCTCCTGAAAGTCCTTCAAGAATGGCATATCATTGGATAACAAGTGCCATAAAAAACCACTGGCTTACCAATGTCATAACTTTCCCAAAGATCTCTGCCAGTGCCACCACCTTCGCTCTATGATTTATCTGCATTCCCATTACGCCACTTTCCTTGGCCCCATGAGACACAGGCTGAGAGCTTATTCGAACTTGGCCCATAAATCAGAACCGTTCCCATATTTTTTTCTTAAAAAAATCATTCTCTAAAAAAATGTCCATCAAGTTTGCGGAGTAGCGTACTTACGGAGCTCCACGTATATCACAGTTTTTGCACACACCATTATGTATTATATCATCTTCCGGTGTCGTGGCGATGGAGGGTGGAAGGACCCATAAATTCGGGTATCTTCGCCAGTCAACGTTTTAATCAAACATTTAAATTTGATTTACTGAAGCTGAAAGTGGAGGAGCACAGGATTTTTACTCACGCGCTCCGTGATAGTCTTGCGGTCGCCAGAATGTAACTATTCCTCATTAGTCTCAGTTGATTGGAATCAGGCAGTCAGCGCCGCAATTCCTGATTGCCGTACACACGCATCAATCCCACAATGCGGTGGAACTTCGGGGAGGTGTGCGATTATTCGCTCACACTCGCAATGAGCAATGAGCATGGTGGGATTATGGTCGCGGCCTAAACATAATAATGCTCCAAACCACAGGAAACCATGCGTAGTAACATGGAACTCATAGACTCGGAATAAAACAGCGCGAATGCAGTTGCAGACGTATGCATTCAAACCATCAATGGTGTGGTTATCCTTTCGGTTGCCAGGCTCAGCGCGAATGTGGCCCAGAGGAGAGATTTTGAATCTGTGGGATAATTCCTCTCAGTGCGTTTTGCATTTGGCACACAAATAGGCAAAGGAAAAATATTTGCCAGTGGCAAATATTCACACTGGTGAACATGACGGTGACAAGTGTGAGACTTTGCGTGTTCGTTCTCTTTGAGTGTTGCTAAATACACGGGAGTATTGACATTGGACATTGGTGATTACTTGCTCAAGGCATGAGTAGATTATGGTGGATAGAGGACAATTGTGATTTGTCGCTACTTTATCTTTCGACAACCCCATCAGGTTTTCTTCTCTTTTTATTGAATTTCTTGAAGTATTTTGGTTCTATCACGTTCTCAGTTTCGATCAGACCAACGGAAAGAGTGGATACATGGATCAAATTGTACATACATACATATATAAGGGAGTAAAAGTTAGTTGAAATAAATATTCTTCTAGTTTACAAAGCGACAAGAACATATTCTTAGGTCACTTCGATGAACAATTCCAGTTATATGTATGCAAAAAAATTCGTAGCTCTTTGGTTTGTTGTCTGATCCCTCAGATCTACTATCATACAAAAGGATACCTAAACTTATTCATCCGATATCATCTTGCCAGTATTAGGCATAATCTTCCAGTGGTCTTCATACCCAAAGCTGGTAAATGCTCACATGCAAGTCCAAAAGATCTCCGACCAATCAATCTATCATCATTCCATCTTAAAACATTAAAACGACTGATTCCATCTCAACATGCTTATAGCAAAGGTAAATCAGTGGAAACGGCATTGCACACTCTAGTAGGCAAAATTGAATACTCCCTGCACTATAAGGAATGCGCAATGGTGGCGTTCTTGGACGTAGAAGGCGCTTTCAACAATGTCAACACATCAACAATTATAAGTGCACTGTCAGGTCTGGAAGTAGATAGCTCACTTTCCGAATTAATCAATCTTCTGCTTTCCATCATCTGACAGCTGCCCGAAGATCTGTCAGTATAGGCACCCCACAGGGTGTTGTCCTATCCCATGGCAGCTGAGGGAGGCACGGTGAGGGATGCACGGTGATCACTTATGCTGATATTGATATTTTTGGAAGGCAAATAGCTGGCAGTGTGGGCGTTTCGTCTCAAAGCAATCTCACAGTGGTCCAGTATTGTTTCAAAATCCATTCTGAATAGTTTCAAAATCTTCCCAGAAAACATGGACTACGCCATACACAAACTGAATTTTGACAATAACTTCGAAGTTACAATTTCCTTCAGGTCTTTCTGGGAGGAGGACGCATTCTTAGAAGACAAATCGGATCACTTCTACACCGACGGATTAAAGACCAACGAGAGGGTAGCTGGAGATGATTTCTCTGATAGACTAAATCTTAGCCTGTCTTTCCGTCTCCCAAATTACTGTAGCGTGTTCCAGGAAATAATGGAGATCAAAGAAGTCTTTTCGGACAGCCAAGCTTTTTTTTTTTTTTTAAGGAAGGTGGAAAGCTTCGAAAGCCGGAGTGTGGAACTTTAACCCTAACTAAAACCACCTTTGCCTCCAACCCCTAATTCCCACGGTACCGCTGCTAGGCATTTCGTCATGAGGGAGGTTTTCAGCCGTAGCTGCCTTCTTCTATTTACACATGCGTGTGCGTCCGTTCAGTTGGGGAATGTATGTACCTGCGGGTGCACGAATGTGTGTCTGAGTTCGTTTTTGTATTATTTTTTCTGTCTGTCGGTTCGTGTATATGATTGGGTATATGTTTATAGTTGGGTGTGTATATATGTGTGTGTTGCGTGCGTGTGTTTGTGTGTAATAAACTGTGGTCTTTCCGTTTCTTTAGCTTCCAGGATTTGTAGGGTCCTCATTTCTTGCTGCCTGTTCCTCCAGGCGCAGTTGCTGCATCATGCTTGTGATGACTTCGTCTACTGTATTTCAGGCTTCGCTTGTCATCAGCATGGATACTATAAGTGCTCGCGGGGTCACTTGGCCGCCAATTTCTCTTTCTAGGATGCTTCTGGCCGTCGTATACCTCAGACACTCCATCAGGACATGTTCTGCGTTCTGAACCTTGCCTTTACATTGCGGGCAATATGGGTCATCCACGTGCCTGTATTTGTGGAGGTACTCCCGGAAGAATCCATGCCCCGATAGGAACTGTGTCAGGTAGAAGTTTACTTCTCCGTGTTTTCTACTGGTCCACTCCTCTATATTGGGGATCAGCGTATGCGGTCATCTTCCTTTGAGTGAAGTGTTCCACCTGTGTTGCCATTCTGCGTGTATAGTCTCGCTGAAGGTCATCCTATCTTCGAGTTCGCTCTCGCTTAGTGCCGCGGACTTTTTTATTTTCAGATCGATGGGCATTCGACCGGAGATCACGCTAATTGCTTCCGCTGCCACCGTTCAAAAGGCACAGCATACTCTCAGCGATACGACTCTTGGCACCGAGTTCATCCGTCTCATGTACGTCTTCCGATCCGTCGCGGGTGCCCATATCGGAGACGCGTACATTAGGATCGACTTGCTCACTGTTGCTAGATGGTTTCGAATTGGCTGTCTGGATCCTCCTACGACAGCCAAGCTGCAATCAAGTCCTTGAAATCATTCTCTACAAATTCACTAGCAGCTCTAAATTGCCGTTTGTCTTTCTTAGAGATGGCAGAGCAGTCTAATATTCACCTTTGTTAAGTGCTGGGGCATAAGAATAATCCAGGGATCAAATGGTTTTTGCAGAAGCTGCATGGACGAGGAGGAGGAGGAAACTATCCTCCACCTTCTTTGCACATGCCCCGCTCTCTCCCATAGAAGGAAATCATCTAGGTGCCTTCTTCTACAATGATCTAGGCGATCTAATCAACGCAGATATTATAAGTCTCTTATGCTTCATCAGAAGCTCTAAGTGGTGTAACGAATAGATTAAAGAGAATTCCCCAAGATCCACGTGGTATCACAACGGGAATTGGTCTACGTGTGTTGGTTTCGGCTGGTAGCCACTTCAACCTAATATAACCTATACTATACCTATACTAAAGATTTGAAACTAATTAGTTCAAAACTAATTAGTCAAAACTTTAAGTCGATATTTACATGTGTACATATGTAAGTAGAAATAGACATTCGTTCCAAATTAAATTTAAGCGACCGGCTATCTCACCAACATTGGGGATATCGAACAGCTCGTTTGGCTCTACTGTGAAACGCTATTCGAATTGTAATCATCCATGCAAGAAGCGGTCAAGGTTGCAGTCGTCGCAATGGATGTAAAAGGCACTTGGATTCTGTAAACTGATGATAAATACTGAAAATAATTTCGGCAGAAGAATACCCTACACCGGGATGAGTTCCACAGAGATCGCTCCTGAGATTTGCCTTACATATTTTAAATCAGTCAACTACCTCACTACTGAGCTCGTGGACAATATGGTCAAAAACAGAGCTGTAAACATGGAAACAGAATCGTGCAGACTTGGTAGAGGCTGCCCACAGGGTGCTGTTTTGTCACCGAATGAGACTTACTCATTAAGAAAACAACAGTAACCATAAGGGTTGCAATAGTAAACCCATCCATCTGTTTATTTCCGTGATCGGGAATTAGGTCATTTTAATGTATCGTCTGTGAGGACTAAGAGTAATAGGCAAATTCGTCCTCAACGAAACCCATCGAGCAGGAAAGTAACTCAATTCATACTGCAGACGCACATGGCAATGAACTTTTACGTTTAATATTATTACTTCACTGATAGCGACTAGGAAAAAGTACAAATTTGCACATCAAGAAAATTTTCTACAATTTAATTGATATGGGAATCACCGATCATAATTTCCAGAAGAACGTCGGCAACGCTACGCAGCTTATCAGTTAAGGCATTTTCACGCAATTCGAGTTTGTATATAAGAACGTGAAGAGGATCTTCAAGGCATCAGTCGTACACAATCAATCTCCGGACAATCCACAACACATAAACAATTTCTGTACAAACATGTCTGCCAAACTTATCATTCTCTGTGGGCTCTTTGCAGTGGCTTTGGGTTTCACTCTTCCAGAGGATAACATGGACATCCCCAGCAATAATTACGAATTGGTAAGTCTGAACACTTGAATTATTTAAATCGTTTCTAACTTTTGGTTCTTTTACAGGCATTTGCTGGCGAACTCCCGTCGGAAGATGGTGAAGTATTGATCAGAAGTGTGCGTTCATCACAAGGCAGGATCGGTGGAGGAGTAGAACACAGTGGTCGCCATGGAACAAGTGCAAATCTTAACTACAACCATCGTATTGGTAAAATTTTCGAAGCTTATGGCGAAGCTGCCCGGAACTTCAGACGTAACGACAACAGTGGAATGGTTGGCTTAAGATATAGATTTTAACAAACGTTGGAAAAGTTTAGTATGTAATAAAAAAGTGACTAAATAAATTAATTTATTGAAAAATATTAAGTTTATATATGAGTATGGTTTTCAAAAAAGTTTAAATTTCAATAACTTCCCCTAAACAATTGAGAAGTACTACTCTCAGCTTGGGCAACCGTGCATTTAGGTTTTGAAATCTTGTTTTCTTTTGCGAGCCACGATAATTCTTTGAACATCTGAACAACCTTCCCTTACTTCATCTAAAAATTGCTTCGCCTTGGAGTCTTATATAATATCATTTCCTTTCAATTGATATTTACTGTCGCCAAAATCGAACTTTTTAATCGGATCAATCGACAACATCTTTTGACGGGAAATTTTAGGTTCGCACCTGCATTGACAGTTCATGGAGGAGAAGACTTCATTACGAACTACACAAATTGTTCAGCGACACGGACTTGCTTAAAATGATACGCGTACAACGATAAAGATGGTTAGGGTTTTACTGAAGATTCTACAATAAGTACAAGCATGACGGTCCCCTGATCAATCAATAAAGTTGATCACATTGCGACCTCCAATACACACCTCTAGTATTTGGGATGTCCGAGCGTTCTGAGCTACCAACATTGACTGCGATCACTGTCTTGTCGCAGCGAACGTATGAATACTGATATTTCAAATGCCGAAGATATTAAAAACATCGAAGTCACTCAGATTACTAGATTTAACCAGCGTTTTCCAGGCGAAAACACCGAAAAACTTAACTAGCTCAACTACTCAACAAAATATTGCAACCTACACCGACGATGAGTAGGCGGCCATGTAGCCACATCGTACAAGTTGGTAGAACAATATCAGAAGGAACTTGCAAGCTGGATTGCAGGACGTAGAGGCATATGTTATAACGAAGAGCCCGATGAATTAGCCAGACGAGATTCAACTCTTGACAACTGTTTCTATACTCATTCCACTTGGATCTGTCAAAAATAAACTATTCTTATATGTACTTGGTAAATCAAGACCAGATATTGCCAGAATTGTAGCCATCGTCACAGGCTACTGGCCAATTGGAAGGTCATAACACGTTCATAACGCCTTCTACAGAAGCTGCAAGAGTATTAATGAAATGGAATCTCTACATCATTTCCTCTGCAGGTGTCCGGCCCTAGCGAGAACCCGACAGCGCACCTTAGGCAAACTCTTCCTCGTGGATCTCAGCGAAATACCTGAAAAAAATATCGGAGAACTGATCCTGTATCTAAACTCCATTGGCCGGATTTGACCACTTTATCCAAACTCAACTAGTCAACACTCACGCACAAAATAGGTTTGAACGAATTTTCGTGGTAACAAAATGGGGCAACCCTTGCGCTAATTGAGTTCTCAGGAACCGCCGCTCTATCTACCTACCTACATATGTATGTACTTCCTAAAATGGGCTAACCAAAGATTGGTTGTGCTAGATAAAAAACTGCATCATCTCTATAACGATGTTGTCTACATACAACCAGACTTAAGCCAAAGTAGAGAACTCTGAGTGCTACAATCTGAATGAGTCACTGGGCGGTTGGCAACCATGCAGCAAGACCTGGTATACCCTTTAGCACTTGCTTCCCCAGCTGCAAGAATGTGAACTAGGCCCAAGACCTCGAACATTTCACTCGTAACATAATCGATCTACTCTCGTCAAAACGCGTCAGTAATATCCTACAGCGCTAATTTCTAATCGCTAACAAGTAATTCTTCGAATATTTGTACGTGATCGACCAGGCAAGTTTCGTAAAAGCTTAACCTATATCGAAATATCTGTTTTTGATAATGTTAAGGTGGCGAAACCCCTTAATGACCTATCGAAGGAAAACATTTGTGATATGCTATCCTTCCTCAAATCCACAACAACCACTCGCGTTTTTCGACCAAATCAGGGGCCGAATTACCGCAATTGATAACGAGTGAGTGAGTGGCAGTCGTGATCGAATGATCGATAAACTTCATTGCGAGCGGTAATGCCAAATCCTCACATTTCGATGACGAGTTACTCGTTAACGAGTGTGATTTTTCCGCCCGAGTTTCCCAGGAGTCGGGGTATCGAAACGGTGCCAATTGGGTCTAAGCCACATCAGCCTGTCATTCCTACCTAACTGGATGCCAACAACTTGGCTTCGTCTCAGTTTAGTTTTACTTATTGCTTGTATTAGGCCCCTTGACCTAGCTATTGATAAAACTGTGGGACAAAGCAAAGGGCAATTAGGCTTAACAGAGAAAACAACATCGATCAATTCGGATGTGTATTAATAAATTATTATATTTAATCGATTCTCATTTTTTTTAACATTAATTCCAGTTCTCTCCAACTCATTTAAAATCTATATCTTAAGCCAACATGTCCACTGTTGTCGTTGTATTTAAAGTTTCTGGAGACTCCGCCGTAAGCTTCAACATTTCTTCCAATGGGATGGTTGTAGTTAACATTTGCACTGGTTCCGTGTCGAGAGCTGTGTTCCATGCCTGCATCGATTCTCCTCTGCGGTGACCGAGCATTCCTCACAAGGACAACGCTGTCATCATTAAATGGGATATAGTCTTCAAAGGCCTGCGGAAGGAGTCAAGTATAATGTCTTCGATTTGTGAACTTGTAAGTCCTCAAACTTACCAATTCATAGTTATTACTACGATCATCAATGTTATCTTCTGGAAGGGTGAAGCCTAAGGCGATGGCGAAGAGACCGCAAAGAATGATGAGCTTAATTGCCATTTTGGTGTGGTAGGTACAAGAGTAATGTTCTTGAGATTGTGAATTGCTTACTGATGCTCGGTAGATCGTCTTCATGGGCTTAAATACGAATTTGATGCGAATATGTAGATCGCGAATAAAAATCCCCCTGATAAGCAGCTTGTTATCTTTCGCTGAACGCATTTAATTTTCCACATAAGATGAGCGGTGGTTCCCAACGCAAATAGATGAATGAATCGGTTTACGTGTTTAAACTGAATTTGTGAATTTATTTTAGTGACATAGACTAAATGAAATGAATATGATGCAAATCGAAGGTAGTGCAATTATGAAGCATTTGAACAAATATTCGACGGACTTCGGGAAACATTTCAAAAAGTCATGCTGTGTGTATTCAAGAAAAACCCAAGAGCACAAGGGTACCTGAGGCAAGATTTAATTTTTGAAAAAATGTCGTTTAACTCGCTTGAAAGAGGGTCGCTGGGAGACATAAAACATTTCTCCACTGACTGGATCAATTTTCCCCCGGGGTAAGATCGGGGTATCTTTTACTCCAAACGCACACTGGAAGAATAGTGGGGGGGGGGAAATTGTGTATACATGAACTGATTTTCATTGTAGTGGTGTGACATACTAATTTTTTTGCATCACGAAATTCACAACTTATGTGAGTATTTGTTTTCACCCGATGTTCAACCACTTCAACTTTTACCCCGTTTCTTACTCTACACTTCATCTCCCTCTTCTATAAAGTCAGTTTTACCCCGGGAGAAGTGATTCAGTGTGCGCTGGCCCATTCTATTAAATTTCCTCCCCTCACCTGTAAGTTTTAAAGAGCCGTTTTAGCACAGAAACGAGGTGAGTCGACACACACTCTTCGTTCCCTTACTTAGATCGACATTTCGTCATGCATATCAAGCAAGTTTAGGTTTGGTTAAGAAGGAAGGCTTGGTCACCGTGGTTCTGTTGTTAGTGCGTTGGACTGTTGTACCAGCAGTCGTCTTTCAGAGTCGGCAATAAATTGTAAGTCCCTGGCATTCGTGCGAAACATGTAACACGCACAACAAGAATGGTTGCGAGAAGATAGGCCTTGGCTAATCCCGACTCCTTGTCCCTACTTTTTCGGCAATACAGGTTCTGTGACAATAGGGCCTTGTTTACTCTATCTTACCACGTTAGGCCAACTGAGTCTTCTTTTAGTTGTCTTATCCCAAATAATTTCCTTAACGGCGCACTTAAGTGTTTTAGGGCCTACGTCGTATTAATTTTCCTCGATTTCGCAGTGTCCAGGCATCCAGCGCAGTTAAAACGCGGTTCTGCATTCATAGTGCCTTGGGCATTGTGCAGCAGTTATTGGCTGTTGCGAATCTAAGCCTAAGGATATCACCTAAGTAAACGGTGATATCCCTGTTGAATACAGAATTTATTTTAAGTAATTCTGCCGTTTTAATTACCTACAGCTACTGGAGCCTGTGCCACTTATGGTTGTTCAAACATCTGTCCGTTGTTGTCTACGTTATGCATGAATCACTGGTGTCTCCTCCACATCTAATGACTAACTTTGATTAGATTGTGACCCCACAAACTTATGTACACTTGCTATCTATTGCAACGAAATCAAGTTTTAGCGTTTATACTGTCGTCTGATTGCACCCTTATAAAGGAATGTTTAGCTAGGAGACAGGCGATAATGGATTTAACTTTATTCATCTAGTCTCTCTCTTGTATTATATCATGAGTCGTAGTACTATCGAAGCTATTCGTCTACAAACTAGTACTCGTAGCTTCTGTTGCAACGTTTACCGGAGTTTTTATATCCCTCTTTGAGTCCTCTAGGCCTCTGGCCGGAATTGAGTCAGGTCCTTGCCAAAGTTAAAAAACAAAAACACCTTAGGTGACCGAAATGATCTTAACACAGCCCACAACGTAATTATTTTGTTAGGAAATCTACGTAAATGGTTTCAGAATTGGATTTGAAATAAATTTTAGTGCTCACAGTAGGATTACAATTGTCATATGTACCTTCAGTCTAAATGTACCTCTCTAGCAAGCCAGTCCAAACTAACTAAAAAACTAACTTTTTTTTCTTATACTGCAAGTATTTATGTCCATGCACGCATTTATGGATCTGAAACGAAGACTTCCAGTATCCTAGCAGCTTCAACTATGTTATAAAGAACACATTGGAAGCTCAAAGGAAGGTTTTTTCAAAATTTTAACCTCTGTCAGGTATGCTTGTGGGTTCTTCTGGACATGATTTTTCCAGCTGCAGGGAAACCAAATGTTTCCTGAAGTCTTTCATCTCTCGGAAAATCGCTAGAGCCGATTTGCACAACTTTTAATTTTATTTAGTTTATGTCACTTAAATAAATTCACTAATCCAATTCAAATACACTGACTGACATAAGCCGATTTATTCATCTATCTGCGTTGGGAACCACCGCTCATCTTATGTGGAAAATTAAATGCGTTCAGCGAAAGATAACAAGCTGCTTATCCGGGGGATTTTTATTCGCGATCTACATATTCGCATCAAATTCGTATTTAAGCCCATGAAGACGATCTACCGAGCATCAGTAAGCAATTCACAATCTCAAGAACATTACTCTTGTACCTACCACACCAAAATGGCAATTAAGCTCATCATTCTTTGCGGTCTCTTCGCCATCGCCTTAGGCTTCACCCTTCCAGAAGATGGCATAGAAGATCGTAGAAATAACTATGAAGTGGTAAGTTTGAGGACTTAATGGTTCACAAATCGAAGACATTATACTTGACTCCTTCCGCAGGCCTTTGAAGACTATATCCCATTTAATGATGACAGCGTTGTCCTTGTGAGGAACGCTCGGTCTCCGCAGAGGAGAATCGATGCAGGAATGGAACACAGCTCTCGACACGGAACCAGTGCAAATGTTAACTACAACCATCCCATTGGTAGAAATGTTGAAGCTTACGGCGGAGTCTCCAGAAACTTTAAATACAACGACAACAGTGGACATGTTGGTTTAAGATATAGATTTTAAATGATGGAATTAATGTTTAAAAAAATGAGAGTCGATTAAATATAATAAATAATTAATATACAACCGAAGTAATCGATCCTGTTTCTTCTGTTTAATCTAATTATTGCATCGTTCTCTTTGTTTTCTCTTGATTACCTACCCCATAGCTTTATCAATACCTACGATAAGGTGCTTAGATGCACTTTCACTAAATATTGGGCTTTATGTTTCCAAAGAACATTTAAATGTTACTGAAGTGGTATTTTGTAGCCTATTCGCAGGGGCTGAAATCAGCCTGGCGGTTGGTGCATTCGGTGAACGCTTCTTGTGATGTTTGTACTATACCATTGGGCGCAGAAGCTAATGGAAGGAAAATGTTGCAATACACAAGTATATATTTGAAAACCAATCCTAACAGAACTACAGACTATGTAATAGCCTGCATTAATTTCTAAATGAAGCTACTCTATCTTTATTCCCAGAGAAGAAGTATAGAAGGAAATAATTTTAACACTGCGGCAGATCTTGGAAAAAACCCAGGAACTTCAAATCGATACCCACCACCTCTTAATCGATTTTAAGGCCGCGTATGACAGCATCTATAGAGACGAGCTATACAGAGCCATGTCTAGTTTTGGCATCCCTACCAAACTCGTTCGTCTGTGCAGGATGACAATGAAGAATGCACGCTGCTCCATCAAGGTCGGTCAAGACCTCACCGAGACCTTTAATGTCAGAAAAGGATTTAGACAAGGCGACGCGCTGTCATGCGACTTCTTCAACATCGTTCTTGAAAGAGTTGTGCAAAACTCACGCGCCAACACCAGAGGCACAATCTTTCAAAAGTCCGTCCAATTACTTGCATATGCTGACGATATTGACATAATCGGAAGAACGCAGCGTGATGTCACTAGTGCGTTTGTGAGTATCGAGACGGAGGCGGCGAAGATGGGTTTAGCGGTCAATGAAGGCAAGACGAAGTATATGCTGTCAACAAGAAAGGACTCCCAACACCTACGTCTCAGACAGAACATCACTATAGACAGCTATAACTTTGAGGTAGTTAAGGACTTTGTCTACCTAGGCTCCGCTATAAATTCAGACAATGACACCGGCGCTGAGATTAAACGAAGAATAACTCTTGCCAATCGCTGTTTCTTTGGGCTTAGAAGGCAATTGAGTAGCAAAGCCCTCTCTCGAACAACTAAGGTGACACTTTATAAGTCCTTAATCGTCCCAGTCCTGCTCTACGGCGCAGAGGCATGGACTCTGTCTAAAGCGGATAAAGTTGCTCTTGGCTGTTTCGAGGGGAAAATTCTTCGGGTGATTTTTGGTCCCGTCTGCATAGACGGGGAGTGGAGGAGGAGATACAACGACGAACTATATGGGCTGTACGGCGGCATCGAAGAGTGAAGTTCCAACGACTGAGGTGGCTGGGAGATGTAGAGCGGATGGACACCAATGAGCCAGCTCGGAAAATCTTCGAATCCACACCCGAGAGTCAGCGCAGTAGAGGAAGACCGCGACTCAGGTGGAGCACGCAAGTGGAAGGGGACCTCAACCAACTTAGCGCGCGAAACTGGAGACAGCTGGCAAAAGATCGAGATCGCTGGCGACGCTTGTTGGTTGAGGCCCAGGATCACCCCGGTCTATAGCGCTACCTTAAGTAAGTAACTAAATAAGATACTGGAAAAAAAATGTCAAACAGGATCAGCTTTAAACACAGAAGTTATTCATTAACCAATACCGCCTGATCCGCCAGAGGTGACTATGTTATATCTCGCACATTATGGCCAACATTGAATGAAAATGGAACCAAGAGCCTAATGGTATTTGAGAAAAGAAAAACTAGTGTCCTACTACTGCCGGAGCTGCCAGAATACAGAAGAAATAGAAACTATCAAACACTTACCTTGTGAATACCCGAATCGTCAAATAGGTACGTCGCCTCCGTCATATGGGAAACAAACTTTTTGTAGAACTAGAGGACCTTGCGCAAATCTCAATAATAAACATGATGTTTTGTCCAATGCATAGACCAGGCTCTACAACCTAAAAGGAGAGCACAATGTATCAAATGGCCCCCGTGCAAGCACTGTTAAAATGAACTTTACCCTGACCTAACCTAGTCAACCTGGCTTGGAGCCCTTCTCAGTGTGGTCATGTAGTAGATCATGCAGCAGGGTAAGATATAGCTCCACTTACTTCCCATTTGGACCTTTTTAAGACTCCTTGAATACCCGTTGAAGAAGTATGGGGATGGAGGTTGGTGCTTAATAAAAAAGGGGAGACTATTTTTTATATAAGGCGTCGGACAAATCTTCCTGTGTTTTCGGCAAATTCCTTACTTCGCTGTCTATGTGAGTTAGGTCCGCATAGATCCCAGTACTCTTTAACGAAGGCTTGCAGCGCCTGGATAGTTACAGAAAAAAGTGTACCTTTCCTCTTTCCAGTTTTTGCATACCTACTATGATATCAGCAATTCCAAAACTGCATGCGTGCTTGTTGAGATCTAATTACCCTGTAAGACATCCTACCATTTATCCCAATCGTACTTTGTTACATCCCATCGCTTTTTTTTCGTAGAAGTTTGGTTTGGCGATAAGAAATCTTGCAAATTTGTCGAGTTTGCCTATTATTTGTGAAATTTTCGGGTTAGTCATTATAAGTTAACGCTTTGAATATGTTTGAGTAGATGTCAATAGGTTTTCCTGCCGTATACCCCTCGTCACCGCACCGTCTGAATTACGAAGATTTCCTAGATGCAGTTAGTAATGACATTATCTTGGTCAAGCTCCACACTACACCCACCCCGGACTGTAATGTCATCTAAGAGAGTACAGAAGTATTCTAGCCTAAGGTTGCATACAGTTTTCATCAATAGAATATTTAGTAATGAAAACAATTTTAATAAATTGTTACATTCAGGCACACACTCCTTTAATTTTAAAACATTTCGTAAGTGAGTGTGAATAAAAACTAAGACAGGGTGTTCCCTCAAATTTTTGAAAAAACACTCAATTTAAATTGAATAAAAATTAATTTCGTCAAGTTTCAGAAAACGCTTTCCTTAGAAGGGTTTGCCCCGAGTGTTCCCTCAGTTTTTATTCACACCACCCATTATCTCCTTTTAAAATGAGTAACTTAAGCCAACGTGGCCAGAGTTGTCATTGTGTCTAAAATTTCTGGAAGCTTCTCCATAAACTTCCAAATTGTCATTGAGAGGGTGGCTGTACTTAACACTTGCGCTTGATCCATCCCTGTCACTACGTAGTACGCCCGCTTCTAATCTGCCCTGTGGTGAACGAGCGTTCCTTACAAGGACAACACTATCACCTTCGAATGGAAGCTGTGGATGCAAGGAAATCAAAGTAATTATTTGATAAGCTGTGCGCAATGTTTCTATGGAACTAACTTTATTAAAACGCTCATCCAAGCTATCCTCCGAAAGGGTGAAGCCCAGGGCTATAGCGAAGAGACCGCAAAGAATGATGAACTTAACTGCCATTTTGGTTTATTACAAGTGTAATGTTCCTAAGATTGGAAAAATTTGACTGATGCCTGATAGTTAGACTTCTCAGTCTTATATACGGACCTGAAATGAATCAGAATTTACAAAAAAGTCCCCTCTGATACGACCTATGACTTCCTTTTATCTGATGAGTGATTTTATTTCTTGCAAACCAAAACGACTACATGTGATTCCCGCTTTGAACAAATGTGTACTTTACGAGTAATTGCATTCTATTCGTTTTGAAAATTTAAAAAAGCTAAAAAAGAAATGACGTAAGTGCATATGTCGGTATGTGCATACTATGACTACACTTTTCTATAAATAAATTTTATTGATTGATTTTTAATATCAGCTTTATTTGTAAACGCGATGCTACCAATTTACTACAGGGAAAATGGCAAAAGACATTGGGTAGTGTGAATAAATAATTGAGTGTTAGTGTTCTCTCAACGTTTTGGAGGGAACACTCTGTTTGGTGTGAATAAACATGGGTTTCGTCAAGTTGACATTTGAGGCTTCCCTTGTATTTGATGGAGGGAACATTCGAAGAGGTTGAGGGTGCATAGAAGCAGCCTCAGAATAATTGTTGTTCGGAAGAAAAATACTTCAATGAAATTGAGGAAAAACCCACGAAAGGAAGGGATTTGGCATGAAGGAAGAGCATTTTTAGAATTTTTTTCTTACGAGTGGTTGCCGTGGCTCAGTGATTAATGCGTTCGACTGTTGAACATGCTGCGTGGGTTCAAGCCCCAGCCGTGCCCACCGAAAATTTTTCGCGTCATCACTCCTCGCCGGAGAATGACAAGCCTCCGAGAGTACAATTTGTCATAGAAAAACTTCTCAATTCGCCGTTCGGAGTAGGCAATAAATTGTAGGTCTCATCCATTCGTGCGAAACATGTAACACACACAACATAAATCGTTGTGGGAAGCTAGGCCTTGGCTCAGCTCGAGCTGTTGCGCCAGCTACTTATTTTATTAATTCTTACCTGTGTGTGAAAATCCAACCTACATCAATGAAAATAAAAACCAAAAAGCCTTGAAATGTACTAGTTATATGACCACTTCACTACCAGTGTTATGCTTTCGCAGTAGAGTTGACATTAGTTTACGCAGTTGATCGAGTCTATTTAAATGTTTCTTGACATCAAGAGTTGAACCTTAAGTATGACAAGCGTTGATGTTAACCAAAACAATATGGCCACCGTTTTTACTGGCTTTTAACCCAACACGTCCTTAACTAACTTATCGAAATTGACCAAGAGATCCTCGAATTCTTCCATCGTCCAACTTGGTGGTGCATAGCAGCTGTATGTATGATGCTGAGTGTTTTTGCACGAATAAAAATAATTTCAAGGCCAGGGACACGCATGTTTTTCCCACAACCATATGCCAACATTTAAAATAGAGTTCGTTGCCCCTGCATTTATATATATGCAGGGCTTGGTAGGGTTTACAAACATCAATTGATTGTATTAGGAGATCGTGAACCGCTTCACAATGGTTAAGGTTGAAGTTCCTCAACTCTTTTAACGGCTTTTGGGTCAACTCAATGCTACATATGTTTAATAAAGTGCCTTACAAATTTGGAATTAGTTAAATCTGATCTGTTGTTTGGGTTTATAAAATTCCTATCGCCGCACCATTCTTGTATGATATAGGTTTAGCCTAGTGGTGAGATCGATCTTTAGCTTGTATCACTCCGAATCATGGCTTTACTATTTCCAAGGACTTCCAGAATTACTAGCTTACGTACTTAATCCTTCTACAGTCCGCGATGGACCGAGACCTCATCCAATAAACGTCTCCAGCCAGCTCGGATATGGATTCGAAGATTTTCCAGGCCGGAGTATTGGTGTCCATCTGTTCTACATGACCCAATCACCACAGTCGTTGGAACCTAACTCAGCAGTTCACCATCTGCTGAACAATTTTCTCTTTGAAACAACCAAGAGCAAGGCTGGCACGATTAAGGTCGTATAAAGGGCCACGTTAATTGTTTGAGAGAGAACTTTGGAACTCCATTTTTCTTCATCTGATCTCAGTGCGAGTGTCGTTGTCTGAATGGATAGCGGAGTCTTGGTGGACAAAGTTCTTAACTACCTCAAAGTTATATATGTCTATAGTGACGTTCTGTCCGAGACGTCGGTGTTGAGTGTCCGTCCTTGTTGACAACATAGAGTACTTCGTCTTGCGCTCATTGACCGCTAAACCCATCTTTGCCGCCTCCGTCTCAATACTCACAAACGCACCAGTGACATCACGCTGCGTTCTTCCGATTATGTCAATGTCATCGGCGTATCCGAGTAATTGGACGGACTTTTGAAATATTGTGCCTCTGGTGTTGGCACGTGAGTTTTACATTATTCTTTCAAGAACGATGTTAAAGAAGTCGCGTGACAGCGCGTCGCCTTGTCTTAATCGTTTTTTGACATCAAAGGTCTCAGTCAGGTTTCAACCGACCTTGATAGAGCAACGTGCATTCTCCATCGTCAGCCTGCACAAACGGACGAGTTTGACAGGGATGCCAAAACTAGACATTGCTCTGTACAGCTGATGTCTCTACATGCAGTCATACGCAGCCTTAAAATCGACTAAAAATACGGAGGATATCGTTTTAAAGTTTTTGGGTTTTCTCCAAGATCTGCCATAGTGTGAATTTTTTGGATATGGACCGATCAGGTAAGATCTTGTAGGCGATGTTATGAAGAAGTTGACGCAGTTCATAGGGTCTTCTTTCTTGAGAATCGTCTAAACAATCCTGCCCAAGATTAAAGTTTTCTTTAAGCAAATACGCCAAGATGGGCGAAGAACTAATATTTCTCAAATTTTTGCTGATCGTTCCTAAAAAGAGTGCGTCATCCTCCTTGTATCTTATTGAGCCATCTTAGGCCCGCATGTAATGTGACATATAAGCTCTATTATGCTGTGTTTCAAGAGCCTGTTGGCATTACAAGCTTAAAGGATAGCTTACACCATGAGTACTGCAGTGGTTGCATTTTACCACTCACAACACTTTTTACAAATCATTTGTTTGTGTATAGAGGTGATAGGTGCTATTTTCGTGCCCGGTTTCTTAAAGGCACCATCCCCTTGTAACAGCGGCACCTCATAATTACAATCATATCGCCTAAACTGTTTGAGAAAAAGTATTGGTAGTCGAAAGGGAAAGTTTCGGTAAAAGAAGGCTGCCTACAATTCTGTCTTGCTGTGTTTACATATTTTCCAGAATTAATATTTTTCATTTTATACTACGAGTACATACAGTACACACAATCTTCTAATGTTAATTTACAGATCGCGCGTAGGTGCACGTAGACCCAGGCAAGCAGCTAGTCATAGACTTACCTTCAATCCATGTATCGCAAAAAAAACTTAATTTCTACTGATTATTACAACAATTGTCGCATATGCACCCGTTTTATGTCATACACATGTAGGACAAAAATAGCAAAATATTAAAATCCCCGAAAAACTGATTTGATTGTGTTTATAATGGGATTCACCTCTCTGTCACCTCAGACACATCTTATCAGTGAGGGGAATTTTTTGCCAATCCGTAGTCATGACAAGCTGGGTATAAATGACAGTGAAGTTGATTGGACACTATAATTCGCAAACTTGTCTCAATTTGAAGACTATTCGCATCAAACTCGCAGTTTTTCATCACCAAAATGGCAGCATTTAAAATTATAGTCTTCTGCGGCCTATTCGCTCTCGCTTTGAGTTTCACTATTCCCGAGGAAAATACAAACAACTTAGTAAGATCCTAACAGAAACTTAAACTCAAGGAATTTTAATTTGAAATTCTTTTCCTAAAGGCCTTTGAAGAAGAGTCGCCGTTGGAGCACGCTGAAGTCCTGATTAGAAATGCACGTTCACCACAGAGAAGAGTCGATGCAGGCATGGAACATAGCTCTAGACACGGAACAAGTGCCAATGTTAACTATAACCATCCGCTAAGTAAGAATGTCGATGCATACGCTGGCGCTTCAAGGAACTTCAAATACAATGACAACAGTGGTCATGTTGGATTGAGATACAAGTTTTAAATAATTAAAAATTTAACAAATCAAAAGTTAATGTTTTACTCGAGTACCTATCACCTTTAGAATCAGTAGAAACTTGTATTTTTATAACTTATCAGAAGTGGTATACTACTCGTACACTGTGACCCTAGTGTTCTATTGTGCTTCGAAAGGTTGTTTTCATATTAGAGTTCCGCTAATTCCGCTCGCTTTAAAATTAATTTCGGAACTATTTTTGAGAGTCATAGCTCCGGCGTGGATGGTCGATCCTGGAGTACCGTTTCCAGTTTCATCAAGAAATTTAAGAGTGAAAAAACGAGACCAGGTATGGCAAATTCTCGTCTGATAATTGGTTTTTGTCCAAAATATTTTAAACTTCGAAATAGAGTCGCCTTATTCCTCCTAGATAGTTCGTTAAGTTTGTGTAAATAAGGGATCTAGGATCACCTATTAGTGATTTTTTTTTTTTTCGAAATGAGAAGTGTTTTGCGGCCGAACTCCAGAAGTGCAAACAGTACTCGAGTCCCAGTTTAACTTGTGTTTCGTAGAGCAGAAGTAGCTGCAATGGTGTGACGTGTTTTTTGGTTCTAAAAAGGCAGTTCACTTTTGTGAAGACTGATTTCGTTATGTGGAATGTGTGTCGGTGACATTACATTACAGTGACTTCAAGGAAGTGCACGTTCTTCCTGGGTTGAAACACCTGGTTGCTAGTTTACAGTTGTGGTTCATTTGTGATACTTTTTAAGCACTTTTCTTAATCTGTCAAGCATGTGCATACAAAGGTCTGTCCGACGATAAGAGCTAGTCGCCGCCTTTTGTACTGTAGTGGAAATTTGTATTCCGGAAGTAATGGCATGCGTAGAGGCGTGTGATAATCTTTGGTCTTGCTTTGATCACTTTCTTCCGAACGAGTTTCGAGAACCCACCAATTACTGTCGCGTCTTTAAACACTTCCTCAGTTGTGCTTGGTCGTATTGTCTCTGTTTGTTTTGGGTGGGGTACACGGAGTGGACTAGAGGACCTTGTGTAAGTCCCATTAGTAAGCATGATAGGTTTCGTTAAAAATGCAAAATGGTTTGTAAAAAGACCAGAAAATCGCGTTAGCAACAGTACAACGAATAAGAAGGGGAACGAAATGGACCAAAGAGCTCTTCCCCTATAACCTAAAACTACGTAAGACCCAAAGCATATTCCTAATTATAGAGTGCATGGGCTCAGTAGTTACTGCGTTGGACTGCTCGGCAAGTTGGTTCGGAAAATTACAAATCTTCCAGAGTTTACTTTGCCATTAAGAAGCTTCTTGAACCTCCGTGCAGAGTTAGCAGTAAATTGTAGGTTCCTTCTCTTCCTCCGAAAAAGTAGCACGTTAAGAGAAGCTGGGTTGTCGCGACAGCGTCATTATTTTTTAAGAACGAGAAGTAAGATTACCCCCAAGGAAAATATCTTAAGTTTTAATAATGGAATGCTATAAGTTGTTTATTTTTATTTTCAATTGCATAATTTTACTTCAAAACGCGTGAAACTATTTGGTTGGTTTTGGGTCAACATATCCACCGTTGCCACTGTATTTAAAAGTCCTTAGCGGTCCGGCATAAATTCCAAAGTTCCTATCCACAGCCTACGTATATTTGAAATTAGCACCTATGCCGCGTCGATCATTACCATCTCTGACATCGTTAGATTCCTGTGGCGAACGAGTGCTTCTAACAACGATTTGACCAATTTGTGATGGTGATTTGTCCTTAAAAAATATGTTTAAATTAATATAGCTGGTATTTTAGATGTGTAATATCAAAACTTACAAAGTTAAGATCGTCAAAGCGGTTTTCGGAAGCGGCGAAACCCAAAGCTATAGCGAAAACTATGATGAGTTTTACTGCTGCCATTTTAGCTTCCAGATAGTGTTCTGCGATTTAGTTGAAGATTGCAAAGTTTATCAGCCTTTACAGATCTTATATAGGCAGATTGAATGCAGGTAAATTCGCAAAAAACTCTAGTGACTAGGGAAGTCGCCCTCGTAGAGACTCATCACTCTGTCATTCACATCACAATAAAATAAAATTGTTTATGACATTGCATAAGTTTTCCTACATCTCCGCAGCGCCAATGAACAAAAATAATTATCCAAATACATATGATTAATGTCGTACCTACATGAGAAAGTACAAATTGTTCACAAGGTTAAAATCTTGCTTCTAATATTTGGGTTTCCGAATGTCAGACTGTAAATTCTGTTTTTGTAAAAACAATAGGTTTCTAAAGTTCGACAATATAAGCCAGAATTCTGCTGACACATCGACATCTCTTCAATGCTACTAAACTAATACTTACTGAAATCGACAAACGGCTACAAGCACTTGATAAAGGTGTAATACATTGTCAGCTTGCGAGTATAGATCCAAAATCAGTCACACGACCGAACATTCACGCCTCCTTCACCTTCCCAAATCAATGCTTTTTGAAAGCACGACATCAGCATTGGGTGAATACTCAGTTACGGTTAGATCTAGTTACAAAAACACTATGACTAGTTCAGGACCACAAATAAGTATTCCAGCGCAGGAGCTTCCTCACGTTATATCTGCAACTTAAGTAGGCGTTTCTCGACATTGAAGGTGCATTTAACAACGTTAGACACGACGGGATTCTAAACAATCAGCACGGAGCCCAACTCCACTCCCGCGTTTGAAACTAGATTGAACTAATGCACAATTCATAAACAGTTTTCTAACTTTCTAGATCACAGCTGCTAGTAAAAAAGTAATCAACATTTTTTGGGACGAAATTCGTCAGTAAAAGCTCTATACTTCAAGACAGTTCTTGGTATTTTTCAATTCTTCGTGTCTCCAGTCAGTAACTTGAGAAAAATCTTCCATGGCTTCACGGAATACATGTTGAGAAACCTCATATTATTCAGAGATATGTATGTACATCTAATCGGCGATCGTTGAACCGAGAATACTGTGGCGTATGTGGAACATTTTAACCGATTCTTAGTCTCAGTTCTGACTTCATTCGCTTCTGCAAAGCTTAGAACTTCGAACATGGCATTTTCCAATAAACAGGTTGCCGGAATAGAATCATTGGACGCCAATGAAACTTATCGATATCTGAGTTTCAAACCACTGTACCTCGCTCGCGGTGTGTGTATAACATTAAAAGGGTATTCTTATCCCCTTGATCCGCGTGTGAAATATAAAAAAAAAAAATTGGACATTGGTAGAAGACTGACTATCAAAATACCTGACAGAAATTACTTAAGGAACCAACAAGTCAGAAATAAAATAGAACTGATTTTCCACACTAAGATAGACATTGGCACGGGAGCTTAGAATTGACAGCAGATGCTGTGACTTCCAAGTCAAAATCACGGCTATTACCCAGGTTCTAGAAACGATTGCTAACATGACTTCTTCGGAGACTCAATCACTGTTTACATCAAGATCTAGGCACCCGTTAAAGTTCAGGCTCGTATATGAAATGAAGGTTGTTGGGAAATCCCGGTGCGCGAAGTAAATACTGAAGAAGATGAGAGAAGCGCGACCGAATTCCCAACACCGGCAGCAACGATCTTGCTGACCCACCGGCTGCTCAGCTGGGTCGGGTTCGAGAGAGAGGGGAAGAAAGGGGTTAAGGGCGCCACGCAATTTTTTTGTAGAAACTGTGAAAACTCGTAAAAGAAAGAAAAGAATTGTTTGGTGGGTGTCCCAGATGGGGAAGAAAAATTAAAATTTATATTTTTTCTCACTTGGGGGGATGACAAAATAATCGGCCAATGCAAAACAAAAGAAATCAAAAGAAAGTTCGGTTAATCAAGAATTAGAAGCTACGGAACTTGGCCCAACGGGTAAGTTCCGGATTCCCTTGCGGAACTCGGACAACGGGGTCACGAGGGTACAATGTAGCCGGTAATGCGCTACAGTAAAACAAACGGGGGGGGGGGGGCGAAGGCTTATCCGCGGAAAGAATGTACCCTCACAAAGGGGATTTCAAGGGAAATAACGAAAGGGGTGAACCACAAAATGCACTGTCACTTTTAAAAAAACTACCACAAACCACTCTACTTATCTGTTCTTGGGGGGGGGGGGCTGCCCTGGCTATCTCCGGGGATGAGGTGGAACCGTCTCCGCCACAGTCTGTCCGTTCTTCAGTTTTGTTTCGCCTTGTTGTTTTGTAGCTTCGTTCTTTGTGTTATTTCGCCACTTGGGTTGTGTCCTGTTTTCCTCGTCCTGTGTTGGGTGTCTGTCTTTCCTTCTTGTGTTTTGGTTTTCTTTTTTTTTTTGTACCACTTTTGTCTTTCTTTCCTTCTTTTTTTTTGTTTTATTTTCCTCGTCTTCTCTGTTAAAAAGAACTCCGCGCTGTCGAAAGGTCGGCTATAGAGTGTCGGTCTCCGTTCTGTCGATCACTCACGCTCGCACACACACATTCACACATGGGACGAACTCAGCTATACTAGCTTAAGCTGAATCCGCCCCGCCGCTGACTTCTCTTGATTCAGCTGTCAGAACAAAGGGAATCACATCCAGAGTTCCGACAGCTTCTCCATCAGCGGCTCCCATTCAGCATTCAGCATCTCTCACGGTCGTCGGGTCGTTGTTACGTATGGTTAGACGGGGACTGCTTGGGTTCGGTTCCCCTCCCAGCCGGAGATCCACATTTACGCTATGAGCCTCATTCAAAATGCCTAAGCACAGATAAATAGATAATAATAAAAAAATGAGCCGCAGGGGAATCGAGAACTTTCCCTAACAAAATGAAAGTATATGTATTATATGTGGGGGAGAGGGGAGTTTACAATACCAATTAATGTCGGCGTCTTCGAACAAACAATAGGTTTTAGGTTGGGCTCTCAGCCTTTCGTATAAGGGCGTTGCGGACCGTCCGTCCGGTTATAGAGGTCTTCCAGGGTGGCAAAGGGGGGCGGACCGTCCGTCCGAAAAGAGCTTCCAGACCGTCCGTCTGGCTCTGGGTCCGGGGTACCTGCTTTGTTATCCCCTCCGAACGTATGCCAAAGCGAGAGCACTGGATTTGAAGAATCCTAGTATACTTCCGCTGAGTCATAGTCCGAAGAGGACAACGGACTGAAAGAGACAAAAAGGCCGGAAATGGTGATGGAGAGGGATGGAGCGGACTTGGATTTTTGCTGCGTTATTTTAACGCAACAAAGTAGCAGACGTATGTATCTTTGTTACGGTGGTTTTTTTTTTTTTTTCCTAATTTACCTGTATTCCATTTGCCTATATAAGGCAGGTATCCACACTGAATTCCAGAATCTCCAACTAAACCCCAATACACTAACCAAAAGCTATAATGGCAGCAGTAAAGCTTATCATTGTGTTCGGGATCTTAGCTGTAGCTTTAGCTTTCCCTGCTCCCGAGAATATTTTTGAAGATCCCAACACAGTAAGTATACGACACATTGCAGATCTAAACTATTAAAACATTTTCTTTGTATTCTTGAAGGAATACGAAGATGAATCTCCACCGGATGATGGCGAAGTTCTTGTTAGAAATTCACGTTCGCCGTTCGGAAATTATACCGATGTCGATGATACTGTTCGATACGCCACGAATGCAAATGTTAACTATCAACATACTGTTGATAAGAACTGGGATATCAATGCTGGGGCTTCTAAGAACTTTCAATACAGCGAAAATGGCGGATATGCTGGTATAACTTACACTTTTAGAAATCCCAGAAGTACCAATTGATTTGGGCAAAAACTATGAGGTTTGAATTAAATATGTAACTAATTGAATCTAAGAGGTTTCCTTTGTTTTATACATACATATGTATGTACTATATTTTTGGCTTCATCATTTCGAATGTATCTCACTTCTTGGGACTTAGATTTTTGGTAAAATCCGTAATAAGTTCCTAGTCTTCGGTGAAATGATGTGAAATACTCCTTTTGCAGTTGTGATACAGTGAATTCATTCTTTCTGGAGAAACTGTAAACTGCGTTCTCTTATCGGTGGAGACAATTAAGTTTTTTTTCTTTTTTGCAGCAGTACCCCTGGTGTTCTATCATGGATTAAGTCGCCTCTATTGAGGTGAGATGTAATGGTATTAACAGGTAAAAGACGATATTAGCTGTTGTCGGCAAAATAATGGATTTTGTTGTTTATGAACCTGGACTTGACAATTATTGTTGTCGATTCTCTTGATGTGGTTTAAAATTTAGAACTACGCCGCAACGAAAGGCCCCCAGTGAATGTACGAACGAATTGTTACAGAGAATCGTTTTCAACAGGCGCGCTAGCAGAGTTACCTATTCCCATGCACCTCGTCATTATCTTGCACGACAAACTAGGAAGTGCTCTAGATAAAGCTCACAGATAAAATGTTCAAAAGGATCATCTAGAAGACCCTGGATTTCGCTGGAGACATAGATAGATGACCTCATAGAAGGATTAGGAAAGGTTGGGTCACAAATTATGCCCTCCATCTTTACGATCGAAAGTATGAAAACAAATGCAGGGACGTTCAACATCCACTTTAACACTGGAACCTCCATGATTGAAAATACAGAATAAACTACAGGTTTTGACTAACAAGTCCTTCAAAAAGTTTCTAAAAATTAAATGTTGACCTTATGTACATCAAGTAGGTCAACAAATGCCCGTAGCAAGCAAAATGAAGCCGAGAAAATGGGATGAGTTGGACATTCGCTACGAAAATCAACCCCAAAGATTTGCCGCCAAGCCCGAGAATGGAATGTTTAAGGCAGCAGAAGATCAGGAAAGCCAAAAGCGAATTGGGAGAGACATCTATGTAAGTATCGCTAAGTACCGCATTCGATAAAGACGTTTCACTGCAGACCTATGCTGCCCTAAGACTGAGTATAAAAAAGAAGATACCACTGTGAGCGCTAGAGTCGATAACACCTAAAACCATTTAAATCTTTTCACATACATAAGAGTTCAGGTGGGCTGTGTTGCTAATGTTCATTTAGATCGTTAAAAAGGTATTCTCCTAAAAAGGCTTTTCTAATTCAGGAAAGGGCGAAATACGCACAAAGGAAGTGCATAATGGACTCCTCCTCTTTTTTTATCCCCGCAGCTTCTGCAGAAATCGTTCCAGACTACGACTTGTAGCTGAGTATGTCAGCTTAGGCCGCAGTGTTCTAAAATGACATTGCTTAGTTTTGGAAGGGTAGTCCTGTAGCCTTGTCCGGATAGTACATTATCCACGCAGTTGTCTTGTATGTGATTGTGGCCTAGGACTCAGCAGAGTATGACATTAAGCCGATAAGAAACCTTCTTCAGGCGCTGAGTCTTTTGCTGAATCTGTCCATTTATGACCTATATTAAAGTTTAATGTTTGAGATGGGATGGGACATGTAGAACGAATGGACACTAACGCTCCGGTACGCAAAGTCTTCGAATCTAACCCAGAGGCACAACGCAGAAAAGGAGAGCTCGCCACTATATAAGGTGGTGCGCACAAACGGAAGAGTACATCAAACGACTTGGCGTGTGCAAGTAGAGGCAGTTAGCTAAGGACCGGGCTAACTGAAGAGGCTTTTTGATTGAGACCCAAGTTCACCCCGAACTGTAGCTCCACTTAACAGCCTATGTTAAGTTAGTTTTAGTGGCCGTCATATCATCTGAGTTCGACTTGTTCTATGTTTTTCTCACTCCATAACACGTAGCTTTCGGACAGCATTAGTCGCGTGCTGCATACACTAATGCAGGTGTAGCGAAGCTGTTGGAAAAGTTCGTAACAGACCCACTTGAAACCTATACAAAGCAGTCAAATTGGCAGTGATCCAGACATTTTTCATGTGAATCTGACCAAGTACCGAGACATTGAGAGAACCTTCGAAAAATATTTGCTAGATTTAGCTCAGGAATATCGACAATATCTCTAGAAGGTTTGTTTAACTAATAAAAGTAAATAATTCACTTAGTTCTCAAGCTATTATTTTAAATTAAGTTTTCTACTGCTACAACACCCTCCTTCCATTCCTTTACAAAATGCAAATCTAAAGTCTGATGCACAACTGCTTTGATCCCTCCGCTTTAGCTTATCATTGCTCCCCAAGTAGGCAAAACTTAAATGACTGCTTATCTCTGTAAACATGCGTTACATCTAGGTCACTTACCTTTTTCGTTTTTCTAAAAAGAAAACGTTTTTTTAAAACACTTCTTATCTATTATCTTACGCAGATGTAACCAAAATAAACGTCGACTTCTTTGAGTCTCGCGCTTTCCACAGAATTAGCGCCGATAAAGAACCCAAGAACAATTGCTTCTATCTAAAAATTCTTAACCTGATGTTGACAAACAAACCGAATTTCCAACGGGCGGTTTTTCTTTTAATCCGAGAACACGAATTATTGTACCGCAAAATAAATATTGTCTCACATGCTGCCGAAAAGAAGGAAGAAATGAGGATGAGAAAATAAAAAATGCATTCAATGTACATACATAACTATATTATTTACAGTCGCCTTTTGGTTTAAAAAAATCAACAAAGAAACGGTATTTTAAAGCTTGAAGAAGTGATAACCTAAGAGAAATTTTTACTTTCTAACTAGTGCGCCTTAGCATATGTCGGTACGGAGAGCTTCAGGCCTTCTTTTGCCTCGAAGAATGTGTAGGACAACGTTATTGTATCGATGTTTTCCATTTTGGGATCCCTTACGAATTCTGGGTCAATGTAAAAAAATACTGGCATATCCACCTAAAACAGAAAGATGTTAGATTGGTTTAAACGAATTCGTGTGCCTTAATTTACCTCCTCGTTTGGATTCAACTGCTGTTCCTCGAAACAAAAGCATTGAATTTTATTGAAATAAGCACCGGCTTCGAAGGGGATGACGTTGTACGTACTGATTCCAATCACTGGCAGATCGGTTGGATTTCTCGCTGTGTAGAAAGCTAAAGCTGTCTCACCGGGAGCAACTTTTATCTCGTATTGTTGAGGTTTGAAATTCCATCGCATCGAAGCACCGATATCAGCGTTAAATCGGATTTTAATCACACGATCGGGAATCTTCTCCATTTTTTCGACTTTCTCGGCATCGTGACCTACCGCTGTTGTACCACCATAGCTGTAAGCCTATAAAAAAAAAAGATTGTCATTAGTGGTAATCAATACAAGTTGCTGTAGCTACATAATAGTATTTCTTAACCCGAACATTCCACAAGCTTAACAGTTAATCAGCTTTCTCATTCCCCGTGACACCTTTGTATCCCGGTACCCCCACAAGGCGGACGTTATTGTGGCTGGCAAGTGGATTGAGTTTGTTTTTACATACTAGATTTGTGAACGCTCTAAGTGCTGCTTGACTATCGGAAGAGATTTCTACTTTCCTTCCAAAGACTTCTGCTTAGAGGACGATGACAATGGAATATCGGTATGTAAATAGCTAGTGAGTTATTTTAGTAAACATCTGTTCCAGAGTTGCTTGCAATGTAAATGCCGTCCGTGGATAGTTATCCAATCATAATTTCTTGTGTATGCGACTCGAAAGGCATCTTTAGAACGTTTGTAACGTTTTAAGGTTTAAGTCGTTTTACCACGGGCTCTAGCGCCATCATAAGTTAGTTTCCAACATACATAGATGAGATCATCTTCATCGTCATCTCAGACAGGCGGCCCGCTGATGTTTCTGGATTGTCCTACCTAATATGGCTACAAGGGCATACACTTGGAAATCGAGCGGACACAATACAGTCCAATACATGCTCTTTGTTTTTCTTTCTTTTGATATTAGCTATTTCAAGTCAGGATCTGTGGACATTTATCCCCTCCTTTAAATATTCAAAGGTACAACAACTTAAACTGTGTTATCGCTGTTTGTTGAATGGAAAAACTCCTCAAAAATGGAATAGTACCGCGTTTATCGTAGCTGAACCATAAACGCCGATTATCTTATCGTGTGAGAAAGTGGCACATTCGAAATTCAACAAAGCAGGCAAGAAAACTTCATGTTCCAACATCCAAAAAGCCGGCGGTAGTATTGGAGCAGTTCACTACAACCAAACTATAGATTTACCTGACAAAACATCCTGTACAATGGCACAGCAGCATAACTAAATCCCACCACAAGTACTCCTCCGGCAGTGACATAATACAGAGTGGATTTAATATTTGTTTTCTGTGTTGGACCACCAGCTCCACCCGCTGATTTCAGACGAAAACTCGCTCTTTGTAACTGTGCCACCGAACATGTTTTCTCCCGTAAACGCAACACATATCTTAACATAATTCCACTTTATGTTATTATTTCAATCTAATCACTTAGAAAAATATAGAAATAAATAAATGTCGACAAACTAGGAAAAATTACGAAAATATTTTGCCGATTAGGTTAAATTAAAACAGCTGACGGTGGCATTTGACAGTTGTTCTCTATTTCCAGTGGAAGTGGTGTGAAATCTGTTTACGTTCAGGCGTCGATGAAGAAATAAAGAATACAAACGTTAAATAATCAAAAGTGAGTGTTTTTTCTTTGAAAAATTAATTTTTGAAATAACCAGAAGTCTCCTACTTATGTGTTTCACATAATAAGAAAGAATGTTCTTACACCAACATAAGCCCAGGAAGAGTATGCCAGGCGCCTGAACAAATAATTGTATTTCTACGACATTACGATATACCCGACACTGCCATAGCAACCGTTGTTGGTAAACAAAAACAAAACCTCGTTATCCTTTTCTACTTTTCTACTTTCCCACGCATTAATTAATTAAAAGTAATGAATTTTAATTTGGACGATCCATTGGGGGATTTATTGAGTGACAATAGTAACGACAACGACAGTTTCTTCGACAGTCAACCGGGGCGGAAGAAAGTTGTGAGTAAACCGCCGGCAACAAAGCCTGCTGCAGGAAAGGGAAAAATGGAAGATTTATTTGGAATCAAGGAAGAGTCTGAATCACAATTCAAAGTTCCTCCAATAAGGTCCACTATGTCGGGTGGAACAAGCAAGGTAAAGCCCCAAGCAACGAGCACTCCGAAGGCCAAAGCTAAGACCGAAGAAAATGACGATATTCTATCCGATTTGGGATTCGATCCGAGAAAGCCAAAATCGACTGTAACCACAAAGTCGAATCTTTTCGATGACATTTTAGGAACCATAGAAACAAAGAAGCCCAGCACGGCACCATCATTAAAAATGGATGAGTTAAGTGTGCGAAGGGATGATGTGGCATCCACCAGAGGTACCATTTCTCGGCAATCGACTGATACCACTGAGAATTCAGGAATTTTGGGACAAGCCCGTCCAAAAACTTCCACAGGAAGAAGGTCTTCAATAACATCACCAGCAAATAATAATCCTTTAGACTTTTTTGCTACACCAAGAGAAAAGGAAGCACCACGCGTTCAAACTCCAAAAGTTCAAAAAAGAGGAACAACAGCTGATTGGCTTGGATTAGGTGCAGAATCCGAGGAAGAACCTGTAAAGCCAGAAGCAACAAAAAGGGCAGAAACACCTCCGCAGAAAAATGAGATTTTGAAAATTGTCGAACAAAGTGATACCCAAGTGTTAACTATTCCTACATCTACTTCAGAGGCTTTAATTACCATGCCAGCTGCCACTCCGATTCCTTTTCTGATGACAACCTCGAATCTCGGGACACAAAACGCTGTACAAGTGATCCAACAACAGGAGTCGCAACTTGCATTTGCCGCTCAAATGAAAAATCAGGAAGTAGCGCTATTGGAAATGCAACGTAGGCAGCATGACCTATTGTCTCGACAGGAGATTCATTTTAACGATTTGCTACAAAAGCAGATATCAAGGCAGAACCATTTGGAGCAAAATATCCAGGCACAGCAGGAGCGCATCAACGCCCATATACAACTTCTAATGACTCAGCCAGCAAGCGTTCCATATAAAACTGCAGAAGGGACTTCCGGTGATGAAAAGCCCCTAGATTCTTCAGCAAAGGGAATAGAAATTATAGACCTGGAAGCCGATGTCAAACGTCTAGAGTTGGAGAAACAACGCCTCGAGGATTTAGTATCCAATATCAACGCAAATTATGAAAAAGAAATTGAAATGATAGAGAAATCATTCAGGTGAACCTATGCAAAATTCCCCTTTAACTTGTCTAACCGTTCTTACATTCTAGGAAACAATTAAAAGTTCTTGATGACCACTTGGAATCAGTGGAGGCTCGATTGCATGGGGAAATTGAAACACTGCACAAGTTCTACACTGAAAAGCTTAAGTCTTCCGATGCAGATAAACAAGAGATGAAAACCCGATTGGAAGCCAATATTATATCACTTAAGGATAATTATGATGAAGAGATTAAAAGACTGAAGAAAGCCCAGGAAGAGGACTTGGATGCTATTCGAGACGATCATCGAAGGATGCTGGAGACAATAAGGCAATCCAAGCTACTTGAGTTTGCAATCGTACAGGAAAATGGTTCATATTTGGAAACACTTCGAATGGCATCGGATAACCTAGGATCCGTTTCGGGTGACTTGCAGACGCTGCGCACTGAAATGGAACACAAACTGGATATCCTTCACCGGGAAAGGGAACTTCAGCTGGAAGCTCGGGAAAAGAAAATTGAGGACACAGAGAGACGACTGAAAATCACCGAGGAAGCTGGTGAAGAGGAAAAACGCCGCCTCATGGACTTGGTCACTTCCTTAGAAAGCCAGTTGACAAAACTTTCAAAGGATTCGTCTGAGGATAATTGGATAATGCGCCAAAAAATGGCCTCTCTGGAGGCGGAGAAGTTAACTTTTGAAAAGGAAAAGTACCTGGCACGAGAACAAATATCCAAAGACGAAAAACGAATTGAAGATCTCAAGGAATATCAGTTAAGTGAAACTCAGCGGCAAATGCAATTGATCCACGAGGAACGTACTCAACTGAATGTTGAGAAAATTAAGCTGGAGACTACCAAGAAGCTCGAATCCAGTACGGATATTGAAAGGTCTCGCAAGGAAATTGAAGCAGCCTTGGCGGTAGCTCACGATGCCACACGTCAAGCTGAAAATGAGAGGGAACGATTTTTCAAACTCCAACGCCAGCTAGAGTCCCAAAAGCGAGAATTAATAGACAAAGAAAACATGATCCATTCTAAGGAGGAAGAACTGGAGCAGGATGTGTTATTAGCACGTGCCAACGAACGACGAGCACACGAAGCGGCTCAGAAGGCCCGTTTGGCTGAACAGAGTTTTAATGAAAAAATTGTATTTCTTCAGCAAAAGATGCGCGACCTCAGCGAAAAAGAGTCCCGTCTATCCCAGGAGCGACTAAACCTCTCACAGGAACGCATCGAACTGCAAAATCTCAAGTCGAAGCTGGAGCAGAATAAATGTAGTCTTTGTCGGATTGGTGAACGAAATTTAGATTTGTCACAGGTGTTGAGGCCAAACGATGGACCCAATGGAATACCCGTCATCGATGATCACCAGTACATGATGATGAGAACCGACAACAATGTTGTGGATCGATTGTTGGATGAGAATATTGCAGAGTCATTGGAGAAATTGATGAATACTTCAAATCGACATTGGGACGAATTAGGGGCCACAGCGAGTGAGCCAACGCGGCCAAATAGAAACATCGACTCGAATCCTGATTTTTCCAAATACGATCCGACGGGAGACTTTTTAAGAAATTTATAAGTTTAATTCAAAATTAATAAAACATTTCATTTAACTTTTTTTGTATTCGAAGTTTTTGAACAGCTCTACCTGAGGAAAGGAATTTTGTTTGAGATATAAGCTCTTAACTACTCTAGGGATTTCTCAACTGGGAAGGCATAAAACTTAACCTTATACTAAGAATGTCCCAAGATGTACCGCTAAAATATGTCAAGCTTACGATTTTTTTTTCCTTAGGTTGGAAAGAAATAAGGGTCCACAAAAATCCACAGGCTTAATCCTGATATCTTTACTGCAGTTTTGATCTGTTAAACGCCGTTTTTATCGTAGTATTGGTTAAATGCATTTCGGCTCATGCGCACGCCATCGAAGTTGACATCGTCTCTCTCTGCATTGGCCATTAAGGATAAATTCGAGTGTTCTTCGATTTAGAACAGCGATATTCATCTGCTCTACACAACTTATGAATAGTCGACGTAGGTAAGACCATAAAGCGACCGTATAATTCTTCCTTCGAACATTAATTCTTGACTGTTTCCGGTCTCGGTTTCAGCGCTTTCAGTTCGGCTTGAAGCCATATACTAAGTACAGCATTGGCCAAATGTATTAGGCACCCCTTAAAAATATCAATATATTCCAAAAAAATAAGAAAAATTAAATCAAAGTAAGCAGATATGATTAATAATTCATTTTATTAGATAAAATTAATATTTCGTTGGGACCGCCTTTGGCCTTTATGATTGCAGCGACTTTGGTGAGCATAGAGCTGAGTAGTTTGCGGCACGCTTCCGAAGAAATATCCCCCCGTTCTTGGTGTAACACATTTTTAAGTGCTTCTTTTGATGTTATTGTGTGCTGCAGGATCCTACGCTTCAGAATAGCCTACAGGTGTTCTATAGGGTTGAGCGCTGGGGACTGCGCGGGCCTATACTATTGTCTTTAAACCACCTCATGCTTAAGGCTGATTTGTGGCAGGATGCATTGCCCTGTTAGAATTTTTCATTTCCCATGTTGGTATCCCCGAACATTTTGGCCTATTTCCAACACATTTTTGGGCTTGGAGGAGTCCATCCGACCGTCAACCACACGCATTTCGCCCACGCCGCTGGCGGCTATGCATCCCCAGATCATTATACTGCCTCCACCGTGCTTGACAGTAGATACCACGCATTCTGGGTTGTACTCTTCGCCAATCCTTTGCCTCACAAAAGTCACACCAGATAAAGATAAATTCGTCTAGACAATATCAAAATTAGTTACATTTTTTGATGTCAAAATTAAAAGTGATTCACAAATGATACGTAGCTCAAAGTTAAAATCGCCTGAGCACAAAATATTGGACCAATCTTCATCCGTAAAAAGTACATGTTTTTTCGTCCACTCTAAGCGTGCCTTCTCGTTTTTTCCGAGAACCGCGGCTTCTTTCTCGCTTTGCATCCTTGACGTCCAGCTTCCCTAAGTTTTTATCTAACGGTTCTTGAAGAAATTTTTTTCCTTTGATCCTTCAACAACTCAGCAGCAAGCTCAGAAGAGGTTTTGATCTGAGATTTTAGAGAATGTCGTATTAAAAATTGTGATAATCTTTCAACTCGTGATAATCTTTTTCCTCCCGGATTTTTCGCGATTTGTGTGCTTACCAATCTGTCTGTACCGTTTAATTGCGCTTTGGACTGAGCAACGTCCGCACTTTACTTCTTTTGCAGTTTGAATTTGATTTTTCCCTTTTTCAAATAAAAGCTGTATTTTCAAACGCTTTCCCGGATTCAGTTCACTTGCTTTCGGCATTTTAAAATAAAAATGAACACGCACTTCACAATTATTAGCGATAGAAAAAAAATTAGACACGCGTCTGTCGATTTCGAGCAATGATCGCACGCTGATCCTACACCGGGAAAAACTCATAAAATCGTTGTTGCATCATAGAAGTGCATTAATGACCTTTCCTAAAATAAAAATCACTTTTACAACCTCGTATAATGATGCCATAAGTCATACAATTCAAATAAATTAATTACGGGAAAGGACTTCGCAGCGAAAGCAAAAAGAAAGGGGTGTCTAATACAATTGGCCAAGGCTGTAGATATCCGCCTGGTTGAAAAGAAGAAATAAACATCTCAACTACAACAGGACAAGAACAACTAAATTCCAACCGAACTCAAGCACACATCGCAGATATAATTGCGATTAACGAAGGCCACTGGCCACGAAAGAAGCAAAGATGCGCCTTAAAAAATCACTTGCATATTGCTTGCTTGCTGGTTAAATTTTAAACAGCCGTTTAATCCCAACTGTCAATTTCTTATATCGTAAATGCTTCATTACAGTTTGGGAACAACTATTCTACTTCCATTCCAGCAACCGTCGGACTTCCCATGATGTCTGCTGTTCTATCTGCTATCTCTCTTCTACTTTGTTTATGATAAGAAACGTCATCATCGCCAAAATAAAAGAAGATCTATCTACCCCCACTGCTGTTCTAATCTCCATCGGCAGAGGAATCTGTTCTACGTGCCATCTAAATGAATTAAATTCTAGTAAAATTATAAATAATTTAAAAGTTAAAACACCATGGAATTGTTTGCAGTTTTCTTTTTAACTGTTTGTGGATTTATTATTGCACCCAGCGTCGATAGTAGTACGCCGGTTGAAGCACACGAAAAATTGCCAACAGTTCTGATTGCGACATTAATTCGTAACAAAGAACACACTCTGCCTTATTTCCTGACCTACTTGCAGAATTTAAATTACCCCAAAGATAGAATTGCACTCTGGTAAGTAACGGATGACGGAGAAAGCTCAAACGTGATTACTGCTCTTTTCACCACTCTATGGCATCTTAGGTTCCGCTCTGACCACAATGAGGACAAAAGCATCGAAGTCGTGCAAGTGTGGTTGAAGAAATTTCGTGATGAATATCATGATGTAGATTTTGCTTACCAGAAGACTCCCACGCGCCATCAGAATGAAAGTTCATCTACTGATTGGCCTCTGGCGAGGTTTAATCACATAATCGCACTCAAAGACGAAGCTCTACAAAAGGCAAAGAAACTATGGGCGGACTACATATTTGTAAGTTTCTTGTAACAACTTGATACCCATAACTAAATTGTTACATTCACACAGTTCCTCGATGCAGATGCGCTTATAACTCATCCGGATACACTGGCTCATTTGGTATCGCTGCGATTGCCGATTGTTGCCCCAATGCTTTTGTCTGATGGGCTCTATTCTAATTTCTGGTGCGGCATGACCAGTGATTACTATTATCAGCGAACTGATGAGTATAAGGAAATCTACCACAATGAAAAGATAGGAAATTTCCCAGTTCCAATGGTACACAGTGCTGTGCTGGTTCACCTCAATTATCTGTCAACCGAATTGCTGACGTTCAATCGCACAAATTTAATTGTTAAGCAGATGAACAATCTCCTGAATCCAACATGCCGATTGTTCAATGGTCCTTTGGATGATATTATTATCTTTGCTGTCGCCGCCAACTGCTCAGAGGTGCCCATGTACATCAGCAATGAAAAAGTATACGGCTACATTTTGGAACCGTTGGACAACACTGAGCCAATCGACCGAGATAGGATGCAGATAGTTAACACTAAGACGACGATTATAGCCGATCATCCAATTGGAGATGTTCTATATGATGATATTTTCAGGAAGTTTATCAAATATCCGGAGAAGTATGTAACTGAAAGAGTTTGCTTGCTGTAAGTGGGTTGTTCTAATTATTATATTTGTAGGCACAAGCTGAGACTAGATCATATTTATATGATTAATTTGGAACGACGCCCGGAGCGTAGATTCAGAATGCAGAATAGTTTCCGAGAACTCGGAATGGATGTCGAATACTTCCCAGCAGTAGACGGCAAGTAAGTAACAGTACACAAGTTAAGGATAAGATTAAGAAAAACAAACACTTAGCCTTCAATTCTCTTGAATTCTGAGCCTTCGTGCTTAGATTGATTAAGCGGTAGAAAGAGGAGCTTGTTGGACTCCCGAACAATGTGATGTAGTTAATTTAAATAGCTAGGTTAGGTTAGGTTAGGTGGCTGTCCCCGCTTAGGCAGGGACACACTTAGGCCAGAATGGCCCATTGTGATACCACAACGAAGTAAACCGGCTTACCGGCACCAGGGAACCAGAAAATGTGGCATAACTACAACAGAAGTGGGCAACCGTAGCGGTGTGAACCCTAAGATTTGAACCATTTCGTTCCAGAGATGAAGTTGCTTATCTTTTGGATGTCTAGTTCAGCAAGATCGTTAAGATCATCATAGAAGTATTCCCCGAGGGTTCTTCTTCTAAGCGTCGCAAGAGCAGGACATGTACAAAGCAAGTGGGTCGTGGTTTCCTCTTCCTCCTCGTCCCTACAGCTTCTGCAGAAATCGTTGGAGGGGACCCCCAATCTAAGTGCATGCCTGCCTATCAGGCAATGTCCGGTAAGGACTCCTACTAGTGAACCTAGATTTTTCCGATTAGTGGATAAAAGTCTCCCCGTCTTCTTTAAATCCAGCTTGGGCCAGATTTGTTTTGAAAGGAGACAAGTGCTGATGTTGTTCCACCTGCGGTTTGCCAGTTTCTTGGCATCTCTGTCAAGGAGGAACTTGATCGATTCTATGGGCGCAGGGGGTCCCCCCAGGTTTTCGGGGAGAAGCCGTCCTGCACCCTCTTTTGCCAGCTCGTCCGCTCTGCAGTTGCCTGGAACGTCCCTGTGTCCTGGGACCCAGCACAAGGTTACGTCGCACCTATCTGCAATCTCGTTAAGAGATCTGCGGCATTGCTTTACCAACCTTGATCGTATTGTCGGCGATTCCAAGGCTTTAATAGCTGCCTGACTATCTATGTATAGTACAATAGCGCTACAATCTATCGCATTAATTGAAAGCCAAGCCGCAGCTTCGCAGACTGCCGTAATTTCCGCTTGAAACACACTACAGTGATCCGGCAGTCGCGTGGTGATGGCTAAGCCCGGTGCATTTGAGAAGACTCCAGCCCCCGTACCACCCGCTGTCTTGGATCCGTCCGTAAATATTTCTAATGCGGAATCGTTTAAAACTGTACCAGATTCCCAAGAGCTTCTGCTAGGAATCCGAGTCTTGTACCTGACGTTGAAGTCAATGTAGGGGACAACGTAGTCCGTTCTGATAGGAATAGTATTGTTTTAAATAGCTACGTAGTTTCGAACTTTTGAAAGGTGTGTAATGAATTGTTTGTAAATTACAGAAAGCTCGATCTGGACATCATCAAGGGTATGGGAATAGAATTCCTTGAAGGCTACGAAGATCCATATCACCACCGTCAAATGACCATGGGGGAGATTGGATGTTTCCTGAGTCACTATTACATTTGGGAAAAGATGATTGCAAAGAATCAGAAAGAAGTGCTCGTCTTAGAGGACGACATTCGCTTTGAGTCATATTTCAGCGATCGAGCTGAGTCAATTATGGAACAAGCCCGAAGCACTGGAGAATTTGATCTAATGTAAATACACCAAAGTAATCTCAATTGTCTATTAACAACACTTGTCTTAAACCCTTTTACAGCTACTTTGGTCGCAAGCGTCTAAAGGATGAAGTCGAACCACGCGTGGAAAAGACAGACAATCTTGTCCACGTTGGTTACTCATATTGGACTCTGGGCTACGTGCTAACATTGGAAGGAGCCAAGAAACTTGTAGCCAGTCAACCATTAAAAAAACTTATACCGGTCGATGAATTTCTTCCTGTCATGTTCAGTCGTCATCCGAACGAAACCTGGTTGGCAGCATTTTCTCCCAGAAACTTGAAAGCGTACAGTGCTGCCCCCTTAATACTGTATCCCACTCACTATACTGGTGATACAGGTTATATCTCTGATACTGAGGACTCCGAAATTACTTCCCAGAAACTACTGACAGGTGGAAAGGATGTCCAGTATAAAAGCGATAGAGAGGCGACTTTTGTTGAAGACTCAAAGGCTATTCTGGAAGCGGAACTTAACCAAATGGCCAGTGATTTGGGAAATACCATGACAAAGCATGACGCGGCTGAGCTGTAATCCGCTTACTACACATTCGAGCAATTAAATACTCACCAACGGTTGTAGGAAACAAAACAACTTTCACTATTCTAGTACTAAGTAATTTCTAAAAGAAAATTATTGCCATGACTTATGTGCCTTACCAGAGAGCATCGAAGCTCAATATATTTTTTTTAATTTGTTGAAAAAATCTCATTGCAATTATACTGTTAATTGGTTGCATAAATCTATGTAGTTTATACGTACTTAGCCTTAATGTTATGCAGTGCATCTAAAGAAATACATACAGAGAATTATTTTGAACAAAACAAACGCTTTGTTATGATTAATCATTTTGTCAGCAATGTCAGCTTTAGATAAAATAGTCCTTTTTTCGGTGTCGTAGCCATTCAAGTGAACGGTTTTCCATGTTTTCCCATACGAGTTTTCTAGCCCAAGCTCTCAGACATACACGTCACCTTAACGCCTTTTTGAGTCTTTGTTGTCATCTCAAACGGAGTTTTTAGACTGCATCAGCTAGTGCAGATCGTATTTCACCCATAGTTCATGCCGACAAAACCCCTGCGTAAGTATCCATCTGTCTTATTCCTCTCGTTTATTCCCGAGTTGGTGAACAACTAAATTGGTCCAGCCTGTTCCTGAAAAAGTTTAAATCTTTTCCTTTCAACTACCGACCCATTGCAGAAACACCTCTCCTTTATAAGATCGTGGAAACGCACAAAGGCTTTTGATAGGATTTGATATTAAGATCTCTTGCCGAAAATACGTGCATATGGTATCGATGGACCTCTCTCCCGGTCCAGCGGTACTTATATAATAAAAACATGCTTCACATAATTTAAGTAGTTTAAACTTGTCTCTTAACCTTATGGTAACCTAGTGAACCAATTTTTCCTCGATCTTAGACACTTTTTCTACAGACCAAGTGCTCTAAGATCGACGATAATATGACCTTTAAGACAGAGGTTCGCTTTTCAGAGTAAGTGTACAAACAGAGTGGAGCTGAGAGCAAAGCTGCGAAGCAAAGTAGAAACAAATAAGCAAGAGTTCATTTTTCTTTTGTGAATAAGAGTGGATCCTAATATTTTGAATGTGTACTTTACTGAAAACCCTTCCTTGAATATGTGGTATTTTCTGTACACCAAATTTTATTCAAATCGCGGCCTCAATCGTGTCATTACTCAAATCTCATGACAATAGGTTAGGGTCGGATCAAACACACAACATTTTTCCAGCCTGACCAATCCTACAGGATAACTCAGTGCTGCTCCTTCCATCACTCGTGAAATACTAACTACTAACACACAGAGTGCATTGAACTTCTGTTTTGTTCACATTTACCCAGCTTCAACATAAAAGACACATTTGTTCACATTTACCCAGCTTCAACATAAAAGACTACGAAGCTATCAAGCACTAAAATTTTTTGAAAGTCGGGTCATGAGGACCTCTGCAATAGTCTGTATTTCTTCGAAATCCACCTAAAATCAAAGCGATGATAGCGGAGAAATCAAACATGTTTGAAATCGCCGCTTTGCTCTCTTGTCGACGCTTTGCTCGACTTTCGATCGATGCTCCACTCTGTGCGCTACCCTTTCATTACACGTGTTTGATTTCGTCGCTTTGCTCTCTGCTCCACTCTGTTTGTACACTAAAGCTGCTGTAAGATAGATAAGCCGTGGAGCCTGTGCCACCTAACATGTTTTACCATACTCCGAGCAGACTCAAGACTCGGTCAGAGTTTTTCGTTGATAAAACTACACTCTCGACTGTAGTTTACCAAGAACCATCGACAGAATCGAATTCTTATAAATTCTATTTATAAGAAAACCAATGACAATTGATGCAGGCACTCTTAAACGGTCCACCGTTTCATTGCCTATGTGACCTTTGTGAGTAGTGTTCCAACGTAATGTGATAAGTTTTTCTTTCCGATTCTAGAAGTATTTCGACTGTTCAGTACGTTTAGAGCAGCTTGGCTATCAGAGAAGATAGAGATGATTTTGTCGTGGGTGTCAAGCGCATGCACTGTTTGATGACAAATATTTTTACCTGAAAGGTGGTTGCACAACTGCACAACTCAGATGCACTTTCCATTATTAGGCCATCCGTATGCAGTACATAAACATGTTACAATGGACGGGGAATTGATGTTTAGAAGTCGTCCCTTGGGAAATGATTACCAAGTATACCCGTGCCTCGCTTTGCGCGACTTCTTTTTGTGCGGTTTCACCTTTGCGCAAAATGCGTTTGTCTACTTAAATTCGATTTGCGCGAACCATGACATGTTGTGTGGCACCAAATAACATATTTTCGTAGTTTACTCATTTGTTTACCGTTGCCGTTAAGAATACGGTTCTTACTTCGCTTTGCGTGCTACTTTTCATTCTCCTTAACCCCCGCGCAGAGTGAGGTATGAGTGTAATTCCATTTGAAGCAGTATTTGGGAAATATGTGGGCCAGTTCAGGCCACAAATAAGACAACAGTGTTTGTGTGGCCCTTTACAAAGTCCAGTGCACATGGTTTCCAAAAAAAATTACTGACTAGGGTAGGGTACCTAGGGGTTATACGATGCTTTTCGGAAGAATTGGATAGCTTTGCCATAGGTAGAGGTTGAAAAAAAAAGATGTAAGTTCGATCTTCTGGTAAAAGGGTTGACATAGCGGCCTTCCTTGGTGGAGCATCTCTGTACCTCAGGTAGTGCACATTGCAGCACTTCTGAAACGGAGCTTTCATGTTTACGGCTGGCGATAACTACTGCGTCGTCCGCGTAATTAATGGTCTCGTTCCTTAGTTTTTTTTAGAAACCAAAGTAAGCTGTCTGTAACAAGAGACCAGATTAAGGGCAAGAAAACTCCGCTTAAGGACCAACGTTTTAACATAATCGATTCAGCATGGACACGGGTAAAAGAGCTACAAAATGTTTGCCAAAAAAAAAACACTTCAATATTTTCTGTCAATGATTTTTCATTTACTTCTTCGATTTCTTTTTTCTTTCTAAACGACTTCACAGTCTTTCAGATTAAACTCTTCTCACCTCCAATAGTTTGTGTACAAGAGATAAATACAATATACAATATAAAAATAGTTTTCATGAATTTAACCAAAAACACTGCATTAAAATAAAATTAAAAAATAATAAAAAAATAATAAAAAAAAAAAACTAAATAAAACTATTATAACAGATCACACCCCAAGAGTATGAGAATCTATAAAAAAAAAATTAAACAAAATACATTTTTACAACAACATAAATTATAGAAAAAATATAAAATGGAACCTTATAAGCTTACCGATGAGAACTTGTTCTAAAAATGCAAATGCACTGCCCTACTTTGTTACTACTAGTGTCCACGACTCATGCGCCTGAGGCTACAGGCCTAGGTGGCTTAAAAACGAAAAACGACGACCCCGGTTCGGACGACCGCTACTACTAGCACCGCTGCTGAGTCTCCGTCGTTTAAACCAATTTATAAATAATATGAAAACTAAAAATGTTAATATAACTAAGGCTAACAGTGAATAACTTAGTGTCTCTTCGTCTGAGGCAGAGTTTTTGTTACTGATGATTCCCACGCCGCTACCTGCGACACCACCTTGTCGCAGATGCATCATGTGGGGATCGTTGTAATTGCTGTTGGCATCGTCTACGTACATTGCATTTTCGGATTTTTTCCCACGCCAGCCTGTTCCAGCTCCGGCTGGCCCAAGATCTAGATCATCGGGACTTAAGATGGCTGAGAAACGAAAAAAAGAAAATCATCAAAACCGAACTGATAATAGTAGTGTTAGTAGTGGTTAAGCAGAAAAAGTTAAAGAATATATAACAGACAAAGCATAGATTAAACCAGAGAAAAAAAACATTTGAAGGAACGCAAAAACCCTCAACCACTACGTACCTCACCTTTTTGGCTTTCAAGTTTTCGCAGCAAATTCGCGCTAATCTCACCATCTTCCTGGTGAGTCGCACCCGCGCCCATTATTCTTTCATTCTGCTGCTTCAAATCGTGCTGTGCCGTCAGATTTAGAAAAATTGGCTGCTCCCAGTCCATGTGCACACAGCTAATGATTTCTCGCTTTTTGAGAGGACTATTAAGATCCAGCACTTTGGAATACTGATGAAGATTACTACCAGGCAGACGAGATGGCAGTGGCTTCCCACTGTCTGGCATTACAATTTGGTTGATTCTATTCGAATCACGGAGTAAATTCGATATGTGAGAGTTCATAGTGAACTCTAAAAGTGCATCCAGCAGCCAATAGCAAGGTTTCTCCAGATGTGTTGAATCCAAGCAATTTGAGTCACCAAAAACGGCAATACGTCCTTCAGCACGCTTGATTTTCGGCTCTATTAAACGGTTCGTGGGAACTTTTGCATCTGGTATATCATCGCGAGGTAACATATGCTGATCGTTCTCATTGCTGTCGTCCTCCGCCAGGCCTGTGTCCAGATTGTGAGCATTATCCAAATCGTTTGTAAGATCATCGAACTTCTCTAGTTTCTTTATAATCTCATTGTTGTCAAACTTAAGCATACGATGCTCATTAGTTTTGTTCTCCTGTCTACTGTCGGTGTCCTCTAAAAGAATTCTTTTATTCAATATTGGATTTTTATCAATTTGTTGGTCTTCTAGTTCGATCTCTGGCTGATCAATGGCGTTCTCTTCATAGCTGGGGTGAAGAAACTCATCGTTGGGCGCATACAATTTATGAAGATCATGATTCAGTTGAAGTAAACCGAGGATGGAAACGGATTTGCGGACCTTAAGATTAGGATCTTGTGTTTTCAAAATCTAAAATCGAATGAATGAATTTTATAGTTAAAACAGTGTGCGGCACAAATATTGACAAACTTCCGAGAGTATAATTTGAGAAACTTCTCAATTCACCCCTCGGAGTCGGCCATAAATTGTAAGTTCCCTTAATCCGAGCGAAATATTTTACATAGACAGATGATTATTTCTATTTTATTCGAACATGTGGAGAAGGAAACACGGCAACCAGAAATCAGTTGAAGTGAGCACATAACTGAAAACCGAACAAAATAGCGCATAGACGTAGTGAAGACCCCGGAATAAACATTAGAAGAAACTAAGCTGCAATCAAAACGCTAAGCTCGTATGTACATATGTCGCCTTTTATCAACCGTTATGCCGTAATGTCAGAATCAAGAGTAACAGAAAAGCAGACAAGCTGACTGGCAGACTCTTTTGCGAAGACCATAATGCCGAATAAGAGACCAACATCATCCACTAAACATTGAGAAAAGAAAAGGAAACTCAAAAAACGAAGCTCTGATATTTTTTAGGAACTAGAACTGGAAAAGTTCAAAGACTTGCATAAGTCTTAACAAAGCATACTTAAGTAAAGGATACCAACTGAATGATGCTTTGCGAGAACAAGAGACGCTAAATCTATCTAAATGGCAATGCAATTATTTATATCTACTTCATTCATTCATTTATAAGAGACGGTAACAAATAAAAAAATGGATGCATAAATCTCTACACGCGTCTGAAGCGAAACACCTATCCCAATCTCAAATAACACCGCGCTCAGAACGTAAAACGCATTTTTTGTAAAGCTATTGTGTGATACAATTGGGTATGTTGTAGTCATATTAGGCGTTTTAGATGCAAAAATAAAATATAAAACAAAAAACCAACACACACGAAAGTATCACTGGATAACACCAAATACCGAGTCCCTCAATGAACCAAAAACACCAAATGCTCAATGACACAAGCAAGGGTCATTTTCACCATTATTAGCCCCAGTTTTACCTCCAGACCCACCATATTCGCGAATATACCAAACAAATCATCACTTATCGTAAGGTATTACCCTCATCCCTAGATGCCTAGTGCATCTCCGGACACCATACATGCAAACGTTTGGGATAATGCACACCTTACCATCCCCAAAGTACCCTTACAACATCTAGTCTACCAGCTACATTTCCACACGCCCTAGCGTAAAACAACCAAGTCCCAGCTACCCTAAGATCAGTGTATAAGGAACACCAAATATCCTACTCTCAAATCTAATTCCCAAAGTCTTAATTTTTGATTAATATAAAATAAAATAAGAACCGCAGATCCTGTGAGGAATAGGACTCATATGCTCACTCGAGTCATCATAATCATTAGACGACGTGCGATATATGTGCTCGCTCTGAAGATATTCTACATCGAATATGGACGAATTTCATCCCTTAACGCATAATATTAGGCGAGTTATTTTTAAACCTAGCTAGCCAGTCGTTCATTTAGACGATTCCCAGCCAGCCTAACCCAGTAGATTTTGTATACCGTCAAGTTGGTACGTGTGATTTCGTTCCTATGACATCCAGCACTGCCAGTGCTGCCACGATCGTAGCAAAACTGCTACGCGATTTCCAAAAAAGTAAAATTTGCTACGCTGCTACGCACTCTTCCTAATATACCAATTTTTGCTACGCTTTTTTAAAACACGAACTTTTAACAAGAATCTTGTAGTTTTTAGACTCCTCACAATCACAATCACAAATATAAAAAAAGATTAAACGGACGTAATTTCAAACTATTCACTTCCACGACTCCAACTTATGTTACTGTTCTACCTTACCCTACACAAGCAGTATATATTTCTTCGGATATGTTTGAAATGTGACTGGATGCGGGCTGGAGTTCCACTGGCATTTCAATGGCTTCGCTTTTGCTACGCAAATTTGATACGGGATTTTTTTTTTAGTGGCAGCACTGATGACGGTCAAATGTCAAAAAAACAGAACAATTTGGCAGTGATACCAATGCTATAAATGAAAAACATCGCTTTCGGCGCCCCCTGGCCATGGTATATCGTAAAATTCCTAGCCAGTTGCTTTTGACTGGGGATAAAATCAAGAGTTGTAGCCAGCTGGTTGTTGTATTTGTTTTACGTATAAAATTTGACTTTGCTATACTCTGTCCCACAAAAATTGTCAGTACAGGGAAGATAGTACGTTTGCATCTCACTCTGCTTGCAAGAGCTTACATAAATCTCTCACTCTTTAAAGCTCTTTCTGGGTTACCGTAGTATGCATGACAAATCGCCAGAAATCGGAGAGTAATAACTGTATGGTTACCATCTGCTGATTTAAAAACAAAATAATGTGTTGACGAAAAAAAAAAATTGTTTACAAAATGAGCACCGACTCGATATTGGTGCAATTTTCATATTTTGTAGAAGGCATTTTTTCAAGTATTTTGATGTATCATAATATCACTATAACGCACTTAATCTTAATAAATATGATCACTTATAGAACGGTGACTGAATTGAATGCTTCAAAATCCCGCGCGAATAAACCTTCGTTACAAAGCACAAAAACCGAAAAAAAAATTAACTGCATTTAAACGGGTTTCCCAGAACAACAAGAAAATGAAAAAAACCAAATATTAAGCGGCAACACCCTCATATACTCAAATTAATTTATTTGTTCTCAAAAGCACAAAATTTCAAAGCTCTTTGACAAAATCCACAGAAAAAGCTGCAACGATTTGCGTTGACTGGATAACGGTAACTCTGTTTCGATGTACATATTTTCAGCACACACATCGAGAGTTGATGACGACAACACGATCATTCTGCCCTTAGCTGTGTGGCAGACTGGTTATGATGGGATGTACTCGAATTTTGGGAGAATTACACAAACAAAATCTGTGTAAGTCAGTGGTTTGATTTGTATTTCAGTGGCAATTTCTCTCTGACTGTACTGACAATTTTTGTGGGACAGAGTATAGCAACTACTGGCTGGCTAGGTTTCAAAAAACACGCCTATTGATGTGGATCGCATGTGTACATAAGAATTTACACATCCATTCATACTACATATGTACATATATCTCATGTAATCGAGCAAATTTTTGTACGCACATGTAACCACATTAAATGCGGAGGAGAAAATATTTTTATATGAATTTCTTTACCCAATCACATATCGTGTAACACATTATGTGGTTCGACACTATTGTTCCATATTCCAAATATATAAGTTATACTTTTCTGTGACGTCATGGATACACAATTGTGTGGTTTTTATGCGTCGTGTAATCTTAGCTATACAGCACGCACAGTCCGAAGACAGGGGAAAACTTTCCCTCTGTGAATATGACGTGTGCACGCGGCACGTGAATCAAACATGAGCTTTAAGCTGTTTTATTTGCGCACATGAGTGTGCGTCTTCTTTCCGTACCCTATTTAATACACTACCCACAAACACAATCCGAAAAAAGAGAAAAAGATTTTGTTTCTGTGATATGATTGGTCGCATTCGCCGATCCAAGCAAAGTACTGCATATGTCTCCAATCGAATTCTATTGGCTGAAAGTGACAGAAGATGTTGCACTTTTTTTGAGGTGGGTGCCTGGATTTATAAAATGCGAAACTTGTTTCGTTTTAAAACAGTTTAAGTACTACGCAATCGTTCATTTTTATCTATTTTAACCTGTTATGTTTCATGTGTTAATAGCTAAATGCATAGGTATATATTTACTAAGCCCACACACGCCACTTTATCAGATAAGATTCAACTTATGATACAAGCATATAACAACAAAAATGATAAATTTTATTGCATTGCGACGAATTTTAAGAAATACTTAGAAAGAAACGATACCCTATCCTACATCTATTGATTAATTTATGGATGCATTGGCGATATCATGATGACGAATTCATGATATCGTTTCGACCATATAAAGTTAGCAGCCAAAATTCTTAATCCTATGTTTCACGGAGTAGCTTGAGAGATTGGAGGTAGAATAGTTCCAATTCTTAATAAAACCGCCGTTTCTCCACTCTCCTAAGTTTCAAATTGAATGTAAACGGCCATGAATTCCCTAGATTATCGCATTATCATCATACCTTCAGAATTATTTGATTTAAAGAATAATAACACTCACCTCCAGTCCCTGATCATGAAGGTCGGCCTCAATCAAAATGCTTCCATTTGTTTTTGGAAACCGCACGATTGTTGACCCACTGGCATAGTACATACTGTGATCCCCCATTGCGTAGTATCCCTCTGCAACGAAATCACCCAGCGCAATGCCAAATTCCCGTAACAATTCATTTAAAGCTGGCACATTTGCACCGCCGGTATCCGGAATCCACCATTGACGAGTATTCTCGTCAAAGAACTTAATTTTCTTCATCACAGTGGTATTGTACCAGTCTGCAAAGACTATCACACTTAGTTCGTGCATATAAATATCGTTTTTCAGTTTGACGATTTCCTCATCGAAAAACTCTTCCTCAGGGTCGACAATAAGCAAGGTTCCATAATCGGACGCGTTAAAGCAGGTGTACGGCGAGCCCAGCACTTCTATGTAGTAACCGGCACTTCGCAGATGTGTGTACATATCCTTGAAATTAGTGTGTATATGATCCGCTCGCCAATCGAGTGGATCCGATTTTATTTTCAAATTATCTCGGGGCAAGTAACCTGGTGGATAGCGCAAGCTGTGGTATTGATCCCATAAAATACGCTTATGGCGCGGTGGTTTTGGAATAATTTTCACACGAATTGGGAAGCTTACGGTACTATTGCGGGCTTCAGACTCTTCGGGCCCAGCTAAGCTTTGGACTGTCAATGTTATATGACCTTGGGCTAGACCTTCAAATGCGGAACCCTTCTCGTTAACCACTACATAAATGAACAAAAGAAAAAAATTATCGTTACAACATGTGGTATCCCAAAGACTCACCAATATGTACAGCCATCCATCCTGACCATGGCCACAAAACCTCTGACACCGATATAGAAACATTGAGTAGATTTCCATTTTGCTTTGTGTAGGGATGCCATGTTGGTCTATTGATCACACGTCCAGTCACTCCCATGCCATTTAGAATCGTTACGTTGGCAATAACCGGCGAACTGGTGTAGAACAATGATTGTGTACTATAAGGCCACATGTAGTCTTCAGTAAAATCCAGGTACGGCGGACTTAAAGTCACCTTCGGCGTGTACATAGAAAGTATCTTCATACTTTTCAGAATGTTCAATTTCCCATGACCCTGCTCGAACATATTGTTATCCGTGAGCCGTGTTGCGCCCTCCAGAAGCGCTTGCTTCATAGATGATGGGTTTATCACATTCATTTTATGCAGAACTCCACTGGCAATCAATGTTACCGCCCCTGCCACTACGGGCGATGCAACAGATGTTCCCGAAAGCGATCGGCAACCTCCGCGCACATTACTGCCCTTAACTTGGCTACCATAAGTAACAATGTCCGGCTTTAAACGACCATAGCCATTTGGTAATTCCCACGTTGTCATTCCACGCGAACTAAACTTAGCAATATTCTCTTCAAAGTTCATACCCCCCACACCAATGACATCACTTTGATCACCTGGATTGTTCAGTGTTCCATAGAGTGGACCGTCGTTACCGATTGCCGAGATCATTATCACCTTGTTAGCTGTCAGCTCCAGGACCTTATCAACAAATGGGTGATCCAAAAAGTCTGGTCCACCAATACTCAAATTGAGAACGTTGATTTTTTTCAAAATGGCATAGTTAAAGGCGTCCAAGAACCACGACGTATAAGAAACCTAGGAAAATTCCAAATAAAACAATTTAACGACTGTTGACTTTGACGACACCGAATTTCTCACCTGATTATTCGTGAACACTCGATATATGTGCAGCTCAGCGTCGGGAGCAAATCCTAAACACTCCTTCGCTGATGCAATAACCCCAGCAACAAACGTTCCATGACTTACACCATCGTCCAGCGATTTTTCATTCGTCCAATTGGTGCGTTCCTTAATTCGCTTAAAATGAGGATGATTCTTCGACAGCCCAGTATCGAAAACAGCCACTTTGACACCCTTTCCAGTGATGCCCATGCCCCACAGGATGTCTGCCCGCAGCATCGATGTTATTTGTCGAGGTATCGCTCGCAACAAACGCCGATTGGCGTGGCGCTGCTGATTTAATGCATCTTTGGTTTGATTTACGGTTTGATTTTGTTGTGCTACAGTCTCGGCTGGCATGTCCAGCACTTGCTGTAGCTTTCTTTTGATGTCACCCACAGGAAGGCTGTCTATTAATTCCTCCAAAAGGTTGATGTCTTCCTCATCGTCAGCGTCATCACTTAGCTGCTCTGACCTTTCCCGTTCGATTCGACTCTCTGCTTCAGATATTGGTATATACTTTAGTGTTCGGTGTACCATTCGTTGTGGTGTGACACTTTTTATAGCCGGATGAGCTTTCAATGCCTCTAAACCCGATAAGCTGGAATCCTCTTCTAGCAAGATCACATCAAAATCACTGGGATAATCACTGGCAGGATTAAGACGCGGTATAATTTTCCAGTTATAGTGCTAAAAAAATTAAGAAAAAATGTTTAATTTAAAAAAAAAAGCAAAATATACTCAAAAATGAATTCAGAATTCTTTCCTTTTACAACTTGACGACATCATGTCAGATACGATGCAAAGTGCCCTTGACCTAACTTCGAGGTGGTGCAGGACTAAGGGTCTAACCATAAACCTCAGAAAAAAAACCTGTCATAGTATCTTTTTCCAGAAAGAGAAACTCAACCTCAAACTGGTATAACTGGAAAACATCCCCATTGATCTGTCCGGAAAAGCGAAGTATTTTGGAGTGATTCTTGACAAAACGCTCACCTGAAACTCGCACCTAAATATGGTTACCAACAAGGCGATTTGGGCAATGTTCATGTGCCAACGCCTTTACGGCAAAACTTGGGGCCCGCAAGATGATTTCCTGATCGTACAACGCCATAATCAAACCAACGATCACCTATGCTTCACTAGTTAAATTACAGGAAAAGCTGAGCAGACTTTATCATCTAGCCTGCGTGGGTATCACCGGGCAGTGAAAACATGTCTAACGGCAGCCAAAAGAGCAGAAGGAAGCTATGTTAAGTGCCTTCAGCTCTTAGACCTCAAAGTTGGTGACCGTACAGGTCATCTGAGAATACTCAAATACATTCAACATGACCCAATTCTAAGATTCCAGATATCATGCCTAAGAGATTTCAATTCTCCAGAAGCTTCGAATTTGTTTTAGACGACCGCTGCGAATAGAGAAATGAAGGTCCTATATACTGGCATACGGATTTTCCAAATTAGAAAATGGCAGTACTGGTGCCGGGATATATGCTCCCAGTTATCCACAGCTTCGATTGCAACGAACGAACTAATGGCTGGCGAAAAGAGGCGCCTCTCACCCACTCGTTGGGGTACCAACCTAACAGTGCCCAGTCCAAGATAACACAATGGAAAATCAACAGACTACAGGACTAATCTTCAGGACCTGAAACAAGCGAAGAAGTTCCTCAAACCCATTTGACGCGGAACTCAGTCAGTCCAGCGGAAATGTGGAAACTAGAACCTAAAGCTACACTGAGGTTCATCAAGAGTCTCAACATAACTTCTGGTTAACTTATATAGGCCAGTGCAATAGATCTCAAAGGTCGCAGTGCACATTTAGGACTCCTAACACAGAATACAACTCGACCTTATATTTTTATCCGAACCCAACAGTTCAATCGTGAAAGGTCAATGTGAAGAAATAAGGAGAAGAACTAGACAGTCGGACGCCATCAAAACCTAATACTACCTGAGTTTCGAACCACTGCACCTCGCTCGAGGTGTGTGAAAAACATCATGAAGGTTTTCATAACCAGTTGAGCGCGAGTGGAATATATAAAAAACGACTAGGGGTGATTATAAGAAGTCAGACATGCGGTGTGGTTTTAGTTAGGGTTTAAGTCTCACATTGTTGAAAGCAGATGTGTGACCTTTACAATGTCTTTACAATGATGTCCACCGTCCAGCGCAATAACGCAAAACAACAATCACAATAAAATCGTTTCCCATATGAAAATCAGCTAAAACCATAAACTTTGAAACAATATCACGAAATTCCCGGTATTCTTTTTGTGTCTCACTTGTTAGGCGTTATTGATTCCATCGGCTTGTGGTGTCATCTATCGGATCAGATGAAATATTTGATGGGAACAACGAACAAATATTGTGCCACGAAAAATATGCTCACGTCGCATATCATATTTTTCACGCCTGCATTCTCACGGTGGAAATTATGCACATGTTGCATCATTCACCTGATCAGCGCCATGACCCTGCACTGACTCTCACCAACTCTGTCAAAAGCCAGTCGAAAAAGGTCAGTGTTTGTTTTACGCAAAACGCTTGATTTATTCCCTATACTGTTCTTCCTGAACATATGTATATAAATCATAGCTTAATGTCTCGCCTCAAACAGAACCTAATACAGCCACTAAAAACAAATACATATCTACACAGAAAGATTCACACGGTCGATAACGTACCAAGCGTTCTTAAATGTTTACTCAGAAATTCCTCCTACAAGTCAAACTCCTAATAAACATACCTCCATTTAAAAACGTCTCCATCTTTAAAATTCAAAGTTTAAGCTTTACATTCTTCCTGGTATCAAGCTTAAATAATTAAAATGAACGAGAACAAAGTCGAAGACCTAAGACAGTGCTATCGCTACACCAAGGAAGTACTTAGAAACTTTAAGAGACTTCGTTTAACATGCTTTTTGCCTACTCTGTAAATAGACCCCTTTGCGATTACGACAGCACAGGATGGGCCAATGCCTCTCCCTCTCGCAACCATTCATATGGTGCATTTTGCACTATTTGCACGAATAGAAGCGACATACTTTTTCATGACATATTATACTCTCGAAGGTTCGTCATTCTCCGACGAGAGGTACCTAATGTCGCGAAAAATGTTTGGTGGACAGGTGGTACACAGCAGTTCAACGCACTAACCACTGAATCACGGCGATCACGGACCGCCTAACCCAACTTATAATAGCAAACGAAGTGAGAAACGTTCTTAAAATTCCATTTTGCAGGCCCCTAATTTATTGCAACAGATGTAAACGCAAACAATTGCTTTCTAATTAGTTATCATTCAAGTTGAAGCGTCTCCTAGTACATAACCAATAAACAATTTAAAAAATGCACGGCACTTACATTGGATTCAGTGGATTCGCAACTATACAAAGTGAAAAATGATTAGCTAATGTTATTGAACTTATGAGGGAAATAAAGGGTTTTTCAATTGGGACGCTACAAAAGTAGAGCGACAGGGAGAGCAAACGACGCCATATTTTTCTTGCGGTTTTTTGACATTTCTCTTCAGTAAGGTTTGCCATTTTATGATAGAAAGATATACGAGCCAACAACGAGTCGAAATTATTAAAATTTACTACCGAAATTCGGAGTCAGTGGCCTCAACGTTAAGAGCGCTACGTCCAATTTATGGTCGTCATAATTTCTGGCTGGATGGCTTCGTCAATAAACAAAATATGCGGTATTGGTCAGGCAGCAATCCACACGTACTCCATGAGTCATCATTGCATCCCGAAAAAATTACGGTTTGGTGTGGTTTATGGGCCGGCGGCGTCATTGGGCCGTACTTCTTCCGTGATGGTCAAGACCGGCACGTTACTGTGAATGGGGATCGCTACCGTTCAATGATAACCGAATATTTTTGGCCCCAATTGGATGATATGGACTTGGAGGACATGTGGTTCCAACAGGACGGCGCCACAAGCCACACAGCGAATGTCACAATCAATTTATTGGAAACCAAGTTTGGAGAAGGTGTTATCTCACGAAATGGTCCAGTCGCTTGGCCGCCTCGGTCGTGCGGTTTGACTCCGTTAGACTATATCCTGTGGGGCTACGTCAAGTCTATGGTCTATGCCAACAAGCCAGCGACGATTGATGAACTTCGTACGAATATCGAACGTGAAATTACAGCAGTATCGGCCGATTTATGCTTGAAAACCGTCGAAAATTGGGTTCAGCGTCTGGACTTCTGCAAGCGTGCCCGTGGTGGCCATGCAAAAGAAATCGAGTTCCATACATAATGGCATCGAACGTACTTTCACAGGAATAAAGAATTTCATTGATATCCAAAACCGTTTTTGTTTTATTTACTTTTACTTTTGTAGCGCTCTTATTGAAAAACCCTGTATTAAGCCCCGAGGCTGCTATGAGAACATATGTATGAACATCGATTATTATTAATTGACCTGCTGTGGGGAAACAACTAAGACGTCACAGTTAACATAAGACATCTATTTATAAAATGTTGTCATGCAGATGAACAAAGTCGAAGTTTAAGCCTACACAAAGTTAGACTCATAAATTGAATGAAAAATATTATTTGAAGTGGATTTCTAAATCAAAACAAAATAATTTCAGAGGGCAACGTACGTCAGCTTTTGCCGTTTACTTTTATACACACATATGTATGTATGTACATACACAAACAAAAATAACCGCAATGTTATGAGAGACATATATGAAAGAAAAGTGAGAGCTCTAAGGCGATTAGAACGTATGTACATCGATATTTACTTCATTTTAATCGCAATTTTAAAATGCAGTATCTAAGTTGAGTGGGCTGGAGATGGCTTGGTAGAGAGCAAACACCAACTCATTGCTTAGATTTGGTCAGACAAGTGGGTGCCAGATGATTTATCACAATGGACCCCTCATGGGTCTAACTGTGATGACAGCTATTTCAACCGACAGCACCTGTAGAGACAGAGACCTACAGAGACATGTCTAGTTTTGGCATCCCTGCAAAACTCGCCCGTTTGTGCAGGATGACGATGGAGAATGCACGCTGCTCCATCAAGGTCGGTCAAGACCGCACCGAGATCTTTGATATCAAAGGATTTAGACAAGGCGACGCGCTATCATGCGACTTCTTCAATATCGTTCTTGAAAGAGTTGTGCAAAACTCGTGCGCCAACACCAGAGACGCAATCTTTCAAAAGTCCGTCCAATTACTCGCATACGGAGACGATATTGAAATAATCGGAATAACGCAGCGTGATGTCACCGGTGCGTTCGTGAGTATTACGACGCATGCGACGAAGATGGGTTTAGCGGTCAATGAGGGCAAGACGAAGTATATATGCTGTCTCGGACAGAACGTCACTATAGACAGTTATAGTTTTGAGGTAGTCAAGGACTTTGTCTACCTAGTCTCCGCTGAGATCAAACGAAGAATAAATCTTGCCAATCACTGTTTTTTGGACTAAGAAGGCAATTAAAGCCTTCTCTCAAACGACTAAAGTGACCCTGTATAAGACCTTAATCATTCCATTCCTTCTCTACTCTGTCAAAAGCGAATGACCTTTTGTGTCAAGCAAAGTTCTCCTTCAACTGAGGAAAGTTTTGAGCAAGATCGAGGTCATGGAGGAACCTCAGGATAGTGCTTGCGGATGCGTGTTTGATTGTTTCTGGGGAGGCGAATCCCCTACCAAAGTGTTTTAGTCTCCAACGAGCTATAGCGAGACATTCGCACAAATATGGTCTGCAGTTTCTTGCTCTTCCAAGCAGATTTGACAGTGAGGTAGTCCGTGAGGAGCTTAGTATCACTTTTATTTAGTGCGAGAATTTCTTCTCTTCTCCTGTTGTTTAAGGGGTTGATGTAGTTCTTGGATTGTAGAAGTCCTAAAGTAGAATTCCATTTGTTGAGGCTTTCACTGACCTTCCACGAATTGAGTTCCAACTTGTTGTAAACCACAGAGAAAAAATGGGCGAATCTGCAATCTCATTGCCCTCAATTTCCTTCTAAGTTGGAACCCAATAAATGGTGATCTTGTTAAAGAGTTGCTTAAGTGTGGTTAAGAAACTCGAGGCAAGTTTGGAGCCAAAGCGAAAAGATCTTAAAGCTCTTATGGCTGTTGATCGAAAAAGATTAGGATCTATTTTCTTCGGAGATTGCGTCTAGGTCACTCGCAATTGCATATACCTCAGCTTGAAAGGCAGATATAGAGCAGCCAAGAGAGACTGCTAGCCTGAAGTCCGGACAGTAGGCGCCGTGTTCGGTTTTTGATTCGTCGGTGTACCACCCCGATCGAGAGTTATTAGTGACCGGTCTGTCATTACTCCATATGGTGCGGTTGAGTATGATTGGGTTGAACGGGGATGAGAAGTTGATTCTGAAGTCCGTGATACAGATGGCCGAGTTCAAAAGTATCGGTATCACTGTAAGGATCTTTAGGTGTCCTGTCAGGTCGCCCGGTTTGAAGTTGTGTGAAAAGTGAAGCTTTATGATGCACACTGCAGCCTTATAACCTTAGTATGTAAAGAAGGGATTCTTAAGAGGACTTCCAAGGCTGTTGTCGAACAGGTGCGCATAACGCCTGTGATGCCGGTGCAGGCAAACCTTTGAAATTTTCGAAGAGCATTTTGAGCCGAGACTTGCTTCAATTTGTTCCACCACACAAGAGATGGATAGTTGATTATAGGGACTACGATAGTGAGGTAGGTCGAGAGTATAATTTTGGCCTCAGGCCCCACTTCTTCCTGAATAGTCTCGAACAGGCCCACAAGGCTGAGGTAGCTTCAGTGGTGGTGCTCTTCAAATGTGGATTCCAGGTGAGTCCTTGGTCTAGAATTTTTCCTAAAAACTTGAATTGCCTTGAGAACGGGATTTGTACATCGTTCAGCGATAGAGTTGAGAGATTTAGTATTCTCTTATTGGTAAAGGGAATGATGATCGTTTTAGTAGTTAACACTTAGCCCTTCAGATTGACACCACAGCCACACCATGTTAAGTGCACTTTGCGTGATGTTGGTAGGGGTTGTTTCGTAATTGCCTCTGATAGTGATGACTAGGTCATCAGTGGAACCTTGAGGTGAAAAGTCACAGTTGCTGAGGTCGTTTAACAGCTAGTTGATGACGATAAACCATAGAAGAGGAGGTAGAACTCCTCACTGCGGGTAACTTTTGCTGACTTCAATGGATTTAGATGATTGTCCTAGCTTGGCAAAAATAAACCTATAATCTAATGGTTGGGAGATAAATCCCTTTAGCAATCGAGGGTCTTTCTATGGAGCCAAATGAAATAAGCTAAGAGCTATTTCTTTAGCCCTTAAGGTGCCTTCGATTGGTATAAATGCCAATGCCTGCGTTAACAACTCAATTGGTTCTCACTTGTACGGTCCTAGGCGTGTGTTTGCAAACCATGTTGTTCGTTTGACCGACATTAACGTTTGCATTTACTGTTCATATGTAATTACAGTTTGTTAAAACAAAAAAACTTTAAATTGGGTAATTTTATTTCTTTGTCTTCTTTAACGCGAAAAAGACACTCTAAAACACGTCGTTATACATTAAGGTCATGCTGAAGTAGATTTTTTGTAAACTAAACCAGTTTTTAAGTACCCGTTTTTAAATACTCTCATAACTGAGTACCAGTTTGTGTTTTAGAATATTTAAGTCATAAAGAAAAGAAACTCAGCGTTTTGCCAAATTATAAAGTCAAACAAACTCACAAGTTGTACAAATTTGAGATTACGTGTGTAAACAATGGAACAGTGTGTGTATTACCGCGCATTTCGCGTGTCCGTGCATTAATAAAATTCGTAAGTAGTTAAACAGCCGATTACATACCAAGATTAGTATCTGGGTGTGATCCTACATATATTTCAAGCTAAATGGGAACGATCAATGATGGTACATCAAAAGAATGATTGCCTTTCTACACGTGCGAAAGGACATTTGGAAAGACTTCGATCAGAGACGGGTAAGCAGTTCTCAGTTATAATCCCTGATAAAAAAAAATAATGTCGATGTAGACCACAATGGCAGACAGTGAAATTGGATTCACTTACATCCATCTGACAATTTCCTGCAAACATTCGGTAACTGAAGAGCGAGGGGTATTGCAGGCGAAAAGGGAAAGGCAAGCCCGCTGAAATGTCAGCCTTGGATGAATAGATCTCACGGAGACTTAGATTATCACTTGACTCAGCTCCTGACAGTCCATGGATTATTATTATTATTATTAGTGGGGAGCGGTTTGTCTGCTCTAGCACTGCGGTCTCATAAAGAGGCCTATTGTGCTTTCCCAAGAGTTTAGAGCAGTTTGTCTACTCCAGAGGATGTCAGGAAGCTAATCAGCCTCTCTGGGTGGAGCGTGGCAAGCGCCGTTGGTGAAACGAGTTCACTGCCTAGGGTCCGTTTTCTCACATGGATAAGGGCGGGACATTCTGTGACGATATGGGGAGAGCTTTCATCGCTCTCCAGGCACAGTCTGCAGGTAGGGTCCGGTGATGCTTCTGCTAGTATTTGCATAAGTAGAATAATGATGACAGCCCTCATTGACCACAATGCGTAGAATGCATTGAAAATACCGAACATACGTTCTTGCAATGTCCACGGTCCTTCGACAAAAGGCAAACACTGGGTATCACTCCTTAAAAGTCATTAGATTTGGGGTGCAATTGTTGAAAACGCATCAGTTACATAGAAATAAACACAAAACCAGAGCATCTTGCTCTGAAATGCAGAAGCAGCAGTGGGATATGGGATTAAATCTCACACTGTTACTGAGTGCAAGCTCATGGTCTTTTTTTTTTTGAAGATTTTCACAGAGGAAATGGAACACAATATCCTCTTCCTCTTTATTCCTGCAGAAGTTGTTTAAGAAGAGACCTAATCTTTTAGCGTGTATGCCATTTTGTTTTTGTCAGGCTTTGAAACACTTCATAGGAGCACTCAGATGCAACTGGTCCTTTGTGCACGACCTAATTTTTACCCATTTTACTGAAATTTCTCGACTTTCTGAGAAAGCCAGAAGGTGCTTCAATGATGAATAGCTTACAGTATCAGCACTCAAAACATGAGCACCGAAGATCCGCCTCCTGATACGAGCAAAGGCAGAACAATCACATAGGAAATTATCCTAAGTATCGTCACCATCTCCACAGGCGGCACATACTTAGCTCTGTGTTTCCTCATCGCTACAACCCGCAAGCATTTAAAACCAACGTGCCACGGTATCTCCTTCGTCTCTCCCCTAATTTCCCTAATGCCCGTGCTCTCGTTTAAGGGTAGTCATAATCCCTTTAATGCGCGCTTATTATAAAAAAAAAAAGACAGTAGTGTCACTTAAGTCTAACACGTTAAAATGCTTGGCAAAGCGAAGTGTCAGAACGCAAATAAGTTATCTAGTCTCTTCTACTGAGTGACAGCTGATTTCTTACAGACGTTCGGGAGCATTCGTTCAAACTGCCTTCATCCTGGAGAGCCGTGCCATGCACATGGTGGCTCTAACCGAAGACGCAGGAGGACCCAACACAGGAATCTCATTTCCAGAGATCCCAAAGTGACCTGAGACTCAGACAAGATTCACAGTGTTCAGACTCGCGACCAAATTCAGAGAGCTCTTGCCTTCCCGCACTATTTTGAAACTGGTTAAAGGGTTGATCAAGGCCTTAAGCGCAGCCTGGCTAAAGCTACAGATGCAGATGCTCCTACCCCTCCTCACAATATAACTCGTTTTAATTGGATAGCAATAATCTCTGCTTGGAAAACAGAGGCACGCTTGCCTAGGTTAGGTTAGGTTAGGTTGAAGTGGCTGCCAGCTAAATCCAACACCCTTAGACCCATGAGGGGTCCGTTGTGATACCACCAGGATCTCGAAAAGATCTCCTGCCTACTCATTGAAACCAATTGGAGCTTCTTATGAAGCGTAGAAGGCTACTGACATCAATGTTAATTAGGTCGCCTAAGTTTGTAAAGAAGAAACCTCCCAAGTGGAGTTTCCTTTTGCGGGAGAGAGCTGGACAGGTGCAAAAAAGATGGAGAATCGTCTCCTCCTCCTCCTCGTCCATACAGCTTCTACAGAAGTCATTTGCGTACATGCCAAGCCTAGTAGCATGCTTGCCTATTAGACAGTGTCCTGTAATGACACCTATTATAGTGCTGATATGCAATCTTTTAAGAGAAATCAAACACTTAGAGCGTTTTAGACCCACCTTGGGCCAAATCTGCTTTGTCGTTAGACATGTTTACCACTTGTCCACCTAAGATTTGTTTTTTCGATAGCATCTAGCTTTAGTTTGAGTTTGCAAGTAGCGATCGGTATACCTAAGCTGCCCTTATCAGACCAAATAGGTAATGTTGTTCCATATCTGGCGAGTTCATCAGCCTTACAGTTCTCGGGAATGTCACTGTGCCCTGGCTCCCAGCAAAGGTGGATATTGAACTGCTCCGCCATTTCTATAAGACACGATCGGCAATCTAGGGCTGTTATTGAATTTAGAGCGACTGATTCCAAGGACTTCAGTGCTGCTTGGCTGTCCGAAAAGATGCGGATATCCGTGGCTGATATCACGTTTTTCTTCAGCCAAGATAAGACCTCTCTGATCGCCATGATTTTCGCCTGGAACACGCTACAATGATTCGGGAGACGGAACGCTAGGCTGAGGTTCAGCCTGTCAGAGAAAACACCACCCCCCACCCCATTGATAGTTTTTGAACCGTCGGTGTAAAAATGAATCGACTTATCTTCTGAGAATACATCGCCCCAGAATGACCTGGGAGGGATGGTTACCTCGAAGTACTTGTCAAAACTTAGCTTGCGTGTGGTGTAGGTTATGGTTTTGGGAGAAATTTTGAGATTTTTCAAAATGGAGGCGTGGCCATAGTTTTTATTAGACCACTGTGAGGTTGCTTTGAGGCGGATGGTTGCACTAGCTGCCATTTGTCTGCCGAAAATGTCTAGGGGTGACAAGTGAAACAAAATGTCCAGTCCTGCAGAGGGAGTCGTGCGAAGAGCTCCACTGATACACAAGCAAGCTGTTCGTTGGACTTTGCTTAGGTTATCGCGGTTTGTGGGTATATCCAAGGCGGTCCACCACACCATCACCCCGTACGTAAGTATCGGTCTTATTACCGAAATATAGAGCCAGTGTGTTATGCGGGGTTGCAGACCCCATTTATTTCCGAAAAGGGCTACTGTAGCTTTCATTATTCTCTCTCTTGCATGTTTGGGAAATTTAAGCTTGTAGCACCAATGGTAGGAGCGTCGATATATGGGATCTTATACTTCGTAGTGAAGAGTACCAGCTCAGTTTTGAGGGGGTTCACGCCCAAGCCACATTGAGCTGCCCATTTGGTTAGCTTGTTTAGAGCACTTTGGAGGAGTCCTTTTAAGATGTAAAGGTGCTTTCCCGAGACGGATATAGCACCGTCATCAGCATAGGCGATCACTTCACAGCCCCCCGCTTCCAGGATTATCATGCTCGCCTAACGAGTAGTGAAATTGTTTTCGGTCTCCACGAAGACACCAGCATTGGAACCGTGATTGGTTTTTGAGTCATCCATAAACGTTCGACCAGGTTCAGACTCTGGACGAAAACAGTCCTGAGCGCAAGGAAAGTCGACTTTAAATTTGGACAGCAGCCGAAGTTATGGTGTCATTGCTTGTAGGCCATAGACAGTGTCCTGTGAGAACACCGATAACGGAGCTGATTTTAGATTGCTTTAGCAAAACCAATCCATTGGATAGTGACTGGTTTTGCAAAGGTCAAGATGCGCCACATCATTCTTATCTAGGATCAAATAGTATTTGTTATTGAATCTAAAACAGTTTTCACCAATCTTCCAACAGAAAAATGTACTAAACATTTATCAGTTATGTTTGATTCGAAACTAGACATTTTTTTAAGTTTTTTGTGGTTAAATTGTGGACGCAATGGACCTAATCACTTAGCAACCATCTAACTTAATATAAACTAAATACTGATAGCGTCTGCTTGTAGCTGTGCCCATAATGTGTGTGTTTTTCAATTGAACATGATTCATAGCAGGAAGATGAAAACTCTTGAAAATTTGATTCCAGACTCTTCCGAATGAATAATTACGGAAACAACAAGAGTTCAGCAAATGCGTGTTTATTTCTTACCAAACAAACACATCGGATGTATTTTTAGAGTCAATATGTTGAGTTATTGGCTGCATTCAATAGATTTGTTACGTAAAGCCCTGTAATCTCCTTACACAGATTTACCCCTATGGAAATAGTTTAATACAAGATGGCGTAGAATAACTTAAGAAGATACATAATGTACGAAGATTTGTAGTTCGTGTACAATTCATTGTTTTGTTTCCTCTTTGTCGGCCGATGAGATAAGAAGCGTGGTACAGCAACACCGAAGCGATTACTTCTATCGTTTTGATAACGCCTGCAAATGCGTTACTATCTTATCTTGCGTCAAATACTCGAAGCTATTGTTTGGAAAATTATTTTAAAATTCATCGTACTTGGTATTTTGCACTTCAATTAGGAGGCGTTCAATGTGATTGAATTATTTACAAGAATGACTGATGTATTATTTAGATGACCGGCAGTGCTTCCTGCAAAGCCATGATAGGGTGCGGGTAGCTTTGACTCACTTCTCGAGCTGATATTCCTTGGCTTGGTATCCCAAGTGGGTGAATCATTTAGTGGACACTTAACACGCAATAGCTTATACTATAAAGTTGAACGTTGTGGGGACATGTTAAATTCATGAAAAATGTCATGAATGGCTTTAACTGTGTTTACTTGCCAATCATTAAGTGCACCTCACCCTAAAGCCCCTTTAGGGTTGGACATAAATGGACTTTGAAGGCTGTTTAGAAATTTATGACTGCAATTATTATCAAGTTGGGAATTGTTTCCTTTCTTTTCTTATTTGTATAATGAGACCATTTTTTGTTAAAAACACTACCGAGAGCCGAGTCAAGCTACATATGACCTCATGTTGTGAAAAATTTGAATTAGAAGAATACAAAAGGCCAATCGACTATTTCCCTTGACTGAGTAGCATAAATTATTTGCAAACCGCAAGAAATGCACTCTCATTAAAAAACTATTTTCTAAGTCGCACGGCATTTTTGAACTCAACAGCTGTCATTGAAGCGGCTCGGTGTGGCGGTAAGAAAGGAATTGCGTGGTTTAAAACACCCGGAGTTATAGAAGCCATCAGAGAGAAGAAGAAAGCTTTCAATGTGTGCATCCACTTGGGGGATTCAGCTTGTTGCAACCAGTACTTGGAGGCGCGAAAAACTTGCTAACTGGCTGTTAAAACAGCTAAGGGGCAGTTCTAGAAGGAGTTTGGCGATAAATTGGACCATGATCGCAGATCTGCAATGGTGTTCTGGCAGACCATCCGCCATGTCAGAGGAAGGAAGTTTAATATCATCGAAAGAGTTAAATCCAAAGATGGTGTACTTCTTTCCGACGAAAAGAACATCTTGCGCAGATGGGCCGAGCACTTTTCGGAGCTGCTCAATCCAGAACAGGGCACTAACGATGACAGACCTATGGTTTTGAGTAGGGCGGAGAATAGTCCTACAGTAGAGGATGTGACTTTGACGATTAAAGCGCTAAAAGTCAGCAAATGTGTGAATGAAATCCGGCCAGAAATGCTTAAGGCTTTGGGAGAGTGAAATGGCACGCTCGTGTTATTAAAGTGGCCAGGGAAGTGGTGAAACACCCAGCGACTGCCAAACTGAGGTGATTGTTACTCTATTTAGCAAAGGGGACAAGAAAGATCGCTTTTAAGTCTCCCCGGAAAAGTCTTTGCTAAGGTGTTGGAAACGCGTTCCAGAGCTGTGGTCGAGTTCAGGTTGGGCGATGAGCAGTGCGGCTTTCGTCCAGGTAGAAGCACAACCGACCAGCTTTTCACTCTAAGAACGGTAAGGCCTGGAAGTACATATGCCTAACCTATCTACAGTTATTTTGTGTATTTGGAGAAAGCATATGATTGAGTCCCTCAAGGATAACTCTGAAGTGTTCTGCAGGACTATGGGATTAACGGTTCTCTTCTGAGGGCAATTCAATCTCTATAAGAGCTGTATTCGGGTGAACGGCGTTAAATCGACACCTTTCGCTGAGGGTGTTGGACTTCGCCAGGGATTGACCACCTTGATTGGTCACCTTTCCTTTTCATAGTGTATATGGAATGAATGTTACAGCGCAGCCGTGGCGAGGAACAGCTCGAATTGGGAGACGTAAGGATACGTCACCTACTTTTCGTGGATGTTTTGGTCACCCTTACGTCTAGCCAGATCGAATTGCAGCGTGCACCAGATAGGTTCGTACCGTCTGTGTTGAAGCTGGTACGAAAGTAAACGTGAACAAATCAAAGATTATGGTAATTCCCCGAACGCCTGTTCAATACACTCTGCATGTTAGCGGAGTCTCATTGAAACAGGTGGAGGAGATTAAGTTTTTCGGGCTATTATTCACGAGTGATGGGAGAAGCAATACAGAGTTATCCTGTAGGATTGGCCAGGCTGGAGCAATTTTAAGACAGCTTAGTCAATCTTTTATTAGGAGGGCTGAACTTGACACCGGAGCTCATCTATCAGTGTTTAATTCAGGATTTGTTCCGACTCTCACTTATGGTCATGAGGTTTGAGTAATGAGATTTCTTTGTTGTATTGCTGGGGTAACTCGCCAAAATCGAGTTAGGAACACCAGAATACGCGAGGCACTCAATGTCAAGCATCTACTTCTTCTAACGGAAAGGTCCATCTTTCGATGGTTTGAACACGTTAAACGCATATCCCCAACTCGGCTTCCAAGACGTGCCATGGAATCCGTGCCCGCAGGTAGGCGTCCCCTGTGTAGGCCCAGTATAACATGGTGGGACCAAGTCCGAAATCTCACCTCTAATCGTATGGGGATAGCCCCTGATGTCGATGGCGGAAGATCGGGAGATGTGGAGAGTCCACTTAACCACGCTCATCCCGCGACCCTCGTAGTGGATAAGCGGGTCATTGAAAATGTATGTATGTAAATTTGCAACTCAACGTCGCCTAAATAAATAAATATGTATGTATATAAATATTTATCAGGTAAACAAACGAATCGAAGGCATGCGCAAACACACTTCTAACACACTTTTCTCGGGACAAGCGAAACTATAACGTCTTGCAGATGAAAAAAGAAACTTAGCAGAAATATACGTTTCAAAGTCTTCACAAAAAGTTCTTAAAAGGTTTAAAAAAATTTGGTGTGACCTTGTCATGAGCCTCCCAAAGATTTATACTCAAAGAAATGTCTGGGCAATAAATCTTGAGCTTCTGTCTTGTAAGCGAACAAGTAATGACAATCTGCATCAAAGCGATATAGGCACCAAACTGATATATGAAGCGCTTTGATTTTATGGTGTGTGTGTGTAGTTAGTTAGTTAGAAGTGGCCCTTCGAGAGGAGATACACTTAGACCAGAAAGTAGGTCCATTGTGATGCCACTGATTACAGGGGTACCCTGCTTACTCCTGAAACCATTTAGATTTCCTAACGTAGCTGTTAAGGTCGGCCATGCTGGCGGAGTTCAGATCATTAAGATCGTTAAAGAAGTATTGGCCCAGGGTGACCTTCCTGATATGGGCAAGTGCGGGACACGTGCAGAGGAAGTGTGCGATGGATTCCTCCTCTTCCTCATCCCTGCAGCTCCTGCAGAAATCGTTGCATGCTATCCCCAGGCGTTGAGCATGTCTTTCTAGGATGCAGTGCCCCGTGAGGACGTTGATGAGTTTTGAGAGCTGGTCTCTTCTGAGTCGTATTAATGCTTTCGATCTTTTTAGATCCAGGACAGGCTAGATTAGCCTGGCATTATTGCAATAGTCGAGATGTTGCCATCTACGGTTTGCTTTCGACAGAGCGTCGGTGTGTGTCACGTGTTTAACAAACGACTAATAGGCGCTTTGACATGGTCGAGCTTCCTGCCGTCTGTACATTGGGAGCCTATTCTAGCTAATTCGTCAGCCGCGCAGTTCCCTTGAATGTCACAGTGACCAGGGACCCAACAGAGTGTGACGTTATACTGTTTAGCGATCTCGTTTAGAGACACGCGGTAATCCTTCACTGCCCTAGATTTTATAGTGTTGGATACGAGGGACCTGATCGCAGCCTGACTGTCGATGTAGATCGCAATATCCTGGTGATATTGGGTTAGCCTTCAGCCAAGCGGCGGCTTGATTTATAGCTGTGACTTCGGCTTGAAAGACACTGCAGTGGTTGGGTGAATGTCCAGGTCTTCTGAGAAGACACCGGCACCGACTCCTTCGGCTGTTTTAGAGCCGTCCGTAAAGATAGAGATGGACTCATTAAAAAGGACTTCGCACTGACTCCAGGCGCTTTTTGGTGTGTGTGTAAGTTTATCAAAGAATTATGCGAGATTGCGGCTGATGGGGGATTATTTTTATTATTAGTGGGGAGCTGTTGGTGCCCTCTAACACTGGAGTCTCACTTAGAAGTCTATTGTGCAACCCCGAATGTTTTGAGAGCGGTTTATCTGCTCCAGGGACTGTCAGGGAGCTAATCAGCTTCTCAGGGAGACAAATGCGGTCGATGAAATTGAGTTCATTGCCTAGGTCTATTTTCTCACATGAATGAGGACGGGACATGCTGTAACTATGTGGAGAAAGCTTTCACCGCTCTGCATGCATATTCTACAGATAAGGTCAGGTGACAGGTTAAGTTTGGGGCCTCTTAGAATACCGGTTAGGATTTTAAGGTGGTTTCTGCTCAAATTTAAAAGAAACTTAGATTTCTTTTGGAATATGATAGAGTATTCTTTCGCTTGGCGTTAATTGTATTGGAGTATTGCAGCATGAATTTATACTGACCCATCCTTGTTAGACAGATGTTTAAATAACCGGGATGGTTTGAGGAACGATTTATCTTAATTGGGAACGCGCTTAACTACGGAAAATCGTATCCCTGGCAATGACCCTATTTGTCCCTGCCTGTCATCCTATAAAACACCTTCACGGAGATTCAAGCTCAACATGGTGGTATCTACCGGACGACAACTTGATTGAAAAAAACATTAGAAAAGTCGGAGTAGAGTAGAACGGAAGCAATTAATTTTTCAGCGATAGCAAAAGGATCTCTTAGATACTGTAGAGCAATAACCCATAAAAGAAGGGTCCTGGAAGCATACCAGCTTTCAGAAACTAATCTTTCATCACTTTTTGATAAACTAATAAAAATACACAACAAAACAAACAAATAAAAGGTCCCTTATAGGTTCTCTGATGATTAAAAACTGTCAGACTAGAGGGGGCCCTTTATCGATGTTAAGGTGAGAGATATACAATTGATCTCTAAGCGTCAAAGGTCCAGACCCCTCGCTAATAACACCAATAACACTTTTAGATTGTGTGTGCAGTTGCGAAGCTCGATGCAGCTAGCAAACGATCAAGTTGACTGAAAAGGCTTTTTGCCTGAGTCTCCGGTTCATCGCGCATTGGAGCATGTCTCAAACAAAGTCGCGAAAACGCAATAAATTAACTTAAATTTATTCATTCAGTTGTTGGTGGCAATTATATCCGAAAACTTGCCTATAAATTCGTAATTCCGTGACCAGTTAAATATGTAGGAAGCAAAGGTCTCTCATGTGACTACTCTACTCCGATTTTATGCGAGATTTACATAAGTTCTGACTCACAATATGTTTGTGCATACCCATACCAATGTACATATTCTGACATACCGTATGCCCTCGTTGTAGAAACAAGTATGTACATAGTTAAATCATTCAGACTTTCACACAAAGGTTCACATGAAAAACATGATCACATAAAATCCCCAAATAAAATAATTCGTTTCCCCTCTGCGCTTGTTGTGCTTTTTGCGCGTCTGACCATGAACCTGATCTCATCCATTCCCCCACAAGCGCTATTTTATTGGCAGAACATACAAAAAAAAAACCTTTCCCATATCATTTTTTCTCTCTCGTTCGAGTATAGGTACTTTAAACGCTACACGCTTCTGAAAAACGAAATCTTCAACAAATAAAGACCAAGAAACCACTTACGTTTGAATAATTTAGAGCCGCCTTTAGGTAATTCTCTCGGGCAGTTGATTTATAGTAGTTATTAAACGCCACAATGTATTCATTTTGTACAACTTTGGTGCTGAATTTAATCTCGAAGCGATGACCTGGTTTGCTCGTGGTATCATTGCAACAATTGTCCACTGCTGCGGCTGCTTGAGCAGCGGCTGCTGCTGCGATTTTCCCATTCAAGTCTCCCACATTGTCGGCTAGCTGCTGTTGATTCTGAAGATTGTGCTTGTTCTGTCTTTGGCTGCTGGCAGAGGCTGCATGAAGATGATTCTCACTGGACGTACTAACAACGGTAGATACGATTAGCAAAACAAACAATGCCGCTAATGAATGCCGCTGATGGTGGTGGTAGTAGTGACGGTACTGATGATACTGCTGCTGGCGGTGGTGGTGCTGGTGGCATTTAGAAAAAACCGAGACCATAGTCGTCGTCGAAGTTGCTTTTCTAGGGACAGGAGTGGCGCGCGGGTTAAACACGACTCCTCCCTCTCGTTGTCTTATCGGTGAAATTGTTTGTCAATGGCTGTGAGAATTTCCGCAGTAGATTGTTTTTCCCGAAATTTATTCATGTCGCAAGCACATTTAACACATTGTTCTTTGTATTGCACAATTTATTAACAAGGGATATGGAATATTTTGGTCGCACTTGTTTTCTATTGTAGATAATTTTGTTATAAGGTCGATGACACTTTTCACATGGAATTTTCGCACAAAGCCATTACGAAACTAATGCGTATTTCAGATCAATTACACTGCCACAAACCGAAATTGATTTGTTGATAGTTTTCTCTCCTAATTTTTACTTTGTTTATCAAATTATTTGTGTTTTTATTTATGGATAAAAATAGTCTTGGCACAATCAAAGAGTGTCAATTGCAATTCAGTTCACTTGAGTGACGGCGAGCGACTTAATTGGCCGACGATTGGAGAGAGACAAATAGGTGACTTTTAGAATTTTGACTTTTCAAGCGATTGGTATAACCGTACAGTAATAAAGAAAATTTAGGAATATTTTGCATAAAACAGAAAGTTCAACATTAAGAGAATAACACAACTAAGCTATTTTCCCTTATTTATTTCTTGGGTCTAATAGCAATTTTACATACGTAAGCTAAGATATGATGTCTCCAGGCTGTGGGCTCAATCAAAAAGATACAGTCCGGAATCGTCAAGGTCATCTTGTGTGTGTAATATTTTTCACGCGAACGAAAGGGACTGACAATTTATTCCTAAGCGACCACTGGCATTATAAATAAAGCTGAAAGATCACAACTAATATGAATATCAATACATAACTAATTTTGCCTAGTTTTATGCAAACCTCTTTTATATTTTCAATTCACCCTGTGGGCATTCAACAAATGCCAATTTTTTGACATTTTTAATTGTAAACAAAGACCTTTTCTGTGCGGCTACAAACAAACTAAAATCTATTTGATAATTCCCGAGTACTTTTCTTTATCTTTAAAATGTCGATCAATTAATTAATTCTTGTGCAAAAGATAAGCATACCGGTAGAAAAGACACCATGAGTGACCAAGATGAAAACGCCCCACATCCACCAATAACCCCTCGGAGCTCTTTGGGCTCGGGGGCGCTGTCCTATAGTAGCGGTTCTTCAATTTCGCCGTCGACCAGCTCCAGCAGTGCGTCGAGTTCAGCGAAAACTGCCGTTAGCGAGTGCCTTGGAGCATGGCTGAATTACTTGCAGGTAATGCAGCTCATAACCAGTTATATTTGTGGCTTTTAATTTGGCGAGCATTCGTTTAGGTTCTGAACAATCTGTGTGCATCAGGTTATCGTTTGGCGCAAACTCTTTCGGCTCTTGAACAGTGGGGGCACCAGAGTGTCGAGCACCAGCAGCAAATAACGTCGGGACCGACGCCTCAAGTCGCAGGATCTACAAGTGCAAGTGCAAGCGCATCTACTCATTTTACCAGCGCCTGGGACGATTTAGCACGGGCAACGGCTGTCGCTACATCGACAGTTAAATCGCATATAGTTTCTGTACTTCAAGACTTCATAACTTCACCGATGGGACCTGGAAATAATACTACCGGCACTGGTGAGCCATCAACGTCGGGAATGCAAGCCCCTTTACCACCGTCAGCTCCGCTTCTGCAACAACAGGAGACTCAAGATCAGCAAAGAACACGTGACCATAATCAGCAAATCATACTGGAAAACGCTCAGACAATGATTAACATTCAGCACCAGTTCTGCGCTGCAAGCTATGACGCATTCTCGTCCCTGATGTGCTGTTTTGTGTGCCAGGCACCTGTGGGTTTCTCCCATGACCAGGAATGTGCAATGATACAGCAGAAACCGAAGTAAGTATACGTATGCATGTATGTACCAGTAATTTATGTTGGCCCAAAAGTTTATTGGATTTTCTCGCGGTTCTATTGGTGTACTAATTGGATATACATATGTACATATGTATTTAATTGTTTTACTATTTTATTGCGGACCTGTCTCTTTGTCGCGGTTGTTTTCTAAGTGCTATACGTGCGCTATTGCAGTTGTAGTATGCTGGCTCGCCAAATTGCATTGCTCATCCAGTCCCACCTGTCTTACGGTTCTCGCAGAATCTCCCGCGTTACGCTTGTTTCCTTTTGATGAAGGTCTGTGATCCTTTGAGTGAGAAAAAATCACATCACACAGTGTAGCCAACGTGTTTTGGTTAAAAACAGAGCGGAACCCAGTGTGTTGTGTCTCAGCTCTCAAATGTCCGTGATTGCTCCTTGCCTATTTGCGCTATGTATTTCCCAGCAATAAAGCTGTCTTTTCGAAATGAATGATGCAATATGGAACAGCTAAATAATGCATTGTAACCTACTGTGAAACTACCAGTACATTCGTTATATCGACGACTTAACGATGAATTGTTATGCTGGAATTATGTAGTCTAAATCTGATTTCAATCTTTACAGTCCTCCTGCTGATCTAAGATCGCAGACACCGTCGCCGCATTTCGGACCGATGATACCGCCGAAACCGGAAATGTTTCGTGGACCTACTAGCACCGATATCCGTGGCACAATGTTCGGCTCTGGGTCAACTCATGCATCCTCAGAGCATGTCTACGGTAGTCTACATATACATTTATTCTGTTAAATGCAACTCTACTAATAATTTATTGTTCCTCGTAGTTGGAATGGATCAAACCCGAGGTCCATCCCCACACCAAGAAATACGTGGACCTAGCCCAATTCAAGGTTTCCTCGATAATGTTCGTGGCCCATTACCAAATCCGGGACATCTTCTCGGAATGAAAATGCCCTTCTATAGAGGTTCGAAATCCCCACTCAACTTTCCCCTTTTTCCACTCAACGGACAACGCCGCTGGTCTGAGGCGGCTGCTGGGGAAGTACGCTGTGTTGAGTCTGTAATCGATGTAGAGAGTCAAATGCGCCGTTGGTCTATGCCATGGGAAGCATCAAAGACTGATAAAAATACTGTAACATGGCATCAAACACGCATAATGCCTACATCAAAGCTAGCTGTTCCCCCATCTAAAGCTAGTTCGGAGAGGAGTCCCAGCACTACTCCAGGTAAAAGCACTCTTTTCAAGCGTCCTTTTTGTAGTAACTTTGGGTATTTCGCTTCCTTTTAGATTCGGTGTGGCAATCTTCAGTAACTAGTCAAGATGGCTTAGCTGAGGCAATTCAGCTGTTATCATGTCGACCAACTAGGGGATATACTCTACAACAACAGCAATCGTTGCCAACTCAACAATTACCTCCGATGGGTCCACCATTCATTGAAGAGCCGGTAAGTTAACCCCTTTCCTTCGAGTCAGTACAAACTGAAGTAATTTAATAATTTAAACACAGGCTGCTTATGAAATGTGGCCAACTGAGGGAAATGAGGATCGGTTGCCCAGTATTAAGTTTCCTACACGCGATAAGGAACGCGATGACTCTAATCCTTAAATTGAATCGACCCTATTTGTCTTTTGTATGACATGTTACGTCAATTTAGACGTAACACCAACATTGTTTTATTTTTTTAAGATAGAACTCAATTAACTTAAATTTATGTAAAATTTTGTAAGTGGTGATCTATTTTTTTTTACACTTTCTATGTAACTTGCATCGACTTATTAATCAATTTTTATATATATTTTGTATGTCTCTGTCTTTTTAAAATAACAATGTGGTTGCAGCATTCACATAAATTGTTTTCATTCGTAGAAAACTATGAGTTTGTAGTTTAAAATTCTCACTTAATGTGTGTATTCTCTATCATCTGTGTTATACGTATTTACTGACTGGTATCAAGTATGTATTTTGTCACCAACAAATATCAAGGCAGCGTAGAATAATTTTATTGAAATTGCATTCTGTTCTAAAGGTCTTAGTTAGTTCGGATTATTTTTATTGCCCTCTTGGGCAGAGACACTGAGGTGAGCAGTAAGTTAAACCTTATTCTGATTATATCTCCTATGTTGTATTCATCCAGTACCGAGCACCATCAGTTATTGGTTAAAGAAGCTCTATGCCCAGGTCATCTTTTTGTACGCGCGGTATTTTCTATTCTTTGTCATATTATAACCTTTCTTATCCTCTTAACTTCTACTTCTATACTCTTTGTGACCAAGTTGGTAATTCAACCGAGCCGGAAGGACAGTCGATGAGTATCATGACTAGTCATTTGTTGTATTAGATTGTTTTACTTAACTAACGGACAAACGATCCATCCGACACAGCAGCCTGCTATCCTCTTTCATTCTGAGAATGTCTTATTCTCTTTGAATTTTCAAACGCTAAAGTATTTAGAGTTGACGTAGAAATCTGGACTGCCATAAGATTTGGATTAACTCACGACAGGTGTTATTTGTTTGCAACGTTCAATCGGAATAAAATTTTAAACTTGGCAATTCGTCACAGTTATTCGATTTCATCACAGTCGTTTAGCTACGCCTTTTCTCTACAAATTTACAACAATTTTACCAAAGCTAACATAATCGCATGAAAGCCATGCCCCTGACCAGCATGAAATAATGTTTATGATCCACGTTCTTCTATGAACTATATTTCATATTTATAGAGTTTAACTTGAGGAATATCCCCCACGTATGTGTGTAGATGTGTAAAACGAAATCAATTGTTTGCTGAAATTAAGGTTTTCCGCTAAAGAAATAAGAAAACTTATACTTGTGGACTGAATATTTATTCGATAATTATAATAATCGCTTTATATGTAATTCTAGAAAAAAATAAATTAATTAAATAACATGCAATACCAAATTGGACAAACATTAATATGTGCTGATGTATGCAAACAATATGCAATCACGTTTTTCCTTTTTATAATTAAGAAATCGAAAGTTTTGTACAAGGATTTGATGTCTGTATTTTGTAATGCATTCAATAAAATTTATTTAAAAGAAAATGTGTGTTAATTTCATCTGTTCGTCACTTTAAAAAGTATAAGGTGCTTGCACCTTTCGTATTTGAAGTATTGTGGAAAATCTGTTGGAATGTACTCAACACGCCATGGTTTCGGATTGATTATTTTGAGAAAGTGTTCAAAACAAGGCGCCACGGTTTCCAGTTCATCGAGTGTAAAAACGTAGCGTTTCTCCAAGGCGATATAAATTATTTTCATCCTATTTACATCTGTTGTGAGAATACGATCGATTACGTGTATAAAACATTCGGTTAAATCATCATCATAAATAACTACAAAAAGAATCTTAAAGTGAAATTTTTAAATGTAGAAGTAAGTATGAATTTACAAACCATCTGCGGCTATAACAACATCACTCGTTTCGATTGCACTTGCTAATTGAGGGGAGTATTCGATTGCTTTGAAATCAAATTCCATCACTTTGATATCGTTTGAAAGTGCTTTACGATTACGTGTTACATTCTCCCGAATCAAATCCAAAATTCCACCAATATCAACATCTGTACAAATAACATTCTTGCAGTAAATCGCTGCAGCAATACTGGTCAAACCAACGCCAGCACCAAGCTCAAGAATTTGTTTGTCAGCAAACTGGTGTCGGTTATGAAAGAAGAAATCGGCCAATAGTAAGGCCCCGCGCCAAACCTGCAAACCCACCAGTTTCAAGACAGTCGAACCAGAGTGTTCTAAGGATATGAAGAAAATATTTTATAAAAATCACTTCTCACGGCAAGGATATGGATAAGGGATAGAGTATGGAAAGTAATGCCTACCAATAGGATTCATTGAAGAAACGTTTCCCAGCAGATCTTCGCCGAAAAAAAGACCAGATAATCTTACTTCACATCTCTCGCAGAGCTATTCGTGAATTTCGTAGAAAATTTTAATTGAGGAAGGCGAATGGCAAATAAGTCTGTGACCGCAACCGCAACCTTAAAAATCCCTGGGATATGAACTAAAAATTTATTGTGACTATGGACAACGATTGGGTTCTGTAAGTAACGACCCTTCTCGACTCCTGAAGTACAGATCGTAGCGAACGCATATCTTGTAAACATCATATTGTTGAACGTATGTACATACATATATACTCACTTATAGAGAACTGGTATGGTGGCAAGAATGACCAAAACCTCCAACTTAAAAATAATGACAAAAATTCAAAGAGCCGAGCTTGAACTACTACTTATTGCACTAAGAATAATTCTAACAGCAGGTTGGGAAACAGTTCTAAGAATTCTTCAGACCTATACATACAAGAATCTGCAGTTAAGAGCGTCCTCAGCAAAAGACTGTCGAAATATTAGATGGCGACCTCGTACGGGAACAGGCAAATATCAAGACACTTCTTGTGTACAGTGCAAGACCTGTGAAGTCTTTAATAGGAGTCCAAATTCATCTAAACTGATGGCTCAAAAATAAATAAAGTCTCTTCTTGCAGACCTCAACGGCTCAATAAGTCTCACCTATCCTAGCTGCGTTTTCCAGGCGAAGGTCCTGGCAGTGACAGTGCCGCTTAATCGGCATCACTGCCAGCAAAACTATGGATATAACAATCTGCACCGATAGCCAGGCGTCTATAAAAGTGATTGCTGCACACAAGCTAAGTCCGTTGTCGCAAGCGGATGCCAGGCAATGAAGCAGCTAACGGATTAACAAGAAAGGTATCGGCGCTGTTTCCTTAGGACGGAACAACAGGCTGAACTTACTAACCACCCGAGAAAAGTATATAAAAAAAGAAGCAAAAACCAATAAATATTAGAAGAACTACTAACTGCATAGTCTGTTTAAAAGATTCAATTTAATAAGATAAAAGCTTAATAATTCTAAAGTAAAAATATTTGCTTTGTCCCCAGAGCGTACTCACCAATTTCAATCACTCCTGACTTCCTCCTTGCCACATTCAAGTCACCATCCTTATCAACTGTAGATCTCTCTTCATCGGGCGGATAAGTAAATTGAAATTTTGACACAACTCCTGCAAGAAGCGGGTAAAAATAAATTTATATAACAAGCTCACATTTTATTCTAGGTATGTACCTACTTCCATTTTCACACTTAGTCGGTTGGAAGTCAGTTTCACTATAGATTTCCGACGATACCTCATACATGGTTCTAAATAAATTAATTCAACTGAAAAACTATTAAGTTGGTTGAATATAAATTAGCCACGAGCTGCAGCTCCTCGACGCAAGATCCCAATTAGACGTGGTATTCTGTTTTGCTGTATGATTTTCATCATCACGGGTAATAAATTTGGTAAGTCGCCAGAAATCGTGCGGTTTTGTTGAACTTGAAAAAGAAATATTATTAGTCTCGATTTTTTGCGCTGAGAACTTGTTTTTTATGTTCTCCTTGCTTTTAGGTTTATTTATAGGTCAGAATAAGACGCTAACTTACAGCTCACATCCGCCGGTGGTTTTAAAAAAAATGCAAGGGGAGTCAGCTGTTCAAAGTAAACAGACAACACATGTGCGTGGTGAACTCACTTTGTTAATCAAGTTGGTATGGTGAATTTAAGGCGGGGTATACATTGTGCACAACAAAAAAGAAAAGCAAGTTGGAAAATACATAATAAGATAAATGTAGAATCAAAAGTGGTGTTTAGAAAATTGAATGAAATTTCATAAACAGAAAATAATATTATAACAAATTCAAGCACGGAAAGTTGGCTGGCTGTAAGGAAGAGACGTAATTATTTAGTTTCCGATACTTACGATACTCCGATACTTACTTACTGGCGCCCGACATATGTTCATACATATCATACTCGTCCGGAACACAAATCTGAGCAGTAAAAGAGAGTGGAACGACGGAGCCAATGGGAACATCGCCCAGTATTTTTCAGGCAGAGGTATATGCGATCGAAAGATGTGTACAAATAAGCCTCAATAGAAAATATCACGAGCAAAACATCGCGATACTATCAGGCAGCCAGGTTGCCATCAAGGCACTGACTTCCTTCGAAGTCAGATCCAAACTGGTCTACGAGTATCTGGAAAAGATAAACAGACTTGGCCGGAATAATAAAGTCACCCTCTACTTTGTGCCAGGTCATGTAGGGATAGAGGGAAATGAGGCAGCCGACGAACTGGCAAGGAAAGGGTCAGAAACACCACCGAATCCAAGAGGAACTGAGAAGAGACGAAGAATGCAAAAGAAGGATGCTATAGAAAACACTCCCAGGACTAAGGCAGGCGAAGGAACTGCGACCGAAGGAGGAGCAAAGCCTGCCTAGGTACCAGCAAAAACCAGCTTCGAATTCTAACGAGCTTCCTAACGGGCCATTGCAGACTCAGGGAGCATCTCAGGAAAATGGGAATAGAAGCAAATGGAAAATGCAGATTCTGCAGCGATGCCGAGGAGACTCCGTCACACCTCCTTATGGACTGTGGAGCATTGATCCACAAAAGAAGAACACACCTGGGAGCGTACACTTTCCTTGAAATTGATTTCCCATCGTTGGACCCAATCCAGATACTCCGATTTCTCAGAGTGATTGGATTGGAAGAGGTTCTCTAGGTCGAGACGTATCGGCCAATATGAGTACGGGGGAGCACAATAGATCTAAACAGGTCGCAGTGCACCCACACACACTCCGATTTCTAACATCTAACATCTACTCGTCCGGACCTGTTGCTTTACAGTTCTCTACATCGAATCCCTTGTCCTCCGATTTGTCTAAGGAAACGCGATAAGAATATTTCGACAACTATATCTATAATAGACCTTGGGTGTTGAACTACTGTCTTCACTGCTGAGGATCATCATCGTGTAATATCAGTTGAAATTTATAAATGGCATTACCCAGCTAGTTCCCCTCTAGAATTATTGCTGCTTTAAGACGAAAGGCATTTTTCGCTGCAGTTTGTCTAATGAATAAGTCGTATCGGGAGTATATTAAGGACTGTCGCTGACAGTTATTCTTAAAGCGCTTGTTATTGTCGAGCATGTCCTTTTGTTAGCAGCGCAAAGTTTTTAAATTTTCTTGTGACCGCGTCCACAGACGACTTTTGAATGTTACTAGTGGCGGAAGTGGTCCTTATGTGAAGTTCTTTTTGCCGTCGGTGTCTTTTTGTGCTGTCTTTAAAATTACGTGCTATCTACAGACACAAAAAGGCAACCTTGCCGTTCTGAGCCAGTCCGTTGATAAAGGTTTACGTGTGACTTTTAGGTAGTGCATAGCAGGTAGACAATCGACTCTGCTATCAGTTCTACCACCATCAGCGTGAAGATTTAATGTAGAATAACACAGAGGACAACTATTTAGCAAGCCGCTTTAGAGACGGTCCAAGGAGACGCTATTCAAGACTCCCATCATCCACGTCCTGCTGTATGGTGCAGATGCATGGAGTTTATCAAAATCGGAGGAAGCATTATATGTTTATGGAGATGATTTAATCACGAACTACAGCTGTACAGTGACATCGATCTGCTCAAAGTGATTAAACTGACAGAGTCAGTTAGGACGAGTAAGCACCAATGCTCCTTGAGGAAGAATTATCGGTTCCACCCCTAAAAAGGTGGATTCAGACAACTCGGCGAACGCAACTGCAAAACTACTTCATCTTTTGCGTCCAAGAAACTTATTTCTCTGTTGTGGCTTGTAATTACGATTACACATGTATATATGTACATTCTCCCCTTCGAAAAGCAACGTTAATTAAAAAAATAAAACAAAAATTTATAACATTTAGAATTCATTCTTCTGATTTTTATTTCCGCCAAAACATTTCAAATTACAATAATTGTTCTGCTTCCTCAAATTGGGGTTTGCTTTCTGCTTATTTCTCTTTTCTTTACAAATTCAAAAAAATAAAAACAATTCTCAATCGAATTTCCGAGTTCGTTTAAGTGTCAGCCTGAGAGAAATAGAAATTAAGGAATTCTCACGAGTAACGTGCACATACATTTAAAATTAAAAAGTGTTATCTATGCCGACTTCAATCCCAACATCGACTACCTCCCCTTCTCTTAGACAAAGAAATTGTTTATCAATACAAATTCAGTTTCTTTCTTGATTTTTTTTTTTTTTTTTTTTGTTGAATAATTAAAGCAATTGAAGTTAATGAGTTGGCTGTTGGTTATGGTTGCTGTTGGTGAAATTGGTGAATTATAATAGGAATACAAGTTAATTCTGTGTTTGGTTAGATTATTCATTTTCTTTAATCTTCTTTACTATATCTTCTGTACGTTTTAATATTTCTTAAATATTTCTTTATTTAATGCGTTGTGTACAAACTTAAAACTGCCTTTTGATTCCATGCAGTATTACTTTTAGCTGTTTATTAAAAAATCATTATTGTAACTCAATTTCTTTATGTTGCTTGTCAAATATAATCAGATTATTTTCTTCTTTTTTTTTTGCATGAAAGGAAAGAACCATTAAATATTTATATTTAAAATTATAATTATAATAGAGAATTTAATTTAGTTAAAGGTTTCCTTGAAATGAGAACAAAAAAAAAAATTGTAATAACAATAAGTTGTCTACTCAACGTCCATCGTCGAGTCCTCTGGAATATTACTATTTGTTTTAGCGTCCTCCTTCTTATTCTCCTGCTCGCCGTTCTGCTGTTGCGATTGCTCGGCCGTCTTGGCCGTTGGGGTTGGTGGCTTAGGTTTTGGTCGGTTAACGACAGAGTTCAAGCATGCGCTTAGCGTATGGGATTCGTGGCGGATATCGTTAACTTTTACAGGACTGTCGGAGGTGCGTGGAGTTTGGGTAAACTTGGACAAAGCGTTCTGTAGCCACTTTTCCGCCTTATCAGCTCCTTCAGAAATATTAATGAATTCCGTTTCAGTTAGATGATCGAACTTGGACGATCCCGAACGGAATTCATTTACTGCGGAACGAGCATAGTCGATGGTTTTCCTGAGTTCATCGAATGCTAGAGGAGCATTCTCGTAGTTTTGATTGCGTTCTTTGATTGGATCGGTCTGGGCGCGTAAGCCGTTCAATTTGGCGACATAGGTCTCACGATCGCAGTTCTCACCGTCTTCGTATAACCAGTTTTCCAAATCGTTCAACTGGCGGCAGATGCCCTCACGATCAGTTTCGGCAACATAGCGTTCAAGTGGTCCTCCCTGTAGAAAGCAAAACAATCGTTATAAAAAAGTACAGATTTTAGCGGATAAGTATACTAATATAAATATTGGTACCAAGCGGATTCAAGCAATGTCGATTATAAGAGGACAATGAACATAAGTAAATAGAAAACGGAAAACTTTTGGGCAATCCAGGCACTTCAGTTTGGTTTCAAAACTTATTTATGCCTTCCTTTTCCAGCGCATTGTTGCTTTGTTGCGTGTACCGCAGAAAGTTTTTCCTTTCGTATACTAAAAACAAGCTGGACATACGTGAAAGCAGATTTGTTTAACTCTCGAAACAAGGTCTACAGGTTAAATATCTCGAGAGGCTCACGCGTTGTTCACAAAATTTTCTCAGATTATTGATCAGTAGAAAGTTCGCATAATTCACTAGCAATCCTTACCTGTAATTTGTTCCTCATATCATAAACGAACTCCTCAAGTGCATTACGTGCATCAACACGTTCCGTTTCCTTTGCATCATTGGAAATCATTCTAGTCTCCATCTGAGTATAATTAGCCAAATCGGCTGGCGAAAAACCTTGCGTCTTCACGTCCGTTATTGGTAGTTCAATTAACTTGTTCGACTTCTTTTTCTTATCGTTGCCCTAAAAGAGGTAAAGTATGTATTTGTTCATTGAGTTTAAAAACTTTTGTAAATATTTTTCTTATCTAAAAAATAATTAATGCACATATGTATGTAAAATTAAAAATTAGGCGAGTTAAAAGTGTTATTTCATAATAATTGGCAAAAAAAAACCTAAGCTGCTTCTTTACTTAATAATGTTACTTCCTATGCTTCAGCGCAACCAATCAAGGGTAATGTGAAAAAGGGTAGAAACGGGTCGCCACAGCGCGTAACCGGGTTCACTTTGCATGTGATATTATTATCGACTTTTATGGAACAGTTAGCGTTCGCCATGGTCGAACGAATTCTGCAGAGTGACCATCGTTATCACACACTAAGGCCTAACAAATGCAAAATATGAGCAAAAATTGCGCAGGGTACGTATGCAGCATAAGTTTTTCACTGCAGAGCAATCGAAACCAATGATGTCCGCGTGATTTATTTTCTTGTGATGAGCCTTAAAGTATTAGAAATAAGTTTACTCTTTCGCAGTGATCTTAAAATAAATAAAAAGCTGGCGCGACAGCTCGGGATGAGCCAAGACCTAGCTTCTCGCAACCATTCATGTTGTGCGTGTTTCATATTTCGCACAAATGGAAGGGACCTACAGTTTATTGCCGACTCCGAACGGCGAAGTGAGAAGCTCTTTCATGACAGATTATACTCCCGGAGGCTTGTCATTCCCCGACGAGAGGTGGTGCCGTGAAAAAAATGTTCGGTGTTCCTGGCTGGGGCTTGCACCCAAGGCGCGCGGTCAGCAGTCCAACGCACTAACCACAGACCCACGGGGACCACTCGCAGTGATCTAATATCTTATTTATTTACAAGACATAAAGGCATTTTCGTGTTGAGCACGCCTGTTACAATAAAGCTTCTTTGGAGAACTTTCATGTGCAATGTGGTACCATCACATGCTTGAGTGGAAAGCTTCACAAATACCGAGGCTAGAAGCGAGGGTGGTAGTAAAAATGGTTGAGGTCTACTAAGTGCAACTAAATCTTGTATTTCTACTCTCTCGAAAAATCTAACTTGAGTTTAATTGAATTCTTCTGTCTTTTCGTTCTATTGAGTTTGGCAGTCAGTCAATTGAACGGACTAAACATGTGTTGGGCCTCATGATGCTTAAAAATAACTTTTTTTAACATTAGGACTTTGCAAAGTATGTTTCATTGCATGTGTGTACATGCATATGTTTGTTATGTGGGTTAATGCGAGTGATTTAATGCGAGTATACTGACAATATAATAGTTGCTAAGCTGGTCCGACCAGCAAGAAGGGTAGGCCTATTCCACACCACACCAGACCGTACAAAGTCTGCATGTTGATGTTCAGCACTCTTGAAATTAATTTTCACAAATATGTTTCGTAAAACTATTAGCTAAAGAAGCAGCGCAGAGTTTTTAAGAGAAAATAACATTACATTTATTTATAAGAATCCAGCTCCGAAATACCCACCCCGAATGGATCCACTTCTTGAAAATGTTTCATAAAAGTTACGTATTACATTTTAATTGAAATGCCAATCAGCCCTTCACCAATTTACTATTCCAGAAAATGTATAACTCAAAGCACACCACTTTACAATAAATAGCAGTAAGTAATAAACAAATTAAGCCGATACGCTAACAAATGTTTTCATTTAACAAATAAATTGTCTCTCAGCAAAGCTTTCACTGTAATTTTAGTTTTCTTTGTTTTGATATAATCAAATTGAAGCCAACAAGTGAATAAAAAAAAAACAGCAACTCAAATATTATTATGTAAAATTATACTTAAAGTAATCGTGTAGAAGAGAAAGAAGAAATATTTGGCATTTGTAATGTAAGCAAGAGTTAGTCTGAATATAAACAAAAACTGTTTCTTTTGTGGAGCACACAGGGTAGGCACATGAGCGGTCTTCTTTTTCTGTGTTTAAATTTGATTTAAGATGCATCAAAGACAATCCAATTTCGATTTACAGAACAAAACAAAAAGAATGAATATAAAAAGAAATAACTTTATATAGTTCTTTGTTTTTTTTTTTTTTTTGCAATATTTTACACAGGAAAGGAAATATTAAAAAAAAAAACACAAAAATTATTATTTTCAGAAAAACACAAGAGGAGAAATCGATTTGTTTGCTGTCTTATTTGTTTTTGTGGCTCTCACTCGGTTGTTGAGTAATTTAAGATTTAAAATTGAAAAATATTCAAAAGCTGGGACTCATAAGATGGCAACAATCGTTACGTTTCATTCACTTGCTTTTTTCTGTATTTCTGATAGTTTTTGTTTGTTTTATCTATGCACACGTACCGAAGTAAACCATCCCTTGACCCGCTGGGCCCACCCTTGTCCTCCTGGTGATGAGGCTGTTGGCGAATCTCTACTACCATCATCATTATCATTATATTCCTACACAACAATGACAATAACACACAATAGTATACATAATTTATGTTGTTCTCAATTTGTTTGCCTTTTTTTTAAGTCAGTTTATTTTACTAATAATCATTATTTGACTGTTTTATAACGAACTCTAGAAGCTCTTTAGAATTAAGCAAACGAAAATAATAAAGAGTATTGAAAAGTTCAATAATTAAGTAAATAAACTGAAACACTTACCTCCTGGGACACTTCCATTGGCTCACCGGGCACAGCTGCGGGTGGTTGCGTTTGATCTCCGGCCTGTTGTGGCTGCAGTTCTTCAATTTGTACTTCCTCTGGTTCTTTCTTATCAACCAAAGATGCACTTGAAATCAACACGATACCATGATGATTGATGCGTACTTTAACTTTAACTTCTTGCAATTCTCCTTTTTCGTTAGGCTTGACATCCTTAATTAGCCATTTGCCAATCATTGAATCCGGATATGGGACGGGTTGGGCATATTGAACAGTCATGTTAAACGGTTCCTTGCGATTAAGTGTTAGCATTCGACTAAATGGAGCAGCATGGAAAACGGGGAAAACTTCAATTTCGCCACCGGTTAGGGGACCTTCTGGATCCCAAATAACCTTGACGGCATAGTTTTGAATGTCGGTGACGCCAAATTCGCGAACTCGTACTGCTGGCGACATAATAGCACATTGTAGCGCAGCGCCACGTGAAACAGATTCATCTTGATTCAAAGTTGTGCTAGCTGTCTTGCCGAATGTCTATAAAAAGAAAATTTCAAACATTATTTTATTATTAATAGGTTAGGTTTCACCATCATTTTCAACTTAATTTAAAGATAAAATAGCATGCATGCAATCGCCATTGCATTGGAGAGTCGAGAGGAAAATGAACCTTCTAATAATTTGGCAGGAAGAAAGATCAAATCATGACGAAACAGCGAAGAAGTTTAGGTCGAATAATTTAATCTGAATAGCTTCTGAGGAAGAATGATCAGAGACTAGAACTTAAAGACACAAATGTCCAAAAGTTTTCGGGCAAAACCTTCTTTTAGTGAAATCTGTATGCGAAAGCTTAAATAAAAATAATTATTTATTACTTCTTCAAATGCCTCTCTAAAAGGAAGGAGTTACGAAAAAAAAAAAATCGAGGCAGTCACGTACAGAATAATTTATTGGGCAGTAAAATAAATTTGCAAATCTGAATTATCCACCGTAAAAAATGCGAGTACCTCCCAAACAACTGCAGTTTTGGTCTTTCAAGAAAAATCACTCCTGTCTTCTGACTATAAACATGGGCTGCATGCCATGTCAATGGATGAGTTGCTGTACAAACACCTTTGTTAAGATCACAAAATGAAATCACAATGATTCAAGTAGCAGCATTGGACAATAAATGACTGGTCGCAAGTTTTATGGACAAACGAGTCCAAGTTTAAAGTCTTTAGAGAAAGAAAAGTTCATCATTTTCGTCGGTCGCGGAAACAATGACCAAAAGAAATATTAAAAACAAAAAGAACCCAATTCAGCTACTTCGGAACAATATCTAACACCGAAAGAAAGTCCTCAGGTTTAGTTCAAGTTCTGTAAAACATGTCAGTGCTTCACTTAAGTTTGCTTGAGTATATGGCGTGATAGAAGATGAACCAAATTGGAAACAGTCTAACGAACTAGATTTGGGACTTATTTTTTAGTTTAAATTTACAAATGCTGCCTAATTGTTAACTTATAAATGGAAACACAGTGCGAAAAATATGCAACCCTGTTTGTGCTAAACCGCAAACATCGTTCTCATCCGTCGATGCATTTTATGCGGCATTACTCACTCACTTCAGTGTTGTCTCATTAAAAAATAAATTCCCCTCCCTCCACAACCAATACAACAGATACTGTGTTAGCCTGCTGTTAAAAGCTTTCCTCGGCTATAAATACACCTGTACATCCTAGAGTTTATTAATTGAAGACTCATCATGGCAAACCGCCAATTTGCGATCATCTACATTAGAACTACATTTTCAAGATGTTTCTTTCCATTCTTACCTGCTCAATCAATGCTTTAATGGATGGAATCCGTGAGCTTCCGCCGACAATCTCCACCGAATGAATCTCATCGAGGGACAATTTCGATTCTTGTAAACATCTCTTCAATGTACTATCGACACGTTCAAACAAATGAGCGCACAAATCTTCCATTAAAGAACGTTGCATGCTTGAATGTACGTCGACATCGTTCATGAAACATTCTATGTTCAGTGGTAGTTTTGTACTGTTTGCGGACATTTGCTTTTTGATTTTTTCAATCTCTGTTATTAATCGCAAGTAAGCCCGGGCATTGGTTTTTGCATTAAGATTGTATTTCTCTTGGAATTCCGCAGCAAAATAGTCTGCGAGGACGTAATCAAAGTCCCGTCCACCAATCTGTTCCCATGTACTGGAGAGCATCTTCAGCTTGCCTTTGGTAAATGCACAAACACTGACCTGCAGTGATGAATGACCACAGTCGACGAACACAACGTTGCGTGGCTTTTCCTCGGGGAGATCTTGCTTATAAAAACCGTACGACAGAGCCGTAGCAGTTGTTTCGTTCATCAAACGAAGCACATTGAGACCGGCAATGTGGGCTGCATCCAACAATGCCTTACGCTCGGCGTTTGTATAATAGATGGGGCATGTTATTACACAATCGTTCACCTGAAGAAGAGTTATGAAAAAAGAGTGTTAAGGATCATTAGATCGCCTCTTTTGTATGCAAAACTTACCTGAGCCTGCAACGCATTAACAGACGTTTCCTTCAGTTTTGTGAAAAGCATTGCGCACAGCTGCTCCGGGGTAAAAATTTGATCCTGATCAAGGTAGTTGACACGTACGCCAATGCCGCCATCTGCTCGTTGTTCTATTTTATATGGAATGGTAGTGAGTTCACGCTGTACGTGTGGATCATTAAATTTACGCCCCAATAAACGCTTGAATCCAGCAACTGTGTTTTTCATGTTTGTGACCTGTTGATTTCTAGCCGCAACACCAATGATACGCTTCTTCCCATCGAATGCTACACATGATCTGCAAAATAAAACAAAGAAAGTTTAAAAAACAAACTTAAGCATTATGCATTCAGCAAAAAGGTGAAAATGGCGTGGGAAAACCATCAACCCATTGCCCTTTAACCAAAGAAATTTATTGCGAATACCACAGCCATATGGTTTAGTTCTAATTAACACACATTTTGCAGTAACATATTCCAAACCATATATAGAAATCGATTGGCGAAGTGATTTTTATACGTTCGTTCAACCGACACAGGTTGTAGTGGTGATGCCGGCGAAATATAAAATTACGTCATAACTTCGATTAAAGCATGAACACGTCAAAAACAAATCAAGCAACATGCAATTTGGAATAAAGCCGTCCATACAAATGAACACAAGGCTAAGTTTGGGATGAAGTAATCTAGGAAGAAGAAAGAGTGGAAACATTAACATTTCGTTGTGAGTTTAAAAGGTGATTCATACTGCTTTTTTTTTCAACATGTCTCAAGAACTTTTTCAGAACGTGTGTGAGTATGATAGATTCCCTAAATTGTTGGAAATTTTTGTAATATGAAAGCTAAATAAGGAAAAACACATGTTGCAAAGAAAAAAAGAAAAGTGAGGCTACACTGCACCTTTAGAGTTCTATAGCGCTCCCCGATGTGGAACTCTTATCAAATTTGACCGAATGCTGTATTCAATTAGTTATGAGGAATCGGATTACCTGCGTACGACCTAACGTTGGGACGTCAATTTGTGTAGAGACTGGTATGCTCCCAGATGTGTCGTTCTTTTGTGAATCACTGCTTCGCCATCCCGATGTTCCCAATGACTCCTTAGGAATTCTTATAGAATGCGACGCTGATTCTCATTAACTCCTTCACATGTCGCCCAGCTCTTCCGAGAATTTCTTTTACCTGCCTCAATCAAAGCCTTGGGTAATCCAAAATAATACATCTATTCCCGATGTAAGGCAGATACTCGTTGCATCTGTTACGCCTTCCATAAAAGTTTACTATTTAGTATATTTAGTCTTAAATATTTTACCTGAAGTTGTGGATCAATTATATTTATTGACAATCAGTTCGGTGGCATGTGCTGGCTTATCGTTGGCACTCTACGGTGATTCATTCCCACCAACCTTTGCCGAAGCTCGTTTACAACCAAACTCTATATAAGTTGATATGATTTCTCTATGTGACCAGCTTCTTATAATGTTTATTATGGTTTTTGCCTAAGCAGTAGCAGCTGTCCTAGTTCGAAGCATCACGCAAATCTTATTGAATGTTATGTGATCCAATTTTTTCGTTTCTAGAGCTTCTTGATAATCTCAAAGAAAGTATTGTATAAAGTTTTTTCATTTTTTCCTAGAGTGTGACTTTAGTAGATGTAAATTTTCCAATTCCCATGCTCTAGGCTAAGCGTATTCGCAACGCATTTAAAAATAAATAAATAAATAGCTTAGGCGTCGCCATGGCTGAGTGGTTAGTGCGTTGGACTACTCACCAAGCGGCATGGGTTCAAGCCCCAGCCAAGAACACCGAACTATTTTCGCGGCACTACCTCTCGTCGGGGTATGACAAGCCTCCGGGAGTATAGTCTGTCATGTAAGAGCTTCTCACTTCGCCGTTCGGAGTCGGCAATAAATTGTAGGTCCCTTCCATTCGTGCAAACAATACAACACGCACAACATGAATGGTTGCGAGAAGCTAGGCATTGGCTCATACCGAGCTGTCGCGCCACCTTTTTTTTTTAATAGCTTACGCGAAAGTCAGGGTCAAGGATTATTTTCTTGCAATCATTCATACTGTGCGTGTTACATTTTTTACACGATGGCTATAGACCTGCAATTTGATAATAAATAATTTTCTCGGGAGTTTGTCATTCAACTGTTTGGTGGATCGCTCAGAAGTCCAACGCCCCAACCACTGATCTACGCCGATCACAACCCCTTGAGCGGGAGCTTATTATAAAAACTATACTTGAGTTTTTTTTTAAAAGCTCCCAAAAAAAGCTTAATTGCTTTTCCTTTTTTGTAGTCTAGCACGGAATATATCGTGTCATTTAAGTGCTTTCTTAGCCTAAAAACCTTCAGTGTTTAGTTTACCATTTGTTCGCTATATAACCTTACTACTATCACCAAGTACTGCCTGTTTCGACTTCTTGAAGGGGTATCTATCAAGTTAAATTTAGAGGTACGCAGGAAGTAAGTTTCTCGGCCGTGATTTGACTTTCACTTATGGCCATGTCCAAACTACCGCGTGAGTCAAAGTTTTCTCTTTTCGCCTTCCTTAATTTAATTTAATAGCTGGCGCGACAGCTCTGGGAGAGCCAATGCCTAGCTTCTTGCAACTATTCATGTTGCGTTACATTTTTTGCACAAATGGAAGGGACCTATAATTTATTGCCGACTCCGAACGGCGAAGTGAGAAGCTCTTTTATGACAGCTTATACTCCCGGAGGCTTGCCATTCCCCGACGAAAGATGGTGCCGCGAAAAATGTATGGTGGATATGGCTGGAGCTTGGACCCAAGCCGCTCGGTCAGCAGTCCAACGCACTAACTATTGAGCCCCGGCGACAACCTTTTCCCTCCGCCTTCCTTATCTGCTTGTTTATTCTCAGTTAGAGCTGCTGCATATTACGTCTGTCAGGCCCTCGTATTTTCTTTCTCACATTCATCAGATTTTAAATATTGTAAAGGGCTAGTTGCTTGTAAAAATTTTGCACTAAATGTAAGTAAAATTTGTACATTTTATGAACTTTGATATTTTCATAATTTTTTTATCGGCATTCTGGCCGGCGGATACGGCAAAGTAGGTAATTGAAGACTTTCAAACATACATCACGTGAGTTTGTGACACATCAATTATGGTTTTTAATTAAGTCTTACCTAACCTACACAACAACGGCATTCAAGTATTTGGAAAAAAATCAACGTCCTACCAGTTATTTTGCAGACTGATTGATCTGCCCTTGTAATTCTGAAATTGAAGTACAATGAGGAAACGTATCAGCGCACAAAGCCACATACAACGTGTATGCTAAGTGGAACCCTATTGCTCATATGAGCCATTTGAACAAATGAAAACTTAATTCCGTGCAAACGTCGGCGTTTGCTGCGCGGAATTCGACTTATGTATTTCTACAATGAAAACAAATTTTAGTTTCACGTTTGAGATATACAACACTGTCTTATTTCAACACCTCTAATTGAACAAAGAATTAAAAGTTAAGAGTAAAACGGCAACTATAATAAAATATTCTTTCAAAATTATGAATCTCATGGAAAGCAATCACAAAATATTAAAAATAGACTTGGTGTGCGGCTTTTAATCATCGCCCACAGGCTTTACGCTTTCTCTGTCAACTTTTACACTCTAAGTATATGAGTGTATAGAGTTTTATTTTCGGTAGATGTTAGTTTTTTTTTTTGTCGATATTTGGAAGTGATCACAGGTCGTCGACTAATTTGTCTGAGTCATGCATAAATAGCACTTATTTATTATCACAGACGGTATGATTATTTGCGCGATAAATCACCTGTGATATTTTGTTATTCTACATAGTGATCACTGATTTAGACAGATTTTGTCTGGTTTCTAAAATGAATATCAATATAAAAACAACTTATCAATAACAAACTTTAGTTGGATATAATGAAAATACATGTTTGTATATATAAGAATAGAAAATATAGAATATACATTGTTGACCCAAGTTTGGAATCAACATCTAAATTTTACATTTGTATTACATATATATTTTTCCTGTTGGTTGGTGAGGGTAGAGGAAACTCTCTGCTCCACTTGTGCTGCTTATTTGGGGGAATCCACTCCTTGCTCGTGGAGCAATCCCCAAATCTCTCTCATATTGCCCAAGAGTTTCAAGTCACTTGAAGCCTTAATGAACCTACAGATTTCCTTGATAGGTACGTCACTTAGATTTTCGGTATCTTGAAAGAAGTATTTCCAATAGATTTATGTCTGTGATGGTAGAGGCTAGGGCAGTGGTAGAGAAAGTCGATTGTGTTCTCATTAACTTCCACGTTTCCGCAGCTCCTACAAAATTCACCCTCACTTAGCCTTAATCAAATTAACCTAATTTTATTCGTCTTAATTAGGCTTACAGAAATACGTATATATCACACAATTTTAACGCTATTTTACAGTCAAGATAATTGGCATCGACGAGTTCTTTAAAGTAATACTCGGATACAGCATAAAAATACTGGGTGATTCCAAACTTATAGGCGGCAATGTATCAGGGAACATAAGAATAGTAGTCTGTTTATTTTCAGTTTATCGTGGTCACCGTGGCTCAGTGGTTAGTGCGTTGGACTTCTGACCAAGCGGCGTGGCTTCAAGCCCCAGCCAGGAACACCGAACATTTTATGCGGCACCACCTCTCGTCGCGGAATGACAAGCCTCCGGGAGTATAATCTGTCATGAAAGATCTTCTCACTTCGTCGTTCGGAGTCGGCACTAAATTGTAGGTCCCTTCCATTCGTGCAAACAATACAACACCGCACAACATGAATGGTTGCGAGAAGCTTGGCCTTGTCGCGCCAGCTATTTATTTATTTTTATTAAAATAATATTTTGCCATTAAACATAGCGTTGGAAATGTGGTGATTTTTGGTGAACTGTCCTGGTACGGATGGTGGTCGATGAGGCCAAACCAAGTATATGCTGTCAACAAGAAAGTTCACTCAACACCGACGTCTCGGACACAACGTCACTTTAGACAGACATAACTTTGCGGTTAAGAACTTACGTTTATCTAGGCTCAGCTATTTATTTAGATAACGACACCAGCGCTAAATTAAAAGGAGAATAACTCCTGTCAATCGCTGTTTCTTTGGGCTAAGAGGGCAATCGGCTTACAAAGCTCTGTCTCGGACAACTAAAGTGACCCTTTATAAGACCTTAATCATCCCAGTCTGTTCGAAAAAGTGTGGACTCTGTCAAAAGCGGATGAGGTTGCTCTTGGGTGTTTCAAGAAGAAAATTCTGCTGGTGATTTTCGGTCCCGTCTGCATAGACGGCGAAAGGAGGAATGTCTTGGAATCCACTCCTGAGGGACGGCGCAGTAGAGGATGAACGCGACTCAGGCGGCGAAAGTGGACCAACTTGGCGTGCGAAACTGGAGGTAGCTGTCTTAAAATCGAACTAGCTGCACACGCTTGTTAGTTGAAGCACGCGTCCACTCCGGATTGTAACGCTACGTTAAGTAAGTAAGCACGTCCTGGTCTGAGCACACCTTAAAAGACTAGAAAAACAGTATGCTACTATTTGCCGAGAAGGAGATGTCCCTTCGGTGGAAGAACCAGGAGGACAACGACCAAAACACGACCAAAGCCGCAAAAATATCGATTTTGCGTTAAAACATGATGCTATGGAGGCGCCCGACGCCTTCTCCAAATCGAAATACCATAGAAAATCTACATATCAACTTATCACTCTTAAAAAAAAATAGGGAAGAGTTGTTGCAATAAAACTGAACTGAGTTTGTCAATTTTTCATAATTACGATCATTTGCACACCACTGTTTGTATATAATATTAACGCGATAAAGTATACATACATATATTTGTACATATGTGCATTACTGTGTACAAGTTGTCGGAAAAGGCTTATCTAGCAATATATGTTTTATCAATATCGGCTCGCTGCTTCTCGAGTTCACCTTGTGCAACTTAGCCCTAGAGCAAGCAACTAACAAGCAATTATGTACAACAATTGTATATTGTATATAGACTGCTTTATGTACATACGCATCTGATTAAAACCCTTAAGTACTTATTTATATCGACCAGAAACGAATTAAATAATTATCTAGGTTGTGTATACCAATAGTTGCACATGAGCTATCCATATAAAATTTTCTCTCTAAAGATAGAAGATTAGGTCAGCGATTTCCGCGTATCATTTGTTATGATTTTGCGTTTCTGATACGCACTACATGTATATAAACCAAGCTTTTCACTGCAATACAAAATCGATAAATTTTGAAATCAGACCAACATGTATTCCCACCAATTTGTCAACTCCCATTTCACTACATATCTCATCTAAGCAACTTACACTCTATGCATACTTTTCAAGGCAAATCTTTGTCGTCATGGATATAAATGTGGTAATATGTTTCTGGAATTGTCCAGAACAAGTCTAAAAATCATGCATTCTACCAACAATAAAAGCCGGTACATTTACATTCTACCCCATCACCACCCCTGTCTACACCTCACCCCTTAAAAATTGGAAAACTAAAACAACAACTCTACGCAACCCGTGAGAAAAAAAAATCCAGCGCAACAAACATGACAACGATGAAATTTGAACATCTAGAAACTTCTTTTCTTCCGAACCACATTGAGAAAGAGCGAGAGAGCTCTCCTCACCCAACATATGTTTGCCCCCCGAAAAGAGCAGAACAGAAAATCAATAAGCACTTGCACCTGGAATCAAATAAGGAAAATGTTCCCAACAAATTTCAAACCGAAAAAAAAGTACACCACTAAAGGTGCCACAACGCGCAATATGCGAGATCTAAAATGACTTGACAATAAAATTCGCTTGAAGCATACATAGAATCCATCCTTAGTGACTAACTAGCTTCTAGTTGATCCACTAGCACAGAACTTTAAGGTTAAGCACGAAAAAAGCGTTCTCTACGTGCTGTCTCATTGAAATTGAACGAACATTACTTGTTGTTGGAAATGTTAATTCATCGAAAAGGGCATCCATGTGGAAGTTATGAAACCGCGATAAGATGCACAAAGAACAGCCTTTTTTTCACACAACATGAGGAACGAGAGTGCCTCAAGCCTCTGACGGGCCGAAGTGATTAAATAATTTATTAGAAATTAATTGAAATACTTACGGCGTTGCTCGTAGACTGTAATCATTGGCCAATGTCTCTATTCCACCAGCTTTGGCAGCCGCAACATAGCACGACTCGTTACCAAAATCGATTCCAATCACAGACATTTTATTTGAAAATTGTTTTTCTACACTTGTCGGTCTTATTTTTCTTTTCTTCTGAAAGTGAAAAACTTTTCCGTTGTTTTTGGATTCCGTCCGGTTTTTCTTTTAGCCTACAAATCGATGAAAAAAAAATCTAAATCGTGTTCTAGAAAAACGCACTTTACACTTGCTCTCGTCGTACAAATGAAACAGAAACTGGAAAAATCGTTGCTCATATATTTTTCCTAAATTAAATGTGTATATAACCGCAAAACGTCAAGTAAGAAGAAACGAATGCAAGTTTTTCCCCATTTGTAATTGGGGGGAGGATGAAAAATGTACGAGAATGATTCTTCGTTTCGTTTCAGTTGCACGTTTTCTTAAATTTTCCGACCGAGAAAAAAGAGTTCTTGAATGCGCGAGACAATTATCTGACCTTTATTCTGTTTTATTAGTAATGCAGGGATTTTATAATTTATTTGGTGGTAAAAAAAATTAAATCGACTTCGACTTTTTTGATGTTAGAAAATACCTTCTCACGAGCGCGTTTCAATTTCAACTGAACGAAGGGAGTGACAAGATTTTCGCAAAACTGCTTTGATGGCCTGAGTGGGACGGGGACGACACCACAGGCAAACTTTTCTAGAATTCTAGATGGAGCTGTCTGTGGTAAAATGAGTAAAATATTTAACGATCTTTATTTGATAACATGTTAGAGTATCAGTGTTGTCACACACGATTTTGCATTGCGCTTTGGCAAAAAATTGACGCTCAGATGAAACTTCGGAATTATCAAATAAAAATTAAAATCCAAGTGCCACATAGAAGGAGAATTAACCTTTTTCTCTACTAAGCATTTTTGTTTTGCATTAGAAGGTAGAGAACTTTAAAAGACGAAACCAGAGAAAAAATAGTCGATTGCTTTCTTAAGAAAGATCGATTGTCAAGAGCTACTGTTTGTTTGTTTCAAAAAGATGCCAATGTGATAAGTATTTGTTGTTGTATTTGTAACGGAGAAAAGCCCGACCAAATCCCTTACTACCTCGAAGTAGTAGTACTTAATTCGGGCGTTCTGTCCAAATCGTTGATTTAACCATCCTTTCTTGTTGACAGCAAATACTTGGATTTGGCATAGATATTTAGCTTATCTCTGCGCTTTTTTCTTTATACTCTAAACACACCGACGACATCTCACTGATTCAAGTGGCAAAGGCACGGTTCCATTTAACCATTAACTCTAGTGAGAACGCAGTGTTATTTCATTTGCCAAATAAATAAACTTTGGCACACTGCCTGAACGGAGTGAATGTCAATTTCCATATGACATTTGTCATAAAACTGGGTTTACATCAAAACGTGATTGATTTCCAGTTTTAAAAGTTTCTATCAAATTAACATATTTTTCTTTAATTTTAATTTAAAAGGATAACCATGCCTCCTGCACCGGCATCCCAATTGGCGCCGCTTACATACAAAGTCGTTGCTAAATGTTCCACGACCAAAGCCCGCGTTGGATTAATGAGCTTACGACACAGTGATGTAAATACTCCAGTGTTTATGCCGGTAGGAACGCAAGGGACTCTGAAAGGCATCCACCCTGACCAATTAATTTCATTGGATTGTCAAATATTATTGGCCAACACTTATCACCTCGGAATACGTCCTGGCATAGAGACATTGAAAAAAGCTGGCGGGCTTCACAAGTACATGGGCTGGCCACGTGCTATTTTGACAGATTCTGGTGGCTTTCAAATGGTTTCACTTCTGCAGTTAGCTGAGATCGATGAAACTGGTGTTAATTTTAAATCTCCATACGACGGGTCGAATTGTATGCTAACTCCCGAGCATTCCATTACAATTCAAAACACAATAGGCGCCGACATCATGATGCAGTTGGACGACGTAGTGAAGACCACAATTACCGGGCCAAGAGTCGAAGAAGCGATGCATCGAACAATTCGGTGGGTTGATCGTTGTATCTCAGCCAATCAGAGAGATAATGATCAGAGTTTGTTCCCGATCGTACAAGGTGGCCTGGATCAAGAGCTAAGAAAAGAGTGTGTAGCCAAACTAACCGAGCGTCCAGTACGTGGTTATGCCATCGGCGGTCTTAGTGGAGGAGAGAGTAAGCACGAATTTTGGCGAACAGTTCATACATGTACGGATCTTCTTCCGAACGACAAGCCACGGTACTTAATGGGTGTTGGTTTTGCTGCCGATTTAGTCGTGTGTGTTGCACTAGGTGTTGATATGTTTGACTGCGTGTTTCCAACCCGCACCGCACGGTTTGGTTGCGCTCTTGTTAACAGTGGACAGTTAAATTTGAAACAGCAAAAATACGCGTTGGATGTGCGGCCCATAGATGAGAATTGCAACTGTAGTACGTGCAAGACGTACACACGCTCGTACCTTCATCACATCGCTACCGTAGAGCCGGTAGCCTGCAGTATATTAAGTGTTCACAATGTGGCGTACCAACTTAGACTCATGAATGACATGCGGGAAGCCATTAAGCTTAAGGTGTTTCCGAAATTTGTGAAAGATTTTATGAAAAACCATTTTGGCGAGGACCCCATTCCAGATTGGATCCACGATGCATTAAAGGCTGTTAACATTGATTTGGGGAGTAATGACGATTAAATGACGATTGTTGGCTTTAATATTTATTAAATGATTTTCATGATGTACAAGCATTACAGGAACTCTTCACGTTAAGAATCTAAAGACATCTTATTAGATTTAAATATAAGATAACTTCAAACGCATCCTTTTTTGCAAACGCTTTTTATTTACGCAAGCGCATATGTACATATGTATGTATGACCCGGGAACTTTTCCCGTTTTTGTTACTCATTGCAATCACTCGAGTTCTACGAGAGATTCTACTGGAACCCTGGTTGTCTGGTTGTAAAAGAGGATACAAAAAAATACATGCTATCTGGTCACTTGGAATTTTCAACAGAAAGGTTCTAGGGTCGATTTAATGGTCTTGGGTTGACCGTTAATGGAGAACATCTGATGACGAAGAGGACCGTCTCGTATTCGATGACGTGCGCAAGTAGAAGGTAACTTCAACCAACTCGGCGTTCGCAATATGAGACAACTGACTCAGGATTGTTCTGGCGTGAGAGACTACTTGAGGTCATGGTTCGCTCCGAAATGTTATCATTTTAAAAGGCAATCATTTAACAGCAAACTACTGAACTTTTTGAGACTTTCTTAGACAGGCAGGCCAACCTGTGGAAGGTGTGGTTGAGAACATAAAAAAGAGATGGAGAACGAGCTGAAATCTTTTTTCCGAAATTGATACAGCTTCTAATGTGAAAGATTAATTTGTCTCCCCCTTATTTCCTCTTGCAGAGGAAATATATGTAGGTCAATGGTCTCTATTTCTTAAACTTAAATATAAAATATAATCCGTTTCATTAAATAAATCTTTATTCGCATTCTTTCTCCAAATGTTCCAATTGGCTTCTCAATTGGTTTGCAAATGATTCAACATAACTGGGACTAATTTTGTTCAGAAGCGCATAAGGAGTTTCAAAATATTCCTCTTCTTCATCGTCATTTGGTTCTTTCTCGTTAATTTTATCAAACTCTTCAGCAACTATTTGAAATCCACTACCGGAAGCACGAATACAGAAATTATTGTTTTCTAGAGTCTTTAGGTTCAAAAATATTTCATAGGAGCAGCTCTTCAACTTAGTTGATACAGAGATGTGGCTAACATGATCTCCCACGTCTCGTATAATGGCTTCTGCTTCAGATTTCCAATTTAAGGTAACTTCGGATGGACTATTTTTCAACATTTTTTTGTTTTTAATCAAACAAAAATTTACACAAATTAAAAATCAGAAATCACAACAAAACAAACGGCAATTTGACAATTTAATTCTGTCATTTGATTAGTGTTGCCAGTGTATGATCCCTGGTTGCCAGTAAAATAAAAAAAAGTAGTGTTGAGCTACTCCTGCATCTGTTCGTACAATTGAGTTGAATCAAGTAAGTAAATTTTGTTCAAGTACATATATGAAACAAATGTATCTACCCAAGCTTAACGAATTGAGCAATAAATTGTAGGTCCCTTCCATTTGTGCTAAAAATTTAATGCGTACAACATTAATTGTTGCAAGATGCTAGGCCTTAACTCGTCTCAAGCTGTCGCGCTAGCTGTTTATTTTCCAAGTAAAGCCACAGGGTCTCCGCTCTATTTTATGTTCGAGTTCTCAAACAAGTTTTTCAGTTTAAGATCTGGCAATGCTAACTAATCAAATTTAACAAGTGAGATAACGCTTGCTAGCTATAAATATTCAGGGATATTTGTGTCCAAGATTTGTTTTGTTATCAGTGTGCACCTCTAAAAAATATTAATTTTCAATTAACCAGAGCTAGCTGATTAAAGAATTGTTTCTGCTACTGGATTAGAACCATTTCATATGTGCTGTGGGGAGGACGAGTAATCTGTTGCGATGTCGGATCTTAAAGAGAAAACGATTTTGGTTACTGGGGCTGGACAAGGTATGTATACACATCCATACGTACATCAATATTTATATTTACTTTTACAGGAATTGGAAATGCATTATGCAAGCACTTATCAACATTAGGGGCAAATGTAATCGCAGTCTCCCGCAATTTGGAACGTTTAGAGGCATTAAAAGCAGAGTTCCCATCGTTGGAGATTATTCAGGTTGATCTCAACAGTTGGACGGAAACAAAAGAGGCTCTGGCTGCAGTACCCCCTTTAGACGGATTAGTAAACAATGCTGGAGTTGCAATCATCAAACCATTTACCGAATTGACGGAAGATGACTTTAACTCGTATGCCTATTCGCCATCGACTGGCAATGCATCGGAAAATAATTTCTGCCTCGTTTCAGCACGTTCAATGTTAACATAAAAGCTGTCTTCTGTGTAACACAAGCAGTAGCCGACAAACTTAAATATGGTTCCAACATTGTAAATGTTTCATCTTTAGCATCGACAAGAGCATTTCAAGGTCATGCGGCGTATGGTGCTACGAAGGCTGCAGTAGATTCGCTAACTAGAGCCTTGGCACTTGAATTTGGACCACGAAAGATTCGTGTTAATTCCGTAAACCCTACAGTTATCCTCACTGAAATGGGAATCGCAAATTGGAGTGACCCAAGAAAGGCGGGACCACTGATAAATCGCATTCCACTGGTACGTTTGGGAGAAGTTGACGATGCTCTCAAATCGATTACCTACTTATTAAGCTCTCAATCAAGCTTTGTGAATGGACATCACCTTCTATTAGAAGGTGGATACTCCGTCACATAATAGGAAACGTCCTGTAACTTTTGTTTTGTTTATATTAAAAATTAAATGATTCCAAATAAATCATGTACATATATGTAGTTTTATAACCACATTTGCTCTGATTAGATTTATCCCACCTCACGTTTAAATCACACCTGGGGCCTCCAGATCTGGGATTGCAAGGTGGGGGAACTTACTCATAGCTTCCCAATATTGCGCATGATCAATAATACAAAAAGCTTGCGACATTTATTAAATTCGTGCAGATTCACTGCAGATAATCAGTCGCAGTCCCCACTAGTTCGTTTGAAAGATGCTGACGATGCTCGATCGAATTTTACGACTTGACATCATCTATACACTTATGGAAGATGAATATTCCGTCACACGACGTGAAATAATTAAAACAAACTGAAGCAAGCTTCTATTATTTATATTTTTTATATCAAAAAGAATTGAAGGATTCCTCGAAAGTACCGCCCAAAAACAGGCTATATAGACCATGACTTACGACAAAACAAAACACGAATAACCCCAAATCATACAGCATCTTATTGAGAATCCCAATAAGTTTTATAAGTAACCCGGCTTTACCTATATTTATGCCGCTTACCATTAAAATCAAATCCACCATTGGATTGAGAGGTCTCTCTCGTCGAAAGGCAACAAGCTCCAGGCATTCCAACGCCAAAAACAGCCCAAATATGCTTAAAGAAACGATTGCACTTAAACCTATAACAAGCAATGTGTAGGTTAATGCACTAACTGCTACTATATGCGTTCGGGTGGTTAAAAATTTCTCGAATTTAGTTTCTGGTTCTACGATAGGTGTGCTGAACAGGTTCGAAGTATCCCAGTCATTATGATTCGGCGTTGTTGCTGATGTTGTTACATACGAAGGGTTGTAGTTGTTCATATACTCCGGATATTCGATCTCGGGATCCGAATATGTCTCTGTTGAATAAGTTTTACATTCTAAAAGAAGAAAATTGATTAAAAAAATCTCCCGTTAAATGAATTTTATTGCACGCACTGTGGGCTGGAGAAGTATCCCTCTCTGTGCCACTAAGTTTATCCAGCCTGCTTTTAGCATTTTCAAGAATCCTTCGTCTCCGGGCTTCCCTTCGAGCTAGTAAATCATTCTGTTTCTTTTCGTTGCTTTTTTCAATTTCTGACTGAGACTCTTCCAACAGTTCAGACATTTTTTTACAATTCAATTTTAATTATTTTCCTTTTTCATCAAATGTCATGCCAGTCCAATGCAGAGTTCCCACATCACAAAAATTAAGCAGTATCAGCAGTGCAATGATGTCATCATTTGGTTAGTTGCTTACGTCTACGCAGAAGTTAAGGTTCCCTCTACATTAGGCGGAATAAATAAGAGGTAATGCAAATGTGAGATAGGTACTGCTTATTTGTGCTTTTAGAGGAATAGTAATACCATCAAAAAATTTGATTGAGCTCTTCAGAAATGTATGAGAAGTGATCGAATCGCATTTTGTCGAAATCTTCATTGGGGGTTCTTACGCCAAAGGGAGGCATGCTTGATATCACCGAAGACTTATACTGAAGTTTGTCAACTTTGAAGCGCCAACAAACGCTGCAATAAGCATGAACCAATTAATCAGTTTTTATGTCCACAAGAAAACGGGGAAAATACTGGTTCAACAAATTCCACCAACTAACAATTTTTGTAAGACACTCAGAGGAATACGTTTCGAGGAAGAAATATTAAGCCCGTAAACCATATGGATGGCAGCTAATGGCGGCAATTGCACGCAACAGTGAGAACCTTTGTCGATTGGTGACAACATCGTCATATAGCCCTTAAAACGAATACTACGTTGCAAAAAGGGCGACTTGCGAAAGGCTTTCGACATCTTCAAATAGTTGTTTCTTATACATCCATCGTCATAGATATAACAAATATTTTTCACTGAACTATTTTGAAAATACCTACTTCGAACGCACTTATGATTTGACACTTCCACAGTGGATGCCAGCTGACGAGCCTTTTTTCCGAAAAGAACCTAGAATTGGATACATTAATTTGATTGAAAATCAAGAATATATTATAAATTAATCATGTGGTCTGATACACTTTTAATCGTATTTATTTCTATATGCACAGCGTTTTTGGGTGAAGGTGTGTAACGATAAGTTTCATTTAAGAATTGCTTTAAATTTGATTATCGCCCCCATAAGGTCTTACATGGGTACTCGTCTATCGGACGGAAAAGTACATCAAGCTCAAGGGGGAGGTGGAAAAACAGAGCAAAAAATGTAAGTAAATTTCATGAAGCTTTGAGTTTCAATGCTGTAAATGCATACTTTTCTAGTGGAACGGCGAAAAGAGATCCATGGAGATTCCTTAGACAAATCGCATAAAAAGAAAATCGAGCGGGATGAGGAAAAGCTGAAAAATAACAACAGAGACTTGTCGCTTGTTAAAATGAAGTCGATGTTTGCAACAGGGTTTGCATTTACGGCTCTACTAAGCATGTTCAACAGCATGTATGCTAATAATTGTTTATTTTCGATAGAGAGCAAAGCCTAATAAGGTTTCTTTTCAGATTTGATGGTCGTGTTGTAGCTCGCCTGCCATTTATTCCAATTTCTTGGATTCAAGGATTGAGCCATAGGAATTTACCAGGAGATGAGTATACCGAATGCTCATTCATTTTTCTTTACATACTGTGCACTATGTCAATACGACAGAATATCCAAAAACTTTTGGGCTTTGCACCATCGCGAGCCGCCAGTAAGCAAGGCGGCAGTCTATTTGGTCCGACACCTGGGCAATTCAAATAAAATCTAAACTCCATTTTTTTTTATTGCTAGTATGTACTAAAATAAACGGATAGATTTCAATTAATATGGATTTATTTGTTTTACTAACGAATATGGCATTTCTGATGTTTTCTAATTACTTTATTAATAATGCTCAATGAAGCAAAGTGCGTCTGAGGGAACTGTACTTAAGAACCAAACAAACTTACGAAAGAGTTGCGAGAGAAATGTATTTACCTAGCTATTCCAGCAGCAGTTTTTTGGAAACTAAGCTCAGCTTTCATTTAGAAACTTACCTAATGCGAAAAGGCGGTAACAAATAAAGATTCCTTTAAAAGAAGGGAGAGCCTTAACAGACTTGACGAAACCACAAGTGGCAGTCTAAAGAAGGACAAGGGTAGTAATTCTGTAAAACGATAGCTGACTGTCTTTCAGATGATCATGAAAAAGATAGTGAGAGGAGAGTTGCTTTCTGTAAAGCGATAGTGATACTATCGTTTTCATTATCACTTTATTTTATTTCTGACAGGACTGTACACATAAATTGGTGAGAGTAGTTTGAAGGACATGTGGTAACAGTTCAAAAATAACAACCTACGGCGTGCTGAAGATTACTACTACATCCGCCATTTGTCAGTTTACTCAGTGAGTGCGAAAGAGATAAATAATGTTTTATTTTTTATCGCTGACTGAAAAAGTTTATTCTGACGTCACAATCAAATATTTTCTTCAAATTAGGAGTTAAACAATTTTCAAAGACAATTCAATTTTAATTTCTGCCGTTATATTTTGAAAGAGAATAATAATTGTCTCAAAAGATGAGAAATTTGTTTTTAGGTGCGCTTTTTAAACGAAGTGGCTGGTTTCTCCATTTAATGTGTTTCGTAAAAAGTTTGCTTTCCATTCCGTTAACAACTTCAAGAATAATTTTAAAGAGAGTACTTTGCCCGATAGGTCCAATATAGTCGGATGAAACAAATCACTGATATCCGCCGGATTGCAGCGTTTCTATCTGAAAAACTAATTCGAGGATAGGTAGTATAAAAGTTGTTCTTTCCTATCTTGAAGGTGCAAAGCATCTTATATATGTACTATATTTGCATGCTTGGATAGTCGGTACTTTTGTACGAATACTTGGGCACACTTTCTCTTAACTATTGTATTTGGAGTATTTTCCATGTCACTTGAATCCCTATTACTACCATCATTCAATAAAAGCCAATAACTGTTAAGCGAAATTGATTTATTTTGTTTTATTTACGAGAAAAATGACTTTTTCTTAGAAGACAATACCAAAAACGACACCTAAATAGCTATCTTCTCGAAAATGACAGCAAAACGACAGCGCTGCCACTTTGCTACGATCGTAGCAAAACTGCTACGCGATTTCCAAAGAAGTAGATTTTGCTACGCTGCTACGCACTCTCCCTAATATCCCAATTTTTGCTACGATTTTTTGAAACACGAACTTTTAACAAGAAACTTGTAATTTTTAGACCTCTCATAATCACAATCACAATTTAAAAAAAAATAAACGAACGTAATTTCAAACTATTCACTTCCACGACTCCAACTTATGTTACTGTTCGTCCTTGCCCTACATAAGCAGTATATATTTTTTCGGATGTGTTTGAAATGTGACTGGATTCGGACTGGAGTTCCAGTGGAATTTCAATGATGCTTTTGCTACGCAAATTTGGTTTTGCTACGCAAATTTGGTTTTGCTACGCAAATTTGCTACGGGATTTTTTTTCTTCGTGGCAGCACTGAAAACGATAGTAAACTATCGTCTATCGTTTTACGGAAAGCTAAAATTTCAGAGGGATAACTCTTCTCACTCTCGTTTGTCTTCTCTCTCTCTGGAGACAGTTTATGTAGTTACAGAAACCAAAACTATCATTAATGATATCTAGTGATGGGCATATTCGAGTGATTGCAATAATCGAGTTAATAGTATTCGAGTGATCTGTATAATCGCGTGATCATTCGAAATATGAAATGATATGAAGAATGAGAAAAAATGGAGGAAAAAACTATACCAATCCAATGCCTTTTTGGATTTTACTTTTCTCTATTCAAGCAAAACACAAAATAATACATTTTTGAAATAACATTTCATAAGCAATGTTTTTGTACTGTCCTTTTGAAAAGATTTCCAGACGATTGAAGCTTTTCCACCAGGTTTCATTTTTGTTTTGAGTTTAACTGAATTTCTGTATAAAAACATAATATTAGTTAAAATGTCAATGATCAAATTAGTAAACTATCTAACCTACCATAAAAGTTATTAATCCAAGCAGAAGACAAGATTTGGCGCACATACGGGTATACAACTGCACAACTGTGTTCGGGTTCCGAGTGGTTCGGTATTGGTTGCTTTTACTTTATTTTATTTGCACTCGAATGAAAAGAAAATCAAAAACGAGCATTCCATTCAACTGCTCGAAATCCGAGTGATCTATTTGTGCTCGACTGATAAGGAAAACACAAATTTCATTCTACATCGCAAATGTATTCGAGTTCGAGTTCGAGTGATTGGATATGATATGGGTAGTTGCTCACAACTCGAATGAAAAGACAAAGAGAATCGATGATTACCACTGAGTGAGAGACTTTCCAAGGGTTGTATTTGTTTTCGATGGGGTTGAATTGGTGTGTGCCTGTGCTCTGTACACTGTGCTATGCAGGAGTGTATTGTGTTGTGTTGTGGTAGTTGTGCTTGTGAATTGTGACATTGGGACTTTTGTGATACATTTTGTTCTAGTGTGGAGAATGAGATGTATACTATAAAAAAAGATATGGAAGTGAGTGAGGGTATAGAGCAACTCGAGCGATTTAAGATATAGAATCGAGATCACTCGAGACATATCAGTAATCGATTATAATCGATTTTATCACTCGAATGCGCCCATCACTAATGATATCTTTTGAGAGACTATGGTTTTACAGAATTACTACCCAGGCTTATCATCCTCAATCATTCGCGTTATATTTTTAACACGAAAGAAATGGAGCTTATATTGCATATTCCAAACCGTGGTCTATAGGTTTCTCGTATTATTTATCCTCTCAGTGATTAAAAGCATTATAGGTTTGCTAAGGACAGGTAGTCTTGTAATTTACTTATATTGTAGACTCCCTAATGCAAGTGCACAACCTGTGTTGTTATCAAGACCCCATCTATCCGTACTAGATCCTTGTGATACTTTGGCATAAGGATTATCAGAAGGATTTGATTATCGAAACTAGCTAGGTGCTTCCGCTTTGGCATGCCCTTCCAACTTGCGCAGGCCACCTGCATGTGTTATTCCTTTGGGTAGATTTAAAGATTCTCAGGGTCGGAGCAATTTTACTTGTTGTATTTGGGCTATTCTGAATTTGTGAAAAGCCCATACAATTCGCTGTTGTATCTTCTCTTCAGCTCACCGTATATGCAGGCGGGAATATAAAAGCACCCAAGCGAACTGTTTCGTATTTGTACAGTACGGGTACGTGACCGGATGGTAGTTGACAATGCTTTCCATGACCTTATATAGCCCTGATGTTAAATCTATGGGTTAATAGTTAGACGGGGAGGGTTTATCGGCTTTTTTGGGAACTAACTGTGTGCGCAACTTTTCATCCATCCGGAAGTGGAAGACCTTACACAGAGGTTTACACAAAGTAGAAGAACGCCTCTTTAAAACAGAGGAGAAATCCCATTTGTCTATAGTTCCGAAGAGTTTTGAGAACAGTTCGGGATAGGTGGAGTGAGAGGTATTTGGTAAGGTAAAATTTGCTGCGAAAGGCGCAGTGAGGCTTTCTCATTAGGGTCCGTGAGGTCGCGATGTATGCGTTACTCTATATATATGTATATATATAGTCCATGATGTTATCATTGTTAAAAAGAACCTAATACTCGCCAAAGAAAGTTTGGACGTGTAGGATACATTTTGCAACTGTTGTACAGGGATCTGTTGGGCTGGTAGCCATGGTGGCAGGCCTTTTTTTCTTCTTTTCCTTTTAAGTGACGCAAACAAATTAAAGATTCTAGTAACGAATATAACCAAGACACTTTATGTTAAAATGAACAGTTGCGTTAAATACAATTTATAGCTTAAATGAATTCTCAATTATTATAGAGCATAGAATACAATACAAATAACCTTAAATGAATTAGTTATTGTAATATGTTATCGAAAACTATATGCATTGTTAAATACTGGTAATATAATTGAAATTCACGCAAAATTTATTATATCTGCTGTGTGTGGGACTCAAAATTTACTTCTTCTTACTCTTGCCCAATGTCAATGTATGAGAAGCAACCATTTGTGCCTTGCGCCTATTGAATTCAACAAATTCTTCCTCGAGTTTCTTTCTTGATTCTTCAAGCTTTCGTTTTTCATCGGCATGATCCTTTTTGAGTTTATCGAATTTGGCATGAAGCTGGTAAATGGAAGAGAATGATTTTCGTTAGTAAAATTCATTGCTTCAATACTATGCCGATTTTACCTCTTTTTCGCTTTCCTTTAGCTCAGCTTCCTTCTCCTTAACACGCTGTACAAACATTTGTCTGACTTCCTCTTCTTTAGCTTGAAGTTCAGCTAAATGCTGTGACCGCTTGGTTTCAAACGTTTGTTGGAATGATACCTGTAAAATAATAAGTACTAATTTATTAAGCCTTCTGACTAGGTACAAGACTTGAAGAGAACTACAATAGTTTATTAGTAGTTTCGTCTACCTAGACTCTGCTATACACCCATCGAAGGATATAGCAGCTCTTGGTAGCAGGACAAAATCTTTAACTACATATTTTCAATACACTTCTTTCTCTAAGAGTCTTCTCATCAATAGCGTTTGCTTACCGGTTTATTATCACTGTCTACGTCGGTGAAACCCATTTGCTCGAGGCGCTTCTGACGATAGAGCTCGTAATGGCGTGTATGAGTCTTCTCACGCATGTCTTCCATATTCGTTCGAATCAACATTTCTCGCAGCTTCACAAAGTCACAGTGCGTTTCATTTTCCACCTGAACTGTACCCCATGGATATTGCCGAGCCCGAATCATTTTATTAGCCACTCGTACAAACTCTGTGCTGCCCACTACAGCAAACGGCACATGGGCATTCATTGCGGTGTTTGTTTCGGCTACTGTTTCATCGTCCGTTGGAAATTGGTAAATTTGAACACCGTTGTTGCTAAGTTCCTGAATAATTTTTGCCTTGAATCGCTGCAGTTCCGCCTTAGATATGGTATCAGCTTTAGCGATAATCGGAATGATATTAACCTTGGTGTCAAGTTTCTTCATACAGACCAAGTCCAAGGATTTAAGTCCATGGCCAGTCGGGCAAATAAAGTACAAGCACACATGTATACGACTATCGTGGCATGTTGACAATGAACGTTTTATTTTTAACTCTTCCTGCAGATACGCCTCAAACTGAGCATCAATGTAGTCAACGACTGCTTTAAAGGAGTCATCCTTGTTGATTTGGTCTCCATAGCCAACTGTGTCGCATATGGTCAACTTCAAGCGTACATTACTCTCCTGCAGCTCATAGGTATGGGCCTTTAGTTTCACGTTTGGCAAAGTATGGGGACTGGGTGTTGACTCGAAGCTAGTATTGAACAAGGTGTCCATGAGCGTGGATTTTCCCAAACCAGTTTCGCCTGCATAATAGGTAAACATTGAGTTCTAAGTGTGCCCAAGCTTTTTAAATAATTCCTTACCGATGCACATGATGTTGAAAACGAATCCATTTTGAACGCTTTTGTTGACCAGCTGATCAGGTAGACTGTCAAATCCAACATGTCCTGATTGCTTTAGATTTCGGAGGTGTTGTTCGTACTGTAAGCAAAAGAAATTAATATTTTTTTTTTATGTTTTCATCTCAATACAATCAATACAAGATAATAAATTCTTCTCGCCATGCAACCAGCTTCTTCAAGAAATTATTTCAAACTAAACCAATTTTCGATGTATACGGCAGTATCACAATTACGAAGAGAACATGTTCTCCACCCGAAGAACTCCTTAACCTACTTTATCGCCGCAACACTTTACATCAAGGGTGAATATTTCGATGATTTTCATTGTGCGAATAATGTTGTGGACATGAATCCATGTTTATTCTTTGTTAAGTTCTGTCAGATGAGCTGCAAGCGAGGAGGGTAAATTGTGGTTATAGGACTTAGCTTATAGAACCCTGGTCATTTTTGTCTTTTCAACGGAACGATAGTTTGCGTTTGCCTAGAGGTCTTTATGTTTATGTTTTTGAAATTCATGTGGAATCACAATGTTCACAGCTCATCTTATAGAATTGTTCAGCTCAAATCATAAGAGAACGGGTCAGGAAGTAATAGGGACTATTAGTCGACAACGGAAGAGGCAGTAAATTGGTATAACGTTCCAAAGAGGCGACAGTTTCATGACTAACTGAGCGATAGAATGTAATCTGTTCACCTACGGCGGCAGAAAATTTATGTAGATGAAAAATACACAGCACCGAATAGTGAAGAAGGAATCGGCAACTGTGTTACGAAAGCAGAGCGCCCCTAGAGCTATTAATTTAGCTTTTGCTAAAAGACAGCAAAAAAAAAAAAACAAGTGGAGGTATGTATGTTTTGGCTTTTCGTTAGTCATACAGGGTTTGATTTATAAAACTTTGATATAATTTATGAAACACTAACACAAAAATACGGTTGAGCCATTTGTTTGAATTAAAATAGTTAAAACTTAAACTTTCAGAGATTGTTTGAACACTCACTGCAAATTCTCAACTAATCCGAGCCACGAAATTAACGACGATAACTGTCGCGACTCAGCATCTCGTCCGCTCATTAGTGTAATGTAGTGCGATTTTTAAATGTTCATTAATGAAAAACGTTGTAATGTGTAGTTATAAAAAGATAAATACATATACACATACGAACATATATTTAGGAGTGAATAATTATGTGAAATTTTAAGATTTTTTTGCAGACGGACTAACTATTTTGTCCTACAAATGCTGTAAAGGTCACCAGAACTTTATAAGATCACATCACCCGTTGGACAGCTACATATTTCGTAATGAACTAATGATGAGCGTATGTAGATTTGAAGTGCATTTGTATGTTAAGCCGATCCGTCGTTCTTGAGTAAGCTGAATGCGCTTCATCGTCGACAACTCTTGTGCGATATGGCACAGAACATTTAAGTAGGGCCATGGGATTTGGGAAAGAATTGGAAAGATCTGAGGCAATGATTCAGTAACCATATATGATTGCGCGTTTGCGTAGTAGAGGCGTCAGGATCAACAAGGAGAAGCTAGACATAAGTAAATGCATACTATGTAAGTTATTAGACGTAGTGGTGAGCAGTACAATTTAATGCACCATAGGACCTCTACGTCTTGTCACCATGTTACGATTTTGAAACATATGGGACGAATGTGTTCTCAATTTTCACACTTTATGCCGTATTTCCTATAAGTCGAAAGTTTGCTAAATATTAACGCAAATGGAATCTTTTTGTTTTTGTTTTTGAATCGATAAAATTTGAGCGCAACAGCAAAGTTAATATGTGTATGCAGCTCATTGAAACGAAACTCAGTTCGAAGAATGATTTACAATACTTCTGCGTCCACTTTTCTACCGCTGCCGCAGATTCAGTTATTTGCTCACAGCATGAGAATTCATAAATTACTCACGCCGTGCCTTTATAAACGATTTTTCCCCGCTCTTCCCCGGAAGTAACAAATTGGCTTTCCATCCAGAACATTTGCTCATTACAAGCAATGTACAACAATTATGTGCCACAAAATGGTGTGCTGCAATTCGAAAGCTGAGCGGCCTCGATAACGTAGACAACCCAGAAAACGAAAAGAGGAAGAACACAAACGAGGTTTTTTTTTTTGTTGCGGGCGCACTTGCACTAAATACATTTAATTAATCTCGATCATTAGTACCCATAGGTTTCAACACCAATCCGTTTTTAAATGGAAGGAGTTATTAGTCAGCGGGGTAAAGCAAATGCAAAGGATGCAACGCCCTTTTCGGAAAATAAACAAAAACCACAAAGGAAGAAGAAACTTATGCGAGTTTTCAAAACAATTTAATAGCAAATGCTGCACAAATAAGTACTTTAAATTCCTTTGATAATTCCACTTCAACGGCTGCCATCGTAATTAATTTTCACAATTATTACAATTTAACAAATAATAAAAACTAGATTTCCCCAACGACGTTATGAATAAAGGCAAATTCCACTTATTGCTGCAACTTAATTCAATATGCCAGAGAAGAGAACATAAAAATGTAGATGGCACACCAATTACGTTCCACAACTTTTGAAATGTGTCATCAAATAAATGTTAAGGCCCAACCACAATAGAATGGGACAGAAGATGTTATAAGCTAGGCGTCAAATTATCGCATGCACTAAGGCCCGTTCATACGATAATATGGTCACCACATGCTACAACTAATTGTAATCCCAGTTACGAACTTAACTGTTTAAACCTTTCTAATCAACGGACTAATTTTGTTTAGTCATGAACTAGTATGTGCACTGCAAAATGCTTACTTAAACTTATCATGGTGGACTCGAGCCTTAAACAGTAAGCGTGTCCACTTAGCTGCCTCCATTTTTGCATTCCCAGGTAACTAAGGTCCCTTAAAACACACAAGTTGGGATCTTAATTTACTGCACAGTCCTTATGGACTAGATTGCGAGATTCCCCGGGCTGAAAAGCTAGTGTTCAATCGCTTTAAATGTTCCATTCTCTTTACTCATTATGTTTGGAATATTCTGACTAGGTAGAAGCCACTGTAAAGCTCATATGATCTTCTTTGCAGCTTATTTTAAAATCAAGTCTTTAAAATAGGGACCAAAGATCATCGGAAGGACTTTTTTCTCGAAACAGCGTAGGTAGATATCATCCAGTTAAGTTATAAATTTAAGTGTGAACTCACTCTTAACATGCACCCATATTCGAATCGATTTCGAAAAAAAAAAATCAGACAAATTTTGACATTACAAAAAAAAAAAAAAAACAAAAATGATAGTCGTCCACAAGTGTAGATTCTAATTTTATTTTTGTTTTTTTTTTTCTTAAGGACATTTTGTAATAAACTAAAGTAGTCAATTAACATATCGTTCACGAAGACTTGACAAATATCCTCAGTTAAAATACATTGAAAGGACTTCAACCATGGACGACGATTTCTCTACAACAGATTTCCAGAAGAAATTAAAGAGATCCTCAAGTGAAGAGTTTGTCGATTTGAATTTCTTTGGTTCGGATAATGATAATAATGAAATATACTCATTAAAAAGATCTACATCCAGCAATGCCGACGCAGACCGTACTAGCGATGATAATAAAAAGAATGCGAAAACAAAAAAAGAACTTGAAGAAGAAGAGCGGGAAAAAATGCAAGTGCTAGTATCAAATTTTACGGAAGATCAACTGGACAGATATGAAATGTACCGCCGGTCAGCATTTCCTAAAGCAGCAGTGAAACGTCTTATGCAGACCATTACTGGCTGTTCTGTTTCGCAAAATGTTGTGATAGCAATGGCCGGAATTGCGAAAGTCTTTGTTGGTGAAATTGTTGAAGAGGCATTGGATGTGATGGAAACTGCAGGAGATTCTGGAGCGTTACAACCAAAGTATTTGAGAGAAGCCGTGCGGCGACTTCGGTCAAAGGGTAGAATGCCTATAGGCAAGACATCAAAACAATTTTTCAGACTGAATTAATTAAAGTTTTTATTTTATCAATAATGTATGTATTTTTATTTTTTAATTAAAATCTATTACAGCGTTAAGTGATTAGTGGTGTAGGATAATATACCACGGAAAATTAAGATGATTTACTGCTTTGAAAAACGCCTCGCTTAAAGCCTAGTTTTGGGTGGTTCTTGTCCACTCCACCTTTCACCATTTGCTCTGCATAGAAAATAAATATTTAGAAAGAGACAAAGAAGAAACAGCTATTCAAGAACCTGTATCAATACAAGATAAAAATAGGCAAGAAAGTCGCGATGCTATCTCAACTAGCCCAAACTAATCTTACAGTAAACTAAATCCTAAGAACTCAGAAGCCCTATGGTCTAAAGGCAAAATAATGTATTGGATCTAGAGCAAGGGAGTTGTTATAGATCGATTTCCATATGAATTTAAGACAATAAAGGTCCGATTTCGTATTTTACTGCTGTGTTTCATAAGCAGTTATATAAAGAAAAGAGATTTAGCATTAATTGTTAATCAATTCACCTATTTCCCCATATAGACAAGTTTGTTAACAGAGCCTTTCTTTTCTGCTCTATTTTGAGGCTGCCTAATTCACTAAATGTGAAGATATGACGGATTCGAGAATTCTCAGGACAAATTCGGCACTATAAAAAAAACAGTGAATCGATCCTACTCTTAATAACGCTGCCTGAACGTTGGTGGATTACGTTGAAGGACTCATCCTTTCTGCTTTACGATGCCATCGTCTCTACAGAGCCCTAGTTATCAGAAAAATATAATGATTATGTCCGCTTCTACACAGTTTATAGTAAGGGTGTGTAGTGTAGGTCAATGTTTTAACGCATCGGAAAGTGTATTTGGGATGCCTTTATTCATTTTGTCGATCCTGTCTATCCAGTCAACATTATAATAATGCATGCGACATTGTTTCTGCATAGTTGTTACATAAATAAGTCATTTGCCCACCCAATAGTTGAGACATGAATTAATTGAAAATATTTATTCAACCGTTTAAGGGTCTTATTACAAATAAAATGTACACTGCTTATTATTCTCACAATTACCGCTTCTTAATTAAAATTGGAAACTAAAAATTTAAATCCACCCACCGATGGCATTGTGAGAAGGTCTTGCTATGCCGCTCCAACTTTTTCCAGAACGAATGGAGCTGTAAGGAATGTTTTATGAAGAATTATTTTTCAAGTTTTGAGCTATGTATTGGACGAGAACTAACCTACTCGTATGGCGGCGCAAAGGATACCGAAAATTATGAAATTTGTCCGAACGTTGTCGCGGACCCGTTTTTGCTCCTCAGCTGGGTCAACTTGTGGTGGCATACGAAACATTTTCTACGATTGCTTAAAGGTGCCTTTTCGAAAACTTAATAATTTATGTAAAATAAATAAATTTTCTATTAAAACACTCGTGTAAAATTCAGAGCAATTCTTAAAGTGACATGTGTTATCAACGCAGTGTAATGCAGAATAAGCAAATGCTGCCAAGTTTGTTCTTACATAAATTCTATCCACATCCATGAATCAAAATATAAACGATTATATAAAAGATTATTATTATTCCCGAATCCGAAAGTACACATATACAGGGCTTTTCAATAAGAGCGCTACAAAAGTTTTTTTAAATAAAACAAAAACGGTTTTGGATATCAATGAAATTCTTTATTCCTGTGAAAGTACGTTCGATGCCATTATGTATGGAACTCGATTTCTTTTGCATGGCCACCACGGGCACGCTTGCAGAAGTCCAGACGCTGAACCCAATTTTCGACGGTTTTCAAGCATAAATCGGCCGATACTGCTGCAATTTCACGTTCGATATTCGTACGAAGTTCATCAATCGTCGCTGGCTTGTTGGCATAGACCATAGACTTGACGTAGCCCCACAGGAAATAGTCTAACGGCGTCAAATCGCACGACCGAGGCGGCCAAGCGACTGGACCATTTCGTGAGATAACACGTTCTCCAAACTTGGTTTCCAATAAATTTATTGTGACATTCGCTGTGTGGCTTGTGGCGCCGTCCTGTTGGAACCACATGTCCTCCAAGTCCATATCATCCAATTGGGGCCAAAAATATTCGGTTATCATTGAACGGTAGCGATCCCCATTCACAGTAACGTGCCGGTCTTGATCATCACGGAAGAAGTACGGCCCAATGACGCCGCCGGCCCATAAACCACACCAAACCGTAATTTTTTCGGGATGCAATGATGACTCATGGAGTACGTGTGGATTGCTGCCTGACCAATACCGCATATTTTGTTTATTGACGAAGCCATCCAGCCAGAAATGAGCCTCATCGCTGAAGATGATTTTTCGATGAAAATCCGAATCATTTTCAAGTTGTTGCTCAGCATAATTCACAAACATACGACGCTTCTGGTGGTCAAGCGGCTTCAGTTCTTGCGTCAATTTAATCTTGTAAGGATGTAGGCCAAGATCTTTTCGCAAAATTCGCCACAACGACGTCACAGAGATGCCCAACGCTTGAGAACGACGTGTGAGAGACACATTTGGGCTTTCTGCAACTGAAGCCTCAGCGGCAGCAATATTCTCGACACTACGGGCACTTCTTTGGCTCACTGGCACGGGAACATTTTGTACGGTGCCTGTGGATTCAAATTTTTCCACTAGACGCTCAATTGTTGATCTGCTAGGACGATTATGACGACCATAAATTGGACGTAGCGCTCTTAACGTTGAGGCCACTGACTCCGAATTGCGGTAGTAAATTTTAATGATTTCGACTCGTTGTTGGCTCGTATATCTTTCCATCATGAAATGGCAAACCTTACTGAAGATAAATGTCAAAAAACCGCAAGAAAAATATGGCGTCATTTACTGTCCCTGTCGCTCTACTTTTGTAGCGTCCCTATTGAAAAACCCTTTACATGCGTAATATAAAAAAAAACTTTTTAATTTTTATACAACATTTTTGGTTTTTGTCGATTATGTTGAGCAGATTTTTTAAATCAAGTCTAATCTCAAGTCTAACTCATCTCCATCTATCACGTGTATATCACACCCCCATCATGTGCCTATCACACCTCTATCACGTGTTTATCACACTCCCATCACACGTCTATCACGTGCCTATCACACAAATATCACATCCCTATTACGTGAATATCACACCCCTATCACGCGCCTATCACACCCATATAACGTGAATATCATACCCACTTCATGTGCCTATCACACGTGCCTATCGCGTCCTTTTAACGTGCCTATATCAACTCTATCACACCCCTATCATGTGCCTATCACACCTCTCTCACATGCTTATCATACACTTATCACGTGCTTATCATACCCCTATTACGTGATTATCACACTCCCATCACACGAATATCACGTGCCTATCACACCACTATCACGTGCCTACGGCACGACACGGAACGTCACACGGCACATCACACGGCACGCCACGTCATGGCAGGTCATGGCACGGCATGGCACGGCATGGCACGGCACGGCACGGCACGGCACGTCACACGTCACGGCACGGCACGGCACGGCACGGCACGGCACGTCACACGTCACGGCACGGCACGTCACGGCACGGCACGTCACGGCACGGCACGGCACGGTACGGCACGGCACGACACGACACGGCACGGCACGGCACGGCACGTCACACGGCACGTCACACGGCACGGCACGGCACGTCACGGCATGGCAGGTCACGGCACGGCACGTCACGCCACGGCACGGCATGGCACGGCATGGCACGGCACGTCACGGCACGGCACGGCACGTTACACGCCACGACACGTCACGGCACGTCACGGCATGGCACGCCGGCATCACGGCCGTGACTTTACGTGCCGTGATAATAACCAGATGATAATAACCAGATGATGGGGGTGTGATAGGCACGTGATAGGGATGTGATAGGTACATGAGGGGGGTGTGATAGGCACGTGATAGGGATGTGATAGGCACATGATGGATGTGTGACATTCGCGTTATAGGGGTGTGATAGGCACGTGATAGGCGTGTGATGGGAGTGTGAGAATCACGTAATAGGGGTATGATAAGCACGTAATATTTGTATGATAAGCATGTGAGAGAGGTGTGATAGGCACATGATAGGAGTGTGATAGGGTTGATATAGGCACGTTAAAGAGACGCGATAGGCACGTGATAGGGGCGTTATAATCGCTTGGGGTGTATTGGCCACACCCTGCCAATCAGGGGTGTGATAGGCACATGATGATGCATGTCATTAGCCGAACTTTGCGAGGTAATAAAAAATCTAAAGAATAACAAGGCTCCTGGATATGACCTAATAACCGGACAGGTCCTCAAGGAGTTGCCAAATAAAGCTTTAATAAAACTCCTTTACCTTATAAATGCTGCGCTAAGAGTATTATACCTTCCAAGGCAATGGAAAGTCGCCGAAGTTATAATGGTGTCAAAACCGGGAAAACCGCCAAACGACAAAAAGTCGTACAGACCGATATCGCTTCTGCCGATAATATCAAAGGTTTTTGAAAAACTCTTATTGAAACGGTTAAAACCGGTAATTGAAGAAAGACGTTTGATTCCTGATCATCAATTCGGGTTCAGAATCAAGCATTCCACAATTGACCAGGTTTATAGAATAACCAACGAAATTGAGAAGGCCATAGAAGAGAAGAAGATATGTTCTATACTCGAGATATACCCCAAGAAGAAGGCACCGTTGTTGCTACGTTCGCGGACGATACGGCTATTCTGGCAACAGAAAATTCAGTCGAATCAGCAACTGTAAAGCTTCAACGAGCTTTGGATACAATTTGCGAGTGGACAAAGGTTTGGCGTATTGTTCTCAACGAAACCAAATCTACGCATGTTAACTTTACTAACAAGAAAATTAACAAGTTACCCGTTTTCATTAACTCGGTACAAATACCGTAGGCAAACGAAACAAAATATCTAGGAATGACATTAGATGCGAAACTCAAATGGAAGCCGCACGTTAAAAAGAAACGCGACGAGCTCGAAATTAGATTTAGAGAAATGTATTGGCTGCTTGGAAGATATTCCAAATTAAGCATGTATAACAAATTGCTCTTATATAAGCAAGTCTTAAAACCCGTATGGACGTATGGTATACAACTTTGGGGTTGTAGTAAAACCAGCAATAGAAACATTTTACAAACCCTTCAAAATAACGTGTTCAGAACAAGCGTAATGCGCCGTGGTACATTAGAAACGACGATATTCATAGAGACCTCGGTCTAGATACCCTCGAAGATGAAATAACAAATTTTGCACGCAAACTCCGCGTTCGCCTTCATGCACATTGCAATAACGCCGTACTCCAAATTCTGGACGTGACAAACCTTGTGCGCCGACTACAAAGAACGAAACCGTTCGATTTAGCGCAATAAGGGATAGCCGCTTATAATGACGGTATTAGTCATTAGGTGTGATAGAGGTGTGTGTCATAGAGGTGTGATAGGCACGTGATAGATGTGTGATAGGCACATGGGGGATGTGCGATATAGGGGTTGTGATTGGCACGTGAAAGGGATGTGATAGGCACGTGAAAGTTATGCGATAACCAGATGATGGGGTTGTGATAGGCACGTGATAGGGATGTGATAGGTACATGATGGGGGTGTGATAGGCACGTGATAGGGATGTTATATTAACATGATGGATGTGTGATATTCACGGTATTTGAGTTTGATAGGCACGTGATAGGGGTGTGATGGGCACATGATGGGGGTGTGATATTCACGTCATAGGGGTGTGATAGGAACATGATAGGGATGTGATAGGCACGTGATAAGGGTGCGATAATGGTGTGATGGGCACGTGATAGGGGTGTGATATGTGCGTGAGAGGCGCGTGATATTGGTGTGATAGTGACGTGATATGAGTGGAATAGGCGCGTTATAGTTGTGCCGTGTGACATTCCGTGTCGTGCCGTAGGCACGTGATAGAGGTGTGATAGGCACGTGATAGATGTGTGATAGGCACATGGGGGATGTGCGATATAGGGGTTGTGATTGGCACGTTTTTTTTTTTTTTTACGAGGGTAAGTGAAAATCTTTCATGAAACACCATGAGAATCTACCGCACGTGCTCATGGTAGTGTGAGATTCTTACTCACTAAAAACACCTCCCCTTTTCGTGTTGACTACGACTAAGTACGTAAAAGCCTTATCAAGTAGTTTACCTTTCGACAATAAAATTTGCATTGTGTAGGTAGCTTTCCAGTAAAAGTACCTACTAATACCGTCATTATAAGCGGCTATCCCTTATTGCGCTAAATCGAACGGTTTCGTTCTTTGTAGTCGGCGCACAAGGTTTGTCACGTCCAGAATTTGGAGTACGGCGTTATTGCAATGTGCATGAAGGCGAACGCGGAGTTTGCGTGCAAAATTTGTTATTTCATCTTCGAGGGTATCTAGACCGAGGTCTCTATGAATATCGTCGTTTCTAATGTACCACGGCGCATTAACGATTGTTCTGAGCACCTTATTTTGAAAGGCTTGTAAAATATTTCTATTGCTGGTTTTGGTACAACCCCAAAGTTGTATACCATACGTCCATACAGGTTTTAAGACTTGCTTATATAAGAGCAATTTGTTATACATGCTTAATTTGGAATATCTTCCAAGCAGCCAATACATTTCTCTAAATCTAATTTCGAGCTCGTCGCGTTTCTTTTTAACGCGCGGCTTCCATTTGAGTTTCGCATCTAATGTCATTCCTAGATATTTTGTTTCGTTTGCCTACGGTATTTGTACCGAGTTAATGAAAACGGGTAACTTGTTAATTTTCTTGTTAGTAAAGTTAACATGCGTAGATTTGGTTTCGTTGAGAACAATACGCCAAACCTTTGTCCACTCGCAAATTGTATCCAAAGCTCGTTGAAGCTTTACAGTTGCTGATTCGACTGAATTTTCTGTTGCCAGAATAGCCGTATCGTCCGCGAACGTAGCAACAACGGTGCCTTCTTCTTGGGGTATATCTCGAGTATAGAGCAAGAACAAGACTGGACCAAGAACACTTCCTTGTGGAACTCGGGCAGCGATTTCTTTGAATTCCGAGTATTCGGCTCCGTGTTTAACACGGAAAAGTCTGTTCTCCAAGTACGACTCTAAAATTTTGTACAACTCTTCGGGAAGTACCTGTCTTAGTTTTTAATTCAAGGCTTCGTGCCACACCTTGTCGAAGGCTTGAGAAACGTCAAGAAAAGCACTAGAACATATCTTCTTCTCTTCTATGGCCTTCTCAATTTCGTTGGTTATTCTATAAACCTGGTCAATTGTGGAATGCTTGATTCTGAACCCGAATTGATGATCAGGAATCAAACGTCTTTCTTCAATTACCGGTTTTAACCGTTTCAATAAGAGTTTTTCAAAAACCTTTGATATTATCGGCAGAAGCGATATCGGTCTGTACGACTTTTTGTCGTTTGGCGGTTTTCCCGGTTTTGACACCATTATAACTTCGGCGACTTTCCATTGCCTTGGAAGGTATAATACTCTTAGCGCAGCATTTATAAGGTAAAGGAGTTTTATTAAAGCTTTATTTGGCAACTCCTTGAGGACCTGTCCGGTTATTAGGTCATATCCAGGAGCCTTGTTATTCTTTAGATTTTTTATTACCTCGCAAAGTTCGGCTAATGACATGCATCATCATGTGCCTATCACACCCCTGTTACGTGGCCAATACACCCCAAGCGATTATAACGCCCCTATCACGTGCCTATCGCGTCTCTTTAACGTGCCTATATCAACCCTATCACACTCCTATCATGTGCCTATCACACCTCTCTCACATGCTTGTCATACAAATATTACGTGCTTATCATACCCCTATTACGTGATTCTCACACTCCCATCACACGCCTATCACGTGCCTATCACACCCCTATAACGCGAATGTCACACATCCATCATGTGCCTATCACGTGCCTATCACACCCCCCTCATGTACCTATCACATCCCTATCACGTGCCTATCACACCCCCATCATCTGGTTATTATCATCTGGTTATTATCACGGCACGTAAAGTCACGGCCGTGATGCCGGCGTGCCATGCCGTGACGTGCCGTGACGTGTCGTGGCGTGTAACGTGCCGTGCCGTGCCGTGACGTGCCGTGCCATGCCGTGACGTGCCGTGACGTGCCGTGCCGTGCCGTGACGTGCCGCGCCATGCCGTGCCGTGGCGTGACGTGCCGTGCCGTGACCTGCCATGCCGTGACGTGCAGTGCCGTGCCGTGTGACGTGCCGTGTGACGTGCCGTGCCGTGCCGTGCCGTGTCGTGTCGTGCCGTGCCGTACCGTGCCGTGCCGTGCCGTGACGTGCCGTGCCGTGACGTGCCGTGCCGTGACGTGTGACGTGCCGTGCCGTGCCGTGCCGTGCCGTGACGTGTGACGTGCCGTGCCGTGCAGTGCCGCGTGACGTGCCGTGCCGTGCCATGCCATGCCGTGTAACGTGCCGTGCCGTGCCGTTCCGAGCCGTGTAACGTGCCGTGCCGTGCCATGCCGTGTGCCGTGCCGTGCCGTGCCATGCCGTGCCGCGCCGTACCATGCGACGTACCGTGCCGTGCCGTACCGTGCCGCGTGACGTGGCGTGCCGTGCCGTGCCGTGTCGTGTGACGTGCCATGACGTGGCGTGCCGTGTGATGTGCCGTGTGACATTCCGTGTCGTGCCGTAGGCACGTGATAGAGGTGTGATAGGCACGTGATAGATGTGTGATAGGCACATGGGGGATGTGCGATATAGGGGTTGTGATTGGCACGTGAAAGGGATGTGATAGGCACGTGAAAGTTATGTGATAACCAGATGATGGGGTTGTGATAGGCACGTGATAGGGATGTGATAGGTACATGATGGGGGTGTGATAGGCACGTGATAGGGATGTTATATTAACATGATGGATGTGTGATATTCACGGTATTTGAGTTTGATAGGCACGTGATAGGGGTGTGATGGGCACATGATGGGGGTGTGATATTCACGTCATAGGGGTGTGATAGGAACATGATAGGGATGTGATAGGCACGTGATAAGGGTGCGATAATGGTGTGATGGGCACGTGATAGGGGTGTGATATGTGCGTGAGAGGCGCGTGATATTGGTGTGATAGTGACGTGATATGAGTGGAATAGGCGCGTTATAGTTGTGCCGTGTGACATTCCGTGTCGTGCCGTAGGCACGTGATAGAGGTGTGATAGGCACGTGATAGATGTGTGATAGGCACATGGGGGATGTGCGATATAGGGGTTGTGATTGGCACGTGAAAGGGATGTGATAGGCACGTGAAAGTTATGCGATAACCAGATGATGGGGTTGTGATAGGCACGTGATAGGGATGTGATAGGTACATGATGGGGGTGTGATAGGCACGTGATAGGGATGTTATATTAACATGATGGATGTGTGATATTCACGGTATTTGAGTTTGATAGGCACGTGATAGGGGTGTGATGGGCACATGATGGGGGTGTGATATTCACGTCATAGGGGTTGATAGGAACATGATAGGGATGTGATAGGCACGTGATAAGGGTGCGATAATGGTGGGATGGGCACGTGATAGGGGTGTGATATGTGCGTGAGAGGCGCGTGATATTGGTGTGATAGTGACGTGATATGAGTGGAATAGGCGCGTTATAGTTGTGTGATATTCGCGTTGTAGGGGTGTGATAGGCGCGTGATAGGGGTTTGATAGGCACGTGATAGGTATGTGATAGGGGTGTGATAGGCGCGTGTTAGAGGTGTTATTTTCACGTAATAGGGATGCGATAGAGGTGTGATAGGCACGTGATAGGCGTATGATTGGAGTGTGATAAGCACGTGATGGGAATAGTATATTAATGTGATAGGGGTGGGATAGGCACGTGTTAGAGGTGTGATAGACACGTGATAGGTTTGTGATAGGCACGTAATAGGGATGTGATAGTGGTGTGATAGGGATGTGATAGGCGTGTGATGGGAGGGTGATAATCACGTAATAGGGGTGTGATACGCACGTGATAGGTGTTTGATGAGCCTGTGAGAGAGGTGTGATAGGCACATGATAGGGGTGTGATAGGGTTGATATAGGCACGTTAAAGGGACGCGATAGGCACGTGATAGGGGCGTGATAATCACTTGGGGTGTATTGGCCAGGTAATAGGGGTGTTATGGACACATGATGTTATAGGGGTGTGATAGGCGCGTGATAGGGGCGTGATATTCACGTAATAGGGATGTGATATTGGTGTGATAAGCACGTGATATCCGTGTGATGGGAGTGTGATAAACACGTGATAGAGGTGTGATAGGCACATGATAATGCTGTGATAGGAGTGTGATAGACACGTGATAGACGGAGATGAGTTAGACTTGCCGTGTGCCGTGCGCCGTGCAGTGCCGTGCCGTGCCGTGCCGTGTGACGTGCTGTGCCGTGTGACGTGCCGTGCCGTGCCATGTGACGTGCCGTGCCATGACGTGGCGTGCCGTGTGACGTTCGGTGTCTTGCCGTAGGCACGTGATAGAGCTGTGATAGGCACGTGATAGATGTGTGATAGGCACATGATGGGGATGTGATATTCACGCTATAGGGGTGTGATTGGCACGTGAAAGGGATGTGATAGGCACATGAGAGTTATGCGTTAGCCAGTTGATGGGGGTGTGATAGGAACGTGATAGGGATGTGATAGGTACATGAGGGGGGTGTTATAGGCACGTGATAGGGATGTGATAGGCACATGATGGATGTGTGATATTCACGTTATTTGAGTTTGATAGGCACGTGATAGGGGTTTGATATTCACGTGATAGGGGTGTGATAGGCACATGATGGGGCTGTGATATTCACGTCATAGGGGTGTGATAGGAACATGATAGGGATGTGATAGGCACGTGATAAGGGTGCGATAGGCACGTGAGAGTTATGCGATAGCCAGTTGATGGGGGTGTGATAGGCACGTGATAGGGATGTGATAGGTACATGTGATAGGCACGTGATAGGGATGTGATAGGCACATGATGGATGTGTGATATTCACGTTATTTGAGTTTGATAGGCACGTGATAGGGTTTTGATAGGCACGTGATAGGGGTGTGATAGGCGCGTGTTAGAGGTGTGATTTTCACGTAATAGGGATGCGATAGAGGTGTGATAGGCACGTGCCGTGCCGTGCCGTGCTGTGCCGTGCCGTGCCGTGCCGTGCCGTGCCATGCCGTGCCGTGACGTCCCGTGCCGTGCCGTGACGTCCCGTGCCGTGCCGTGACGTCCCGTGCCGTGCCGTGACGTCCCGTGCCGTGCCGTGACGTGCCGTGCCATGCCGTGCCGTGCCGTGTGCCGTGCCTTGCCGTGTGCCGTGCCGTGCCGTGCCATGCCGTGTGACGTGTGACGTACCGTTCCGTGTCGTGCCGTGCCGCGCCGTGCCATGTGCCGTGCCGTGCCGTGCCTTGCCGTGCCGTGCCGTGACGTGCCGTGCCGTGCCGTGCCATGCCGTGCCGCGCCGTACCATGCGACGTACCGTGCCGTGCCATACCGTGTGACGTGTGACGTGCCGTTCCGTGCCGTGCCGTGTCGTGTGACGTGCCGTGTCGTGCCGTGCCGTGCCGTGTGACGTGCCGTGCCGTGTGATGTGCCGTGTGAGGTTCCGTGTGAGGTTCCGTGGCGTGCCGTGCTGTGCCGTGCCGTTCCGTGCCGTTCCGTGCCGTTCCGTGCCGTGCCGTGCCGTGTGACGTGCCGTGCCGTGCCGTGCCGTGACGTGCCGTGCCGTGCCGTGACGTGCCGCGCCATGCCGTGCCGTGTGACGTGCCGTTCCGTGTCGTGCCGTGCCGCGCCGTGCCATGTGCCGTGCCTTGCCGTGCCGTGCCGTGACGTGCCGTGCCGTGCCGTGCCATGCCGTGCCGCGCCGTACCATGCGACGTACCGTGCCGTGCCATACCGTGTGACGTGTGACGTGCCGTTCCGTGCCGTGCCGTGTCGTGTGACGTGCCGTGTCGTGCCGTGCCGTGCCGTGTGACGTGCCGTGCCGTGTGATGTGCCGTGTGACGTGCCGTGCCGTGTGATGTGCCGTGTGAGGTTCCGTGTGAGGTTCCGTGTCGTGCCGTGCTGTGCCGTGCCGTGCCGTGCCGTGCCGTGCCGTGCCGTGCCGTGCCATGCCGTGCCGTGCCGTGACGTGTGACGTGCCGTGTGACGTGCCGTGCCGTGTGCCGTGCCGTGCCGTGTGCCGTGCCGTGACGTGCCGTGCCATGCCGTGCCGTGCCGTGACGTGTGACGTGCCGTGTGACGTGCCGTGCCGTGTGCCGTGCCGTGCCGTGTGCCGTGCCGTGCCGTGCCGTGCCATGCCGTGTGACGTGTGACGTGTGACGTGCCGTTCCGTGCCGTTCCGTGCCGTTCCGTGCCGTGCCGTGCCGTGTGACGTGCCGTGCCGTGCCGTGACGTGCCGTGACGTGCCGTGCCGTGCCGTGACGTGCCGCGCCATGCCGTGCCGTGTGACGTGCCGTTCCGTGTCGTGCCGTGCCGCGCCGTGCCATGTGCCGTGCCGTGCCGTGCCGTGCCGTGCCGTGTGACGTGCCGTGCCGTGTGACGTGCCGTGCCGTGCCTTGCCGTGCCGTGACGTGCCGTGCCGTGCCGTGCCATGCCGTGCCGTGCCGTACCATGCGACGTACCGTGCCGTGCCATACCGTGTGACGTGTGACGTGCCGTTCCGTGCCGTGCCGTGTCGTGTGACGTACCGTGTCGTGTGATGTGCCGTGCCGTGTGATGTGCCGTGTGAGGTTCCGTGTGAGGTTCCGTGTCGTGCCGTAGGCACGTGATAGATGTGTGATAGGCACATGATGGGGGTGTGATATTCACGTTATAGGGGTGTGATTGGCACGTGAAAGGGATGTGATAGGCACGTGATAGGGGTGTAATAGGTACATGATGGGGGTGTGATATTCACGTCATAGGGGTGTGATAGGAACATGATAGGGATGTGATAGGCATGAGATAAGGGTGCGATAATGGTGTGATGGGCACGTGATAGGGGTGTGATATGTGCGTGAGAGGCGCGTGATATTGGTGTGATAGTCACGTGATAGGAGTGGAATAGGCGCGTTATAGTTGTGTGATATTCGCGTTGTAGGGGTGTGATAGGCGCGTGATAGGGGTTTGATAGGCACGTGATAGGTATGTGATAGGGGTGTGATAGGCGCGTGTTAGAGGTGTGATTTTCACGTAATAGGGATGCGATAGAGGTGTGATAGGCACGTGATAGGCGTATGATTGGAGTGTGATAAGCACGTGATGGGAATAGGATATTAATGTGATAGGGGTGTGATAGGCACGTGATAGGGGTATGACAGGCACGTCATAGGGGTATGACAGGCACGTGCTAGGGGTGTGATAGGCACGTGATAATCACGTGAAAGGCAGGGTGTGATAGGCACGTGATAGGTGTGTGTCACACACACTGTGTGATATCCGCATGATAGGCGTATAACTGGCTTGTGACTGGCGTGTTACTGCCGTATGACTAGCTTGTGACTCTCGTGTAATAGACACGTGACTATCGTTTGACTGGCGTGAGAGTCTAGGTTTTCTCGTATTTCTCACTTAGTGCGTAAACGCTGTTGAATGCTACTTTCCATATAAACGAAACGAAAATCATATTTCTCAAGTTCCGTTGAAAATGTGAGAAACGCTCCTGGCATGCCCAAGTAAGGAATATTACCGCTCATATACCTATATGTATATGTAGTGTATATGTAAATATGCAATATCATACCGAAGAATGTACCTAGTGTGTTTTGTTTGTAATTGCATGCATTTTTCAATCGTTCGCAACAGTTCAATCCTATGGCCTGCTATACTATATTTACGCACTTGTGCGTATTGGGGTAATTTCTGCTCCGAAAAATGTGGAACGCTGCACGATTTTTCGTGTCAGTTCATGCAATTTGGTGGCGAATATACAGTCAAAAACACTGCTTGAGTTAGTTCTCATTTATTAGGAATTTCACGTACCGTACCTGCTTGCGGATTCTTCTGCTTTAGTGATCTTTGATACGATACGCGATACGCTGCACTTCTCTCTTACCTGTTCTATTCTATTTCTATTCATAGAACTAAAAAGCTATAATGTTATCAGACAAATTCGCAAAATTGGTACACAGCTGGTACGAAGTTATAAAATGGCAATACTGGATCGGGTGTCTATGGTCTCAAACTCCAGCGTGCAGCAGTGCTTGGAAAGTCACCCAATTTTTTTTAAGCGGAGGTTCACGCATGTGCCTGGGCATGCCTGCGGAGGAAACTAAATGGAACCATCACATCTTTTCGGACAGACAGACAGCACTAAGTACCTTTAAATCCTATAGAACTGAGACTGTCTCATTCTCCTCGAAGACCTCGCATCCGCAAACGAGGTTACAGTAGTCTGGATTCCTAGATACAAAGGCTTTCGAGGGTAATGAACAGGCAGATTGTCTGACGAGAAGATTCGCTTGGCTCCTGCTTTTTGGTTTTGAACCCTATTTTGGGGTAGCATCCAGTAGTATACTCCAAAATAATACCGAATAAAAACCTGAGACAAGCAAAAGAGTTCATTAACCTCAACAAAAAAAGGGCAAAGAAACTACTTGAACTCAACAAGGAAGGGCATGATAAAGAACACTAACGGGGTACTTAACTGGACACTGTTCCCTGAGGCACTATCTGCATAAGACGAAATTATAAGATATAGACATGTTCCTAGCGCTGATTCTCTAACAAAACAAGATGTGGAATGGCAGTCAGAAGAATTCTAGCATATCAGATCCGGTTGTTGACATTACCATTCCTTTTTCGCACTCGAGCGGGATAGTGATCTTCAAAGTTCTTGGCTGGATCATAGGTAAACATTTTTTTTACGGTATCTACCGTTTTTTGTTCAAAATACGGGAGAATCACCTAGTGTTGATCATGTGATCAATCTTGACGGCTTATTGATAAGACGACCTTTAAATCACCTTGTGTGTAACAGAGTGCGTAAACTCCGCGATAGCTAGTATAATGTTTCGTCCTCCAGCAACCTCAATAAAGTGCAGTCCGTTTCCAAAGTTCAAGACTTCTTGCTTAAGCTTTTGATGACAAATCCATATTCAAATGATGTCTTCTTTGTTGGTCTCTTCTTTAACCAGTTAAGAGACTGAACATTTAACACGCATGTCGCTGTCCGTATTTCGTATGCAGGGGTCGTCAATTTTGGAATGGATACCAAAAAGCAGCTATCTTTGACTTAAAACTTTGCCAGGAAAACTTTACTTATTTTTGACGCCCGTGCTAAGCTTCTCCCATTAAAAATATATTTATTTAGATAATAACTTTTTCGTTCGAAGGCACACAATGAATTTTAATCAGTTTGGATATTCTAGAGAGCGACGTCTGTTTGGTCGACAATGTCTCTTCACGGACCGCAATGAGCTTCTCTTCAGTATTCCCCAACGAGCTGATTTACGATTGAATTACATCCTCCGAAATCCTGTCAATAGTTCGACTCAATTAAGTGTACAAAAGGCATTAAGCACCGTTTTGACTGAAAATGTAACACTTGCATCGCACGGTATTGTGCATGTGGAAGGTGGGTGGCCGAAAGATGTAAACATTCTCGATGAAGAACAAACAACGCGTCACCGAAAAAAAATTGAAAGAGAGGATGCCTGGGGCACGCAAGTTTTGGACTTGAGTAAGGTTCGTATATCTTATATGCAAATTTAATTTTTAAACATTATTCACTACACCGATTGCAGGCCGCATCAGAGTGCCTTCTCCAAAATAGCGCAGTCAATATATACGAAGATTTTTTCTCCGATATTGAGAAAATGGAGATTAAGTCAACTTTTGTATCAAGACCAATCAATTTGTATCACGATCCGTTAATACCCAGTCGACCTGTGGTACGACTTGATTGGTGTCCGGGCAATATAAGACATCTTCTGTCAGTTCATTCTAATCTTGACTACTATCCGAAGGATGATGGTCCGAATGAATTCTATATATGGGACATAGAGAACCCTCTTAAGGTAGTTCTGACTTTAAATGGACCCACTTGGACAAGGAAGGCGTGCTATTGTCCTCGAGATGAAACACTTATAGCTGGTGGTTTCACTAATGGAAAAGTGGCTATATGGGATGCACGACTCGGTGGCGACCCTACTGGAATTTGTCCCCTTGAATCAGCACACCGTGAGGCAGTCTCAGCTATTTGCTGGGTCCATTCAAAGTCAAACACCGAGTTTTACACCGGATCAGCAGATGGATCCGTGCTTTACTGGGACGGGAGGTTTATGAAGAAATGGTATATGCAGTACTTACTCGATCCGGAAAAAACCGATACACAAACACGTGCTCGGGCGAATGGCTGTACAGTTCTCGAATTTGAGTACACAATTCCAATAAGGTACATTGTTGGAGATGACATGGGTCATATTTTTCTTGGTAATCGAAAAGGAATGACGCCAATGGAATCCTTAATTGCGAACTTTAAACTGTTTTCCGGCCCAATTCGTGCTATAGAGAGGAATCCGTTTTTCGTTAAAAATTTCCTAATTGTAGGAGACTGGTGTGCAAAGATATGGTCGGAAGAATGCAAAGATTTTCCGACAACTCTATTGGTGAAGAAAGATGTCCAGTTTATGTGTGGCACTTGGAGTACTTCCCGATGTTCGGTATTTGTAACAGGCGATGCTAAGGGTATGGTCGATTTTTGGGATCTGCTGCTGGATCACAATGTACCGATATTTAGCATGGATCTTAAGTATCCTATAACATCAATTCGATTCAGAAGGGATGGGGAGCTAATAGCTGTTTCCTTAAACAATGGGGACATTCACTTGCTTGAATTAGATAAAGCCCTAAAACAGAGTGGGCCCAAAGAAAAGGCTCTTTTAGCAGCAGTAAGTACAAATACGCCTAAAAGTACTGCACACTGTTTCTTTATGTTTTAGCTTTTTGAACGAGAGACATATCGCAGTAAGCTACTTCAAGATCGAGTAGAAGAAATCAAACTAAGGACATTACTGGTACAGGCAGAAGACGCTAAAGAATTGAACGAAGAAGAAATGCCAATGGAACCCGAAGACGAAGAAAAAGTAGAAAGAGACGTCGAACTTGATGAAATAGAAGCAGGAGAAGAGGAAGAAATAGATCCTGATCCAGAATACACAGAAGTGAGGAATTCGTTCATGCAAGTCATCGAACAGATCAAGGAAAAGTGGAAGGAAAGGGAGTTTATCAATGAACCCAGTCCATTTGAGGAGGGGACTTTTGAACTAAAATCGTACTCCAATTCTATAGTCGATGAGTTCTCCGAACGCGAACCCGACCCTGGCAAATAGAATGAATGAATGAATAAATGCAATTTTATTTTTGTACATATTTTAATAAATTATAATCCTTTCGGAAAATTCATTTAAAGAGAGCTTTTTCATGTCCACAATCTGGACAATCAAATTCGGACGAACAGCTGTTGTTTTTTTAATGAAAATTTTAACTTCCATTCGTTCTAGAAGATATTTCCACTTCAAAACTTCTTTCTGTTTGTCACTGCTGTGGATAAACTCGTCTGTGGTTAATTGAAAAATCTTTTCTGCTACAGCTCCACTGAGACGGCTTTCTAAGAGGGTTCCAGTGTGGTCGCTCAAATGAACATTTATGTCAATGAAGCGGTCGAATTTGTCGCCGCTATAGTTGAACGAAAAACTCATTTGGCACTGGTCATTGTCGCAAAGCTGTTGGTCGCGAAGCATTCGATGGCCACAGGATTTACTAAAACGGATTAAACAGTTATCAGTTACCATATGGCATTGGACAAATATTTACCATTTCCTTGCAATGACGGAAGTGTGCCCGTCAATTTCGAATTTGGTGACGGTAGCTAAGAGAACAGCGGTAAATTCGTTCGAATTATCTTTAACACACTCAGCTTGGTAATAGATTTGTTTTACTGTCATGAGGGTTTTTATCAAATCAGCTGAAAAGATTTAATTGTTAAATCAAAACAGGACTTTAAAAGACCTATAAACATCCCGTCAGAACACTTCAACTATTCACCGACTTTAAAGTTGCATGGTGTACCTGCTACTCGCAGCTCTTTCAAATATTGGTTGATACGTCCTAAACTATTTTTTTTTTGTTTTGTTAATATCTAGCTACTGAAAGATACCATCGATGTTTGAACGCTTGTTGTGTTAGTAAGTTCATATGTAAGTTTAGAGAAAAACCATAGAAAATGGTTAAATTCGTGATTGTGGCAAACGCAATTCAGCTATGTAAATAACCTTGGATGGACCAGTAACACAGTAACCAAGTGCTTGCTTTACCTTCTTTTGGCGATTGCCGGTAACTACAATACATGTATAGATCCTTATATCGACATGCATACATACATACAGTGGTTCTAAAATAGGTAAGGTGGGGTAACAATCCGCGTACTGAAACAACAAGCAAACGAATCTGACACTATCTCTCGGATTAGGATTATACATTGGCTCTTCTGCTCAGGCAGGGAAGGATCTAAAAACACCAGATTCGTATCACTTGGCCAAGAATGCATGTGATAAGTTTGTTTTGGGGTTAAGTGAAGTGAGATTGCAGTCTTATGCCCCAACGGAGCTTTCATCTAATGACGAGCAATAGATATTTCACATAATTTGCCACATTCAGTAAAATGCCAAATGGTGACTGGCGATGGGGGAATTCAGTTATAACCAACAGTAGTATCATCATAGGTAAGTGACTAAGAGTTCTATTGGGAGAGCGAACTTCTAAATAATATAATAATATAATAAATAATAATAAGGTTGATTTCTTGTTCCATATTCTTAGAACAGTTTTTGTCTTACTTCAACCATCTTACTCGTCTCACGAAAAAACTGAACTTAAAGTTTATGTTGATTTAAAATTACCATTTGAAAATAAACTTACGATCTGGTAAAGTATTTTTAACACCTCTTGCGAATATATCAGCATCAATGGGGGGTGCATGTGCTGCATACACTGCAACTTTTTCCATTTCCTTTCCAGTGGGATTCTCGAATACCAAACTTCTAGAGCTCAGTCCTAATGTCGTTGTCTTATAAAATTCCGAGTATCCCACTCGCACATCAATCAAATGTAAAACTGTTTTCAATGGCTTCCAATACTTCTGCGATCGATCAATCCAACCGGTATTCCAAATGGTCAACAACATTCCACTGGGGAGACTGCTGTCGATTACTACCATTTCTAAGCACTTTAAGGGAAATCCAGACTTGGCTCGCACGTCTTTTACTGGTTTTATAACAGCTAGGGCGACAAGCAGATCGACATAATGGCCCTTAAAGTTGATGTTTGTTGAGTTAATGTCAGCCAAATTCAAAACGCAACTCAATGGCCTGATGGACAATCTGCAAAGTGTTGTAAAATCTTGAATCTCACCAACGTGTTCCTCTATGAACCCAATGCCTTCATTCAACACCAATTGAAATGGCAAAGTAACGATCGGTTGAAATTGCTGTTCCTGTTGGGTATTACGTATGGGAACTACTCTTGGACAGATTATGTCGATGACATCGTGAATGTTGAACTTTCGGTGGTAGTTTTCAATTTTATCTTTTGTTCCCCAGCATTTGCAGTTGGTAACGGAACGCTTGCTATCCCGAATAGTGAAAAGTGTAACACTGCGTTGCTCAGTTCCATCTCTTGGTTGAAATACATTGGGATCCGTTTTTGAGAGAATCACTGCAGTGATAACGAAATTGATAGATTCCATAGATATTTCATTGAGAGTTTTCCGAGATAAGTTAGCCATTTGTGCTGAATTTTGTTGAATAGCGGATCTATAATACTTTTCGGATGTTCAAATTTTAGCGGAAGTGAGCAACTGAAGAAATGGCGAACTCTACTGTGTTAAGTTGGCGGGGAGTCAATTGTATTACATTAAATTTAAAGATGGATTATAACAGGAAACAATGGCGTTTGTCGGTAAGAATTGCCAGAATTGTATTTTGTTTAGGTTTGTATGTAGGTACATGCATATGTATACTATGGAACAACTTTGCATGTGTCTAATATGTATAAATAAGTTTGGTTGCGTATGTGTGCTCGATTGAGTTATACTATGTTAATCCGGTAAGTCAGCAATGGTAGAGGCTTTTCTTTAAGACCTCTTTATGCAGGAATCTGCGCCCAAAAGTGCCCTGAGAACAATTCTCTTATTATTTTCAAGCAGAGAGGAAGGGGTAGTTGCCACAATTCCATGCGTCCAAACCAAAGTCATCTACATATGTATATTAATGGGTCCAAAACAGACATTGGCGAGGGCGCAGACATTTTTTCAACAAACTAAGTATATTTAGATCAGTCCAATTCCAGGACCATACTAGTATTTTCCAGCCGTAAGTTCAAGGAGTGACTATTGCTTCCTATGAGAGTGGGAAGAAGGCAACACCTACCACATGATTATATCAGCTTTTTTTTCAACAACTAGGTGGCAATCGGGAGCTTGTGAAGTGCTGTTGGGAGAGCTGGCACAAAGCATTGAGTAAAAACATGCTACTTACTAGGAAATAGCAAAGTCGATGAAATGGCAAGTAATGGATCTGCCCTAGATGTAGAGCAAGCTAAACGCTCAGTAAAAATCCCGCTGTGTAAGCGTCAACACAAAACAGAAAATAAATGTCTCTCACAAGCCAACAACAGCTGGGGTTCTTTGAACTACTGTAGTAAGTTACGAGAAAGCTATGACGAAGCCCAATGTATTTAAGGGAAAGAAACCCAATCTCCAATGATAGCACGATACTAGGATAATCTGACGTGTATGTACATATATGTTATTTCAGGATGGAGGTAATAGGTATTTGTGAAGAATGTGAATGGTTATAGATGAAATCGGTGTTAAAATTTGATTTCGTTATTAAGACCGACTGTCAAGGAGCTATAGAAGAGAAGTCCACTAATTACAACTTATAAGATCTTAAATAGTAAGGCAGAGGATAAACACATGTACATATATGTATGTAAGTACAGTACAACTTCAAAAGTCCGGACATGCGCCAGTCCGGACACTCCAATAATTCGGACGCTTCTACATTTCGGACAACTTACAATTTTTACCTCTATAATCCCGACAATTTTTTTTTATGGAAGAAAAAATTAATTTCGGGGGTTTCCCGTTTTTATATTCTTACCTTTGTTTACATTTCGCACTATCATTACTTCAGTTTCGGTGCATTGTTTCGCAAGCGTGTTTGACTAATTTCATACCAAGCGCCATGTCTTTAAATAATAAATATAGATATGCAGGATATTCTATTGTTGAAGAGGATAGAGCAAAAAGCACAAATCATTCACCTCAACAAAGTTAGTCAGCACAAAATAACTTCATTTTTTAATAAACCATAATATGTAAGTATTTAATATAATAATTTGATGTAATAATTTAAGGTTTTTTAATAAATCATAGTACATACGTACATATATATGTATTTAATTCACTTAGATTATTTTAATAATTTTCACTACTATAGTCCGGACAACTCGATAATCCGAACGTGCCCAAAACTATATGTGTCCGGATTGTCGAAGTTGTACTGTACAATAGTAGGGTCTCCATTGGTAAGCAGGTCTAACGACTTAGTCAATTTTCAGATGGAATACCTACTACTAGGATCAATAGAAGCTCATGAAATTTTTATTACCTATTCTCTTGCTTGAGGAGATATATGTAAGTACAAAAATTCGATTGAAAGCAGTTCTTGTCACACACTGTTTTTATGGTTTGGCATCACTCTGAATAACAAATGATTGACATTTAGGTCTACCAATCACCGGTGAAAATTTTGCACTGAAAATAATTCCTGTAAAGGAAAACAATTTATTTAGTCAGAAGAATAATTCTTGCACGAAAGTGAATTTTGCTTGTCTGTAATTATAGTTAACGTTTTATTTCAGTCATTTCACAGATTTGGCAACAGAATGCCGCTTATGCCGCTACCCCCAATGATGCTGGTAAGAAGACAAAGGAAAACATTCCCATTGTTCCGAAGCAAGAAATGTCTTTTAAATTTATTTTAAACAGAATGCAATAGAACCAATGCAAGTGGATGCACAGCCAGAAGATAACGAAAACAACGAGGACAATAATTTAATTGTCGAGAACCCAACGCTCGATCTGGAAGTATACGCCAATTCTTATGCAGGCCTGGCTAAACTCTCGCGACTTATTTTCGTCGCCAATGTGTGCCCGTCCCTACGTCTTGATGCTTTAAAAATGGCTATAAATTACGTCTCTACTACTTACAATGTCACTTTGTATCAAGTTCTGCACAAGAAGTTGGCTGATATGAACGTTGGGGCAATGTTGCCGGATGTAGCTGCTCAGTCTACACCGCAGGATGTACCAACGTTCGACCCAGTTTGGGTTGAGACGAAAACCAAAAAGGCAGCTCTGAAGTTGGAGAAGCTAGACAGCGAATTGAAAAATTATAAATCGAACTCAATCAAGGAGAGTATTCGTCGCGGTCACGATGTGCTCGGTGACCATTACCTTAATTGTGGTGATCTCTCGAATGCACTGAAATGCTATTCAAGAGCTCGCGATTACTGTACCAGTGGCAACCATGTTGTCAATATGTGCTTGAATGTAATCAAGGTTTCGCTCTACCTACAGAATTGGTCACATGTTCTCAGTTACGTTTCAAAAGCGGAGAGTACACCCGATTTTGCCGAAGGGAGCAAAGAAACAAATCAAACAGTTTTGACTCGTCTCAAGTGTGCAGCCGGGTTAGCCGAGCTGCAAACGAAGAAGTATAAATCAGCCGCAAAGCACTTTCTCTTGGCGAATTTCGATCACTGCGACTTTCCCGAAATGATATCGCCAAACAATGTTGCTATGTACGGTGGTCTATGCGCTCTCGCCACATTTGATCGCCAGGAACTTCAGAAGAACGTTATTTCCAGCAGTTCGTTTAAACTGTTTCTTGAACTGGAACCGCAGCTGCGAGACATAATTTTCAAGTTTTACGAATCAAAGTACGCGTCATGCCTTAAATTGCTTGACGAAATTCGCGATAATCTCTTGCTAGACATGTACATTGCTCCGCATGTCAATGCTCTGTATACAAAGATTCGCAATCGTGCACTGATTCAATATTTCAGTCCATATTTGTCGGCTGATATGCGCAAGATGGCGACCGCTTTCAATCGCAGTGTTGGCGCCTTGGAGAACGAGGTGATGCAGTTAATATTGGACGGGCAGATACAAGCTCGCATTGATTCTCACAATAAGATTCTTTATGCAAAGGACGCCGACCAGCGAAGTAGTACGTTCGAGAGAGCAATTAACATCGGAAAAGAATATCAGCGGCGGACAAGAATGCTAATCTTGCGAGCTGCTATGCTTAAGTCCCATATTCACATTAAGGTCAGTTTAGGGTTTGTAACTCAAATTTATCTAATTGTTTGCTTTTCAGAATGTTCCCCGTGATGGTGGTAATCATTCAAGTGATCTCTGTGTAGCTGCCGGTTCAAGTACCACCACAGCGCTTAGGAATTGAGCCGCACTTTACGTTAACGAACATGTTTGTCCATACACCTAAGGCATTATACACTGACATTTTGAAATCTGAAAAATTGCACGACCGGATGTCGAGCTGAGATTAAAATAAAATAAAAATATTTTTCTTTGAGTTACGCCCTAAACAAATTTTTAATTCCACGATTAAGATTAAGCAGGTAAAGAGGAACGGTGTCGTTGCATAACGATATTGTTTATCAATTCAAAGATTTTATTTTCCTCTGCTATGTACATATGTACATGTATTATAGTTTTAGGGTGTTCTACATAATTGGGCCGAAGACTGATCTGTCCGAAGTGGTAATTTTTCAGAACGCTTCTAGAATTTTAGAATTCGCTGCCAAGTTTGCGAAGTTGAAAGTGTTTTTAACGTTTAGCCTTACGACAGACCGTTCGTTCTCCCTTTTACCTTTTGTGTCCTGTGTTGAACTCACACTTTTTATTATAATAATTCACTCGCGGTTAAGTAGTCATGAATACTCTTATAATGTTATCCACTCACAGCAGTGTTGTTGTAGTTTGGGAGGATCTCGTTTGGATTTCCTGACAAGAGCTGGATATTTCCGATGGTCTTATCTTTTAAAGTAAATATTTAACATTTTCTTGGAGCGTCAGCGTCAATGAGTTAAACAAGGTCAGTAAATTGTTTATATTTAAAGTCAGCCCACGTTCCCAACCTAAAGGAAGACTTAGAATAAGACAAATTAAGTTAAAAAAGAAACTGATTGTCTTGTCAGCAGGACAAGTAGGCATATTCTTACATAATTGCCGAAATGGACACCCCCCGCGGGACGTAAAAAAACATAAGCTTATTCAAGAAGCAGTACAATTTTTATTCCAAGTTATTTAAAAAATTTAGAAATGTATTTCATCTTCTTTCGCGACGTCTATCTATTGTTTTGGGTCTTTCGTTTCTATTGCGCTCGTGAGAGATGGGCCTCCTACCACGCGATTTTGAAGGATCTTCACGAGGGTTTGACATCTTTTCACGTTCTGTCCTTGGAAGTCGTCTCTTTTTTATTTCTTTGCGATTATTTTCCTCCGACGTCGATGGGGAGCTGCTGTCAGAATCAGAACTTTCAGAATCGGTCTTTCTACTCGACTTGTTCTTTGATTTTTTAGAAGTTTTCACTTTTTTCGATTTTTTCTTATGGTTAACTTCATCGTCATCAGATGACGATGATGATTGCGAACGCCTATGCTTCTTCTTCTTTCTCTTTATTTTCTCTATCTTCTCCAACTTCCTGAGAAGTTTTTTCTTCTGTTCCTTACTGAGCGACTTTAAGAATGTCATTTCAGGGTTTTTCAATTCATTTTCATCGTCACTGGGAATAAGTCTGTGCCTAGAATCGGACTGTATATTTTGCAGCTCCATTGCACTCTTTTTCATTGCCAGGCCATCCTCTTTCATTTGCTCTTCCAGTACGTTTTTTGACATCAGTTCGTTAGCTTCTGCTTCGGAGTGGATTTTGCGGGCTTCACTCATTGAAATGCTGTACATTGTACATTCTTTATCTGTATTAATGTGTCCCCATTTGTGACACTTAATACAACGCACGTTGCGCACCTGAATTCCAAACGGCTGATCTCGGATTTCGGTATCGCCCTTGCAGTAACTCTCGCGGGGAGCGTTATACTTGCGTTGCCATTCGAATTTGTACTCAGGTTCGTTGTCATCCTTTTCACGCTCCTTGCGGACACCTGGCGGCGGTTCATACATAAAGTTAACACTCAGCTTATCCTTGCTCTCTTTGCTGAGCATTGCTTTGTTTTCGTGTAGATTTTGCTCCTTCTCATATTGTGTACGTAGCTCCTCTTGTTTTTTCTTATACGCATCGGCTTGCTGCTCCGCCATCCATACCTATACAAAAAGAAGCGTTTTAGAGTTAAGATATGTAGTTAGTCACTTCACTCAGATTACTTACCCTTTTCAGATTATCTCTGGAAGCAGGGTGGAAAAACTTCTTACACATGTAGTTATTGAAGCCTTTACCCATTTTAACGGCGTCCTATTATTTTCCCTATAAATATTTCCAGTTATAGACTCTTTTCTTTAAACGAAAAATAAATAAACCAAGAAGTTGCGACCAACTAAGTATAAAAAGTCACAAATTTTATTTTGACAGGAAAATAAACGTATATTAAACTGGGTGTGTTCAGGCAAAAAAGGGAGATGCTAATTACCTTAAGACTGCAACACATTTTATTATTCCATATATGCATATCACTTCTATAACTTAATTATGATGGTCACAGAGGTTGGTCAATTCGCGATCTGTGAAGCTGTGAAGTGATAAAAAATTTATCATTTAAGTTTTCACAGCAGTTTTTAATTTTTTCACTTCACGAGTACGCACTTCGCGATTCTCGAACACATTGAGATAAATGCCAGTCAAATTGTGTACTAAAAAGTACTAAATGGTAAATCCTGTCATTTATGTGTCATTTTGCTGTTTTCTTTGCTGAAAGATTTATTATTTTAGTTATGTTCCTATAATGCCGGCAATAATTATTTGTTTAAGTTTTATTAATAGGCGCCACATTGAACAAAGATATTAAAAACTCGGTGCTTTGTTTTGAAGAAAAAAAAGATGATGTTGCGGCGGTCACTTCATCATTAACGAATAATAAAACACACGATAAAACGGAAATAGTTTGATTGAATAGGTCTTACTCTATTTTATTATCTAGAGTAATATTGATGAAGCTATTTACAGTATATTTTGATCATTTAAATTAAAAGACAAAGAGTTTTATATGTAGATATTAACTTCTCTGACAATATGAATATTTACGTTAACGTCATTGGCCAAATTCGTCTCTCCTCTAAATATTTATACCCTTTTGGGTACCCGATGCCTTTTGCCCGCTCTCATTTTTTTCGTTTTATTCCTCTCTTCACGACTCTTCACATAATAAGTTGGCTGTGATAAAAAAATTGTCATGTGAAAAAAATTTGACGTTTGTTTTCACTTTTCCACAGATCAAGAATCGGGTTAAGCGTGAAGATGTGAACAAATTTATCACCTCAAAGATCGGGAATTGACCCCATGGTGTGTGACAAAAGTAGTGATTCAACGTGGTGAAGTGCACTTAACTACCAATTTGACAGTCATTGCTGTCACATTCACTTCATATGTCAGTTGCCGCTGAAGAATTTTGAAAAAGACGTTAACTGAGTTATCAGAGGTGAACAGAAGGGATTATGTACGCAATTTTTTTTTTGTTCAGAGGGAATGCGTTTGATGGATTGCATGAAATTGGAATTGAAATCGGTGAATTATTCCTTAGCTATAGCCCCCCGGTTTCATATAAAACCTACTGTATCGTTTCTTGGTACTCTTAGAAAACCTTGCTCACTTCGGATCCTGTTAGAATCTTGAGCGATATTCAAAGAGGTCTTATGATTGTTTAGGCTAGGCCATTGATTATTGATTAAGTCTGTGAAACTACTCCTTTGGAAGCCAGCATCAGTGATGTTTCAAAAGGTATTCCTGTTCAAGATGAGCAGAAACTTGAAAAATATGGTACAGTGGTCGGCATGCAATTAATGATCAACACGATTGTAACACTGTGTGAGTGGCATAGGTTCAAGTCCCATCCATGTCCACCTAACATTTTTCACGGCACCACCTCTTGTCAGGGAATGACACGCCTCCGGGAGTATAATTTGTCATGAAAGAGCTTCCCAATTCGCCATTCGGAGTTGGCAATAAATTGTAAGTCTCTTCCATTCGTGCGAAAGATGTAACGCACAACATGAATGGTTGCGAGAAGCAAGGAATTGTCTAATTCCAAGCTTTCGTGCCAGCTAACTGTCTTACCTGTCGTCCACAAACGTTTACAGACGTCATCCGCCAATCTTGCAATCACCCTCTTGGGACCATTTGCACACATTTGCGGACTTTTGGACTTTTGCAAATGGCAAACTTGTCCGCAAATGTTGTGATAAAATGTGGGCTCTTCTCGCATTTCTTTATCGTGTGCGATGCTACGTTGGCAATTTACTTTCATCGTCCTCTTCACTGCTGCTCTTAAGCAATACTACTGCACTTCACAAAAAGTTGTTTTGTTTTTCTGTCAAGTGGTAGGTCTTCGACCAGTCAGAACGTACCGTTCATCTAGAGTTTCACATATCTCGAAGATATTCGCGTTTTTACCCTCGAAAAAGTGATTTTTTTCGTGGATATGCCGAGGAACTTAAATTGTTTACAAAGTTGTTGTTTTTTTTAATAATTCGGTCTTTAATTCAGTGTTTGTTTCGGCCTTCACCTTTGATCATGAGAAAGAAAAGAACGGGGACACAAGCTGCAGCGTTGCATTGCTGGGTTGACTCGCTTAGGGAACACCGAGCAGCTACTTGTTCGAACGGAACGGTCCATGCTTCGATGGTTTGGGCACATAAAATTCATGCCCCCAATTCGGCATCAGAGACGTGCCACGGAATCCGTTGAGTTGGCTGGTCTAAGTCCGAAATCTACCCTCTATCCATTTGGGGAAATCTCGTGATGATTTAAAGTCGATGGCGGAATGTCGAACATTATGAAGGGTTCTCTTAAGCACCCTAAACTCGGGATCCTCATAGTGGATAAGAGGGTTGAAAAATGACTAAACATATGAAAGCAAAAGCAAAAGCAGAATATCTAAACTTGAATGGGAAATATAAACAGTTATGCGAAGCCAAAAAAAGTAATGAGTACCGTCTCTAGGCTCTTGGCTAAAGGTTTACCCAACGAATTCAACCCTTAGCTAAAACAAATCACTTGCAAGTGTATGTCCCTGACCCTACCCGCCCTTCCCTTCGCCCAATTTATACTCCCATCCCTGCCCAACCTAAGGGTTTTTTTTTTTTTTCTGGTTGCGCCAGGGAGGTGGGGAATCTTGTTAAGATACCAATAACCCGTGTTATTGGTATGCACGATTCACATACCTGATCCTGGCAGAGACTGTCAGCCGATATGTGCCTACGTACTAAACCCCACCCCCTCACACTTGCTAGCAGACTTGGGTAGTCTTTTCAGGGGCTTTAAGAATGAAAGAGACTTGGGTGGGCTTATTGGGTACTTTCAAAAGGAAAGCTTGCACATTGGGGGAAATTCGCAAGGCTTTCAGAGGGAAAGCCGCTTGTTTAATGAGAAAGGGGCCTAGAGACTTGGGTTGGCTTGTTCAGGGACATGGGCATATAGTATGTAAATATCAAGGGCAATATAATGAATAAAATATAGTTGTTTATGTTATATAATTTGTAATATAATAACCACAAGACTCACCCAGTATTGTGTTGTCAGCTTGTCAGCTTGTCAGCAAGTTGCATGGTCGGCTTGGTGTGATCGTTGAAAGTAGCTGTGGAAGAAAGCACTGATTTTATGGCAAAGATGGCTTAAGGTCTTGAGTTGGTTTGATGAAGCTTTCAGAAGGAAATACTTATGATTTGTAGTGAAAATGGCTTAAGGCCCTGAATTGATTTGATTGGGCTTTCAAAAGGAAAGACCCATGGATTGTTATAAGGAAGGATTAAGGCCGTTAGAATCAAAAACACTTATATATGTATATGTAAAGAAGGGTTGCAGACTTTGTGGGCTTTGTAGGGGCTTTCAGAAGGAAAGACACTAAGTGTATTGTAAGAAAGACTAGCAGACTTGGGTGGGCTTATTCAGGGGCTTTCAGAAGGAAAGAGACTTGGGTGTTGTGTCATTATGTGGTTTCAAAAGGAAAGCCACTTACTTAAGTGTGAAAAGGCTTGCAGACTTGGGTGGACTTATTCAGGGGCAATATAAAAGGTAATATAGTAAAAAAAAGGGCACTAACCTGGTATCACACCAAGCTCCATGTTCAACTTGCGATGGTCTTGAAGAATAAACTTGAAGTCGCTGCTTTCTCACACTGGCTGCAACCCAAATGGCCATTAGGCCTCAGCTTCAGGAACACACATATAAACACAAGTCCGCTCAATACATAATGTCCGTTTGAGGGACTGCACTCACGGCTGTGGATCGCATTATATTGTGCGCGCGTTTTCGTGCTTGAATGGATTAGTACATGAATGTATATGAGTGCATGAGGTGGTGCGTACGTGTGGGGGAGGATTGTGTATGGGTATAGGCAGAGGCGCGTCCCCTGTGTAGGGGTGTACTAGGGCTGCGTCAGTGTATGAAAAAAAAGACAAAAAAATGAATTTAAAAATTTACAAATCACTTGCCTAACCCTTTGTCTAAACACTTGCCAATTTGGGAGAGTATATGTTCAAGTCTCTGTCTTTCTCACTCTCTCTATTGTCCGCTCTCACTTCAAGACCCGAGGCCCTCTCACTACATAGGCCTGTGTATTTACAACAACAACAAAAGATCTCCGACCTCAGCACTCCACGATGTGATCACCCCGGCGGCCATCACAAGACTGTGGCTTTGGCCCACCTCCCACCGTCTATTATATACTCAGCAACAACAACAACAATTAAGTTGAATATTTTCCTTTGTGTTGTTTTTGTTGTTACATATTTCCCGGATTTTTGCCATTTTTTCAATTTTCCGCAGATTTTTTGGAGAAATATTAAAGGATTGTTCCCGAAATACATCCTAACCCAGGGGGGTCAACAGACTAAGCCTTCAACTGTTCACGATTCTCTGTTGTTCAAGAAAACACCATTAAATCACAGGTGAGTAGGTAAATAAGTGGCTTGTGATGTACAGTGGCGAGTAAACCTGAATAAATAATGAATGAAAAACAAAGGACTGTGATGAAAGTACTAGTACCGCCAAAACTGGATGCATTGGAGTTCCCAAATTGTTCGTCTTAAATAACCTAAATAAAATTACATATGTTAGAATAAAACAACGATGACGTATTTATTAGCGATTTTATTACAAAATTCATGAATTTTTATTCATTGTGTATTCAGTTTTGCTCGCCACTGTAAGTCCCTGTTCACCTAGACCAGCCGTTGGGTCTATTGTGCCCATACACGAAACCACCCCGCTAAATAGATCACCGATGCGTGCAGAACGAGCGAGTCAACTCAAGGATGCTTTTTACTATTGAACTTTTCCGCAATTAAATCCCCGAGTGTCCGAGTGACGGCAGCGATATCAGAGAATAGCGTGTTTGTGCACCTACGCACACAAATCTTCCCTCAAACCGGCCAGTACAGGGAACTATGTCGCCGAATGTAAGGAAAAGTAAACGGTACGTGCACTAGCAACGATCCGAGCAATTAGTCGGAAAATAGGACTTGCCTGTAAACGCAAGCCGTTAATCCCCTTCTATATGAAAGATGGTTGGTCTTTAAAGTACTTGGCTGCCGATTCCAACCACCGACATCAAAGAGTTATGTGGGGCTGCTTTTAAGTCATGCAGTGACATTCAGACCCTCTCAACCCAAGATGGGAGCGGAGTGTGAAGAGGGGCGACGCTTGCATACCGAAGATAAAAGAAGACCCTGTCGCTGAAGAAAAAAAAGTGACGCACAACTGGGAAAAGCAAGTGAAAATGGAGGTGGATTGTAAGAAACCAAAAGTACATCGCACAGTTCTGACAAATGGCATCTCGTCAGTGGGATAATAGAATAATTTCTGGCGCTAAGAAGTGCGCTAAGTCCGCCCGCCACTATTCATAGGAAGGCGCTTATTTGGTGGATTGATTGTCCAAGAACGTGTGTTGCCGGGTCAAATGCTAAGTGGAGACTGCTGATCTCGCGACCCATCGTCACAAGTGATGCCCCCGCGAGCGGACGAGAGAGAACCGGATACCACCAGATGGATGGACACGCACTGCTAATTTACTTTTTTTCTATCCCGAGTTCCCAGCGAGATCAAATGTGGTCACCCATCTTTCTACTCACAGCGAGCGGCGCTGCTTGACATTTGAGATCGCAAGACCACCAAGCTATACACCCAGCCACCACCACCACCTTCACCCACCCACGCATGTGGTCCCCCAACATTTTGCTCGCAGCGAGAAAACACTGCTTTACTTTTGTACTTTTTTTTTCCCCACCGAGTTTTCATGCGGTCCACCATCTTTCTACTCACAGCGACCAGCGCTGCTTGACATTTGAGATCGCAAGACAGACACGCTATACACCCAACACCACCACCAACCCACCCAACCACGCATGTGGTCCCCCAACATTTTGCTCGCAGCGAGAAACACTGCTTTACTTTTGTACTTTTTTTTTACCCACCGAGTTTCCATGCGGTCCACCATCTTTCTACTCACAGCGACCGGCGCTGCTTGACATTTGTGATCGGTAGAGGAATACCATTTTGTTTCGTGTGCGAAAAATACATGGTTTGACGGCGCAGAGGTGAGGGGGGTGATTATTCATTCATTCATTTTCAAGCTTTTTGATGGAAAACACATGCAGATTTGTATAAACAGTGACTCAGACTTACTGCGATTGGTTGTACTTGGGCACGTTTAAACATGCTTATCACACATGAACATTGAATTTTTGACTTTTAGTGTCTCGTTACAACGCCACCTGCGGGTGAAATTTATGGAAAGCGCAGACGGGTTCAATTGGCTATCATTTCTCATTCGAGAAACCCGCGAAAACGCGGCCTTGTACATTATTTAATTGATTGTTTGTTGATGTTCAATGTTTAAGTAAACTCTAGATATGCAAGCATTTCTTAAAACTGGTAAAACAACTCATCTTGACAAGTCCTCCAGCGAAAAATGTGTTGCCAGCACATCGAATAGTTCAGAACAGGTAACGGAGAAATGCAAAGCACCCGCTCCATGGATTGAGAAATACATAGTAATTTGCAAAGTGTTCTTTCATTGGCCAAATGATTGAATAGACATTTGTTTGTTTAACAGTCGCCCCAAGCTTATTGATGATGTCGTGGAACAGGGCGAAGTAGTGGCTGTCCTTCGCAAGTGTGTTGAAGGCGCTGATCTTCCGAACATTTTGCTCTACGTTCCTCCTACGGTGTTGCTCTAAAACCAGTACTATCCTAGCTGCCGCCCGGCAGATCTTCAGTGATATGTTCAAGGAACGAGTTATCGAACTCAATGCGTCCGATGAGCGTGGTATCAATGTAGTGCTAATGAAAATGAAGAACTTTGCGCAGTTTGTGAGTGCAGTCCGTCCGGACGGAAAACCATGTCCACCATTCAAAACATCATCTTGGATGAGGCAGATTCTATGACACATGCTGCTCAGGAGGCTTTGGATCGTACGATGGGGATTCTGTTTGGTTTGCAATTATGTATCGAGAATTATCGGTCCGATTACCTCTCGTTACACGAAGTTCCGATTCAAATCGCTCGGCGAGGAGGTGAGATGAGTTGTTCGCTTTTATTTTGATTTAACTGACGCTCTGAGTCTTAGATCTTTGAACGATACGATATATTTGTTCCTTAGAAGCAGTGAAAATCGAGGAGAGTGCCTACAAATCGATTGTGGACATATCTGGACTGAAGTGGGTCACGACAACAATAACCACCGAGGACCTGCTCGAAATATCTGGAATCATTTCTCAAAGTATTTGGAAGACTTTCTAAAGGTTTGCTGCTCCGGCAACTACTCGAAGCCAGAGGATTTCGTGCGGAGCCTGACTTACGAAGCGTACAGCGTGCCAGCATGTCATCCGTTCGAAAGACTTAAGCAACAAACAGAAGGCCGTATCATGCGACGAGCTGAGTGAATCATCGTACCGCCTGCAGGACGGTGGCTCAGAGTACCTACAGATCATGGACCTATAATAATCGCGCCCCAGAAATAAAACAAACCTCGTTTACTACATGATTTACAAATATATATATACGTTAATTCCTACTTTACAAAGTGTTTCTCTATGTGACTACCTCGAAGTCGTCCTCCTCTCGCTCCTGCTCGAGAGCACCGCCAATGCTTCTGATTGCAATCGCATTGGTTGTCGCCTCCGAGTCGACATCCATCTTGACGTCGTTTGACGACTTCGAGTCAGTGTAGTCGGTTTGGGTTTTATCCACAGGAACTTCCTTTGCTGGGGTTGTGAACTTGAACACCGGCCACAGCCAGAACTGGACTTTATCTGAGTCTTGATGGTGAAGCGTAATTCCAACGCCGACTTTGTCATTTTCCTCGGCTGACTGGCGGCACGGACCTTATAGTTGCAGGCGGATAGACAATAACGATCAGGCGGCAAGAGGAGACCGCAATGTGGTTTAATCGGGGGCAGTGGTATGGAGTTACGTACCTCGGCTAGCTTCGCAAGCACCTAGAATTATCGGCGCTCAGTTGATGTCTGGTTTCAGGTTACAGGTCGTGGCGGCGGGCATGTGAATGCTTTAATTTCACATCGTCCAAACCGATGGTTTTCTTGCGAGCGTAGTTTGCGAACACCTTTGCGTCGTCCAAAATACAAGTCACATAGCCTGGAACGGAGAGAAGACATACGGAATGATTCTATTGTTTATAAATGCTTTGTTGGCGTCTGCGTAGTACTTACGATAGATGGACTCTAGGCTCATAGTCGGTTACGTTGAGCTCCCTCAAAATGGACATAACAACTGGGGCATCTTTAGGGACGTGTTTTACTTGATTTTTTGTTTTGGTTTTCTCACCTTTCTCCTCGGTGCCATACTTTGGCAATATAAATGTAAATAAATGCAATATTTTTCTTACTGCCAGCGACTCAGTTGTTTGTCACTTGACGTTTGACAGATAGATTCGAAATTGGGTATATACGGTGGAAGCGCATGAAAAATTGGAAAATACTAGATTTCCTGAAGCTTGTATAAGGAACAATGGAAGAAGTATAAAGGGATATCAGAGATGAATTTCAATTTCAGAAGTTTAAAACATAAATCGGAAGAACTGCCTGAAGAGTTTTTCAAGTCTAAAGTATGTTATTTTTATTTTTTTTGTGGTTTGTGGAAACAGGTGATTTTGGGGTTGGAAAATTTACAGTATGGCCCACTGCCTTGGTCGGTGTCGAGGCTTTTTCTCTACAGCTCGGACGTTATCCTCAAAAACAACGCAAAAGCTGAGATTTCCCTTTGCCGAACACTCGACCAGGGAGTGTGCGTGGATGTCCTTTCTCAGTTTTCGACCTTCGCTTTGGGTGACGAATTTTTGGGAGTTGGGAATTCTCAAGTCTAACTTTGTGCCGACCACGATGACAGGAACGTTGTTGGAAAAATGACGAATTTCCGGCCACCATTTACTTTTGATGTTTTCAATCGATGTGTGACTACTAATCGAGTAGCACATTAGAAAGCAGTCAATCTGGAAGGAAAAAAAAATGCGATTTAGCCATAGAAGGGTTGGTTTTTTGTTTCTGTTTGGGCATACATTTGGATAGCTAAGGGTTTTTGGATAGTCGTTCATAGTCTTCTTGTCCGGCAGTGTCTTAAAGTGTTAGATTGTAGTTCTTGTTGTCGACGATGATGTTACATGCATGATTTTCGAATGATGTTGGGATACACTCGTTAGGGAATTCGTTTTGAGTGTAGGTAATAAGGACGCAGGTCTTTTCCACCATACCATCGCCGACTACGGTGATTTTCAACGGTATAATTGATGCCATTGAAAAGATATGAGTCACGTGGTACTTGATAACCACCAAAACCAAAACAAAAAAATAAGTAATCCCTTCTGTTCACTTCCAATTTCTTCATCAAAATTCTTCAGCGGCAACACTTTTTCCGAAACATCTCGAGAATAAATAGCAATAGCTATCAAATTTGTAATAGAGTGCACTCCACTAAGCGTAATTAATACTTTTCTCACACACCCCGAGTACCGAAAACTAAACTATTCAATTTGTATTTAGTTGTCTGGTGAAATATCACCGCAATTGCATTAATTTAAACTATTAACACATAAGAACAAGTGTTGCAATGCATTTCCAACAATTTCCATCGCAAAAGTGATTTTTCAAAAAAATCTAATACGAACATGTGCACAGCGAAAAAGTGCAGTGAGTTCATAAATGAACTCAACACATTTTTTCGTCTGTTTTGTGTCACAAAAATAAAATTTCAAATTCATAGAGTTTTCTTTGGGGTTTTTGGTCGTTTTTGAATGGTTTTTCGATTGAAAATTCGATTAAATGAAGGGGAAAGGTAGACCAGATGAATTAAAAACGTGTAAAATGCAGAAATGCTGAAAAGAATCAATTTATTGACGAGAAATTAGAGAAATATTTCTTTACAAGAAAAAGACAATAGCATTTCCTTACCAAGTCATCACCTATAGACTCCGGACCGTCCGTCTGGCTCTAGGCTAGAGATTTACTGAGCGAATTCAACCCTTAGCTAAAAAACACACTTGCACGTGGGTGTCCCGTTTCCTACCCCCCTTCCACCCTCACCGTAGTACGTATGTATGGTCAGACCGTCCGTTTGGCTCTACGCTAAATATTAACCGATCGAATTCAACCCTTAGCTAAAACGCACACTTGCAAGAGCCGGCCCTGAAGACTTCGCATGCAATGACACACAAGCACGGGCTTAAGTGAATTGCGATTCGCTCGGTAACAAGCTTGAGCTAGTGACATTATACACGGTCCGATGAACTCCAGCTCGTTTTTAGTTTGAAGCCCGTCTTCCTTGATTCGACGGTGGGAGTCCCAAGACCGAGAGCTGTCTTGGTTAAATGCAGTTTCTAGCGATTGAAAGGAACTAGGGATGAAGTGTAGGTAGAAGGAAATTTTTTTTTTTTTTTTTTTTGCGAGTGTAGGTGAAAATCTTTCATGAGACACCATGAGGATCTACCGCACGTGCTCATGGTAGTGTGAGATTCTTACTCACTAAAAACACCTCCCCTTTTCGTGTTGACTACGACTAAGTACGTAAAAGCCTTATCAAGTAGTTTAAGTTTCGATAATAATAATTCGCGTTGTGCAGGTGGCTTTCCAGTGAAAGCACCTACTAATACCGTCATTATATGCGGCTATTCCTTATTGCGCTAAATCGAACGGTTTCGTTCTTTGTAGTCGGCGCACAAGGTTTGTCACGTCCAGAATTTGGAGTACGGCGTTATTGCAATGTCCATGAAGGCGAACACGGAGTTTGCGAGCAAAATTTGTTATTTCATCTTCGACGGTAGCTAGACCGAGGTCTCTGTGGATATCGTCGTTTCTAATGTACCACGGCGCATTAACGATTGTTCTGAGCACCTTATTTTGAAAGGCTTGTAAAATATTTCTATTGCTGGTTTTGGTACAACCCCAAAGTTGTATACCATACGTCCATACAGGTTTTAAGACTTGCTTATATAAGAGCAATTTGTTATACATGCTTAATTTGGAATATCTTCCAAGCAGCCAATACATTTCTCTAAATCTAATTTCGAGCTCGTCGCGTTTCTTTTTAACGTGCGGCTTCCATTTGAGTTTCGCATCTAGTGTCATTCCTAGATATTTTGCTTCGTTTGCATACGGTATTTGTACCGAGTTAATGAAAACGGGTGAGTTGTTAATTTTCTTGTTAGTAAAGTTAACATGCGTAGATTTGGTTTCGTTGAGAACAATGCGCCAAACCTTTGTCCACTCGCAAATTGTATCCAAAGCTCGTTGAAGCTTCACAGTTGCTGACTCGACTGAATTTTCTGTTGCCAGAATAGCCGTATCGTCCGCGAATGTAGCAACAACGGTGCCTTCTTCTTGGGGTATATCGCGAGTATAGAGCAAGAACAAGACTGGACCAAGAACACTTCCTTGTGGAACTCCGGCAGCGATTTCCTTGAATTCCGAGTATTCGGCTCCATGCTTGACACGGAAAAGTCTGTTCTCCAAGTACGACTCTAAGATTTTGTACAACTCTTCCGGAAGTACCTGTCTTAGTTTATAGTTCAAGCCTTCGTGTCACACCTTATCGAAGGCTTGAGAAACGTCAAGAAAAGCGCTAGAACATATCTTTTTCTCTTCTATGGCCTTCTCAATTTCGTTGGTTATTCTATAAACCTGGTCAATTGTGGAATGCTTGATTCTGAACCCGAATTGATGATCAGGAATCAAACGTCTTTCTTCAATTACCGGTTTTAACCGTTTCAATAAGAGTTTTTCAAAAACCTTTGATATTATCGGCAGGAGCGATATCGGTCTGTACGACTTTTTGTCGTTTGGCGGTTTTCCCGGTTTTGAAACCATTATAACTTCGGCGACTTTCCATTGCCTTGGAACGTATAATAGTCTTAGCGAAGCATTTATAAGGTAAAGGAGTTTTATTAACGCTTTATTTGGCAACTCCTTGAGGACCTGTCCGGTTATTAGGTCATATCCAGGAGCCTTTTTATTCTTTAGATTTTTTATTACCTCGCAAAGTTCGGCTAATGACACGCTCCTTATTTTAAAGTTGTCTGGAGTCATAATAGTATTATTAATATTTTCTATTAATGCTTGCCCGGGAAATGGCTTAAACGTTTCTTCCAGATGCTCAGCAAATAAGTCGGCTTTTTCTTTATCGCCTTTTGCCCACTCGCCATTACTTTTTCTTATTGGTAGCGATTGTATTTGGGGTTTTTTGATACCTTTCATAGCTTTCCAAAGAGAGTAATTCGAACTTTTTTCAGCAGACAAGCCTTCGAGATATGTAGAAATCTCGCGATCTTTAAAATCCCGTATCGCTTTTTTGAGCTTATTGCATAGGAAGTTCGGATGGGTTTTGTGCTGGGGAGCGCGAGACTGTTGCCATCTTTTGCGTGCTCTCCTCTTTGCCAGCATCAGTTCTTTTTTTTCCGGCGGATATTTAATTTCGCTATTTCCGACTACTTTTCTTTTATATGGAGTGTTGTTCCACGCGGCGCTTTGTAAGACTTCAATAAATCTGCCGACTTCATCCTCTATTTCGCAAGGTGTTCTAAGCGACACATTCAGGGCAATATTTTCTTCACAAGCTTTCCTAAAGCCGTCCCAGTTAGTTTTGTTGCTAGTTAATCTGGGCGCTCCTTCTTTTCTCATTAGGCGTTCGCTTATTGTCAATATGACTGGTGAATGATCTGAGGAGAGATCAAACCCCTTTTCCAATAAAGAAGTCTATGAGGTCAGGCGTTTTTGCTATGTCGGAGGGCCAATAAGTCGGTTTCCCCGTCGAAAAGAAGTCAACAGCAAATTGCATGCCGGAGAAGTCTGCCTTTAGGTGAAATGCATCTCGAACCCCAAAAGGTGTGTTTCGCATTAAAATCGCCACCAATAACAAATTTCGGTCCAAGTGACTCAAATAGACGTATCAAGTCATTCTTTTCTAGCGTGTATCGCGGAGAACAATAAATGGACGCGATGTTGTAATACATATTTTTAGTTTTTACTCGAACTGAAGTTATTTGCATTGCATCGAGTTCTATCGGTGAATTCAAAGAGTGCTTAATACAGTCTTTAATTAAGAGCGACGATCCGCCCCTAGCCCTTTCGGATGGGTGGTATGCATGATAAGCATAGTATCCTCTAATTTTAACCCGAGATTCCTTTGTCAGATGGGTTTCAGAAATCAAGTATATGTCAATGTTCTGTTTGTGTAGGAATACTTCCAGTTCGTCGATTCTTTGCAGAAGGCCGTTTGCGTTCCATGTTAAAATTTTAAGTAACTGGTTCATGTTCATAATTTTGTCCGTGGCTTGCGAGCATTATGCTCGAGGTTGTTAAGTTTTTCGAATATGAGCTTATTTGTCTTGCTTTGCTCCTCGAGTTTTGTGAGAATTATAGAAAAAACTTGTTGCATTGGATCTAGCGCAGGCCTATTTTGCTTATTTGCTTGCGATGCGGCTTGCGCGTACTTTTGCGTATCAGCAGATGGCGGTTTATCCTGGACTTTTTCCGTTTTCTCCTTTGCGGGCTTGCTTTCATTTTCTAGTAACTTTTCCGGTTTATTTTTATTCGGTTTAGGTTGTGGACGCATGTTCTTTTTAAGCGTATCGCGCCTTTTTTGTAGCTCTTTGGCTACTTCGCAGCCTCGATAGTTCGCTGGGTGCTTCCCCTTACAATTTGTGCAAGTCGCTGCGGTTTGCTTATTTAAATGGCACTCATTCGAGAGATGTTTACCGGCACATTTCACGCATCGTGGTTCTTTTTTGCAGTATGCCTGTGTGTGGTTGAAACCTTGACATCGTTTGCACTGAGGGATTGATCTTGTGCTTTTACGCATCGGTTCGATTTTGATCACAATATTTAAAATCGTTTTAATACTGTAAATTTCCTTTATATTCTCGGTTTTATCGAAACTGAGCATAAAAAGCGGAAGACCACGCTTAACAAGAATTTCCTGATCTTCTTCCGTTTTTTGTTTTTCCTTCTTGATAATATTTAAAGCGTCAAGAATTTTAAAGCCATTCGCTTGAAGATCGTCCATAACGTCTTCTTTAGTGCACGAAGGATGGAGTCCTCTTGCTATAACGCGCAATGGTCTTTCCGACTTATTTTCATATGTATACCACTGAATTTTCTCGGAATTAAGTTTCCGCGAAAATGCTCGGTAATCGTCCGAGTCATCGACGCTTACTTTCCACACGTTATTGCGAAGTGAGGTGACCTTATATTTCGAAGCCAACGTTCCTTTAAGGAGGCAATACAGCTTATTATAGTCCGTAATCCCGATAACGTTTATTAGGTAGAAGGAAATGATGAAGAAAGAGGCTTGTAGACTAAGGTGCACTTGTCAGGGGCTTTCAGAATAAAAGAGACTTGGGTGGACTTAGTGGGTACTTTCAGAAGGAAAGTTTGCAGAGATGGGTGGTTTTGTTAGATGCTTTGAAAAGGAAGGCATGCAGTCTAGGGGAGGATTCGCAAGGCTTTCGAAAGGAAAGTCGCTTGTTTACTGAGAAAGGGGCCTAGAGACCGTTAGAAGCAAATACACTTATATGTACATATATGTGAATGAAAGGGTTGCAGACTTGGTTGGGCTTGGTAGGGGCTTTTGGAAGGAAAAAACACTAATTGTATTGTAAGAGGGATTAGGAGACTTGGGTGGGTTTGTTCAGGGGCTATCAGAAGGGAAGAGACCCGCTCTCACTACATATGCCCGGGTACTCACAACAACAAAAAAAAAAAAATTCCGACCTCCATGATGTGATCACCCCTGTGGCCGCCTCGAGACTGGTGCTCTCGCCCACCTTGCACCGCTTTTAATATTGAACGCAAACAACAACAACAATTTAGTTGAATTTTCCCCTTGTGTTGTTTTTGTTGTTATTTCCCGGATTTTTCAAATTTCTACTAAGAAACTCTCCATAGTGCACAACCTCCAACAAACAGTAAATCCAGCAGCTCACTGTACCCAGCGGAACCCAAGGTGGGAGAAAATCGTAGCGTAGGACTGTAAAAAAGGATGACCCAAGACAAAAGAGGGGCTGATCACTTAAGAAAAACTGGCGCACAACTGTGGAAGAGAAGTTAAAGTCAAAATGAAGAAATATAGATGCTCTTATGCCCGGAGCGGGGGGAGGGGCGAAGGTGATTCCGTATAGTTGTTAACAGTTTCCCTAGATTCCTTGAAAACATATCCCAAACTCGACCAATTCCTACATAAAAATGGCCTACAAAGATTGAGAGTGGGGGCAATCGATAAAGGTAGTGTGGATTGACCTAGTGAGGAACTTCTCACATAGGCAGACAATGCATCGATACCTCTGGGCTCTGCGTCAAACAGCTAGACTAAATGACAAAACTTTTGTATGGTGCCACATTAGTTTTTAGAGAAAAGGCTCTGTTACTCAATTCGATTCTTAGTCCAAAGAAACAGCGATTGGCAAGTGTTATGCTTCTTCCAATTTCAGCATTAGGTAGACAAAGTCCTTAACCACATCAAATTTATATACAAACACCTAAAACGAAAGACGTTCAGATTATGATGTTATCCAGACTATGCTTTCCGACAAAGATGGACCTTCTTTCTAGCTATGCGTTAAAATCGTATAGGAGATTTTTAATGTTATAGCGCTGCTCGTAAGTGTTGTCCAAGATCTCGTAGAACGTGTCTTTGGTGTCGTCATCTTAGTCGTTAGCCTCGTCCGCCTAGTTATGAGGCGTTCGTCCACATTTCAGAAACTCAAGACTTTTTTCATGAAATTTTGGTCCGGCTCATGCTTTGCAGCAGTCCGGGGCCTTCCTTAATTGTTCGGTCTAACGTGTTCTATTAAATGACCCAACATTCCATGTGCAGAACCGAAGGTCCTTATTGGATTTGTTGTCAACAGTAGATCCGTTCATACCCGCGGGTTGCTATTGCCTTATGACAAGAGTCTTTTTGGATGGCCGGGGACTTAGTAGTCTTAGTATATTGACAGCTAGGCAGCCGTTAAGGCTCTGGAGTCCACGATAACTAGGTCTAGGCTTGTAAAAATCTGTAAAGAGCATTTAGACGAGATATCGAGAGCCACTACGGTGACCCTATGTTGGATCCCAGGGCATATGGATATCCCAGGTAACGAAAGAGCTGATGAATTGGCACGAAGGGGGGCAGCGCTGCATGCCTCACAGGCTCTACCCTTTGCCAGAATTCTAATAAGCTTGTTAAAAAGGTATATTGATGACGAGGCCATAAGTCGAGCCAATGCACGGTAGATCCAGCTAGATACATGTGCAACGGCTAGGAACTTATGGACAAGTTATAATAAGAAGAGATCTCTGTCTCTAGTCAAACGAAGTCGTCGTGAGGCAAGGATAGTCTCTGCCATCATTACGGGGCAGTTGGTATTTATGCGGAACGCCTCGGTATACATCACAACGACTATTGCAGAAGCTGCAGGGATGAGGAGGAGATCGAATGTGTCAGACACCTGCTGTGTGAATGTCCTGCCCTCGCCAGTAGAAGAATGAGGAGTCTTGGTAGTTACTTCTTCACGGAACTGGAAGACTTGGGTGACATCGAGCTGAGGGATCTCCTGAGATTCATTTCTTTATCTGGGTGGTTTTAAATCAGCGGTTTCTAACCCTTTTATCTTTATAGGTTCCCGGAGTTAAATTGGAAGATGGGCATAATGGAGCCTTTGCTGGTCTAAGTGAGCAGTGACAATGTCACAAGGCTAAACTAACCTAGTAGAGTTGTGTCAATCGTTTAAATTTGGAGATCGAATCGTTAAAGAATTGGTTTCAAAAAAGATTTGGTTTTTTCAATCAATCATTAAATCGATCAATGACAGATATACAATTGGTCCACTTCATTTCAATAAAATCAAAAATCCCAATCAGAAGGCTTTCGTTCATATTAGTATTGGATAGAGACAAACAGATTGTATTGATTGTGTAAAGTGAATACGGCGCTTATTCTATCCGAACGATTTCGGTCAAATTGTTCATACCTTCTTGCTGTTCCTCTTTTCCATTCAATTCTTGTTTCGTTTTTTCTTAATTGGTTAATCGAAAGAACCGAACTGGTCACACAAAAGTTTTGATTTCGTGATTGATTGATTTGTAGTTGTTTGATTGCAATCACCAATACTTTACTGTGAACGGGTCAAAAAGATCGAAATCAATCGTGGTTGATACAGCTCTAGGACTTACGTATATTCGTAGGACGAGGAACCATATAAAACGCTGCTTGCAAGCTTGAGCTCTGAATACGTCGTAGGACAGTAGGAGTGTGAAGGCAGAGGTTGGTTGAATGCACAAATCTTCCCTTTGATCACCTAGCTCTAGTCACACAAATCACACAAAGTTTTTATTAACGTAACTCATTCAAACACCTACATTATAAACAAAATATTATTTTACTAAATTGTAATAATATCCCTTGGCAGTCTCCAGTTCACTAGTATCTATGATTCTAGGACTTTGGGAGTATACGTACTTGTCTAAATATTTAAACCAGTTACATTCAATAATTTTGTTACAAGAATATTCTGAAACAAAGGAATTGCGTTTTAAAATTGTTCCAAACGCATTTGCTTGGAAGTGTTTGCAGGTTCCCGGACCATCGTAACCAGCTTGTATTCCATGTGCCATAATCGTCCACTGGCGAAGTTTATCCAACTGCGTCGATAACTGACGAATTTCTCTTTTCAATTCATCTTCAATTTTGATCAATTGTCTTTCCATGGTTGTATTTTGCCCTCCTTTTAAAGACGTATTGATACTTTGCCAGTATTTCCGAAAGTCGACAGTTTTTGAAAGACCGTATATTACAAAAACCGTGACTAGTAACAAGGGGATATTGTCCCTTAATTCGGTATTGCCGGTATCATCCGAGAAGTCTTTCGTTTTATTCGAAAAAAATTAAAGAAATATTATCATATGAATGCAGTTTACGTGACAAAATGAACACTCACCTGTTTCATGGCAGTTAATAAACGGTTTGCCCAACAAATTTACCATCATCGAAAAATAAATATTTAAATATAGTAAAACAAAATTTTCATTTCAAAACTCTAAAATTAATTATTTAGATGACACATGAGTCTTATAAAAAAAATTAAATCAAAGTGGTGTAATGTGGGTGGATGTCTGAATATAATTAAACTTGTGGTTTATGGTCCCGAAGCTCTGTCTCTCCCGAAGCTTTATCTCTTTTTTCTCAACTTGTAATTTAGTCTATTCATTCGTTGCTGATAGTATAACTAGTTCCTCATGTTCGTTCCTTAAATCACATACTTTCACCTTGGATGTATTTTCATACAAATAAAATGCATTAAATCACGATCCCTATATAATACAACAAAGCAGGGTCTAACGAATAGGATGGAATTTGATGCATCCAAAAACCAAGCTTGGCTTCTGTCACTTAAGCAAAACCGAAGCCTAGAGCCATAATCCACAATAGGTACTTACATCGCTAAAATCGAAGGACTCTCCTCCCTGACAAAATGCCTATCTTTCCTCAAATGAAAATACTTAATCCTTTCTAATCTGCCCTACATACATAATCCTCATATTCTCAAACTTGGCGGAATTTATGCTAAAATTGAGTCCCGCATTTATGCTAAAATTAAGTCACGCAAGCTTAGAACTGGGAGGCAGCTCATGCTTTCGTGAAACGCTGCTTTGACGACCTTAAACGATCGATGCGAACCACAGCGTAACACTCTGTTGGGTGCCGGAGCGAAATGGCCAATAAACAAGTTTGAAATGAATAAGAACAGGGCCTGTAGAAACAATTGAAAACAGCACCTGTTGAATCCAGCATAGCACTAGACAGAAGAGAGCACATCTCACCTCCTCTCCGAACGTCCTTGTAAAAAAAAAAAAAAAAAACCGCATTCGGGGTATACTATTCTAATAAAATGGGCGATTTGTCTAAGGCGCCTGCCACGCAATGAGCGGCGAGCGGCAGAAAATATGCTCAGAAATGACGCTTGCCGCTCAACGACTGCGTAACCACAACCATACGATTTTATACGTTTTAATTTTGTCCCTCTGCCGCTTTGCCGCTCGTTGCATGGCTTTGCCCTCAGAAGTCACCAAAAACTATTCTAGAATTCATCACAAATTCAGGGTAATTCAGGGAGGCCAGTCAATCACCAGATAAGAAACAAACACGCTTGGATCTTTGTCCTGCGTCTCCTCATCCTGGATCATCACACAATCAATCAAGAGAATGTTGAATCACACAGGCTGAAGTTACCTCTTCAACCTTGCTGGCCTAAATCTACAAAATTTTCGTTCGCCAACATCGTTCTCATCTGGCTTGGTGTCCTGTATTATCTGACATTGCCAGGATTTGAATGCCAAGTATCGCAGCTAATACTCCTTTTGGCTTTTTTTATAATTTCGTAGTTAGGCAAGTTAGAATGACATCAACACCTATTTTTCAGTCCCAGGGTCCCTACAAATGGTGTTGGATATTAGATTATGGATGAGAAGAAGTAGACTGATTTTGTTCATACAAAGGATACGATGGTATTACGCCCATCATGCTACAACCACCTAGGGAATTTACCGTCTTGTGATTTGTGTAGATGTTTACAGGGAACCTTAACTGTATGTATGCCTTCCGCTTACATGGAGGACAGTAAAAGACATCTTTATTACCAAAGGATGGAATTCTAGCGACGTATCTGCCAAGGACTTTAGCCCAATAAGCCTTACATCGTCGGTATGCAATCAAGAGCACAGAAAAGTTCAAAGATTTTTTTACAGACTAACCGGCATCGATCAACTTCTGTTCTCATCTCCATGTGACGAACGCTAGGCGAGGTACCCACCTCAATCTAAAATTTGTCGTCAATCGCTTTAGAGTGTTGTTAGGGAAATTCAACAGAAAAAGGGGAGAAGTGTTTTTACTTAGGTGCTCCTCATGGGAATCGGATAACGGCAGAATTCTCCAGATCGAATCATATCCAGCGGTGGCGTTTACAGTTCGAGTTAGATCAAGCTATGAAGTGCTCGCCTTGTATAATTGGTAAGGTTATTCGAAGTCTGAATAAGTTGTATTTGCCCCTACAAGGCGATCAGACAGATTTACTTTTGACTATGCCTGCACACGACCTTTGCATTTTCACGTAGACGTAAGGCCCGCGTGTAGCAGAGCTATTAAGGGAGCCCCTGACCTGTTGCAAAACAGATACTAGCGTCATCCAAGATGTGTGACGGGATGAGCCGGGCAAAAAGAGGGCGAAAAGCAGCGCTTATTTGTATGCGAATTTGCGAACCTCGACAATTCATGTCGAGGTTAAATTCACCAACATAAGTCTGATATGTGCACACGCCACCACGGATGACGACACCAAAGACAGGCTCTACGAGCTCTAGGATGAAACCTATGAGAAATTTCCTAACTATGACATTAGAATTGACCTCTGCGATTCTAACAGAAAACTAGAAAGAGATAGAATTTTCAGGAGGACTGCCGAAAAGTATAGCCTGCACAACACCACCTTCCATAACGAGGTCAAAATAATTGACTTCGTGTTATAGCTAGGACGTGGTTCCCTATTCGATTAACTTTCAACCGAATTGACCATTTAACGATCGACGGAAGGTACTTTTTCAGCGTATTGGATGTCCAAAAGTTTCGAGTGCTGGAAATATAGAGTTTTCCAATAGGGACGGGTAAATTTTGACAGGTGATGGCAGCCATGTTTTTTTATCTGATGTTAGTTTTCCCGATTTTTTTTTTTCAGACACTAACGATAAAATCACCAAATCGCTTAAAATCGAGCTGGCGGGAGACGCTTGTTGGTTAATGCGCAGGTCCTACCCGGACTGTAGCGCCACCTTATGTAAGTAAGTAAAGACAAATCACCATGGCAAGTTACAGCGTTGAGCAACACGTGGAAATAATAAGACTTCATTATCAAATTGGGACTCTGATTTCAGCAAAAAATTATCTTCAGCGACGAAGCCCATTTTTGGATGAACGGGTACGTCAACAACCAAAATTCCCGGATTTGGGATAATGCAAATCCACACCAGGTCCACCAAGTGGCAATGCATCCGCAGAAAGTCAATGTTTGGTGTGGATTATGGGCCGGCAGCATCATCGGTCCGTACTTCTTCGAAAACCACGATGGCATTGCCATCACGATCAACGGAGAGCGCTACCGATCGGTGATAACCAATTTCTTTTGGCTCAAATTGGATGATATGCATGTGAACGATATGTTGTTCCAACAAGACGGCGGTATGTGCCACACAGCTGATGCCAAAGTGGACATTCTGCAAAAACGATTTGAGGGCATGCTTATCTCATGCAGAAGCGACGTGAACTAGCCACCGAGATCGTGCGATTTGACCCCATTAGACTTTTTCTTGTAAGGTTTCCTTAAGTCGTAGGTCTATGCCAATAAGCCGCAAACGACCAGTGCCCTCACAGTCAACGTAACCTGTGCCATCGCTCAAATTCAGCCGGATATATGCGCCAGAGTCATCGAAAATTGGACTTCTCGGATGCGCGCTACCCAGCGAAGCCGCGGCGGCCCTTTGAACGATTTCATATTCCACACATAGGCCTTTCAAATAAAATAAAAAGGCGTTGATATCTAACACACAACTTGTTTAATTAAATTTTGACATCTACCCGTTTGACATATGCGAACCACTACCATGTTATAGCCAAGAACATCCCGTTGTGAGCATTAAGCATTCAGTGTTTAAATTCAGTGACTATACTGCTAGAAGCCATCAGCGATACCGCTTCTGATGGTCTTCTCGGCCACCACAACGAAATCCACTTGTTTGACGAAGAATCTCCGCAAGTAGCTCTCTCTCTCGAACAATGAAAGTGACTCTAAACAAGACCTTTATTATCTCAGGCCTATCGCCTTTAAATAGATGAGGTCGTTCTCGATATGTCCGAAAGCTATGAATGATCTTTAGTTCCATTTTCACAGAAGTTGATTGGAGAAGACAGAAAGACGAGCATAACAACGACTAAGATTTATATGACGTGTGGAGCGCATTTAAATTAGCGCTCCGGTCCGGAGAATCTTCGAATCTACGCCGGAGTAATGATGCAGAAGAGGAAGACCGCCACTCAGTTCTCAACCAAATGACACTTGTTGACTGAGGATCTGATCCACCCCAAATTGTAGCTTCATCATAAGTTTGATGGATGCGTTCTACAAGAATATCTGCTTATGTCAGATTCCTCACTTCAGGTCGACAATCAGTTCACAAGGCAAAACAATTTTATTAATTCAGTTTTTACAAAAATTCGCATTAACTTTTGGCGATCGTTAAAAAAATCAAATATATTTACGAATTGCTGTTTTTCTTCTTTTTTTTTTAAATATACAATTTTTTTTACTGGATGACCAAAACAGCGCAAGCATACCTAACACCATACTCAACCAAGGCTTTTAAAATGACCAATCGAGCCCGAATTGAAAAATCAAATTCAAAAGCAAACTGGCAGAGAACCAATATTAGGTAGCTTTCGAATTTTAACCTCGTTCTCCACATATCTACACTCCAAACCTCAACACTAAAACCAGTTCGAATAAGCCCTCTTAACATGCTCTAGTTCGCCGGTATCTAGGATTCTGGGATTCGGATTGTAGACATACTTATGCAAGTATTGGAGCCAGTTGCATTCACTTATTTCTTGACCAATGTCAGACGCATAGAACGCAATCGATTTTGGAATCGATTGATTTCTACGAGGCAACTTGTTCCATTTACATTGCATACAGGCCAGTTCTTGAGTTTTGGTGTCTGGTTCTACAAGCTTCAGCTTTGACCACTTTTGAAATTCGATTATCTGCTCCGATAACTCTCGCATCTCTAATCGCAAATCAGATGTTAGGGATTCAATACGTTTGTCAACACTAGTGTGTCTCATCCAAGGTGGCAGTAAGGCGGTAGTCCTTCGCCAGAAATTCTTAAATGCAACCAATTTTGTAATGTTGTAAAGAAACATGACTAAAATTAGTAATGCAACTCCTTGGCCTCTAATGTCTGCATTGCTCAGATCTGTGTTCCAAAACGTGCTTGTCTTTTCTAAAATGAAGAAAATTTAAAAAAAAACGTGAAAATAATTTGATAACAGAACGGATTGCCTTCTAAGCAGCAAGGACTAACAACTGATGATTTGTCTCGTAGTTTTAACATTATTCAAAAGAGATGTGTTTAGTTTAGAAAATCTTCAGAGTCTTGGGGGCGAAAAAAGGATGAGACTTATGTATATGTATTTTTATTAATTTATTGACAAATCTTTGTAGACGTTTTCATGGAGAACTTGTTCTGTTCGCCTTTCATAAAGGGTCTTCCATTAGGCACTTCCGAACTTTGACAGTTGATAGCGGCCATATTGTTGAAGCTACGTGTGTCAAATTGGATGTCAAATGGGTGTTCTGCTCGGTCAACGTTCCGCCCGCTTCGCCCATTTTACGGTCTCCATAATCGTCCTTCCGAGAGCACTATTCGCAGTGTGGTGGATAGATTTGAGTCCACTGGTTCAGTAAACGATCAACCAACACCTGTACGTCGACGGACCGCAAGATCTGCCGAAAACATCGCCGCTGTCCGTGAGAGTGTGCAGGAGAATTCGAGGCAGTCGCCTTTCACAGACCACAACTTAGCTAATTTTGCGTCGTGACTTGGGCCTGCACCCGTACAAAATTCAACTGACCCAGAAGCTGAAGGTAAACGACCATAGACAACGACGTGTGTTCGCTGAATGGGCTCTGGAGCAGTTGGAAACTGACCCTAATTTTCATCGAAAAATTATCTTTAAAAATTATCCACATGAAATCCAAGAGGGTCCAATGCATCCCGAAAAAGTCACTGTTTGCTGTGGATTTTGGGCTGGCGGCGTCATCGGTCCATATTTCTTTGAGAATGACGTTGGCCAGGCCATCACCGTCAACGGCGAGCGCTACAGGTCGATGATTACCAATTTCTTTTGGCCTGAATTGGATGATATGGACACCAACGACATGTGGTTTCAATAGGATGGCGCTACGTGCCACACAGCTCTCGTCACATGGGAAATTCTGCACGAGCGATTCGAGGGCATGGTCATCTCACGTGGAGGTGACGTGAACTGGCCACAGACATCGTGCAATTTGACCCCGTTAGACTTTTTCTTGTTGGGTTTTCTGAATCCGCAGGTCTATGCGAATAAGCCACAAACCACAGCGGCCCTCAAAGCCAACATAACCCATGTCATCGGTCAAAATCAGCCTGATTTATGCGCCAGATCCATGGAAAATTGGACATTTCGGATGCGCGCCACCCAGAGAAGCCGCGGCGGACATTTGAACAATGTTATATTCCATACATAATAGCATCGCGCACACACTTTGTTTTATTTAAATTTAAAGATAGTAAGCGCTTTATGAAAGACCTTTTATAAAGCTATGATGTTTGCACTTGATCAGAACCGTCAACTTTAACAAAAAGGGATCGATCACAACCTTTTTCAAAGCATTCCAGATTACTGGAATAGTAATGGACTGGGCATTTCATACGATTACAAGCTACGTATGCCTATGTCTTTGAGTTGTGGGAATTTTGCTAATTCATCTGGAAGTTCATTTCCCTCTACACTGGAGTGTGTAGACACCAAACATAAGAGGTCTGTTAACGTAGCGCTTTAGTATTGCCTGACAATTCGTGACTAGTTCCGATTTGACGGTGTTAAACTGTAGCGTTCAAAGGGCTGCTGATCATCGATATCCTTTTCGGACTCCTACAACTTTGGAGCTCTAAGAACGACTATAACCCCCGGCCTGGAATATACTATATGTAACTGGCAGACTTATGAACACTTTTAGGTTTGCATCCGCCAAGTGGATTCCAGAGCCGGTTCGCTTACTGTGTTCCTACAAATCTTTGCCGGTCGAAGATTTCTCTTTCTTTCGGAGTATTGAAATCAAATGTAAAAAGGGTTTCGCGCGTTCTTTTTTGATTGCTGATTTGAAGTTTATTAATTTGGTGGATATTGCTGGGGCTCGAACCTGTGTCTGCTCGATAGCAGTACAATGCACTAACTCCTGCGCCACGGCTCTCACAAGCATCTATTGGTAACAGATAAAGAAACATCTGACAACATTGTCTTTTTTTTTTGGGGTATAACACAGGCCCCTTCTCCTTCAGTAGTTTATCCACCAGCCACATCAAGTTGGAACTCAATCCATGGGAGCTCCAAGAAAATCTCTTCAAATGGAAGTCACTATCTGGACTTCGTAGGTATAAGAAATCCGTCAACCCCTTAAACAGCAAGAGAAGGTAGGCTGTTAACGTATTTATTCACTGGACACTATTCACCCAACAAGCTGTGCATTTTACATTAGTCTGTCGGGTATGTGCAACTCAGCTTGGAAGATGCAGAAGCTGCCGAGTATATTTAATACGACTGGCCCGTCATTGTTCGCTGGAGACTGAAATACTTAGGGGATTCTGCTTCTAGAAACAGTCAACCATATTCCTGACCTCAATCAGGCTCCGAATTTTTCTCAGTTGGAGGAGAACTTTGCGCGGCACAAAAGATCTTTTAGCTCGCAGTGTATTTGCGGTCCTTCATACGTTCGTCTAGGTCAGCCAGACGTCTGGATTTTAGTGAGACAGTCCCAATTTTTTTTTAACCTTGTTCCGATTTCTGTCCCGATTTAGAGAATGCCCCGATTTGTCCCTACCTTATGTTTGATTTCGTCCTTTTTTATTCTACTTCGATTGAAAAATTTAAGAAATCAAAAAATCAAACACCATCGGGATGTGTTACGACCTTAACCGCAATAGGAAATTGTAATTGTTTTATTTTTCCTTGTCTGTGTTTAAAGTATTCGGTTTAATGAGGAAAAAAACAGCTTGTCAAATGAAACATAGTGAAACAACTACGCATATATTTAAAAAAAAATCAGCCGACAAATATGACGTGTAGAATACATACAGTTCAACTGCTGGAAACAACTGGAAAATCGGTTAAAATGTTCCACATACGCTACAATATTTTGCGATCCTTGATAAGATTCATATAAAGGGTTTTGCAATAGGGACGCTACAAAAGTAAAGCGACAGGGACAGCAAACGACGCCATATTTTTCGCCATATTGTCGAGAATATTGCTGCCGCTGAGGCTTCAGTTGCAGAAAGCCCAAATGTGTCTCTCACACGTCGTTCTCAAGCGTTGGGCATCTCTGTGACGTCGTTGTGGCGAATTTTGCGAAAAGATCTTGGCCTACATCCTTACAAGATTAAATTGACGCAAGAACTGAAGCCGCTTGACCATCAGAAGCGTCGTATGTTCGTGAATTGGGCTGAGCAACAACTTGAAAATGATTCGGATTTTCATCGAAAAATCATCTTCAGCGATGAGGCTCACTTCTGGCTGGATGGCTTCGTCAATAAACAAAATATGCGGTATTGGTCAGGCAGCAATCCACACGTACTCCATGAGTCATCATTGCATCCCGAAAAAATTACGGTTTGGTGTGGTTTATGGGCCGGCGGCGTCATTGGGCCGTACTTCTTCTGTGATGATCAAGACCGGCACGTTACTGTGAATGGGGATCGCTACCGTTCAATGATAACCGAATATTTTTGGCCCCAATTGGATGATATGGACTTGGAGGACATGTGGTTCCAACAGGACGGCGCCACAAGCCACACAGCGAATGTCACAATCAATTTATTGGAAACCAAGTTTGGAGAACGTGTTATCTCACGAAATGGTCCAGTCGCTTGGTCGTGCGATTTGACGTCGTTAGACTATTTCCTGTGGGGCTACGTCAAGTCTATGGTCTATGCCAAAAAGCCAGCGACGATTGATGAACTTCGTACGAATATCGAACGTGAAATTGCAGCAGTATCGGCCGATTTATGCTTGAAAATCGTCGAAAATTGGGTTCAGCGTCTGGACTTCTGCAAGCGTGCCCGTGGTGGCCATGCAAAAGAAATCGAGTTCCATACATAATGGCATCGAACGTACTTTCACAGGAATAAAGAATTTCATTGATATCCAAAACCGTTTTTGTTTTATTTAAAAAAACTTTTGTAGCGCTCTTATTGCAAAACCCTGTACTTAGACGAAAAGTGGCCCATTTTTATGCAACTGAAAGGATTCATTGAAAAATGCCATGATCCAGGGTAGGTATAGATGGCTCAGAATGGGCAAAGGCCTAGCTTCTCGCGATCATTAATGTTGTGCGTGTTATATTTATCGTATGAATCGGTGGATACGCGAGGTGCGTAGGTTTCTGGTGTTTGGCAGTCCAAGCCAGTAACCACTGAGCAACGGGGACCAGGTACATATTCGTGTGTGTGTGTTTTTATGTGTTCCTTGATTGCGTGTTTAACATTTTATGATTATTTTTAGATGTCCCGATTTTTATCTAGCAGCCCTAGGTCCGTATAAGAAGCCTTGCTTAGCTCTGGTTGAAATCACCAGAACGGTTAAGCTCGAAAAGATATACATTCTAGAACAATAGTTTGGATGTTAATGTTTTGTATTACCCAGCGTTTCCATACTTGACATCTGCTATCATTAATTACAAATAAGAATGCGAAGCTTCCGTTCCTGCTTCAGAGCTATCGTATAGCTAGAAGTACAAACGGATGTAAACAAACCACTTAACTAACAAATGCCACTTGATTTTGAACGGAAAGTTAATTGTCTTTGTAGATATTTGTAGTGGATTTTAAGCACGGGAAATACTGACACTTATTTTTAATAAGAAATATCAATATTTTTCTTGATAGACATATCACGGTAAAAGATTCTTTAATCTTGTTTATTGACACCATTTTATTGGAATGAGACCTTTTATTTCTGGGAATGTCATGGTTTCCGCTTGTTGAGATGTCTTTTATTGAGAAGTTTTACTTTGCTAGGTACTTAGGCTGACAGGTTATGTTCCGCTAATCTTCTCCTTATTGTCCCTGAAGACACAAACAAAGAAAATCTTCCAATTATTTATTTATTTTTATTATTTTTTTTTGTCCAAATGAAAATGCGCTTCACATTGCACTTTGTTATAATTTTAGAACAAATGCAACGAATTCTCCATATGAATGACGGCTTAGAGTACGCGTACTTATCAAATTGGCAATACGTATGCAGTATAATGGCTAAATAGAGTCATCGCCCGAAAAAGTGGACACAGTGCTAGTTCCTCAACTTGTATTTAATTTGTTGTCCATATATTACAAAAGAATCTTTCAAGAGACAACAGTGGTCGCCGTAGTTCAGTGGTTATTGCGTTAGACTGCTGTGCGAGCTGCGTACGTTCTACCAAAGATTCTTCTCGACACTACCGCTTAGCTGGCAATGAGAAACCTCCAGGAGTACAAGCTGTGACTGAGCTCATCTCGGGCGGTCGGGATTGATTGTGATAATACTATCAGTAGTCCAAGGTGGCCGCCTTGAAGGAATCTAGCGTTGGCTTTAATAGTAAACCTGAAACACGACTACGACGAAAACACTTTGTACATCTAGAAATACATACAAAGGGTTAGGTTAGGTAAGAGAGGCTGTCGACGTGGCCGACGCACTTAGACCAACATTAGATCCATTGTGATGCTTAGGATCTAGGAGGAATTCTCTTTCCCATTCGTGGAACCAGTGGGAACTTTTAATAAAGCGAATAAGCTTTCTTGTTGAGATAGGTCGCCAAGATTGTCAAGTTTCGTCTTTTGTCTTTTGCTGTCAGAGGAGATGGAGGATCGTCTCTACCTCTTCCTGTGACAAATGTAGCCACAAGATGTAGGGAGGTTGTTTTTGGTACTAGTTACTTAAAAAAAGAACAAAGTTAGCGGTGTGCGCGTCCAGAGAGAGAGAGTCCACTCTTAACGATTATATACTCTCAAAAATACTCCGCCAGCCAGACCTGACGATTAGCCGCCTTCTACACCTACCCACAAAAATCTCAGTAAAAAATATTAAAATTGGAAGATATCATGGATTCGTTTCCGTTGGAGCGAAAATGTCGTAGGAGTATTCATAACTCCTTCAGCGCGAGTGAATTACAAAAAACAATAAAGAAGAGATTTTTGGAATTAAAAAATTCAGCCGAGGTTTTGACACGTAACCTTCTTACATTCTGGTCGGAGAGGGTCCAGCTCTTTTGAAGAAGTTGTGCATATTGGAGCGTAAAATAACACATTAGAATGAAGGTTTTCTTACCTACTTAGGTGGTGCTATAGTTCGGAGTGAACCTGGGCCTTAACGAACAAGCTTCTCCAGTGAGTCCGGTCCTTAGCTAACTGCCTCCAGTTGCGCATGCTAAGTTGGATGAGATCCCCTTCTACTTGTGCGCGCCACCTTAGGCGAGGTCTTCCTCTACTGCGTTGTCTTTCCGGGCTAGATTCGAAGACTCTGCGTGCCGGAGCGTTAGTGTCCATTCGCTCTACATGTTCTAGCCATCTTAAACGTCTAATGCGCAGTTTTTTTATGTCGCTGTACAGCTCGTATAGTTCGTGATTAAATCTTCTACTCCAAAGCCCGTCAACGTACATATGGTATATGCGACCGAATGTTTTTCGAAGAATTTTTTGTTCGAAGCAACCAAGGATCACTTTATCCGCTTTCGACAGCGTTCGTGCTTCAGCGTCATAAAGCAGAACTGGGATGATTAAGATGATCTTATATAGAATCTCCTTAGTTGTTCGAAAGAGGGCTTTGCTACTCAATTGGCTAAGAGACCAAGGAAGCAGCGATTGGCATCTTCGTTTAATTTCAGCGCTGGCGTCGTTGTCATAATTTATAGTGGAGCCAAGGTACTACCTCGAAGTTATAGCTATCAACTGGGACGTTCTGTCCAATTTGTCGGTGTTGGGTGTCCCTTCTTGTTGACAGCAAATACTTAGTTTTGCCCTCGTTTACCACTAAACCCATTTTGACCACTTCTGTCTCTATACTCGCGAAAGCACCGGTGACAGCTCGCTGCGTTTTGCCTATAATATCAATATCGTCAGCGTACGCTAGTAATTGGACAGATTTATGAAAGATTGTGCCTCTGGTGTTGGCTTGAGAGTTTCGCGAAATTCGTTCAAGTATGATGTTGAAGAAGTCACATGACAGCGCGTCCCCTTCTCTAAAATCTTTTTGGACATCAAAGGTTTCGGTAAGATCGTTACCGACCTTGATGGAGCAGCGAGTATTCTCCATCGTCATCCTGCAGAGACGGACGAGTTTAGCAGGGATACCAAAACTAGACATGGCTCTATATAGCACGTCTTTAAAAATGCTGTCATAGGCGGCCTTAAAATCGGCAAAGAGGTGGTGGGTATCGATTTGGACTTCTTGGGTTTTTTTCCAGGATCTGCTGAAGTGTGAAATTTTGGTCAATTGTGAAATTTCCTGGCTTAAAACCGCACTGATAGGGGCGAATCAGGTTGTTGACAAAAGGTTTCAGGCGTTCACACAGTATGGCAGATAAAATCTTGTACGCGATGTTGAGGAGGGTGATACTCCTGTAGTTGGCGCAGTTGAGGGGTCTCCTTTTTTGTGGATTGGGCAAACGATGCTGAGATTCTATTCAGAATGAAGGTCAGGATCAAAAATAATTTTTAAAGTGGGCGCGAGTTCTTTAAATTTGTGGTCAACGTTTTGAGCTGACATAGTAGGCAATAGGGGTCATTAAATAATTTCCCATTTCTTTCTAGCTACGCCAATACCCAGATATTTTATGAATTCACCAATAATAACTACCTTCGAGGCGGCTTAACAAACGCGGAAGTGAAAACATAAGGTAGGTAAAAAAAAAAAAAAACCGCAATCGATACTGAATGTGGAAATAAATTCGTGAATTAATTCGCTGATCAGCTATAGTAACACATTTCACTGATATCAATTTATTTTCATTCAGAGAAAAAAGAATAATAATTTCATTAATTAAACCCAGCAATCAACTTCAGTAGAATATTATCACAGTGCACACACATCGCCGTATCTGCCTGCACTAGTTTTCTCAGAAAGCTGGAAATAAAAATTGTGCTCCAGAAACCTGTGTAAAGCCCCTTTGGTATGTATAACCAGATCTGTGCCAATTCGTACTTCAAAGTGTTTTGCTATTTTATTTACATACATTTTGCCGAGTTCTTTGTTTTGTCTGATTGCCAGTGGATCCCCGTGGATTGGATATTTCCTCTGAGAAGTCATCAATTTCACGAATGTATGACTATATTCTACACCGCTTTCGCAGTGGATGTTTTCGTTTTGCCAATCGGTAGGAGGAAGTATAAAAAGCAGTGATAATGGCGTATCTCTATTAGTTACTTCTGCAGAGCTAAGAGAGAGAGACTTCATTATGAAAAGCCAATTTCTTGTTATCGTTGCATTCTTAGGTGAGTAACATCTTAAACTGTGCGCATTGCCACGATATAAACTGTTGTGATGTCTTATAGTCATTTTGAGTTGCTTTGGAGCTCTTGGCGCTATTGGCTATGACTACTGTGGCAAGCCGTGTACCGACCGTGGAGGAATAGTCTGTGCATATAATCAACAATGCTTTACATATTTTACCAATCTGTGCGAGATGAAGAAGAGAAACTGCGATTTCGATGACCGTAAGATAGTTTTTCTGCAAATATTTGATTATTCATAAACTTATTTTAATTTAATTTTACCGTAGGTTTCTTGCAAACACAATTCTCAAGTTGCCTGCGGGGCTCCAAGTGCCGTGGAATTTAAATAAACACCGCAATGTTTTTGACTGTTTTCTACTATAGTTTCTAGATGAAATAATAAATATACGATCTATTTATTGCAATTGATTTTGAGAATTTTTTTTTTCTAATTTACTTATAGCCAATTTGTTCAGTTTCTGGATAAATTGACTGTTTTACGCGCAAATCGCTTGTGAAGGGGTCTTGAGGCTAATTGGTGGAGTAAAGGCAACATTTCTTGGAAATTTCCCGCTCTACAACTCCGCCCTGGGGAGTTGTGCTCTTCCACGAACGGGTTGTCCGTCCTTCCTTTCTTATCAAAAGTATTTGAAAAAGTTTTACAGAAGCAAATTAATCAACATCTCTCTAGAAGTATTGCAGTACTACTCTGTCTGGGGATTTACTGAAGACATACGGCAGGATGTCGACGAACGATTGGTGTCCTTCTTTGTTCTTCTAGATCTTTGTAAGGTGTTTGTTATGGTAGACCATTCTATTTTATGCGATAAGTTATCTTTCTTTTACAATTTCTCGCCATATGCTGTAAAACTAATATCGCCTTATTTAACGGAAAGGACGGAAGCAGTTGGCTATTAATCATAGTTTATCTGACTTTCTTTCTTTAGCCAGGGATCTATCTTGGGAGCTCTCCCTTACTCCCTATATATTAATGAGCCTCCAATTCTCGTTAAGCACTGTTCGATTAATATGTACGCTGATGAGGATCAACTCGTTTTGAGCTGCCCATTGGGCTTAATCGAGCACGGTGCTACCTATATTAATGAAGATCTTGCAAATTTACAGGCAGGTTCCAGAATTCGAGTGAATTCAAATCGATATAAAATTATTGAATCGAGTGAAATCGATTTTCGTGTTCCAGATTTCTATTGATTTGATGAATTCGACCGAATTCTAAATCGTCTTCGAATCTATTACGAATCAGCTGATTTCTGTCAGTTTGTGAAACTGTGAATTAAGATTTTGTTGTGGAGTGAAAATGAGTGCAATTATTTCAGCGATTACATTGTGCAATGAAATGGAGCAGGATCCTAAGGAAAAAATAAGGAAGCGAGTGTTAAGAGATCTTTCTAACCCATTGGAACTTTCAGAGACAGCGTAAGTGTAGGTAGTTGTAAAAATCAAACGCTTTAATCAATCACTTTTTTTTTCAGTTTTATATCGCATTATCGGGTGAATAAATTTATTCTCCATCCGGTGGCGTCTTTTTGACCAGGTCCTTGGCTCTTTAATTCAACCGTAAGGTCATTCCACAGCGCATCTGAAGAAACTCGATCCCCTTTAATGAACCCCCTAGCAAAATCTGCATGCTCTTCCATGAATTTGATGAAGTTATTTTCCCGCTCCAAATTTTTGTGCTTATCCCTAAATTGTCACTCACAAATTAATCACAGTAAATAAATTAGTTTTAAACAAATTCTCAGTAATACTTACATTTCAGTTTCAAATTCACACGTTTTCTGTCTGACTATTTCAATTCGACACCAAATCTAGAACACGGGTAACTAGTTATTGTATATCGAAAAAGTCGTTAGATCTGTCTTATTTTCAATCCATCCTTCTTAATAGTGACAAAACTAAGTACGTGGAAACTGATGAAAACCTTTAATAGGAATTAATTTAGTTGTTGGGAAGACATATGGTATACTTCGCGCATTGTGGGCTACACAATTCTTCATACCAATTAAAACTCGATGTTTGTTCGCAACACACTCGCTGTGCCCATCAAAACTTATGGTTGTAAAGGATTTTACAATTGTAGCTACACTTCCAAAACCAAAGTCAATGTTTAGGAACTACGGCCCGGCGGGACGAATCACACGACGAGATCCGCTCCCGCCCCCGCCTGCGAAATATCGCGAAACAGACCTGCTCACGTTGTAGATCGTCCTCCATCTTCATCAGTTCCATTTTGCTTAAGATTTTAGATCGGGACGAGTATTTTGCCCTTAAACGTATGACAAACGCGCAAATTTCTTGCGAAGTGGTCGGGGTTGCTCTATGCAGAAAAATGTCCACATTCGATGAGTCAAACCATTTTAGACGCAGCAAAATAGGTCAACATACATATTTTTCATAGAACTAACCAATAACACCAAACTAGGGGTTAATTTTTTTTTAAATAAATTTTATTATATATTAAAAGGCATTTGTGGTTAGTTATTTCGTTTTTTCTTTCATTTGATCATTTTCATAAAGTATAAATCGAAACAAATAAAAACAAAAATTAAAAAAAAAAATAAAACAAAAAGTAAAATAAAAATAATAAAATTAAATTAATATATTTTATATTACATATTTACTCGTTTATTACTGTATTATTTTTACATTTCACTTTTACTTTTTATCTTTTTCATTTTCACCTCATAAAATTATTACTATTTTCTTTCTTACTTTTCTCAAACTCACAAAATGTACTATTAAATCTCTGTATCACAATTATATTGATTAAAATAATTACAAAAATATATAAGAATATTTTTAATAATTGACTAAATATATTAATTTAAAATATATATAAAAAAAACACGCCTTTGCTTCAATTTATTCTGCAGCAGTTTTGACTAAAAAAATAAAACAATAGATACAAATTTAAAGGAAAAAATGAAACAACGAAAATTTAAACTTTACTACACTGGCTTAAGAAATAAAAAACTCACAAATGGGATGAATAGGAAAATACATAAGTTTTACAATTTCCTTTTTTTCTTTTATCAACCAAATATTGTTCCACACGCAACAATTTTTCGATTATTCCAAAACGTCAATTAACAATACAAATAATTGTATTTTACATTATTTATTTACTAATTAAACAACAACAAATAAGATACTTATTTACTTAAAATCTAATATAGCGAACAATATAAATAATTTGCTGCGCCTTATTTGCAAATTTCTAAACTTAAATTAAAAAAAAAAAAATTAAATAGTGACAATGATGATGCGCAATAACATTATAGCAATAAAGTACAAAAAATAAAACAATCTATGTTTTTCTTAATAAATATTAAAAACAAATTGCATTTCAATTTTAGTGCAAGTAATGTAACATTTCTGTTTAAATTTAAATTATAAACATTTATTATGGCAGATTTACATGAAACATAACTGATATTTATTACTTCTTAAATTTTAAAGACCTAAAATTTTAAATTTTTTCTTAGGTATCTAAAAAACGGATACAGCATTGTACAGTGCCTCACAATATCATTGAAATACGTTTATTGTGTTTTTAATAAGACCCGTATAATCTTTTTAAATAAATTAAACTTATTTCGAGGGTTTGAGGTTTTCTACCAAAAGACGGACAGCAAAGTGATTTCCTAAAACTTGTTTCAAGCACAAATGGAGATATAAACATACAAAATATATTTATCTTTATCTATGAAGGAACAGTCGAAACAATCGACTTCCCCTAGCTCCTAGCGCACCGGCGCCACAGGAGGCAAAATTTATTTCATCAGCTGGAAAAGATATGGCTACAGTTTTTTTTGGATGCAAGACGCATAATTGAGAAGCTGTTTCATGACAAATTATACTCCCGGAGGCTTGTCATTCCCCAACGAGAGATGGTGCCGTGAACAATGTTCGGTGTTCCTGGCTGGGCTTGAACGCACGCCGCTCTTTCAGCAGTCCAACGCAGTAACCACTGAACCACGGCGACCACATCAACGTCGATTACCTTGAATAATACTCAAACTTATTGGATCGTTTTAGCAAAACTACAAGAAAAAACTACTGCATTTAGCAAAGAAAAAAGTTCCCTTCTATAAAAACAATCCACCAGCTTACAAATCCATAAAAGTAAGACTTAATAAATTGGGCTACGAATTATTCCCTTATCCACCATATTCTCCAGATTTAGCCCACTGCGATTATTTTGTTCCTGAATTCGAAAAAATGGCTCTTTGGACAGAGATTTGAATCTTTTTATAATGAGGTAGACTAGCGCAAGTTTTAAGCGATTGGAGAAATCGTAATGGATTAATTGTACCGAGGTTGGTTGTTTGGTTTTGTGGGTGTCCTAAAGACTTACTTAGACGTCAAGCAGATCCATTGTACTCATAAAAAGTGTACTCATGGGAGTCTAACCAAGGGGTAGGGCTGGCTAATCTAGAAAACACACAGAAAAAGATTTCAGAGTTTTCCTAAAATCAGCGATATGAAGGTCTTTTAGCCCATGGAAGAAGTTACTACCAAGAGTACATAATTTGTTGGTGGCTAGTGTGGGACATTCGCATACCAGGTGTTTCCTCTTCTTCCTTACAGGTTCTGCAGTAGTCATTGTAGTGTAAAACAAGCTCCGCATGGACTCCTATCCCGCAGTGGCCTCTAAGGACACCGGAGACGATTCGTATTTCCCTTCGACTAAATAAAATAAATAAATAGCTGGCGCGACAGCTCGGGATAAGCCAAGGCTTAGCTTCTCGCAACCATTCATGTTGTGCGTGTTACATTTGTCGCACGAATGGAAGGGACCTACAGTTTATTGCCGACTCCGAACGGCGAAGTGAGAAGCTCTGTCATGACAGATTATACTCCCGGAGGCTTGTCATTCCCCGACGAGAGGTGGTGCCGCGAAAAATGTTCGGTGTTCCTGGCTGGGGCTTGAACCCACGCCGCTCGGTCAGCAGTCCAACGCACTAACCATCGACCCACGGCGACCACTACCACTAAATGGTACGAGATTTTTGGAATTCTTCTCATCGAAGGCTGGCCTTAGTGATCTGGCTATTGCACAGGTGTCCATTGACACCATCGCGAATTAGCCCTGATCATGGTTTCCTCATTTATTTCTCTGTAAACAGTTCTGATGGAGGTCCAAGCAACCGAGCTTAAGTCTATGTTGAAAAATAAAATTAATTTTGTCCAAAGAAATGTCAATCAACGACATCCACAGGATGGTAAATGGAAATGGAAAATGTTTGGTCAGCCGCATATGCACTACCACAGGAACAAAGCACCTATTTAGTGGCCAAAAACAATTGGACTGCATTGAACCGCAACCAGTAAACTGATAGACTTTGTTTAAACTAAAGGTGATCGGAAAGATACCAGCTCCTACCACTCCTATGCCGTCGTCTGTCTTAGATCCAGCGGCCTATCTGTCCAATCTGTAATGTCATTAGGTTTGGTATGGTGTGGTCTTATATTTGAAGTTAACTTCTAGGACTAAAATCAAGTAGTCCGTAGCATTTATCGGGGTACCATTTAATATAAATATCCAATGGCATAGTTCCCAGAGCCATGTTTGAAGTTATTTCCATAGCCCTGGTTATGAAGATGACACAGCTAACATTGTCTACTGCTGTCTATCAAACTATAATACCACACATATGCATGCAAGAATTTGTCTGACCACCAGGGTATTAGATTAGGTTAGGTTAGGTTAGAATTTGTCTACTGCTGTCTATCAAACTATCATACCATACATATGCATGCAAATATTGATCTGGCCACCAGGGTATTACTTGAGGACGGATTCAGCCTGAAAGCTCATTCTCAAAATTCTTAAAAAACTTATTGTCCCCATTTTAAATCCATTTATTCGACAGACAAAAACATAAGAATGCCAAGCTAACTACGGTATAAACTAAAAGCTGACTTTCGTAACTTCTACTTAAAACACAATTGTTCAAGAGGCTTTCCTTCTGCCCGCTTTCTGGTCGCAGTAGCTTTTCAATAATGCTTCCGTCTATGTGTTTTTGGCTAAATAATAGTTCACATCCTTTAGATTATAATTCAAATCCACTGAGAGGCACTGTACAAATTTCTTACTAATTTAGTGATGGCAATATATGTATGTACTTATATTTGAAAAAAAAGAAGAAATATTCTCTTAGGAAAATGTATGTAAGAAAAAAAAGTATGATTTTGATAACATTAATATTAATCGATATGGTTCGTGATTTTATTTTGGTGGTGAAGTCTTATAATTTCGATTTGATAATTCTTTGATTACATGTGTAGAAGTTGTTTCTTTCTTTGATTCGTTGTATGCATTTAAAGAAAATTAACTGATATTTTGACAAATACTAGTCTGCGAACTGTGACTAGACGTTAGAAAATGATGCAACCTTTTCGTAGGCACTCACTTCACCTTTTTTATGTTTTCTTATAGTAAAACAAAACACAAATTAAATTAAACAATACTTTCCCGATCTGGAGGTGAAGGAATTTCGCCAAAGCCAGGCACACCTCTCACCGCAGTTTGCACTATGCCCACCCTGCGTAGGGATGCGTCACTGGATCGAATCCCATTGCCTTGCAATAGACTCATGAACCAAGAGGCAATTGACCCTCGGTTCATGGATTTCTTATTGTTTTGACTAAATGCAGCATTACCAATGCTGCCACTAGTATTTTCGATGGCTTCTAGGGATCGCCATCGCTTGGAACGAAATACAATTTCATCCGGCGGACATGTAAGTGACGCCTGACGCTGCAACAGGGGGCAATGAGCGTCGTCTACAATGCTCACAGAGCCATTGCAGTTGTTGTTTAAGTGTTTATATGGCAATATTCTGGATCCGCCGATAATTAAGTGGCCATTATCGGCATCCAGCAGTTCGAGTTCGTCATCAGCTGCACCCCCATTGGGATTTCCGCTAATCAGTGACACACCGGTGTCCAGGGAACGTGAGTTGTTTTTAGACAACTTACACGGATGCATTGGATCGAGAGATCGAGACTCTCGCAACAGGCTATCGTAACTGTCGATGGGAAAAATTTCCTGAGTAGATGCCGATGCTGTTGTGTTGATTATGCGTTGCGGTTTCACCATGGCAAGTGGTTTTTTACTGTTGTTGCCGGTACTATCACAGATTGTTTCAATTTCGGAATGGTTCAGTGTACTGTGTGACGCCGTTTCCATGCGGAATCGAGAGTTGCTGCCGCCCCGACTGTCACAGTTACTGTCGCACACACCGCCATTTCCACTGCCATTGTAGTTAACGGTTAATGATCTTTCGAGTCTTTTTAGAGGCAAACGGGGTGAATCCCGCATATGGTATGTTGAACTCTGCAGGCTGTACATGCTTTCCACATCAGCTCGTGGTGCACTTGATTGTCGCCGACTTCCGGCGCCACAGTAATGCATTCCCAATATACTAGGCTGACGTGAATCGCTATTCAGTTTCGGGCTCTTTCTTGGACGGCGGAAAAGTGGTGGAGGAAGATCAGTCATATCAACGGGTTTCTTCTGAATGGCTTTTTCATTCGCTCCGACTAACCAATAAGTGACTACTTCACCTTTGCCCTTCATCGACACAAGTCCACGTTTCTCGGTAATGTAACCACCAAGCTTATCCAGGGCTTCCTTACATTTGGCTGATATGTGTATTTTAAGTGCCTCTCCATTGGACTCCATGCGTGATGCGGTATTAACAGTATCACCGAATAGACAGTACCTTGGCATTGTGAGTCCTACAACGCCAGCCACCACTGGTCCGGTGTGCATACCTATTCGCAACTTAAGCGTTTCGTTTGGTCGATGTGCGATTCGATGTTGTTTCACTGCCTGCAGTAGCTCCAACGACATTGAAGCAATTTCTCCTACATGCCGATCGCCATTTTTTATTGGTAAACCAGAAACCTGCGAAGTTAAAAAAATTTGGTTAAGAAAGGAATTGGCCTAGGTCTTCAGCAATGTATTTGTATTTCCTATAACATACATAATTTTTACTTACCACCATGTATGCATCACCTATAGTTTCTACTTTGTACACATCATAACCTTTGATGATTCGATCGAATACCGTGTATAAATCGTTAAGAAAATTCACCACTTGCAGAGGAGTACTTTCGGCAGACATCGCTGTGAAGCCAACAATATCGCTGAAGTAGATAGTCACCTGGAAAACAACAGTTATAATAAAAAACTGCACGAACGTGTTCCAAGTTAACTTACCAAATCATATGACACTGGTTCAACACCCAAACCCATTGTTAGCTTCTCCGCCACTGATTGTGGCAGCATTCGATGCAGGAGATCTTCAGTTTTCTTCTTCTCTTCACACAAGAGTCGTGTACGTTCTGTCACAATCTCTTCCAAATTATTTGCATATTTCTCCATCATTTCCATCATTTGATCCATAATGTTCTTATGCCTACCGCCACGCATTTTTTTCAGGCGCGTTCTGGAATTAACAAATTCATTAGTGACGGCACTATAACAAATTTTAGATATTTCAATACCTTATCGTTGGAAAGTCTGGACGAGCCTCGGGATCTTCGTTCCAACAATCCTTAATACAACTTAAAACATAATCCGGACATAGTTCGGCTTCTTTAATACATTCTAAATCCGGGCGGAATGGTTCGGTTCCATCGACCGGTTTCTTTTTGACTAAATCAACAATTTCCTTTGGTTCATACGTCGTCTGTCCGAATGGCCCTTTACGACTAACAATTTCATACATAATAATTGCAAATGCATAAACATCTCCCTTTGGTGTTCCATATATATTTGGATTTCGCAGCAGGTCCGGCGCTTTCCAAAATTGATCTATGGAGAGACATACCGAAATAGTCGTTAATATTTTCAAAATCTCATTAAGTGTTCAAACTTACTTCTGTAGTGCTGATGTTCTCCAATGGACTCACTCTCGGCGCAATGCCGTAAATCATGCAAACCGAAATCGGTTACCTGGAGCATCCATCGTGATGTGACCACACAATTTGAGGACTTTAGATTTCCATGAAAGCCCAGCGAGGAACCGTGGATATAAATCATTCCCTGTGAAATGTAATGTAAAGTTTTTTTAAATTACGGGAGGGCGCTTATAAGTTCACATTTAGTACTAATAGACTCAGTTGTGAGCATTGCAGGATTTTGTATAAGAGGTATTGCTTATTTGGGGAAAATTGAAGCACATCTCTAGCCGGGATAGGGGGCATATAACCTGAGCACAATAAGTAAGTGAATTTCTATCAGGTTCAGTCCAGGCTTTTAAAAATTAAGCAAAATATTCCAGCAGTTAATATAAAATATCTAATTTCTAAGTCGGAATTTTTGTATAGAGTTTTTTCATTTGTACGATGGTTCTTTGATTCTTGGGCTATTTATTTGCATCAAAGGCGGCTAGCTGGTTTCTAAGTGTTTTGTCAAATTAACAGGATCTTGGAGAGTTCCTTGGAACGAGGTCAGGCCACTGTAGAATTCTGACTTCACTGCCGCAGGAGGCATTAATATTTCCCACAGACTATCTTACCCCACGCAAAATCGAAATTATTCAGATTAACGAACTTTGCCAGTGTTTTTCAGGCTGAAATACTCGTAATCTACGAAGCCTGTCGTGCGCTTAACAACGAGACCACCCCCAAACGAAATGTCGCAGTTCCTTCGACAGCCATCAAGGCTCTTGTCTTCACAACCACCTCATGAAAGTTCGTAGCACAATGTAGAACCGAGCTCACGCGCTTGGGGAGCCCTTGTATGGGTTCCTGGCCACAGAGGCATCGAAGGGAACTAAATGGCTGATGAGCTTGGTAGGCAGGAGTCGGTCCATGGCAGCTCACTAGCAAGAGAAGTTCTCATCCCAATCGGAGCTGTCAAGGGAAAAATCAACCTACACTATTTCTCAGTAGCCAAACACAAATGGAACAACTTTGCTAGCTACGGCATATCTAGTAAGACTTCGCCAACGAGGTCAACTACTTGCAAAACGAGCGACCTTCCTAGAAAAACCTGAACAGACATTGCGCGCGTTATCGCCATCTGTACGAGTCACTGGCCAGTGGGTACCCACGCAGCCCTTTTAACCCCTACCGCCGCAGCTGCAAAGACACAAAAGAGAAGGAAACCCAGAACTCTTCCTCTCCCTGTACCCGACACTTGCTATAGCAAGACTCAATGCGCTATGGAAACCCTAATATTCTACTCTACCTTAACTCCACAGGTTGGATTTAAGACCAACATCTATTGCCGGTCAACACCCACCACACTCATCTAACAAACTGGTCATGAGAACTATGGTATAAAAGAGTGCATTTCAGCACTAATTGCTCTCCGCCACTAAAACCAATTGACACCTGCAATCTTTATCAGTTCAAATCGCATTAAATAAATAAAATAAATAGCAGACGCAACAGCTCGGGATGAGCCAAGGCCTAGCTTCTCGCAACCATTCATGTCGTGCGTGTTATTTTTTTCGCACAAATGGAAAGGACCTACAATTTATTGCCGACTCCCAACGGCGAACTGGGAAGCTCTTTCATGGCAGATTATACTCCCGGAAGCTTGTCATTCCCCAACGCTGCTCTGTGGTTTGCTTGTAGGGATGAGTAGCTTTCACTCTGAGAGGCTGAAGTCGTCGGATCGGAGTAGTAGCGTAGAGGGTTTCAAAACAGTGTTCCCTAATTTTGGTATGACGCCTAGTCCTGACAAATGGATTTATGGTTGTCCAGTGTCCCCTCTATTGTTTATGTGTCTTTAAGCAATTGTTCCTGTAAGTTGGCACTGTGTATCTTCGACCCAGTCAGAACTAATCCCTCGTGATTTAAGGGGTTAGACCCAGTTGGGATTGCCAAAAAATCGCTCTTTTTTAGGATTTTTTTGTGCTGTCGCAGTAAAATATTTCATAACAAAATGTTTTTTTCACATGAAAGATATGTATTTACAGAAACTATAAAAAATTTTTTTTATGGCAAAATATTAAAAAGTAAATGAGATACAGCAGATTTGGGAGGGGTCGAAAAAAAAAGTGTTTTGCGGTGATCACTGCTGCTCGTCACTCGATCATGTGAATTCACAAAAAAAACAAAATGGATCATAGTGCTCCGGTTGAACGAAGGAATTTGAAAATTTTTGAACTTTCACAAAATGGCGGATGTTGAAAGTCAGAATTCTTAATTTGACGAAAATTTTACTCGCATTTTCGGCTATAAAAAAAAGAACAATCGTAAAAAAAAAAAATCATTCGTTCAACCGGAGGACAATTATGTATAGAATAGGTGAGAAAAATGTCAAACCGATCGGCAAAGCCGTTCTCAAGTTACAGTGATCACCGACTTCAAAAACATGGTTTCGAGAAAAACGCGTTTAAAATTTTAAGTAATACGAGTAGTTACGCATTAGAGACGGCTCCGTTCAAAGTTATATATTTGTCTGTAATTTTCAGAGAATACTTTTGAAATATTTTACTTTGATAAAATGCAAAGGAAAAAAAATTGATTTTTTCAAAATTCTAACTGGGTCTACCCTTAAATCTCAGTTAGGAATTGTGAAACATCTCAAAAATTGTTAGATATTTTAAAATCCCTTTAATCTACATGTACATAATGTTGCCACAATATTAAACAGCCCTTATTCAAATGGCTATATGTTTAATAGTACATTACTAATTGACATCCCGCTGAGCAGGTAATTGAGCCCATAAAGTTTATTAAATAACCAGTAAAAAAAAGTGTTGTTTAAGAATCACATTTTCAAGGGTTTAAGCAAGCAAATTAAATAAAAAAAAACCAAAAAAAACGATACATACCTTAATTAAATCATGTATTAATGATGCAATAAATAAATCATCTAACTTAATGTCTTCGTTTTCGATTATATCATATAAACTGCCCTTGGCACAGTAATCAGTGACTAGTAAAATTCTCATTGGCTCAACACAGGCTCCAATAAAGCTATTTATATTATCATGGCGTAATTCTCGCAGCAGACGCATCTCTTTCATAATCTCACGTGAGATATCCTTCTTTTTTGGAAATTTTAGTTCCTTAATGCGAACGACAACACCACGAAATCGTCCTGTTGCGGTAAATACTTGATTTGAGCAACGTGATCCATACGATGCCGCACTCGCCAAACTCAACTGTGAAAGAAAGGAAAAGTACAAATTTTATCTTTAATTATTATTAATTGGACTAAGATGCTGTAATAACATCCAGAGTTCTAATTAAAGACCAATGAATAAATTGGGTCACATTCCATCTTTCACCCTTCTAATTGAATTGTGAATAGATACGACCACGAACCCGCAGATAAACACGAGAACTTGCCTTGCTGGGCGAAGAAATTATATCATTTCCAAAATATCCCTTGATGTCGGATGAGTCAATTTTCCACAACAGACCCTCAATTTCCAGTTCGATTTTCCACTTGCGATATATACTCATGGTTATGACTCCCACACAAAAGAGGACCAGGGCCAGGACACCAGCAACTACCACCGATGTTATATGACGATCATCCTTTTCGCACAACTCGTTCAAAAAACCGCACATCGGTTCATCAACCGGTCGGTCGCCTCCTGGCCAATCAACTCGAACAGATCCATTGATAAGCTTGTATTCCTGTAACAACACGCCAAGAATTGTTGGTTAAACTTAACGACAAACACCGTTTATAGTCAAAGGTATTAACAACTTAAAGAACTTGTTTACGCAGAAAACAACAAAAAAGGACTAAAAAATGAAAAAAATGACGACTCACTCACTGGAAAATCTTCTCCTTGATGAAAGTATGCAACAGGTACCATGTGAAAATTACAGGAGAGATTATCGCGAAAGTTGTACTTGAATGGCTTGTAAGCGAGTACGGAGAAGTTACCCTCCGAGTCTCCATTGTGGTCGATTTTAATTGTTGCACCTGTAACACCTGTTAAGAAGAATCAGAAAGTAAAAATTTAAATTTTTAAAATAGTTCATATAACGACACGTGTAAGGAAGAAGTTTACTGAGTTTATGATTTTTGTGAAAAATGGTGGTGGTGCCGCGAAAAATGTTTGGTGGAGATGACTGGGGTTTGAACTTACGCATCTCGCATCACACTTACCATCATGGGGCCAAGGGGCCTCAAATAGTTTCAAAAAAAATACCGCGATAACATATATTTAACTTTAATATGTCATCATCATCATCATCACCATTTTAAATGATCCGCTCATCCTCTTCGAGGGTCGGGGGGTTAGGGTGCTTAAGTGGACCCTCCCCATCTCCGGATCTTCCGCCATCGACTCTAAATCATAAGGGGCTACCTCCATACCGATAGAGGTGAGATTTATAGCCATTTCATCCTAGGCCTACCTAGGGGACGCCTACCCGATGGCACGGATTGCATGGCTCGTCTTGGAAACCGAGTTGGGGATATGCGTTGAACGTGCCCAAACCATCGAAGTATGGACCTTTCCGCTCGAAGAAGTAGCTACTCGACATTGAGTGCCTCGCTTATTCTGGTGTTCCTAACTCGATCTCGAAAAGTTACCCCAGCAATACAACGAATAGATCGTATCTCGGCAGCTTGTATCCGCGAAATTCTTGTTTCGATCATTACCCAAACCTCATGACCATAAGTGAGGGTAAGAACAAACACTGAATTGAAGATCGACAGCTCCGATGCCAAGTTCACCCCTTCTGATAACAGATTAACCAAGCTGCCTCAAAATTGCACCAGCCTGACCAATCCTAAAGGATAACACAGTATTGGTTCTTCCACCATTCGTGAATAGGACCCCGATATACAATGCTTAAACTTCTCCACCTGTTTCAATGGGACTTCACTAGCATACAGAGTGTATTGAACAGGATTTCAGGAAACTACCATAACCTCTGATTTGTTCACGTTTACCTTTATCCTAGCTTCAACACAGATGGCGACGAATTTATTTGGTGCGCGCTGAAGTTCGGTCTGGGTGGACATAAGGATGACCAAACCATCCGCGAAAATCAGATGATTTATCCTTAAGTCTCCCAATTCGAACCGTTCCTCGCCACGGCTGCGGTGTAACATCCAATCGATATACACAATGAAAAGGAGAGGTAACAGAACGCACCCCTGGCGAAGTGCAACGCCCACAGCGAAATGTGTCGATTTTACGCCGTTCACCTAAACACAGAAATGGAAAAATCAAGGTTTGATGCGCCACCAAATATGTATATTACTCAACTGAATCTTTAAATTCTCTAACTCCTCCTGGAGCTGCACTCTACAAACAAAGGTAGAATCTCCTATAACACTATTGCGGAACCTAAACACACCAAAATGGTTTAATGGCACAAGATTGTGAATAAAATCCATGAAAAGGTTTCTCCTTGAGTGCACGATCCTCACTAGATGTGAAGTCGAAAAAAAAACTTTTTTTGTACATCGATTACCCGACCTATCGAAATTTAAGTCCAACAAAGCTACTGGAGCTGACGGCCTAGCTGCCGAACTTTTCAAAGCGGCAGACCATGATTTGGTCAGGAGCATACACCAACTCATCTGTAAAATATGGTCGGAGGAAAGTATGCCCGATGAATAGAACTTCAGCATCGTTTGCCCGATCCTCAAGAAAGGAGACCCTCTGAACTGCGCCAACTACAGAGGCATCAGTCTTCTTAACATGGCTTACAAGATCTTATCTGCCGTGTTGTGTGAACGCCATATCAGTGTGGCTTTAGGCCAGGAAAGACCACCATCGACCAGTTCCATTCGAAGTTCCTGAGTTTTCTTTAAGATCTGTCGCAGTTTATACTCACACTGAAGAAAACTCAGGAACTTCAAATAGATACTCACCACCTTTTTATCGATTTTAAGGTTGCGTATGACAGCATCTATAGAGGCGAGCTATACAGAGCCATGTCTAGTTTTGGCATCCCTGCCAAACTCGTCCGTCTGTGCAGGATGACTACGGAGAATGCACGCTGCTCCAACAAAGTCGACCAAGACCTCACCGAGACTTATGAAGTCGAAAAAGGATTTTACACAAGGCGACGCGCTGTCAACATCGTTCTTGAAAGAGTTGTGCAAAATTCACGTGCCAACACCTGAGGGACAATCTTTCAAAATTCCGTCCAACTACTAAACATACGCCGACGATATTGACATTATAGAAAGAACGCAGCGTGATGTCACTGGTGCGTTTGTGAGTATTGAGACGGAGGCGGCGAAGATGGGTTTAGCGGTCAATGAGGGCAAGACGAACTATATGCTGTCAACAAGAAAGGGCACCCAACACCGACGTCTCGCACAGAACGTCACTATAGACAGCTATAACTTTGAGGTAGTTAAGGACTTTGTCTATCTAGGCTCCGCTATAAACTCTGATAACGACACCAGCGCTGAGATTAAACGAAGAATAACTCTTGCCAATCGCTGTTTCTTTGGGCTAAGAAGGCAATTGAGTAGCAAAGCCCTCTCTCGAACAACTAAGGTGACCCTGTATAAGTCCTAAATCGTCCCAGTCCTGCTCTACGGCGCAGAGGCATGGACTCTGTCAAAAGCGAATGAGGTTGCTCTTGGCTGTTTCGAGAAGAAAATTCTTCGGGTGATTTTCGGTCCCGTCTGCATAGACGGTGAATGGAGGAGGAGATACAACGTCGAACTGTATGGGCTGTACGGTGGCATCGACCTAGCCAGAAGAGTAAAGCTCTAACGACTGAGGTGGCTGGGTCATGTAGAGCGGTTGGACACCAAGGCTCCGACCCGGAAAATCTTCCAATCTGCACCCGAGGGACAGCGCAGTAGAGGAAGACCGCGACTCAGGTGGCGCAACCAACTAACTTGGCGTGCTGAAGGCAGCTGGCTAAAGATCGAACTGGCTGGAGACGCTTGTGGGTTAAGGCCTAGGCCCACGCCGGAGTGTAGCGTCACCTTAAGAAGTAACGTCCCTCGAATACGAATGATACCCACCGGTTTACCATTTTAGTTGAAAAGGCTCCTATTTCCCGTAAAAGTGGCCCTATCCCGTGTTAATTGTTTGCGCTGGGCCCAGGTGGAGAATCACTTGTGTATACGGAGATAAATACTTAAGACCAAGCCGGACCGGGTCAGCTAGTAAACAATAAATAAATAAATTATGTACCTACGTAGATGCTATTTAAACCTACAATACCAACGTTTGACAAAACTAGACTTGAAAAGGATATGTGTACACATCTATATTCGACTATATACTTACTTTTATAAGTACGATTTTTTATAATGGTTTCTATTATCCTAGTTCCATTACTAGCTACATCATATATCACGTCATCCGTTAAAGGTCTCTCCTCCTGACGCAGAAGCTTATCCAATGCCCAGGCGTAGAGTTTTACGGAATCATAGAGGTAGGCGGCATATATTGATACAAACTGAAAGGACACAAAGGATATGCATATAAATTCAACCAAAATAAATATAATACACCTCCAGTTGAAAGAGGAATAAAACGAGTTAAGAGTGGAATGGAAAACAAAAATTGCGAGTCCATCCTCCTTTGGGGTTATGTCAAGCAAAGGGCATATCACCCGAAGGCTATGGAGCAGCACGAATTTACAATAATTGTGTTTGTTTTCCTTTGAGTTTCTCCTGTGAACATAAACAAACACAGCACCTCGCACCAATAATATTAGGAATCGAAGGATAGAGCAGAATGTCGTGGAAGTGCTAGCTATGCAGGTGTTTGCTTACGATGAGGAACGTTGTTACCACCGCTCACTTGACTCACCTTAAAGAAATTATTATTGTGAAACAATATGGGTAAGGAGAAGTTAAACGGTTCTTTCGTGTTGTATTCGCGAACTTTAGCGGTAAAGTCTTCATAGTTTTCCGTGGGTGGAGTCGAAACTACGATCAGGAGGCTTCGAGCACGCTTCATGAAACTATCGGTTTCATCACATGACGTCATCTTCTCAACCAGGTCAGGTTTCCGTAGATACTTTTCGGCCTCTCTAAAAGGGAGACATTGCTAGAATTATCTTACATAGAATGTTTGATAATAAAAAGAATTTACTTTGGCGAATATGTCATCATGTCGACAAAAATGACCATGTATTCTCCCTTCGAGAAGAGCTGTACCGTTTCCATGGATGCCATCATGTCGACCAGGGCATATGCTGTCCCCAAGAAGACGTAGATCCGTGTGCGATTCATTGTGTTCTGAATTACCTGTTGAGTAAAAAAAGGGAGGTGAGTAGGTATTCCGACAAGAATAGAATAGGGCTCATGATGTAATTACTGTCAGGCGTGACATTGATGAACACCACTTAGATAGAAACTCACCTGATACCAGTAGCCACTGCGACAACATGGCAGAAAGTTCTCACAACATTTGTGGTTGTCGATTACCTTCTCATTGTGGTTAATGGTCATGTTCTTACGGCCCGCCTGCTCCTTCAGTGAATCCGCCACGGCAGTCCATCGTTCGTCGTGTATAATGGAGAATTTCTTCCAGCCATAATAGCGCAACAAGGATATCACAGATTTTGTTACCTAGAATAAAAGTAACAAAAGGAAGTCTCTACAGTCAATTTAATGATTTGAAATTTATTCAGGGGATAATGTGCCTTTAGTGCACGGCTGTCTGAAATTATTGAGAACAAAGGTATTGAGCTTGTTGTGCGACTATATCAGAAAACGTAAGGTTTGATTTATTTGTGTTTGACCATCAATTTTAGCAATCTAATGAAATCACACAGAGGCTTGGGCTATGACAGAGAAAGTGAGTCGTGTCCTCACGTACCTCTTAGTCCCCGCATCCTCTGCATAGGTTGTCTTCGGTCAGGTGCGACTTTACCTGAGCATATTGTGACCTGTAATGAATCCTACCAGTAATGACAGGGATTTAGGAGCTTGGTCGTTCTGCTTTTATCATATTCTGGCCATAGCCTTCTGGAGATTTCGCAGGTGGTTAGTGTTTTCCACCTGTTATTCGCCTCGGTTAAGGATCTTAGCCTTCAGATGACGGAGCGAAGGTTTAATTGTACCGTCCGCTAGCTCTGGGTCTAGGGCTGATCCCTTCCTTGCCAATTCGTCAGCAGTCTTATTTTCTGGTTCACCACTGTGGCCAGGGACCCAGAAGAGTTTTACATTATGCTGCATGCCAAGAACCCTCAGCTCTTCGCGACAGCACTTTACAAGCTTGGATGTAATAAGAGTATCAGCTAGTGCCTTTATAGCCGCCTGGCTGTCTATGAAGATCGTGATACCGTGGCCATTGGTCTGCTCTGGCTCTGGTCACTGATAGAACATCTGCCTGGAAAACACGACTGTTGTCAGGGAGTCTTATTGAGCTGCTGAGCCCTAGCTCCTCAGAGAAGACACCAGCACCCGTGCCTATGTCCATGTTGGTGCCATCCGTGTCTCATTCGGAATTTCTTTATTCTCCCATTGTTCTCTGATTGGAAAGATGCAAAAGAAGGGTTTGGTGAAGTCCAGACACGGAATCATGTAATCAGATTCGATATTTGTGCCCGAATATTTGTGCAACATCTAGCCATGTCCATTTGAGCTCGCTCTCCAGAGTTCAGACTGGCCTATTCTCAGAGCGCTCTTTGCTGCGGATTCTTGCATGTATAGATGAGAATTGTCTCCAACCCTGCTGTCAGAGTTGATCTCAGTGCACTGGTCGTTCCAATCAAGCTAGCCTTTGTATCTTGGTCCAGGCTTTGAGGTTAGTGGTTTTTGTTGCAGCTGGCCACCAGACTAAACCTCCATACAATAGCAGATTGCAAACATAGGATTATACTGGGTTTAGGTCCCCAGTTCTTCCCAAAAATCCTGCTGCAAGTGTAGAAAGCGATCGAGACTTCTTTCTTTAATATTAAGGTTCCAGTTTAGTTTCCTGCGTCGTCATTTACTTTTGGCTTATGATGGCCCCGAAGTTCGGAATGAACCAGGGAATCAATCAGCTGCCTCCAGTTGTACCGCGTAGGTTAATCGCGGAGGTCTAACCAATTGAATAGTGCAATGGCTAGACTTCGATTCGGCAGAACCGCTTTATAATCGCGGTTACCCCTACGCTAGATAAGTCAAGAATGCAATATTATCATCGGGCTTCTGCAGCGCATTTCAACTCTCTCCAAGACGTGGATATGTCTCTGACGATACTACGTCATGTTTGTTTAGACTGACTCTTCTGCCACATTAGGTATGGTATGACCACCTTTGCAGGCCTTATTGTGGCGTTTATAAACTTCTAACCAGTGCCGTGTTAGCCATTTGTGGGCTATGTACCACGGTTAGTGGGCCAGACAAAATTAAGTTCTGCAGTTTACGACTGACAGAGGCAGCGAACACATCAGCAACACAGACCTCTCTACAATTCAATTGAACAGCCATAGCTTGATTGTTATACCAAAAACAGTGTTTGTTTAGCTTTTTGAGTGCAGCTATTGCTTTGCCGATTCTGGTACCCATGTCCAGGTCGATTCAACCGTTTGTCGTAACATCGAATCCTTGATAGAGAAAGTTGCTGATATGGTTAACTGCTAAGTATGGTTTACTGCTCTTTGTTAATTGCTATCGGTGATGCAAGACAAGAGGTAAAAAATATGAATGAAATGAAAACCAATACTGCTGGTAGTGTTCTAAATGAGGAACGGAGTTGACACGTTCCAATAAAAAATTGGTGGACTTTCATATGGTTTCAAGCAACCATACACAAGAAATTTATTACGATAGGGAGGATTCAGTGTGGTGGCTTATTGGTTATCACAGTCTGTATACATACAAAGATACTTGATGAACTTGCTGCGCTTTTATTTGATTCTGGATAGTATGCTGTCTGGATAGTATTGCTGCTGTATGCCAATTTTCGGTTTTTTTTTTAAGGTTTTTTGTTAGCAGCACGAGGTTTCGATGCACCATTGTCTTTTCCTGTTATTTACTATTCATTCGACCCTGTCACATGGTCCTCTGACCCTGTCACATGGTCCTCTGTATGTCTATGCATTTGATGCGAAATGCTTCTTTTGTTTTGGAGGTCGAGATGGACTGACAGTCCAATGGAAATCCAAAGGCATACATAGATCGTTTGGTATTATGAAAAATGTGTATGTGGCTTTCGAATTCAAATTTCCTTTTTTTGGGGTTTCATGTCTTGAATATCTAAGGAAAGTTAATATAAAACACTGAGTTGAAATAGGCTTGAGTTAACTATTTTGCTGTTTAAATTTCGGTAGAACGGATGTTTGAGGTCCTCTACCTGTAAATAGCCTTTTAATACAGAAACTGTCTACCCAACAATGGCTTTTAAGCATCCAAAAGTGATATAGTCGATAATATCTTTGATAAACATCTGCGTCTTAAGCGACAATACGTTTAGACCAAAGCTGGTCCATTTAACGCACCACGCATTCCTCCCCCAAAGCAGTGGTGGAGTTGTTAGGCTGTGATCACATTCCCCAATGAACAATGTGATCCGAACAGAGCGAGGAAGTGCAGTTTCTAAAAGAGAATGGTAGACAGCTAGGTTCCTGGTCAATGTGACATCAGATCCAACTAAGCCGCTGACGAATTCTATGGCCGTCTAGTTACAAATATATTGTAGGAATCTTTACTACATATGTATATCAAAGCGCAGAGCACAACTTTTATGCTCTGTCGAAAGCAGGAGTGCATACATTTGAGCTACTGTACCAATATCGAAAACATCAATTCAAGTAAGAAAAGACACCCTTTCGAAACCAATGTTGTTGTAGAGCGCTGCATCTAAATATTTGATGGATTTATTGACGATTATGTTGTAAAACTAAGTCAGCCATGAATTGCCTTCGTAACTCAAGTTTCTCCAAGATTATTCAGCATTTAATCATTAGTATTTTTAAAATCTCAAAACAGAAGATACTTCCTTTCATTTCCTTTTTCGTTCGCCATTTTTGCAAATGGCCGCAAATGCCACTACTTTGACATTTGTGAAGTAAACAGATACAAAAACACGTCAACAAGACATAAATCGCTATACTCCTAAAGAGCGCGGAGTAATTTTTTCGGTTTTTTTGCGAAATAGTTCGTCGGTGGTCAACGAGAATATCCGTCAAGACGTTCTGGCAAGAGTGATGGAAAATGCCATAAATCGGGCCCGAATGGTCATCTATTCTGGCGGCGGCCAATTAGCCGAAATCATTTTCTCGACTTAAGGCAAAAAATTGAAGATAGCAAATAAAAATAATGAAAAGCAGAACCAAAGTTTTTCATTCATAAAAAAAAATTACAGCCAAAGAACATCGGGTGACAAATTTTGCGCCACCTTGTACCATTCATCGTGGACTATTTAAATTTGAATACAGCGAGTTCGGCCTTTTTCTTCGCCTTTTTGTTAAATTTAATTTAAATGCATACAACACCACTCATATACATACAATACTCGTAATGTCATCTAAAACCCTTCAATTTACTCATAGGCGAGTACTCCCCAGATTTACTTGTCTCCCGACCTTGCCGCCAAAAATATGTTCACTACAAATCGCCTCCCTGCAACTGACAGTCTCATTAAAGGTTTGTTCTTGTTCGAACTACTACCCTTCACGTTGGGCAATTTATCCTATTTTCAAAAATTGACAGAGTACTATTACGCGTTGAAAACCACTTTCATTTTGCAAAAACCAACAATTTTCGCTGCTGTAATTACGTTGGGAATAAAATCAAGTCAAAGGCATGTCTCTTGCTTACCTGTGTATCTGGTGGTTCCGTTCTGGCGAATGTTGGTATTGAAGATGCTTTGTTTTCCGAACATTTCTGAAATGTAAACAAATTGATATTAATTAATGAGTTTTACATTTTTTGTCACAAAAAGAAAGTGAATATACACGCAACAAAAGTTTTAAAAATATTTACTACATACTTTGCAGTCAACGGCTGATAGGAAATTGTAAGGACTTACAAAAGGACATATACATACATACGTATTCATGGATTTTTAAAAACTTTCGATAAATTTCATTTTAAGGGCATGTGCTTCTATTAATATTGGTCGGTGAATGGGGCAACTACACCAATGACTTCCGAAGCTATAACCCTTGTTTGGCAACATTTAAACTCTATCCGATATTCTCAGGCGCAATGACGATTTCATTGGTATGTCCTTACCATAAATGTCCAGTGGTACTATGTGAAGCATGTTTTAGCCACACATGCCGCCCTTTGGGTTTTATTCAGCATGTTGGCGTAAACAATTGGGAACACCAACTTAGCCTAGCCCACTGGGAAAATACAATCCAAGAGACTTACAAAGCCCTTTTCTTACAAGGAAATTCTAAACCTTGACAGGAACAACATGAGGAAGCTAGTGGGCTTCCTTATCGGCTATATCGGCTCAACAAACTAAACCTTTGTTCAGATACAGAGTGTCGGTTCTGTTTGGGAGCGGAAGAAATCTCGGAGCACGTTCTCTGTGAATGTCTGGCACTATACTGGCTACGTAGACGGCTCTTTTATAGGGAATTATGTTCGTTACTGAGGTTTGGAAACTCGGCTACTAATGACATACTCACTTTCATTAGGAAGGTAGTCGCTAGGTCGCAGTGTGAGCCATAAGAGCAGGTTCTATAAAAAAAAGCATGCTGGCGTAGCTTTTCTTGTCCAGTGCTTTCCTAAGGCAGCCTATAACATCCAACGTTATCCTATCTTTTGGTTACTTTGTCCACAATAGCTGCCTTAATGATGCATGAAGGTAGTTCGACGGATATTTAATATGGGCTTTCTGCAGTGAAGCATTAAACGACACCCTGTTCAATTGTAAACACGGAGGAGAAAAATAATCCAAATATCAGGTTATGGACTATTACTGTGCCGAGTTCAATCATCCGGCACCGATAGCCCAAACAATTCAATGTTTGATGACTTGGCTTTAAAAGTTATGATGAGTAGTCCATCGACTGGCTGCGAGCGTTAGTCCACAGAGCGTAGTATTCGGTAACAGTAATCCAATACATACATCGGAATACATGTGCATTATTTACTACCCAAGTTCTGTACGACAAGGCCAGAATTAATACTCAGATGCAAAAGGACAGGAAAATCCTTTCCACCCTCGTAGGAGTGAAAACAGGAAGAGTATTCGTCGGTATCATATGAAAACGTTAGGGCAGAGTGAGGAGTAAATAAAAAAAGTTATAGCTGGCGCGAGAGCTTGGAATGAGCCATTGCCTAGCTTCTCGCAATCATTCATATTGTGCGTGTTACATTTTTAAGCACGAATGGAAGGGACCTACAATTTATTGCCGACTCCGAACGGCGAATTGAGAAGCTCTTTCATGACAATTTATACTCCCGGAGCTTTACATATACATGGCTGGGGCTTAAACTCACACCACTCGCATAGCAGTTTAAAGCACTAACCACTGAACCACGGCGACCACATGACCAGTGAGGAGTGCAGAGACGAACAAGTCAAAGAGGACACACCCCACTTTCATTGCCACTGTCCAAGACCCTGCCGTCTCAGATGTAAATTTGATTAGAAGGCAGGCTATGCAAGAACTAAACGACATACTTATCAAGGGCACCTGTAGATTAATCAAATCGAATATCCACAAAAACAACATTCAACGGTTCATCAAATTTTCAACAAGATTCGAGACTCAAGGGCAAGTCGATTAATTTTAGTGATTGCTTCACAAGCTAGGGATACTTTAGGCATCACAATGGGTCTAGATATGTATACTGATCTAAGTGTGGCGCATAGGGTTATCTCTCCCCTCGTCAGCTCACCTAAGGTAAGCTTCTAAACACCTAAGACCAACCTGGTCTTCCAATCTACAAGTTTTTTTTGTTGCAAATGGGAAGTCCTGTGATGCAAACTTAACTCACCAAAACTATGTAATGGCACAAACTGGGCTGCATGCACAAGTCTTTTCTGTTCTCGCCAGTTATTTATGCTTATATAATTTAATAAAAAGACCTTGAACGTCTTTTATGTCTCTAAACCTACAAAAGCTTGAGAAACAGTAATTATAAGGACGAATCCAGTAACGATGTCTACTGGACTTGTTTCCAAAAGATTTTAAGAACACAATCAGAAAACATCTGTATGCATCGCAAAGTAGTAAAGGAGTTCACCTGTCCAGGAGTAAACGTAAACTCCACGAATGGCATTTGAGTGGGGATCCGGCGAAGAATAACTATAGGAAACCGCTGCTCCTTCGGTTTAGCGAAACAGCTGATGTCGGACCTTTTAATACGAAAAAAAAGGTCTTGCTCTAACACTGTCAGTCCAGCTATATGGCGCTGAGTGCTGGAATATAAGCGAGAAAGCAAAGCAGATTCTAGGCTCCTTCGAAAGAAGCATACTTCGTCGGCTTTTGGGTCCTATTTGCGAGGAGCGCACATGGTGGAGGAGATATAACCGTAAACTCTGTGAACTATACTAAGATGTGAATGTAGTTCAGAAGGCTAAATCTCATCGACTACATTGGCTCGGATACATCGAGCGAATGGAAAACAATGCTCCACTCAAGAGAATTTTCGAATCGCAACCCTCACCTTGTGACAACGAGGCAGACCGAACCTCCGGTATAAGGACCAAGCTATCACGGATGCCTGAATGCTTGGATTGACAAACTGGCAGCAACAAGCCCGTCATCAACGGAGATGGAGGACTGCGGTGTCTTAGGCAGTGACTCTTCACGGATCGGGGGCCCGTTAAGTAAGTAAGTATGCATCGGAAGAAACTGTTCTAGTGTGAAAAGATAGCCTCTGCTGAAATGGTGAATGGTTCAGAAGAACTAGCTTGGCACGCGTGTATCCCTATACTCTAGATGCGATAGTCAGCTGACAAAAAACACGTGGTTTCACGCTATTCACTGGAGAAACGCAAGATATTGGAGTTACGTATAACACACCATGGCGTATGTGCAACTTTTTTACCAATAAAATACAAACGTTGAGAATTTTTGTGAGATTTTGTTCCGAAAATACTTTAGGTGCGCATAAACGATCTTACAGTCGCCCGATGACATTACTGGTTTGTTTGAAGAATTAAAAAATCTGCCGATACTAAAATCTACAACGAGACACGAATTTCTCAACCGACTGCAAAATCGTCAATGCCGCCTAGCCAAGCGAAGAGGCATTTCACCTAATTGGGTGATGTTTGTTTCTCAACATAAACCTTTTCTCTGGTCTTCGGTTCTTTTGCAGATCGACTTACAAATATCACCTCAAGGGACGAAAGGAACGTTCTGACATCACGAAGAGTACATCAATCACATAAATATTTTTTTTAGCAAAAGGAAATATTTTTTTTTGGACAACAATTAACACAAATTATAATTTAGATCCACAACATATACAATGGAAAACAACTTACATAGGAAATCATTGGAATGTTTCGACTTTGCGAAACTATCGCCTCCACATGACACGGGCCCTCTGGTCCAAAAAATGTAGCGATGCCATCGCAAATCATTTCAGTTATCGCTCGAGTGGCTAACACAGTATCACCCCGAGTGTCATTCCAGCGCAGAGCAAGTGTAACATTTGGCAGAAGATCCTCGTCATTGTTAACCTAAAACGGAATTAAAATAAAATCGTACAAGAAAAATTATTGTAAATATATGTATACCTCATCTAGAGCCATTGTAAGTGCTCCCGATATTGCTAAACCTTGTTTGTCCTTGAGTTCACCTGTGATTGCAGTCAAATAGCCTACATTGAGCACTGTCTTGTGCAAATGATCTGACACTGTTATGACACCCGGAACAAAAGCTGTTGCCACCGAGAGCAATAGGAGCAGATTAAAGGGCCAACGCGTCATGGCCCCTTAGGCCGGGGCCGATCAGCGCGACACCTATTGGCTGGAATTTTTTCCACTGAAAAAAGAACAATAAAAAATGGAAGTTAATGTCAAAACTGTAATGTTAATTTGAAAGGTGCTTAAAATTGTATACTTCAATTGATTGTAAGCGAAGACTGTTCGAATCATAAGGACCAGTTAAGGGTGCTGGTCCGGCTATTGTGACTGACCGTTTTTAATAGCTCCTTGCCTTGAAACAAAATGTTTAAGAAGTCAATCGTAATTTATAGTATCTCGAAATTATTAACCTAACCGCAATGATTTTTGGCACAATGTACACTGATGCTTCGAGGAATTTGTGCCACCAATGCCCTATGATTTCGGTGTTATGGTACTGCCCTCTAACGTCCAAAGATGTAGATTTATGTTCAAAATTCCCTGTGTCAAGGAGTGCTTACATCAATGCGCTGGCCACTGAAGCAGAAGACGCAGCAAGTAAGTGAGATAGCAGAACCGTCTACAGAATTACTAGAGACCTTATAGGTGGTTAAAGCTCCAGTTAACACCCGGCAACAAATCCTCGAATACGCACCACAACTACCAGTAAGGATGACATCACTTTAATTTACTGCGATCAAAGCAAACAACAAGACGGTAAGACTAGATGGTATCCCTGCCGAACTTTTAGCAGCAGCCCCAACAATTTCTACTGAAATGCCGCACGCACTTATAGACAAGGCGTAGGAAGCCGAAAGCTTTCCCGACGAGTGGAAAAAAGGAATGGTCGTCAAGCTTCTCAAGAAAGGTAATCTTATGCAGTGGGAAATCTGCAGAAGTATTTGTGTGCTGCCTTCAGTAGCCAAGGTAATAGCTAAAGTAATTCTTGAGCGAATAATGGAAGAACTAGAAAACACACTCTATGCCGAACAATTAGGTTTCCTCTCTCCATTTTGAGAAGTTCGTTAAATACCGTTCGCCACTAAACCTACTGTTCATCGGGAAGGCATTCGACAGTGTCAACAGAGAATTTATCTTGGTTGCCCTGCGTAGGAGAAGTATCCCTGAGAAACTTATGAAAGGTCAAGGTGTCACGTTCTGCACAGAAGAGGGCTGTCAAAGAAATTCGCGGTCCAAAGTGGGGTTCGACAAGGCTGCATACTTTCACCAATACTCTTTTCACTGGTGCTTAGCGAGGCATATTGCCAGAAACCATATACGATGGCGCGTAGGCGTTGGGTCTTTGAGAAAAGCGACATTGTTTAATAAAATCAATAAAAATCATGCGATGTATTTTTAATGCTATAAACGGAGTAGCTGTGTCTATAGTGATAGCCAGGCTAAATTCAAGGCATTACTTAATCTTTTCACAAGATCGAAAATGTAGAACGAAACATTTTTGGAGATCTTGCATGAGATCTTCTCCGAATGGTTGCCGTGGCTCAGTGGTTAGTGCGTTGGACTGCTGTGCAAGCTGCGTTCAAGTCCCAGCCATGTCCACCGAACATTTTTGCGGCATCACCTTGGGGTGGTCGGGGAATGACAAACCTACTGGAGTATAATTTGTCATGAAAAAGCTTCTCAATTCGCCATTCGGAGTCGGCAATAAATTGTAGGCCCCTCCCATTCGTGCGACAAATATAACACGTACAACATGAATGGTTGCGAGAAGCTAACTCTTGGCTAGCTCTTGGAGCTGTTGCGCAAGCTATTGTTTTTTTTTATTTTCTCCGATGAGCTTGGTTCGCAAGGTTCAGAGGAGAACTTTTCCAATCCTGATAAGGTTTGACCACATCTCTTGGACATAGCATACGAGCAGTGCCCTAGCTATGGCTTTAATCTTGTCTTGTGCGATTTAAACGCAATGTACGGAAGAGATGGCATCACTGGAGGGCCAACTTCTTAAGAGGAACCGGGCTGGTGAAATCGGCTGCCTCGAATGGGGCTCACAACAGATCTATTTCAGGTTGCAGGGTGGGTTACCCAATTTTCAATAAATAAGTAGAAGCTATCAGCTACAAAATAATTCCTACACGTCATTATATTATAATGATTAAAATAAAATCCATTTCTGTATCGCATTGCGTCCCAACAAACTTTAGGGCCGACGGTGATGTCTGTTAAAAAAAAACCTATTACGATGTTTTAAAAATGTCATTCGCATATTCACACAAATTACATAATTACTTTCAGAATATTTAAACGTCTTGCTGAAATTATGAAACCAGAATAATGTGCTTACGTAAGAAAAACACAAGCCAACAACCCCTCTTTGGGTATACGCGCAACAATGTACGTGTCGGAAATTATATTCCATCCTTCGGGCATTTTATTTGCAAGCACCTGCAATTAGCTGAAACTGCCTAATTAGAAACAAAAATAAGATAATGCCGTCACTAAATGATAAGCGTTTAACGCTATGCAGCTAATCACGAAACCTAAATCTGGATATGCTTGATGTCGCCTAAGCGTTAAAGACCGTCTACAGACATCACAGGTCTTGACGTTAGTACCAAATGTTGCTTTGTTTGCACGGATTTGGGTAAGCCTAATGCTTGAGCTGGTGCTGGTAACAAAAACATTTATGTCATCTACTCTCCAGCGCACAAATACTTACTACAAACTGCTGATATAACAAAATTAGTGACTGTTCCTCTTTCCCTTTAGCTTTGCTCTGATTTCAATTAGCGTCGACATCAAAGGACTTTGTTACACAATTTATAAAAGCTCTACGTTGACAGTGCAGGTGATTCTGTTCGTCTGAATATCCTGTATTCTGGCTGCTATCCTAAGCAGTTAACTGTATCCTAATCATTTACTGGTTACATAACAAGTGAAATACGAGTATGCAGGTTGGTGGTGAGCATTTGTGGTAATACTTGAGCTTATTCAGAATCTATAATACACAAGAGGTTTGAAATACTCGTAGAATGAACATCGATAATTCCACAAAAAAATGTACATGCTTACATCTATGAACAGCTGTGATAAATAAATCCATGCAAAGTGGCAAAACGATGTAACCGTACATTTTGTTTAGGAATACGTGTAATGAGCCGAAAGCACTGCGTGTAGTAAAGCATTCTTAATTCTAGTTGAACAATTTAGGGAAAAATCTGTGAGTCACTGTACGACCGAGGCTAGGCTCAAGGATTAATTGATTAATTTAACTGTGACTATCTATTATTAGGTGAAGGGAATGAGGAATAGCTATTATAAGGGCAACTTATGAAGGGTCAAGGTGCCACGTTCTGCACAGAGAAATACGAAATCCAAAGTGGAGTTCGACAAGGCTGCGTTCTTTCACCAATTTTGTTTTTACTGGTGATTTGCGATGTACTTCGCGCTGGCCTGTCGTTGGGAAATGGAGGAATTCGATGGAGTCTTAAATTTCAACTCAAACATCTTGACTACGCTGATGACGTTACCTATTATCACATAGGATTATGTAATTTCACCAAATGACAGCGGGTGTTGAGAGACAGGCAAACGTCGTGGGGTTGAAGATTAACACAGCCAAAACCAAGATCATCAGCTTCAGAACGAACTCTTTGGGTGGTGTGAATAAAAATTGAGGGAACACTCCTTTAAGGGGAGGGTTTTCTGAAACTTGACGAAACTCATTTTTACTCGACTCAAATTGAGTGTTTTTTTTTTGAGGGAACACTCTGCCTCAGTTTTTATTCGCACCACCCATTATCACAAGTTAGCCTCGCTAGACAACCGGTAGAGAAAGTAGAGAGTTTTCCATATCTTTGGAGTATTGTCTCAACCGATGGTGGAACCGAAAAAGATGGTGTCAGCCGAATCGGCAAAGCGAAGTCTGCATTTGGATTGTTGTCCAAAATATAGCGAAGCAATGTTATCAGCTTAAACACCAAACTACGACTGTTCCGTTCCAATGTTGAATCCGTGCTGGTATATAGGTGCAGCACGAAAGGAAAGTGACTTTTACTATCACCAGGAACTTGCAAAAGTTCGTTAATAGGTGCCTACGAAACATTCTGAGGATTTTCTTTATCTTTACCAGAGAACGGGACAGGAAGTGGGAGTGGAATGGTCAAATATTTCGAAAAGGCGACTGCTCCATTGTTAACTGCGCTATGCAATGGAATTCGCTTACTCCAGATGGCAGAAGAGTGGGTCGACCGAGAAATGCATGGCGCAGAACAGTTGAGGAGAAGTCTCGGCAATAAGGATAGAGTCGAAGAGAGCTGAGGCATATTGCCAGAAACAGCACACGATGTCGCGTAGGTGTAGTAGAGGCCCTAGGATCCACTAGGGAAAATAGGAGATAAGTAAGTAAGTAAACAGCATGCTTATGCATTAGCGGAGCACTAAGAACCACCCAATCTGCGGCACTCGACGTGCTCCTACATCTACTTCTTCTTGATATTTTTGGCAAACAGTCAGCTGTTAGCGCAGCCATTAAACTAAAAGCCTTCTCCCAATCGTCGAACAACCATATTGGCCATTCCTCGATCATAGATCCCTTAATTTTGATTCAGGAAAATACCGACTACTCACCGTCGAAGTTTTATTTCAACCTCAACTTCCGGACTTCCATTCCTTCCCGAGAGGAGTGGAAGAGTGATGAAGCGGGGGGCGACCATTCTGTTCATTTCTAGACCGATGGTTCCAAAACCAAGAACGGAGTGGGAGGTGGTGTTTTCTCCGATAAGCTTAACCTTGGCATCTCCTTCCGTCTGCCGGACCATTGTAGCACTTTTTATGCAGAAATGTAATATCCTTCACGGACATTACAATTTTTACAGATAGACAGGCTGCTATAAAATCCCTGGAATCGGTAACACGTGCATCAAAGGCTACTTCAGACTGTCGCTCATCACTCATGGAAATGGCAGAACATTTTAACATTCACCTATGCTGAGTACCCGGTCATAGGGACATTCCAGGGAATTGTAAGGCCGTAGACATTGTTCCGGAACAAAGGAATCTCGGTATTCCACTCGCTACATGTAAACTTCTCTTAGAGAACGACGCGATCAGCAAGACAAACCAAAGATGGAGGAATGGCACATGGTGCCATCTCGCCTATCTAAATCTCACTTGATCTAAAAGTTTGGTCTTGCTCGATAGGTCGCTCATTAGCACCGTTATTGGTGTTCTAACTGGCCATTGTCCCATTGCCCTTCATGCCAGAAGGATGGGCCTCCTTTCAAATGAGTTTTGCAGGAGCTGTAGGGACGAAAAAGTAAGGAATGCATAGTTCAATGAAAGTGATGCTTTTCAAAGCGTTCTTGGCGATACTATATGTTGCCGTTGGTAGTCAAAGCTTATTAATATTATGTTTCGATTTGGAAATATGTTGTTTTGCTTTAATTTTTACTGCGCTATCAGGAACAAAAAGGTATTTAAAAATTTACTAAAACCAAACGGAAGAGCAAAGGAAAAAACTCAGATTGGATATTGGTTCCGTGCAGTAACGACCCTGATAGCGAATTTTTTATAATTAACACAAACTTTCAAATGCTTAGAGAACTTGAAAAAGTCCGAAAAAAGTGAAGCATTGTACCCGATGCCCACCGAAACGAAAACTGAGTTTCTGGGAAACTTGAGATTTCGACAGTTTTCGCCGATACCTACTCGAAACCATCTTGCAATGATAAGGTTGTCAAAGAAAATACAACGTTTGACGCATTCAGCATCAGCACAGTAACTGAGAGATTTTCAGTAAATGATTGAAATGTCAAACGAAAACAAGTCAATGTTCGGTGGGAATGGTTCAGAGAGTTTCGTAAACTTTCTGTCGAAAAATCAGTTTTCCTTTCGGTGGGAAAAGGCTATTAACCTCTCTATGGCTCTACATACCCATAGATCTGATTCAAATAAAAAATGACACACCTACTCGTACTTACGCTGTAGTCTGAAATTCTACAGTTGTCAATCCACAACCACGCGGCATGAATTGAGTTTAATTCTAACCCAATTGAGACAGCTCGTACTAATTGTTTGCATAAGTATTTAACACGTAACATTCGCGTTTCAATTGATAAACAACCTTTGTGACGGCAGTTTTATAACGAATAACAACAAAATGCCAAACATGAACTCAGTTTGAACTTTTACTCCACGCTTAAGTCACAATTATCTGCTGCCTTACTGTCTGTGCCTGAATCCAGTTACAGCCATACCACATAACATCTGTGACCAATCATGTAAGACAAATGCCTGCATCCACAGAGATGCATCATTAAATGCGGTTTAACTCAAATCTAAGACCAGCTTCGACTCATTTGTGTGCTGGCTGGCTGGCTGGTTGGCACTGGATATGGATACAATGTTGTGCTCACATCTGTGGCCAGCCTAAAAGCCAACCCCCTCAACTGTCGCCGTTTTCCCGGCGGTCTATTTTTAGAAATCCAGTTTTCGGCAGCGAAACTTAAACATTCCAGTTGGGGGACTTTCAATGTGCTTCCACCACCACACCACACGCCATTGAAACTCGCATATCCATTGCAATGCTTTCTGCATCAATCGTCTCATTACCTGTACACGCACCGTGCATAACACACGCACTGTGGACAGGGCCGAGGGGCAGGAATGCGTGTGTCATTAAGACATAAAGATCGCAAGAAAGCTGCTTCTGTTTCCTAGCCAATAGAAGGAGCCGCCGGCAGAATGCAACTTTGATCCTCACACGCATATTGGGGGACGACATGGCAAATTGCCGAGGGCTACAGATAACAACACTGACACAGGGCCTTCTTGTAGAAATGCGACAATGAGCTGCAGCGACGCAATGCAGATGCTATTCCTACTGCCCGTGGACGCTCTATGTTTTCACGGTACAGATGGCTCCATTTGCATAGATAAAAAGCGAGCAGTGGCCGACAACGGAACTGTGCTGCCAGTGTTTCGCCTTTTCTGTTTCGGCTTACTTGCTATTCACCCGACACCTCTCCCAGCAGAGTGAATAAATAAATATATTTTCGTATTCATGACAAATGGACGTTAATAAAATCAAATAAAGATATTTCTCGCGCTTGTAACGACAAGCGGCCATAGAAACGCGTGGTGTAGTGCAGCTGCTGACCGGACTCGCTCGTATTTGCTGTTTTCGAGGACAAGTCCTCAATCAAAAATAGGTTTATCACACACTGTTTGCTGTGTCCTCATTCCTTCTGTGTTAGACGAGAGTTTTTTCCCCACCGGCGAGGAAATGGGCCGCTCCCCATTTCTGGGAAGAATTTGTTTTCTTAAATTTAAAACTGTAAACAGAGCGAATCAATTCATTTTTCCCCAAATTATTCGGAAGCTGCTATTGCTGCAGGCACTCTCTCTCTCTGTCTGGTCTGGATTGTTTTCTATTGAAAGCCTTTCGCTTTTTTGCTTGGATTTATTTTTAGACGCCTTATTTTTGGCAAGGCGGGAGCGACTGTGTCAATAACAATTTCGTAACCAATAAAACGTGCGGCGTTTTCTGTTATCAGAGTTTTATAAGCGCTTGTTGTTTGAAAAGAAAACGCGTATTTAATCGGGCACAGGGTGGGCGAAATGAAAGCGAACCATGTGTTTTGGCTGCCATTTTGGTTTGTTACCCTAGTTGGTATTTACACTTGTGGCAAATTTATTATGCAAATATCTCAACACGGTCTAACGTTTTGAAAACAGAAAATTGGTCTTCGGTTATTGTGACCATTGGAGGCGACGTTTTTGGTCACAGGTACTCATTTGGTTTCCAAAAGGAACAAATTTGACGTTGTGTCTTTTTTATTTAAATATTCGCGAATACACGACTCTCGAACTCCCCTTGGCTAAAAGTTTCAGAGCTTGTTAAGAGAAATTACTGCCAAAACAAGCGCTTCTTTGTAGATTGTTAGAAGAGGTGGGATCGTCTCACCTTATCACTGTGGCCACCGTTGGGTCTATTGTGATTTCCTCCAATTAGAATTCGCTCATGATGCCTGAGTTCGAGATGAATCCAGAGATGTCTTTGGGCAAGCTGGCAGATATGTCCTCCGTTTCGATGTAAAATTTGCCTAAGTGACGATGACGTGCTCTGATTAAACAATTAGAGTGACACAGGATGTGTTCTGCTGGTTCTTCGACTTCGTCGAACATTCTGTGTGTTGTCTTGAACTATTCCCATAGTCATTAGGTGTTTTTTGACTCGACAGTGTCTAATTAAGAAGACTGTGACCATTCGAACCTGACTCTTGGTAAGTCGTAGGAGTTGTTTCGTTCTGATATGGAAGGAGTTCGGCATGAACATTTTGACTTGTCTGTTACCTTCAATGTTCGTCCAGTAAACGTGAGCTCTGTTTTTCAGCTAGTTTCCAATGGAGCATTTTGCAATGCTGATTTGTTGTCCACAGAATGGTCTTGGCATCACGAAGTTTGATGCGGATCCTTTTCTGGCTAGTAAGTCTACTATTTCATTGTCTACATGGTCGATGTGTCCTGGCAACCCAAATGAGACAAACGTTTGTGTTGCGATTCTTTAGAGAGCGCATACATTAGATAGACGGCGTTGAATAGATTCTATTTTTTTTTTTGTTTCTTCAGCTTCTACAGTCGACATTGTAGGGAAGACTTGTCATGGCTGTATATCGCACCCAGGAAGAATTTTTTATTTTTTTTTTATAATCAACGCGCGGATCAAGGGGATATGAATACCCTTATAATGTTATACACACACCGCGAGCGAGGTACAGTGGTTTGAAACTCAGGTTTTCGTTAATTTTTTTCATTGGTGTCCAAGGGTGGTGTCCAGGCTAGCTGGGGACATTTGTGGTGTTTTTGTCATTGCTTAATTCACAGGAATTTTTTCAAATCCACTGATGTCATCCTCAGTGTTCGCTCAATCAACTCTTCAAGCCAAGACACACTACTGCCAGTGTTATGCCTTCGCTGTAGAGTTGCCAGCAGCTTTCACAGTTGATCGATTTTGATTTATTTAAGAAATATATGTTTTTCCGACATCAGGAGTTGAACCCGGACTTTCAGCGTTACAAGCGATGATGCTAATCACTGCACCACGGCCACCCTCTAATGCTGGCAGAAGTTCTCTTTTCATTGCAATTGAGTTTTACTAGATTGATAGATGTCTTCTTATCGTAGATCGGCCGTTTCGATCTAGTTTGAGCATCCCCGTAGTGTGCGGAGTGGTGTATTAACCTCGATTAGGGCTTGTGTGTCATTTGTGCCTGAACTACTGTCAGCTAGATAATGTGCTTATTTGGTTCTGGGGACTTTGTTGACCTTTAATATCTCGTATAGTGTTGCTTTACACAGCTTTGATGTTTTGGCCGCGAGGATGCATGGCCTGAAGAATTGGTAGCGAAGTGTTCGTGTCCTAAGTAAGCTCATCTGGAGAATACAGACAAAAGATATTACTAGGAAGGTTACCCAAACTCTAACGATTTTTCAGAACCCTAGTCGTACGATATAGCCTGACAATCCTTACATGGATGTCCATTGCTATTCAAAAATCAATGATCACCTAGGGAGCAAAAGAAAGGCTAAAGAGAACCAGCTCTGCCACAACAAGGGACACACTCAATAAAGTCCAAAGATTGGCATGTCTTAGTATTACTAGGGCCATGAGAACATGCACAATTGCAGCCATGAAGATACTTCTGAAACTGACTCCCTTGTACCTCGTGGTTGAGGACTGCCCAAACAAATTTATCCTATATATGGGAAAAGAAGGAATAGGAAGGCAGAGGTTCAATGTAGGATGTTCTTGATAAACTCCTGGTTCTAGCAACTCTTTTGGCCCGGTTTTAGGAAATACAATTTCATACATAATTTTCTTACAAATATCAGCAACAAAAAGAAATAGAGCGACGAATCTACAATCTACACACGCTATAGATCTACACACGCTATAGACGCGCAAGCAATGGCAAATGGCAAATGACAGAGGACTAAGAACAACATATTCTAAACCTACAGGCAAAAGCATCAGCATATCTCAGGCTAAAATATATTGTATGAAAAATATATGAACAGCGACAAAGCAATAATGTCAGACAGCCATATAAAAACTGGACTTCCATTTGGTCAAATCTTAAATTCTGTGCGAATGGCTAAACATCACTGCCGCAGCTGCGGAAACGAAAATTAGAAGGAAACTCTCTCCCATTTTCTCTGCAAATGTCCGACCCTTGCAAGATCCAGACTGCGTGCGCTAAACTAACCATTCTTGGACGACCTCAGCGACATCTCGGGTAAAGGGATACGAGATGTGATCCGATTTCTATACTCCACAGCCTGGATCTAGGCACTCCCGGCTGTTTCACTCGTCTTTAACAACATACATCAGCAACCAGGTAACACGAGTCATGGTAAGAAAAAGACACATTCTAGTGCTAATGGGGGTCTGGCTAACCACGGCTAAACATACATACTTAACGAACTAAGCAGGAGGCTAGGTAAGGAAATTCTAAAAGAAAATTTCATTGCTAGGGAAACTCTAATGAGGAAAAAAACCTCTCCAAGGTATTAGTAGAGGCCACAATAGATCACTAGGATGCACAAACACTAATACTTAAATCGAGAAAAAAAAAAAAAATAGCTGACGCGACAGCTCGGGATAAGCCAAGGGGTAGCTTCTCGCAACAATTCATGTTGTGCGTGTTACATTTTTTGCACGAATGGAATTGAATTGATTGCTGACTCTGAACGGCGAATTGAGCAGCACTTTCATGACAGATTATACTCTCGAAGGCTTGTCATTCCCCGACGAGCGGCTGTGTCGCGAAAAATGGTCGGTGGATATAGCTGGGGCTTGAACCCCCCCCCCGATCGATCAGCAGTCCAACGCACTAACCACTGAGCCACGGCGACCGAGAAAGCTTAAGTTAAATCTTACAGCATGAAAACTAAAGCAGACATTTCAACACAAAAATGAGCCATGTAGTACATTTTCTGAAACTTTTCTAGCAAGGTTATATTTAATTAATTAAATTTGGTGAATTGAAGAAGTTAGAGCTTATTGCGTTGCGATAAAAGGAATCGGGCTTTATTTACAATAAAAAATAATTGCTGATCTATAAATATAAATTTTGTTAACTTTAAATAATTTTACATTGACCTCAGCTGCGGTCTTGTTTTCACGTCAGAAATGGAATAAAATTTAATGAACGATCAGGTGACCATGAAGCGAACGAACGTGAGACTTAATTGCAATCAAAAGTATTTTAAGCGAATAACTATCCTGTTCTAATTGTCTGTGATATACGATTCATACTATCGTAACCTTATCAATGCGGTTTCCGGCCGGGAAAGTCGATACCTTCAAGCTTCATGTAGGAGTCAAAATCGTTAACATCTCTTAATTGATTTTAAGGTCACTTCTCACAGCATCTATGGAAACGAGCAATGCAGAGCAATGCCTAGAAAATGGTTTTACTGAGACCTTTGACGACAAAATTGTGACTGTATACCAGCTTTCTGAGTTTTTGTATGGAGAATACTATAAAATTTGATTAAAAAGCTAATCACGTCCAGAAAAATTATTATTTCTGCTTATTGCAAATGTGGAAATGTGTATTAGATATTCAAAATTGCGATTTGAAGAAGAAAAAAGTTAGTTGAAGTCCCAAAATGTGATTTAATTGCTGTGTTGTGCATTGCGGCGACCGTGTTTTGAACGATCGAAGTGTATGGAAAAAAGTTTCTTGTACTACGAAATAGCTGTGTTTTTGTAATTTTAAGAAGCTTTAAACGTAGATATTGGAAGAATATAAGTGAAATATTTACACACATTTTTTGAAAAAGTGTATATGGATTTGATGTAATAGACAATCAAACCCGTCATAATCAAGTTGTTCATATACACTAGTGAATTTCTCTTGAATGAATTATTATTTCACAAAGATTCTTAATCCAACATCTTGCTGGAGTAGATTTTAGTAAGTTTCACTAAAAAATTAATCCGCCGCTTTGTATCTCTAGTATACTGGAGCAATTCGTCTCCTGCACGATCCCCACAATTCACAAAACAATACTTTTCTCGAAATTTTTGCTCCAGGGATTTCGATTTTTTTCAATAGAATTAACTGTTCATATGTGCTAATAACGAAAATGCTCACAAAACGACTTTATTTCGAGTATTTAGCTATTTTAGGACGGTCGGCACCTTTTCTACCCACAAACATTAAATAAGATGGCTGGTGGTGGTCTACGCAAATACTACATTACCGACAAAAAACTACTTTTGACAGGGAAATTAAAAGGTCTATATAAGAATGTATTGTGCTAACCTCTCAAATGAACAAAAGTCACGGTACAAGTTACAGCTTTTACAGTTTAAAGACAGAGGCTAAAATAGATGTAGGGGCGAACGAGAACAAAACCAAGTATTTTCTGTCAACAAGAAGGGACACCCAAAATCAACGAATCGGTAGAGAATTTGTCTACCTTGGTTCTGACAGCGAGATCTCATCGGAAATCAACTACAGAATAAGTCTTGGCCAACTCAGCAGACTCCGTATAAAGCCTTAATCATTCCAGTCTTACTGTTGGCGAGGAAGCATAAAGTCTTTTGAAGGCGCATAAAGATATTTATGATCATTTCAAGTCAAAAATTGTCTGTAAGATTCTTGGTTCTGTAAGGCGCAGTGACGTCCAATAGTAGTTAATCATTTCAACTAATTTGGGATGCTGAAGGCATTAAGCTAATAACCGGGTTAATTGGAAAGCTTGTTGGTTGAGGCTCAGGTTCGTTTCGATTTTAAGCGCCATTGAGTTAGTGTACAAATTTAAAAATAAAGGTTTTTCTATTTTCTTAACGAAAATTTAAATAATAATTAGATCGAATATACATATCTCGATGTGCTGGATTGGCATCTTTATAGTCTAGCCTCGAATCTAATTGGAAATATTCAGTCAATAAGAAAACTACGAGTAGCAGAAAATCTCCAGAATCATTACAAGACCTAAGAAATTCCTCTATCAAAGCCCAAAGCTACATCTGCTTCAACACGAAAAGTTCTATCAGAATCGATGAATGGCAGGTGTGCAGAGGTAATTAAAGCAAAAGGAGGTCAAACAAAATTTTAAAATCATAGATAACTAAGTAATTTTTCGGTGTTCATACAATTTGCAGTTTAAACTCGACGTAGAAAACGCAGAACTTGAGATCATAAACCTTGATGATGCAATAAACCAATTTAGCGCAAATTTTAGGCTTTTACCAACTTAAGCGCCTATAATTACAGAAAATAAGATAAAGCGATTTTATTTGAAAAGCACTCCTAGATACATGTGAACATACATACATTATGTACGTACATACGACTATTTCCCAACATCACAAGTCTTTGAATCAAAACAGGGCAATTTAGTTAGAAACTCGCAAACAGTTTCGTTCTTAACTGCACGTAGATCAAACAAATGCCAAATCAATGTCGCGTATGCCTTATCGACGTGGAATCGCTTAGTTTGCAGTTCACTCAATTTCGGTTTGATATATGAGTATTTTCCATGTGGTTGCCTATCTCTATCAGATTAAGGCAAACTTCTCTTGGCTTAACATTCTGCAGTATTCAAGGTCCCGCCGATTAGCATTTTTTTAATCTAAACAAATTTGGTACCCGCAACATTGCTTCTTGAGGCAATTGAAGCGAGAAATGCAGACAGTGTGTTTCAAAAAGGAAATCTGGCTTGCAATGGCTGTTTAAAACATGACTTGAACTATCTTAAAGGCCAAAGATTAGCGTTTCCTCAACACTCCTGTTCTTTTTCCCAGAAACATGGAGTTTGGATTGACATTCACTTTGGCTGCCAATGTAGTGTACTAGGTCCTTTCATCTTAATATTCCAGATCCAGAGAAATTATTTATCAAGGGAAGAAACTATGGTCGCCACTTTCGTAGGTGCTGCTCGCAGTAGGAGTGAGCATGCAGAAGCAACAGAAAATCTGCAAAGGGCATGGACCAAAAAATTCACAATTTAAAATTTAAAATTTAAAATTTAATTTAAAATGTGAAGCATATCCCAATGTACGAGTATATAAGCGACAATGAAAACAAAATACAGCGTATATCGAATTCACATGTGAGGCTTGAAAATGCGTTGAAATTTATAAATGCGTTCCAAGACACTTTGAGTTTGACCTTCGAGCTTGGTGCTTATCGACAGGTTTAAAAAACTAAGGGGTGCTCGGGCTGCTCTAGAGTTCTCCCTTATTTCCTCAAAATATAACATCAACAGCCTCATTTATTTTAGTCATAAATTTTTTCAGTTTTTTAATGTTTAGATCTTCAGTTTCTTGCTCTTGATAAATATCATCTTTCAACTGCTTTGTAATCTACATCAAGCTCTAGCAGTTGCTCGGTATAATACACTTCAAGGAGCTCATTAGTATTACTTAGCTGCAGGTGTGGAAAGTTCCAGCGCATAAGAAACTCAGGAGAAATGCAAACTCTACTAGTAAAGGGTTTTTTTCTCATTCATCATCATTTTCCAATGACCCGCTTATCCACTATGAGGGTCGCGGGTTTAGGGTGTTTAAGTGGGCTCTCCACATCTCCCGATCTTCCGCCATTTACTCTAAATCATCAGTAGCTATCCCCATACGGGCAAAGATGAGATTTCGGACTTGGTCCAGCCATCTCATCCTTGGCCTACCCAGGGGACGCCTACCCGATTGCACTGATTGCATGGCACTTCTTGGGAGCCGAGTTAGGGACATGCGTTGAATGTGGGCAAACCATCAAAATATAGACCTCCCCGCTCGAAGAAGTAGCTGCTCGACACGGAGTGCCTCGCGTATTTTGGTGTTCCTAACTCGACGGGTTACCCCAGCAATGCAACGAAGAAATCTCATTTAGGCTTGTATCCGCGATCTTATTCTTTCGGTCATTACCCAAACCTCGTGACCATAGGTGAGGGTCGGAACAAACACTGAATTAAAGACCGATACCTAAGCTCCGATGCCAAGTTCGGCCCTCCTGATCACAGATTGGCCAAGGTGTCTCAAAATTGTTCCCGCCTAACCAATCCTGCAGGATAACTCAGTATTCTTCCTTCCATCACTCGTGAATAGAACCCCAAAATACTTAAACTTCTCCACCGGTTTCAATTGGACTCCACTAACATGCAATGTGCTTTTAACCGCCATTCGGGAAGTTCCATTACCTCTGATTGGTTTACGTTTACCCCAGCTTCCACACAGACGGCGACGAACCTGTTAAGTGCGCGGAAGTTCGGTTTGGGTCGATATCTGGATGACCAAGCGAAAAAGAGATTACCTTTTTTTAAGTCTCCCAATTCGCACCGTTGCTCGCCACGGCTGCTCTGTAACATCCAATTCACACAATGAAAAGGAGAGGTGACAGAACACACCCCTGGCGAAATCCAACGCCTACACTGAAAGATATGGATTTAACGCCGATCACCCGAACTCAGCACTTACAATTAGTGTACAGAGACTGAATGGCCCTCTGAAGAGAACCGTCAATCCCATTCTCCTGCTGAACACTCCAGAGTTTACCTCGAGGGACTTGATCATATGCTTTCTAAAAATCCACAAAACAACTGCGCGTAGGTTTGCCGTACTGCCAGGCTTTCTCAAGTACCATTATAAGATTGAATAGCTGCTCGGTTGTACTTCTACCTGAACGAAAGCCGCACTGCGCATCGCCGAACCTGAACTCGATCACAGCTCTGGAACGCCTTTCCAATACCTTAGCAATGACTTTTTCGAGGAGACTTAAAAGAGACATCCCCTAAAATCGGAGCGATCCCTCCGATTCCCCTTTTTTTAAAGAGGTACAATCACCCGAGTTTGCCAATCGCTAGGTGTTTCACCGCATTCCCAGGCCACTTTAATGACACGAGAGAGCCATTTCACTGCATCTTTACCTCAAGCCTTGAGCATTTCTGATCGGATTTTATCCACACCAGCAGATTTGCCGACTTTTAGCGATTTAATAGCCAAAGTTACTTCCTCTACTATTCTCCGCCCTACTCAAAACCATGGGTCTGCCATTCTCAGTGCCTTGTTCGGAATTGAGCAGCTCCGAAAAGTGCTCGCTCCATCTGCGCAAGATGTCCTTCTCATCGGAAAGAAGTACACCATATTTGCATTTGACTCCTTCGATGATATTAAACTTCCTTCTTCTGAGACGGCGGATGGTCTGCCACAACAACTTGTTAACAAATCTGTGATCACGGTCGAAATTTCTGGCCAAAATCCTTCCAAGACTGCTCCTTAGCTGCTTCAACAGATTTTGTAATTATGAAAATGTTGAAATTACTTAACCATTAAATACAAATTATGTAGTTAAGATAGGAGACTGAAAAGTGGAAAACCTCTTCGAAATAGTTAGCTAGGAGCCAAATAAAGATCAAAATCATAGCATGTGTGATTGATATTTTATTATGAATACAAAAGGTTTACCGGCAAAAGGTGGTTTCTTAACATACATATGCATACAATTTTATTTCATTAGAAACATTTCGCTGATTAGTTTAACGACTAGGTGCGATCATAAGAAGACACACATATCCACATACATATGTATGTACTTCGGTCTTCTAAAGGGGGTATTTTTATTTGGGGTTAAAGTCTCAGACTATTGAGTACACGCGCGGCCTCTGCAATGTCTTCACCTTTCTAAGTAAAAAGAAAACTTTTTATAGGAGCATTTTTGCCGACAGTGGTCTGGTCTTTACTTGACAGTATATGCGAGTTACAGATACAGGATAATTGCAGAAGATGAACTTCTATATTCCGCCTTTTCTACTCATAAGCATACATTGATATGACTGAAATCTCAGCTATTGGGAGTCATTATTCCACCACGTCTTCATGTTTTTGCGATAAAAATTAAACAAAGAAATATATAGGATCCTTTTCTTTGCGACAGCAATTTTTCAAAATTGGAGGTTTTCTGGTCAACGCGTTCGTCCAAAAAATACATTTGGCAGATCAATTTGACATTTCCTGCCTCTACTTGCATACTCATTGCAAGATCGCATAATGACATTCCATAGAACGGTGCTACCAAACCACGTAAATTATGAAATTACGAAAGTCTTGTACGAGTAACTTTCAATTGTTGTTTTATTACCAAGTTTCAAGTTCTATTGTGTTTTGTCATTTTGAGATTAACAACATTTTCTAATTAGGGTGGCGCCAGTAAGGGCATAAAAATTAGTGCATATGGAACAAATTAAGTGGAAACTTATTGATCCGATTTTATAGGCCAGATCGCACGTGTTATGCGATTTGGCACCAAGTTTTTATCTATATTGCATACATAAATATTAACGATTCAATTTTCAAAGTCATTGTGCTTATCCGATCCAAAAATCAGGTATTATTGTTGAAATTTCATGTTCGAATATTTTAATAGCTCAAGTGCGCGTAGACTTTTAAGTGAACCTCTTCGAAGCGATCAATTTTGTTTCCGTATCGATCGAGATAACGAAGAAAAAACGCTTCAAATCAAGCGACACTTAATCGCAAAAAGAGCAAATAATTAATTTCAAACGAATGTGCAACAATAGCGGTCATAAATTTGTTTACATAATGTTTAAGTTTGAGTAGGTAGTCTAGTCTGGTCGTGAGTTAAGTTTGCCGCCGCCGGCAATAGATCACAGCACACTTGAACAAAACACACGTTGATTACAATATTGTTCAAACGAAGGTGCTACCTTATTTTTGTGTCACAAATGCGAATACATGTTTTTTTTTCTCTTTTTTGTTAAAAGACTTCATTAATATTAATTTTTTAATTAAATTGGCGAGCGTGAGTTCACCAATTTCTGAAAGTCTTTGTTTATGATTATCTTTGTTGAAAGTTCTTAAGCACGTGAAATAAATCGGTATTTTGGGAATTAAAATTAAAAACAAATGCTTGGCGGATTTAATTTGAAATAATAAATTATGCCGAGCAGCATGTTGGACGGGTAATTTGCATTTCGATTTGCTAATAAGTGGCTAACACATAACACAAGATCGACGAATTAGCATTAATGAGGAATTATAATAAATTGTGGAACAATGCTATTTAAAAATTCGAAGGAATACCATAAAAAGTTATTTTTAACTTTAGTCGCGATGAGTATCGATATAAGGAAGTTGACAGGAATTATTTATAAACTCGTAGAAAAGCAAATTTAAATTAGAAAAAAGTTTAAAAATGCTTAGCTTTGTCTAACAAATTTGTAGAGATTGCTGCATGGGATGGATGTGCAGACGATATTTGATTCGAAATTCAGGTTTTCCTCGGTGTATGGCAGGAACGTAATGAACTTTGGATAAAAGATATCTAAAGCTTTTTGGCATATAATCAAAAGTCTTTGAATCCATGCAGCAACTTGGTTTTGCTTTTGGTAAAAGGTTAGAGAGCCTCGGACTACCTTTCTCTTGGTCAGTTGGGTCATAGGTAAAGTTAGGTTAACCTTTTGGGTTTCCCAAAAGGCAACATAGGATCTAGAAGTGCAAAACTTTCAAGAGTTCTAGACTAAAAGAACCGACCAGAAGCGGCTGCTATATCTAGAAGCATAAAAATGTTAAGTGATAGAATAGTCAAGAGCAACAAATCAATTAAAAAAAGACAGGTGGTTTAACAACCAACGTTGATTGCCTAAAAAAATGTATTGCCAACTCCAAAGATATTGGGATTTTTAGGAGTTTTTGAACAACCCATTAGAACTTACCAGGACAAGTATCTTCCGAAATATTATTTTACACTGTCGATGAGAAGGGGAGTGAATGCTGCTCGTGAATTTTAGGTATTTTTAGGATTTTTTTTTATCAGGTGAAAATAATGAACAACGATATTTAAACTTTGTAGGTATATTAGAACAGTTAAGAAGCAACCAAACAATTTTTTATAATAATTGAAAAAAAAAAATTAAGTATTAAAAAAATGGCGCTGAAGATGACCCTCTTAAACAAAAGTACCTGGTTGGCGGGTAAAATTTTGGCTTTATCACTCATCGGAAAAATTAAAATGCAATAGATTATTAATCTTTATGAATGTACCTATGGCCGGAACCAAAAGAAAAAAAAAAAAACTAAATTTTTTTGACAAAATGGCGCGCTCTTAAAAATTTTAATATCGAAAACAGGCTTTTTTTCACTAGTTTTTTAAATAAAAAAAAATAAGAAGTTATTAAGATACAACTTTACAAATACAAACTTACAGATACAAAATTTGAGATCATTCGGATGGATAGTTCTTTTTTTCTACATCCCGCCGTGCAGAAAAAAGTGGTTTCGAGATAAATGAATTTAAAGTTGCAAGTATGCGTCCATTCATGAGGCGGGCCACTAGTTCGCTAGGCTGTAGAACCTAAACTATTGCCAATATCATTACGAAAATTTAACAGTATATTCATTTCTATCGATTTTTTGAAAATTCTAGACCACCGGGTCCTCTTAACCTCCAGATCGTGTTAGTGTTGGTCCCAGATAAAAGATCTGCCAGGTTTTTGAATAAAAGTCGTCCTTCAAATTTTGGGTTAAAAAGAAGTACAAAATCGAATTTAGGTCGCCTATAACTAGGGTTGCCATCAGAAATTTAATGAAACCAGAAATCCCAAACATAAGACCCCGGACATTGCATACCCGGACATACTAGAAATATTGAAATTAAGCGAAGGGCAGAATGTGTTTCCGGTGTTAATGAGGTCCTCAGACCCATTCGATGGAATTAAGGAAGCGCATCAATTTCCCACCCGATATCTACTTAAGGTTGTTAAAGAATGGTTTGCCTAATGCTTGTTGCCTGGCTCGGTCCAGAGCAAGACATTTGCTGATAAAGTGAACGAGAGTTTCTTTCTTGTTCTGCAACTCTGTCCTTGCTACTACGACAGTGTGAATTATGGAGGATTCCAAACTTTGCCGCATATTCGCCAACTGGTCAGTGATCTTGTCGCTAGAATTCTGACGACATCTGGGCGTGTCCTACTAAGGAGCCGTTCGGACCTGGTCTCGTTGTAGGTTGGTCACATTGTTCTGGATATGATGCAGTTGTTTGTTTTTCTACATCTGAGGTTGGCCAGCTATAGGAAGTGTGAATGTATATTGGCCTTGACAGGGCCCAGTGGAATATCGACTCGTTTGTTCGTGGCTATGTCCCAAGGGTACAGGAGCGCGACTCTGAACCAGCTGTCTAGATACTCCATAATATTCCGGCATTGTTCCACTAGCCTGGAGAATTTGGAGGCTGAATCAATGATCTTTGATTATGGCTTGGCTATTGACTAAGATGTTTGAGTGTTGAGTCATTTTTAAGTAGTCGAGTAGTCTTCCCGGATCGGCAAGAGATCCCTCTGGAAGACACTGGTTTGACCAGGGAGGCGGTATCGATTTGGCTGGCTAAGCTGGGAGTTTCGGAGAATATTCCCGCGCAAAATCCAAAGCCTGTTTTTGAGCCATTTGTGTAGGCGACTATGTCGTAGCCGTCTAACTCTCCTCCTAAATCCCATTCACCTCTGGAGGGAAAACCTGCAGTAAAACTAGAAACTAAGTTTAAGTTGGGAGTGATGTAATCTGTTGGTAGTAGGTCCAGGATGTTGCTATGACCGAAGGGATTGACTGTCCAATACTTTAACGTTACACAGTGCAGTATTTTCGATATGGAAGTCGAGGGTAAGAGATGCTGGAAGACGAGTAAGGCATCAGTCGGACATAAGCGTAGGGCTTCCATGGTGCCTATACTTGCTGTTCTTTGCACGCTTGTACGTTTTTTCATATTGGATTCCTTACTCAGAACGGACCATCAGACTTGTGACCCGTAGGTGAGTACATCCAAAACCTGGATTCCAGAGAGTCATCTTTGGCTGGATTCCCCACTGCATGATGGTACTCATTGCCGTCCATCGCAAACACATGCGAACGAAAGTCATCGATTGCTCTTTTACTCGCATCGGTCACGATTTACATTTCGTCCGCTCGCGACCATTTCGTCACGTGATATACTAATGTATGTACGTAGGTTGATTTGCAGTAAATAATAATAAAATCGCAGCTTTCTAAAAAAAAAAAAAAACTCCCGGACACATTTCGAAAATCCCTCCGGTCGTCCTCGGACCGCTTTCAAAAGGACAGTGTCCGGGGAAAAGATGGATGGCAAGCATTTACACAGACGGCCTATACAGACAGAGCCATGTCTAGTTTTAGCATCATTGCCAAACTCATTTGTCTGTTCAGGATGACGATGGAAATTGCTCGCTGCTGGGTGAGAGTGCACTTAGAATAGGTGATCCCACCTGCGTTGATTCATGGAGAAGAAGATTAACCCACGAATTACAGCGACTCCGATTTAGTCAAAATGATATGTGTACAACGATTAGAATGTCTAGGTTATGTGGAATGAATGAACACCAATACTCAAGTTCGAAAAATTTTCGAAGCAAAAGGACGACCTCATATCTAACGACGCGCGTAAATAGAGGGTGATCTCAATAAAAATCGGCGTAAGCTGGCTAGAGAAGCTCAAAGTGAGTCTTAACTTTTGAACTGCCATAATAAGTCAGAAAGCTTGTTAAGGCCCACTTTTATCTATTGAACATTAATTTTTGATCCTCACTGTCTCATTTATTTATATCTTGTTAAACGATTTTCTAAAAGTCAATCAAGACAGCTAATTCAAGCGATTACTTCCCGTCAAATAACTAATTAAAGACTCAGATTATTTGTTTCTTATCTGACATCCATAGTTGAATCTTGATTGATAAAGTTGATGCCAGTAAGTACGAGTATGAGTGTCATAGAATTAGTGAAACGTATGTAACGCTGAATACATTATACATAAACACGTAGTGATATAAAAAGTTATTGATCTAAAGTCATACGATAGCATAAAAGATTCAACAAAGAACTGTCTTGTTATGCGGCTAATTAAGACCCAGCTGCCACACCTTTGATCTGTTACCCATTATGTGAGAAACAATTGTAATCGGTCTGTGAAAGGAAACCACATTCTTGATTTCAAAAGGTTGTGCTCCATGTTGTTGACTTCTGGAATGCAGATGAATCCATTTGTGGTGAGAGAATTACATGATGGTAATTGAAAGACCACACTGACATTTGAAAAGTAAGAGATCGAATGGCGAATTGGGTTTTGTTTTAAATAGTAGCTATTCGAGTGACAGTTTTATAAATAGTTTCGTCTAAAGAAGATCAATGAGATTGGTTGGATATTACTGGAATGTCTTGTGTGTAATTTACATGGCATTATGCATACGACCAGTTGCATAATATTTTTTTTTGCAACAATGAGATTAAAACTTGAGAAAATATTTGAAATTGAAAGTTAGCAGCTCTTAATGTAAAAACACATAATTTTTGAGAACCAGACAAGTTCAATTCCACAACTTCAATTCAATAAAACCCTATCTGACTTTCTGGAAATTGGAATTGGTGTTCCTCAGGGTTCAATACTAGGACCAATATTGTTCTCTTTATATGTGAATGAACTCCCTTCCTTAATTAAACACTGCTCCATTCACTTGTATGCGAACGATGTCCAGCTGTTCTTTAGTTGTCCCTTGGGTATTGTGGAAGACTCTGTTCGTCGTGTCAACGCTGACCTTAATGAAATCACTCGTTGGTCACTACTCAACGGTCTGGTGCTTAATCCGAGGAAATCTAAGTGCCTCGTTATCTCAAAACGATCTGTAGATGTGTCCTGTTTCCCATCGATTGACCTTAATAATAACCCCATTGACTACGTCGAAACAGCTAAAAATATAGGCATGATTTTCAACCGCAATCTGACTTGGACGAATCATATTAGTCACATTGTTGGGAAAACATACGGAGTGCTTCGTACCCTGTGGGCTAGTCAATCCTTTACTCCCCTTAGAACGCATGTCCTCCTAGCCAAAACGTTGATTTTGCCCCTACTCACGTATGGTTGCGAAGTTTTTTGCAACTACGACTACGCCAGGAGGAGGAAGCTCAACGTAGCTTTTAATAGTACCATTCGGTACGTTTTTGGATTGCGGCGCTATGATCGGGTATCCCATTTTGCCAAATACTTATGTAACATGTCTTTCGACAATCTGCTCAAATATCGCACGCTAAAGCTGTTTTCTGACATTCTTTATAAACGTCAACTTCCGTATCTATACGAGCGAATAAGATTCCCTATTTCCCGTAGATCTGGACTCTTAATTCTCCCGCGGCATACGTCCCTGACATCTAAGCGCCAGTTTTTTGTCAATTCAATCCATCTGTGGAATTCACTACCCCGCCAGTTAAGAAGAATAGACAACACTTAAAGCTTTTTAAAAGAATTAAAAATTTACTTTTCCAATAATTAAATATTTAACAAGCCTGAATTTTCTCTGCTTATCTCCTTTACTATATCTTTTATATGCTTTCACTAACTCATAAGATTATGTATCTTACTGTGTAAGCAATTCAACTATATGAAATAAATAAATAAAAAAAATAAATAAACTTATAGATTGTGGATGAAAGCCTTTAATTTATATTCTTAAACTTTTAGTTAAACTCTCTACACTAATTTGACAAAAAAATTATCCCAAAGTTGACAAGAATTTTCTAAGGGATAGGCTCCGGAATATCCTTAGAAGGTCGATAAAACTTTCAAACCACGCCAATGTGTTCCAAGCTCAAGTTCTAGCGATAACCGAAGCCCCAGTCTTCAGTAACTCCGAAAAGAAATATCAACATATTCATCGATAACCAGGCCGCTGTCAAAACAATGTCGTCTACAAAACTCAAATTGCTTATAGTAAAGAGTTGCTGCAGCCAGCTTAGGATCCTAAGCTCAAGATATATTGCATCGCTCTGTTGTGTTCCGGGGCATCGAGGCGTCGATGGCAATGAAAATTCCGATGAATTGGCAAGAAAGGGATCGAAACTGGGGCCGAATTATCGCAATTGATAACGAGTGAGTGAGTTGTACTCGTAATCGAATGATAGATTAACCTGGAGCCAAGTTAGTACACTCGTTACGGAGTAACTCGTCATCGAAATGTGAGGATTTGGCATAATCGATCCCAATGAAGTAAGTCGGTCATTCGATCACAATCCACTCACTCACTCGTCATCGATTGCGCTAATTTGGCCCCTGATTGCGAATGGTAATGCCAAATCATCACATTTCGATGACGAGTTACTCGTTACGTACGAGTACAACTCACTCACTCCTTATCGATTGCGGTAATACGGCCCCCGATTTGAGATTCTGCACCAATACATCGCAAAATCGACACTCTAATCGAAATTGATTGAAACATGCAGTCACTTTAATTATCCATGTGAATTACTTTTTGGAAATTAAATTTCCTCTCGATTCCCATCCGGTATGACTGACAGATCGTCCTGCGTTCACAGTATCAAATTTGAGTCGTTCAGACCATGTCTGTCAGACAGACGTCAGACAATCTGAATTCCCCTATTAGGACATTGTAGACCAAACACTTACCTCCACAATGGACCAAATGGCCCCCGTGCAAGCACTGATATAGTCCACTTCCCAACCCACCTAACCAACCTCCGTCTTCGGAATAGACTCTTTGCAGCCTAAGTCGTACGGTTTTTATATGCATTGGGCTGCCCTATGTTAGGTTAGGAACAAAATGACCTGAATGCCAAAGAGGACAGTATCGATGCTTACATCAGGACATCGCTATCGGGGGAGGATCAGTTAAAACTTTTGCAGAAGCTGATCAGAACGTCCCCATTGACTTTGTGGTATCACCAAACTCTTTTTGTGAGAGTTGGTTTATGGTTTGAATGCGGCAACTTCGATGATATGATACCAGGGTCTGACTAGGCAGTAGTAAGCAACAAGTTCAATATGTTGGCGGTAGGACTTGCAACGCCAGGTTTAAGACTAGCATCAGTTACTCGGGAAAACTGTTTTCGCCAACAAAAATTTACATCTCCCCTGGTTTTGTCTGTCCAGGATGTGGGAGCCAACTAGAATCGTGTGAATCGCTGGCAACAACAGTTTCAGTACTGGGAAAAAGGGATAAACAATTCTTATCATGGAAACAGACAAAGCCTCAAATTAATTAAATTAAAAAATAATGTCCAAGCTTGTGCTACCAAAAACAAAATAGTAGTAAATTATCTGTTTGCGGATGGTAATGCTTTGAAATTGTTAAGCTTCGTTACTATTTATTTCGCCATAGTAGACCGATAAGACAAAGTTCTACGCTTCCATCTCAATTTTACATTTGTATGTAGGTATACATAAGTGTGTATGTTATTGTGTAAAAACAAATAGGTACTACAGCTAAAAATAAATAAAAGACCATGGAAAAAGTAAATAGTGTGGAATTCTTTTTATAACATGATTAAGTATAAATTAATGTTAAATTAATTTTATTGCAATCGTTAATTCTGTAATTAAAATATTCAAATACAACACATCGATGTGACATAACCCGTCATCAGTATTAATTTATGTTCACTGATTCATTTGTTGTCAGAAGAGAACTAAAATAGAACGAGGGTGTTTTTAATAGGCATTTTGTTTGAGTTTGTCATTTGGAAGACCAAGCTGGTTTTTGATGAGTAGTTCAACGTTTATTAAATTTAAAACATTTCAAAGTTATTTAGCGTCAATATCTTAAGATTTCACCTGTTTAGCCAATTATTTCCACGTTATGGTACGTCCTTGACCAAAAGCTAAATGCAGAATGTTTACTTAGGAAATAATGTCGGAAAAACCCTAACATTTGCGACTCAGCTGCTATGGTGTATTGACAATAGCAGAGTCACTAGCGACTCTTTTAGTAACAGCTCAAAGAAAACCGGCCGTACTAAGGTATGCCTGTGAAATCTAGTTTTTAACGAACTGCTTCTGGCACCAGATGAAGCAGGGTCCAGTATGGAACGCTTCCTCACTCTGTGTCGAGTAAGTTCCTTTAGAATATGTCGCGTATTGTTTGTTGTATTTTTCGCAAGCTGATCTATTGAATGAACAGCGGTACCCTTAGTATCAATTTCTCTAAAAGATTGCTGCACTAAAAGCGATTTCTGCTATTGAAATAAAGTCGAAGCTTGTGAAGTGCTATCGCGAAGGGCCACACATCATATGAGGTAAAACTATACTCGACATGAGGGCATACCTACAAGGGAATGAGAAGGCTGATGAATTGACAAGGAAGGGATCTACGCTAGACATAGAGAAGGCTGATCAGTCAGTGAAAGTCCTGCCATGTAAACTCAAACATGAAGCATGGATCAGGATTCTTGAGGAAGCGAATGAAAAGATGGATCTCTTTGGACTCCTGTAAATTAACTAGAAAACTATGGCAGAACTAATACTCTTATGCAGAAGTGCAGAAAAACCCTACCCATCCTTGTAGGAGTAATTACAGTTCATAATACTCTGAGTTATTACAAGAAAAAGCTAAAGCTAAGTAAGGACTATCTTTGTAGGGGTTACGGAGACGAGCAAATCAATGGGGACACAGCCTACTGTCTCTGTCACTGCCTAGGTATTTGTCACCTCAGACACAAATCCTTTGGAAGCCATTTTTTCCAGGATATGGAAGAACTAAGTGGAGGTTCACTAAGGCTTCAAGGTGGTTCGAAACCCTGGGGCAGTAGGAGAGTGATTTGGGTATTGCTCCACGAGCAAGGGGTACCTTCCTCCTCAAAAATTGACACCACAATGGGTCTCCACTGACCTGAGTGTGGCGCAGAGAGCACCTCGTCAACCCATCTACCTAACCTAAAAGAGAGCTGTCCGTCCCTACTAAGAAAATGAAAATTCCACTCGCTATTCCACTTAAGCTAAAAAATACACGTCTCAACTATTATACGATCCGAATGTACATATGTATACACGTATAAGCCTAATTTTAGACAGAAAGTTTTCGTTGTAAGAAAATATTTCCAATGCTACCGTAGCACCATATTATAGTCGTAAGATCGATCACTATCTTTAAAATAAGTAAGTTAGCAACAGTTAAACAGTTCAAAAAGAAATTTGCTCCTCATGAGGTGATCTCAATCTGTGTATAAGACTTTAATTCGATCAAGCTCATATGTATCTGGCCTTGTGCATCAAAAACTATTCTCCACATTAAAAAAATAATTCAAAATCTTATAGGTGATACGGGCCTTGCCAAGGATTGCTTCTGACAAGAGTAGCTACACCAATAATGCATCAGCAGTCAAAACGTATAACAAGAGGTCGGAAATGGTTTACAGAACCAACGCACCAAGAGCCCCAGCGATTATTGCAGAAGTTGTAGGGACGAGAAATAAATCGAATCTGTCCTTCACCTGATGTGTGAATGTCCTGCCCTCATCGGTAGAATAATGAGGACTCTTGACAGTTACTTATTCACAGAACTGAAGGACTTGCATGACATCGAGCTGAGAGATCTCCGGAGATTCATATCTTTATCTGGGTGGTTTTAAATCTCTTTATAGGTTTCCGAGGCAGAATTATAAAATGGGCACAATGAACCCTATTGCACCAAGAGCAATCAGTGTCTTTCTGGCAACGTCGCACAGTGGTTCAAGTCATATGGGAGCGCGGAAATAATTCATTATCTCTAAAAGTACTAGACCGATTTTGATGAAATTTTCACCAAAGTACATGTAATTTACTGTAATTAATATTATTAGAATAACAAACAAAATTTTTTTAAAAATTTTTTTTTATTTTTTCCCTAAGGGGTTGTAGAAGAATGCTAATGCACACGAGAAACAGTCTCGCTCTGCTTATAGTGGTATGGGATTTTCCTTCGTCCTTTCCTACTCACTAGAAAGCCACTTTAATTTACTTAAATAACAGTTAAATAGCGCGGCACCAATCAAATTAATCGCAAAAGTAAATAAGTAGAACCCAAAGCGATTTATTTGATCTTGAAGCCGAACCCGCAGGTCTTTGCAGCTGGAACCTGCTTGCTAATATAACTAATAATGCAGTGCATCAATGGAGCCATGAATCAGCTCACCGCTCCCCGCCGCACGTTTTGTACAGTTAACAAAAGACAATGCTTGTGTTAAAAAGGTACGCCTTTGTTTAACTCTCGCAGAGCAGAAAATGTTGCATAGTATTATTGGCTTCTTGCTTAAAATACTATATTTATTATCTGGTTAATAAAATATGATCAACTTTCTTTTTCTTGAATAACTTTTACTATATAAAAATTTTCTTCATACATCAAGCAATTATTTTTTGAAATCGACCGAATTTTTTTCTTTTGACTTCAGACCTAGTTTTTTCTGCAATGTAATGGTATTTTTAGAAAATGTCAGTCGGTTTTAATTCCCTGACTATTCTATTATGAAATTGTAATAGCAAATATTTCAATATAGAACATTCGAAAATTTGATTTTTTTCCGCACCTGAACCACTGTGCGTCGTAGGGTGCGGACTGTCATCCGCATTAGTGTTAATTGGCATTTGGTCTAAGGAAGCCCAGAAGAAGTTCAAAATCAAGAGGATAGCAAAAGAATCCCAGATGGTTTCCGGTCATAGCAAAGAGCGGCCAATTTCATTGAATGGTAGGTAACGAAGATGGGGATTAGATTTATCGGACAAAGAAAGATGGAAAGACAGAGAGTTGAACTTCTATGTAACACAGATATTATTCCTGAAACACAATACCGCATTGGTACTACCGTTTTTCCGTCACGTTGAAAGTGCTTCATACACGCGTTGAACTTAAGGGGTTAGGTGGGTTTCTTATTAAATTCAGTCAAATACAGTCATTAAATACGTAGTATAATATGTCTAGAATATTCTCCCAACATTTTAAATCGATCAGAGTAAAATTCTAAGAGATAGACCCTTCGGAAGTTCCGTCCATCGGGCCAAGTCAGCTTGGCGCGTCGCACTTCAATCGCGTTTTTCTCGAAACTCTATTTTCGAAATCGGTAGTCATGATTTCTCAAAAAGTTATGAACCGATCTTGTTGAAATTTTGTACACTTCTTAAAAATAACATGATCTAGAACCTGAAGGAAGGATTTTTTTATCACAACTTATTTTATGAGGCAATATGTAGCGAAAATTTTACCAAAAAATGGGTTTTTTTTTTTGTTCACAACTCTGCCAAAAATTCAAATTTCAAGTTTTTGTTTTTTCCTTCGTTCAAGTTCAAGCTTTATATATCTACTAACAGAAAAAAATTGCTTTTTTAATTTCGGATGAACCAGTCCTGAGTTATCCTGACTACGCCGGGAGAACTTTTTTTGAGAGGTCAAGGAAAATGAGGTCACAATGGCTGAATTTTCCAAATTTTTAAATAAAAATTTCACAAAGTACTTGTTAAATATGTAGATATCTTTGATATGGTAAATTGTTTGAATGAAATACTTCATTTGATATATTTAAAAAAAAAATCAGTAAAAACACACTTTTTTTGAGCCCACAAAATCCCACACAAATTTTCTGAAACAAAAAAAAAATCTCCTATGCGAAGTGTCAGTAAGGACCAAAAGTTCAACCCAGTTAAACTTTTTTTCTGAGAGAGCCCGTCGTTACGTAATATTACGTATGCCTCTTAACTCTCTTTCGCTCTCAAACGTAGAACAGAAGCGCGACGTGAGATTGTGGATGGACCATTGAGTTCCTTTGGTTGAACATTAAACGTCATTCAAGGGCAGCACTAACGCAGTATTGTGTGTCAGGCATTAAAAGGTAATTTCAGGGTTTATTTGCACACATTGGCATACGCTAATAATCTTTGTTATCCAAGCTGCATAGAAACCATTCAAAATGTGGAGCAAGTCGTATTTTACTCCTGGAAGATATAACTTGGCAGATGGTAAAGTCACAGGAAAGTTTGAACGCAATCAGTGAAACTGAAGCAATAAAAATGAAGAAGCAAAGACTTTTATTTTATAAGGGCCCATGATAAGAAAACAAATAGCTAGTGAAGGTCGAGTTGGCTGAAGCTGGCTTTTGTTGAGGCTCAGACTCACTCCGAACTGTACCTAATTGCTTGGGTAAGCTTAAAAATGGCTTTTTTAAGTCGTGCATTGGGATCGATGTAGCTCGTTCATTGCGTATTGAGTTTAAGTGCATTTGGCCTAGAATCGCAACCTATTGTCGCTTTAAGGTCAACAAAATTTAAACGAAGTGCCATTTCAAATTGGCTAGTCCCATCGCTGATCATAAAACATTCCTGTCCAATTCTATGTAGCTAATTAGTCGAGAAAGGACATAGACATAGTACTAACGAAGTTTAATCTCATTCCCGCCCCGGGATATGAGTCCAATTTCCAACCACCTGTAGGATCATGCAAACTTCTAAAAACCCTGTGCTCCCGAAGGTAAGAGAACACCAAGAATTGCGAGGCTTTTTTTTTATCTTCCTGACTAAGAGGAGCCATAAAACAATTCAGAGAAGCGCTACTGCACATACCGCAAAGGATATTGCTCCAGCATAAACGTACTGGCGATAATTTTATATATACATACATATGTATATAAACAAGTCGACATTGGTTGTACTTTCTTCGGAGAAGAATAAATCATTTAGGAGAATATTAATGTATTTTACGCACAAAATACGTCCTCGTATTATACTTGTAGCCAAGCCAGCAGGCAGGATTTATGTTTCAGGAGAAAATAAACAACAGTAAATGTCAACAGGTTCTTGTGCTAAATATTTGCCTTCTAAAAAAAAACATTACACAGCTTTAGGGTCGTTGGTTTCGGTATGTTTTCCTTTTAAGGAAAATAATATGTTTAACTCGCAAGTGTACCAATTTAAATATGATGGGAATATTTCAGTATTGTTCTGATGTCTCTATGGTTACTGGGCAAGAATAAAACCTGGCGGAGCTATTCATAAATGTAAAGGAATATCTTGGGGGCTAGGAAAATAAACACTTAGATATGCAAGGAAATAGGATGCCTAACAGATGTATCTCAAAATGCCTGAGGTATTTCTTAAGTAGGTGGTATTTTATTAAGTAAAGCATTTTTCTTTGGTGGTATCTTGATAAAATATTCAGAGTTTTTACAACTTGTCTTCCTAAAGATTAGTCTGTATGTTGGAGTGACGTTAACCGTGTTGTCACGTCATTTCAAATAAGAATGGGAGAAGTGTATGCATTTAAGTCTTGGCAAGGAGATGCAAGTCTTCAGCCATTCTGAAGCACACTATGGAAGGAGGTATGACTTCAATTCAGAACCTTACCGAAGTTAGAGAAAAGTGCTTTATTAGAAAACTGGATAAGCATAAGATCCAATTTACCGGCCCAATTTCGGCAGATCCTGGAGAAAACCTCAGAAGTTCAAATCGATGCACACCTCTTCATCGATTTGAAGGCTGCCTATGAAAGCATTTATAGACACGAGCTATACAGAGCCACGTCTAGCTTTGGCATCCCTGCCAATCTCGTCCGTCTGTGCAGGATGACTATGGAGAATGCTCGCTGCTCCATCATGGTCGGTCAAGACCTCACCGAGACCTTTGATGTCAAAATAGGCGACCCGCTGTCATGCGACTTCTTTAACATCGTTCTTGAAAGAGTTGTGCAAAACTCACGCGTCAACACCAAAAAAACAATCTTTCAAAAGTCCGTTTAATTACTCGCATACGCCGACGATATTGACATAATCGAAAAAACACAGCGTGATGTAACTGGCGCGTTCGCGAGTATTAAGACAGAAGCGACGAAGATGAGTTTAGCGATCAATAAGGGCAAAACAAAATATATGCTGTCATTAAGAAGGGACACCCAACATTGAGGTATTCGACAGAACGTCACAGTGGACTTCGAGGTAGTAAGGGACTTTGTATACCTCGTTTCCGCTATCACATCCGACAACAACACCAGCGCAGAAATCAAGTGAAGGATAACTCTGGCCAGTCGCTGCTTCTTCGCGCTAAGAAGCCAATTGAGTAGTAAAGCCCTATACCGAAAAACTAAGGAGATTCTATACAAGACCTTGATCATCATAGTCATGTTTCATGGCGCAGAGGCATGGACTCTATCAAAAGCTGATGAAGATATCCTTGGTTGCTTTGAGAGAACAATTCTTCGTAAGATATTCGGTCCCGTTTGCGTTGACGGGCTCTGGAGGAGAAGGTTCAACGATAAACTTAACGATTTGTACAGCGACATCGCCCTAGTCAAGAAGATAAGAAGCCATCGGCTAATATAGCTGGGGCATGTAGAGCGAATGGAAACATATGCCCCGGCTCGAAGAATCTACCTGTCTAGCCCGGAGGGAGAACGCACTAGAGGAAGGCCTCGCCCAAGATGGCGGACACGAGTGGAAGGGGACCACAACTAACTTGGAGTGCGCAACTGGAGGCAGGTAGCTAAGGACCGGGCTAACTGGAGAGGCTTGTTGGTTGAGGTTTACCCCGAATTGTAGCGCCACCTAAGTAAGTAAGTAAGACTACTGGTTTTTAATATATTTCAGGAATGTACTCTGGATCACGCTTAGCAAATGTATCCTTCCATTAGCCCGACACTCGAATTGCTCTAAGACATGTTCATCCTTTGGATTAAGATGATTCAATTAAGTTTACCGTTCACTAAATCTTCGTCAGCAGAAAATTCGATTTCCAGTAGTTACTTATAGCAAAAATCGCTCCCTCAGTCCTCACTTAGGACTATGTCTTTAAAATTTATTATCACCCAGTGATGGAGAGAAAAGAAAACTTTATGAATAAATATAATTTTTTATTGCCGTCATTAAACCCTGCCATATCCAGTTCACTCCTATGAAACCATTAAGCTTTGCAAGCTCAAATTCGATTCGTGATGTCACTTTACGAACCATATGGTTCATTGCTGGAATGGTATGATGAAATCAGACACTGTAAAGGATATAAAGTTTTTCACAGCAGGACATGGTGCCCAAACACTAAAATTGGCTACTGGCGGAATAAAAAAAAACTATCATCCTTTTTTTTGTTAAGGATTTTTCAGCAATTTTTATTTGAAACGATACAATGCATCGTCACAAGCTATAGGCTGCGTTTTAAATGAGTCTACGTTCTGTGTTCATTTCAAATCAAAGAACTTCGACTGTTTTTTAGTTTCACAAATATTATTCTTTAGCACGACTTCAGTTAAAGACGATGTAAAACATTTGTTTCCGTTTTGACATCACATATGGTGGTCTGAAGGCAAGCAGGTGGGAAACCGCTGTCACAATACATAGTTGAACGAACCATATTCAGATTATAAGGGAAATTTGGTATTGAGTCCGAAATATTGGACTACCGCTAGCCTCACGAATAAAAGACTGGGTGACGCGCACTTTCTTAATGAATTTTGTGTGCTACAGATCGAGTTTAGTTCTTCTACCATTTTTTTTTATAATTTACTAGACCACGGGCATTAGGGAAATTAGAGGAGAGACGAAGAAGATACCGATGCGCGTTGGCCTTAAATGTCTGCGGGTTGCAGTGACGGGAAAACACAGAGCTATGTAGATTGTTCTGCATTCGCGTTTCGGCCAACTATTCTCCCTGCATGGGGTTGATTTTCTTCGCAGGCATCGTGGTGTGCAATCAATCCATTGGCGATTACGCTTCGGCAAATGTTCTAATAGCTTGGTCCGTTTTTTCGTAGAGTTGTTCAATTGAGATTCGTATGTATTTTAGCCAAAGACTTGCAGTTCTTTGTGACATTGGTTGTCATCTTTTACAAGAAAGTAGTTCCCATCAACAGAGGCATTTGTCCCCTCAGCATCGCTTAAAAGATCTTTTTTTGCTATTCCATCTGCTATTTCAGACAAGGAATCCACTAGATCCTGTTCTCTGGGGCTTTTATTTTTGATCAGAAAAGATGTGAAATTTCTTCAACACAACATCCTGTAAAGGTGTACGTTTATGAGTGGTTCCCAGGACAAGAATTTGGAAATTCCATGTAAAGGGTCTTCGAATAGGAACTTTCGAACTTTGACAGTTGATAGCGGCCATATTGTTGAATCTACATCTGTCAAATTGGCTTTTCTTTATTCAGTCTGTTTTGCCAAATCACCATGGATGGATATAGCGTTCAACAACACGTGCAAAAAATAAAATTGTTTTGTCAAAATGGGTGTTCTGTTCGGACAACGTTTCGCGCCCTTCGCCTATTTTACGGTCGCTATAATCGCCCTTCCAAAAGGACTATTCGCAGTGTGGGGGATAAATCTGAGTCCACTGGTTCAGTAAACGATCAACCAACACCCGTTCGTCGACGAAACGCAAGATCTGCCGAAAACATCGCCGCTGTCCGTGAGAGTGTTTATTACAATCCGAGGCAGTCGATTTCGCGTCGCTAACAAGAACTCGGCCTTCCGCAGACCACAACTTGGCTAATTTTGCGCCGTGACTTGGGCCTGCACCTCTGGAGCAGTTGGAAACTGACCCTAACTTTCATCGAAAAATCATCTTCAGCGATGAGCCTCACTTCTGGATGAATGGGTACCTCAACAAATAAAATTGTCGAATTTGGGACGATACCAATCCACACGCAATCCAAGAGCGTCCAATGCATACCGAAAAAGTCACTGTTTGGTGTGGATTTTCTGAAGTCGCAGGTCTATGCGAATAAGCCACAAACCACAGCGGCCCTCGAAGCCATCATAACCCATGGCATCGGTCAAATTCAGCCTGATTTATGCGCAAGAGTGAAGGAAAATTAGACATTTCGGATGTGCGCCACCCAGAGAAGCCGCGGCGGACATTTGAACGATGTTATATTCTATACATAATGGCATCGATAGGCCTTTCAAATTAATAAAAAATTTCGATGATATCTCACACACCCTTTAAATGCAAAATAGTTAAAATTGCACATTAGGTTAGCTTAGGTGGCTGTCCCCGTTCAAGCGGGGACACACTTAGACCAGATTGGTCCATTGTTATACCACGAAAAACACCGGCTTACCAGCAACAGATGCTGGAGCATTACAGTCGACTTTGTTAGCAGTGGAAAGCAGCATCGCAACAGATTGGCCATCACAGTCACTGGGTGTCAATTCAATAGAAAATACATTTGATTTGGGATTTGAATCTAGCAAATAGCGTAGCTATGCTGTTATGGTTTAACATCTGGATCATATCGCGTACAAGATAAATGTCAGTAGGAATAAAGGTAATAACACAGATATTGCCAAAGGGCGCACTATGTGAACAAAGTATTGACAAGTAAAGTTCTATGGTTTTTTGATTCACTTCCGTTTCCGTTTTGCTCGGACATCGAAACAAACGGGGTTGCCACTTATATTTTCGAATAAAGTACTGATTTGTTCCTAAAGGCTGAATTTTTTTAAGAAAAAAAATTATTAAAATATGCAAACACGAGAAACAAGGAAACGTTTTGTAAAAAATAAGTAGTCAAGTACAAAGGTTGTGAGCATGTCAAATGATCTTTAGATGACTAATTTCGTAACGACAATAACACAATTAATATTTATCGTTAATTAATGGTTTAATTACACAAAAACAACATTGTCAATAATAAAAACACTCAATCTTACCTAAATGAATTGCCTCGTTTGCATCATAATGGCACACGTAAAGCGACGAATTTCCCGCTCCCTGTAATCAGCGCTTACAAGCTACAGAAACATGACATAAAAGCCAATCACTCATTAAGTATGGCGTATTGTTTAAGTCAAAACTACTAAATTTATTAGTTCAGTTTGTTGTAAACGTGACCTACAAACGATAAGGGAAACGTTGAAAACAAAGTGCTGTTGTCGCTGTTACGTGTACAAACTAGAAAGTTCAATAAACTCGAGGAAAAAAAACAGATTGCGTCAATATTTGAATATAAATAAGTACCTTCAACTTTGACATTGAACGCTTTCTTCAAATAGTTTGTCAATGTGACTAATGCTCGCAAACGTTTCTTTTTATGACTTTTTTTTAGTGGTAAACATGTTTGCAGCGTAATTTTAACGTAGTGCGACCACACTACGAGAATGAGATTTTCGTACTTTGTTTTTGGATTGGCTTTACAACACTTGTGTGAATAAAAATCTAATACGCACACTTTCCCACACCAAACGATGTAATTAAAAGGAGGCGCGTCGACCATTTGACAGACATGGCACTTGATGCAACATCAAAACGATCGTCATTAGCACAACAGTAACAGAGCAACAATTTCGATCGTTAACTGCACACAGAGCAAGAGCATTACTGCACCGACGACGACCAGACAGACGTCAAGAGTCAGAGTATCCGACGGCGCTACGCAGACCCATACGTAGCCGAACGACAACGACGACGTGAAAAACAATCAAAACGGCGACATAGTGATCGGAATTCTTACTGCGCAAGGCCCAAAAACGGATCGCACCTCAGCGCCGACGCCGGTTCTGTTATTGGAACGCGCAGAAGGTGGGCAACTCGTTGACAGTGTTACAGTTCCGCGAACGAAGTGTGTGTGAGTTCTATTGGTATCTTGATTCGCTTCCGCCGAGATTTCACAGCGCTGCGGCTCCGAGAGTTCAGCAAATTTAAACACAAGTGAAAAAATAAAAATACAAAGCAAAGAATTAAGAAGTATGGGGTTTAAAAAACTGAGCACGTTCACTATTCCACTGTGGCTCCGCTGAGTGGTGGTGCTGTGTGTAGTGTCTCGTACATGTGAGCGCGGCACGGCAACGTATGGCATTCCCGCGCTCGCTCGCACTGTTACGCCGTATTGTTTGCATATGGCGCGGCGATCTATTTTTAGATCGAGGTATTTTTAAATGGCCTTGAAGTAATTGTGCTCCTCTGGTGGGTGATTTCAGAATATAAATTTGTAAGCTACACAGCGACTGGCAACAACTGGTGGTGGTGGTAGTGGTTTTGCTCGCACTGGATCGCTGGCTGGCTTCACTGTGGGCCAAATGGAATGACAATGCAGCATCTGCCGTCTAACGAGCGAACGCGCTGCTCTTGTCTCGAGGGTAGTTCAGTAGCGGCAAAGATATATCCAATGGAAGATCACGAGTTTTTTGTTCTTATGATTCTGACGAATGTTTTTCTCGCCTCCTTTTGTTCGAGTATCTTCAAAGCGTACATGCCCACGCTGGCTGACTGTGTCTAATTACAAATCAAAGTGTAAATTATACGAAACACGTTATTTGTTTTCAAGCAGACAGGCGGTTGAAAATGATGATGCTTGTTGTTTTAACTGTTGCTCTTTTAAAAATTATTCTATGTACATACTAAGACTGAGTACTTTGACGTGATTGATAGTGCTAACTCTATCAAAATTGAAAGTAGACAATGGGAACACTGTTCCGGATGTTGTGATTTTAGCTCCGCATGCTTTATGAAGAAGGGATTTGGCTGAAATTTGCATGACAAATGGAAAAATCGGTTGGGGCCATCTAGAGAGGAATTTGTTCCTTACGGCGTCGTTTGTGAATTTTTTCTGAACTCGGTGAATTTTAATGAACGACGAGCCCCCCGTCGCAAAATAAGGATAAATTTTGTTTGGCTGTGACCCGACGAGCCACAACTGCTCCGAAACGCTAACAAACGCTTCGAATTCTGGAACGTTAAGATTCTCCTTAACTCGAGGAATGAAGGTTCGTAAGACGTCAGATTCTTCCAAATAGAGCCAGAGTTTATGCGGTATGCACTACAAGGTGGCGAAAGTCATCACCCTATCGGAAGGTGCTATAATTTTTGCAAATGGCGGCAAATGTCAATTCTACTTTGACATTTGTGAAGATACATGACAGGTTCAAAAAACAGGTCAACAAGACATAAATCGCTATACTCCTAAAGGACACGGAATAATTGTTTCGGTTTTTTTGCGGAATAATTTGTCGGTGGCGTTGCCGCAGCGTGAATTTCGGCGCAGATTTCCCGGTCGTCCGACACCAACTGGGCAAACGACGTTCAGCCTTGCACCGAGTATGGGACAACACAAGATGCTGTCAGGTCTGGCCGGCCCCAGGGAGCCGTTCTGCTGAGAATATCGCAGCTGTGGCTGAAAATGTCGCCAAACCACTACTGTGGATGGCGAGCGCTACAGAGTCATGCTCAACGACTTTCTCCTTCCTCAATTGGATGAATTGGGACTGGAGAACATGTGGTTCCAACAGGATGGAGCAACGGCGCATACTGCACGAGCCACAACCGAAATTCTGAGAGCTGCTTTTCCGGGTCGCCTGTTCCCTCGTTCTTGCGATTTGCACTGGCCGGCAAGATCGCCCAATTTAATCGTCTCAGACTTCTTTTTGATTGTGTTTTTTGAAGTCACGAGTCTATGTTAACAATTCTCAGACTCTTGAAGCCCTCAAAGAGAATATCCGTCAAGAAAGCGAGTACCTATCGCCGGAAGTTCTGGCTAGAGTGACGGAAAATGCCATAAATGGGGAATGGTCATCAATTCTGACGGCGGCTACTTAGCCGATATCATTTTCTCGACTTAATGGAAAAAAATGTAAGACATCAAATAAACATAATCAAAAAGCAGAACCAAAGTTTTTCATTCATCATCATCATCATTTTCAAAGACCCGCTTATCCACTAAGAGGATCACGGGGTTAGGGTGATTAAGTGGACTCTCTACATCTCCCGATCTTCCGCCATTCACTCTAAATTATCAGGGGCTATTCCCATACGGGTATAGGTGAGTTTTCGGACTTGCTCCAGCCATCTCATGCTAGGCCTACCCAGGGCACGCCTACCCGATGGCACGGATTCCATGGCATTCATAAAAAATTAAAAAGATCATCGGGTGACTACTTTTGCTCCACCTTGTATATGGAGCTGCTGTGGCTAAGTGCAATTGTTAGACGCGGAATTATTGCCATCTAATAGGTATCACTGTCTTGCACAACAAAACAGAAGCACAGATCCCTGAAGATAGATCGGAAAGCGTAAAGCACTAAAATTTAGGGTCACAGCAGTCTTATCAGTAGAGAAACTCGGCTTGAAATTCTCGAACTCGAATCTATATTACATCAAACCAAATTCCCGAAAACACCCAGAATCTCCCAACAACAGCGACCAGAGCCCACTCAAGAAATACAAAGCGGTGGGCACTGATGGATTAGCCGTTGTGCTCTTCCAGGCAACCCTAAATAAATCGTCAGAGCTAATATATCCACCAGGGCCTTAGACAAACGAAAAAGTTCATCAACCTCAACCTATACAAGGCCAAGACTTTACTTGATGTCACTAAAGACAGGTTAAGAACCTTAACGAGCTATCTAACTGGACATTAACCACTCATGTACCATCTACATAAAATAAAAATAACAGAAACCGATATTTGCCGGGGTTGTGGAGAGCAAAATGAGACCACTGAACATATTCTGTGAGTATGTCTAGAAGCCACAAGGAAAAGATTACTCCACTTGGCGCGGCCCTCAGTCAAACCAGCGAAATTCAGAAAACCGAATCTAAGGCTATTCTGAGGTTTCCAAAGCCTCAATGTAACCTGTGGTTAAACCATCGGGCCACCACAATAGACTTCATGGGTCGCAGTGCGCATTTAGGCCGCCTAATACAGAATATATCCACTTAGTGGAAAGTTGGATTGCTCAATAAGCTATCAAAGAAGCTTGAGCTCTTGCGAGTCATTATAGATCAAGTAAAGAGCAACCATCAAGTTAAGACCACAAGACTATTTTTAAACACCTACCCGAGCAGCGAGGAATGGGAAACCGGGCAAATGCCAAACGCTGTTTACATTGATAGGTCCAAAGTGGACACTCGCAAGTATCTTTTTCCGAACTAAAGCAGTGTTTTCCAAGCGGAGATCTTAGCACTAGCCGCTGGTAAGACTACGATGAGAAGAATACCACGATATTATAAGAGTAGAAGAGCTCAAGGTTCTTGGAACGCAGTGCAAGGTGACACTCTATTGGACATGAGGGCATACCAGGAAACGAGAAGGCCAACGACACTTCGGTGAAAATCCCGCCTTGCAGACTTAAGCTTGAAGCGGGGAAAAGAGCCTAAAAGAAGGCAAACAGCAGATGGAAATCTTGTGGACACACAAGGAAGATATGGGCTTTATTCGATAGGGCTAGGACCGACAGACTTCTATAGAGCGACAGAATATCGCTACCTAACCTTATAGGAGTGATCACAAGGCATAATAAGCTGCGGTGCCATATGAAAAACCTTCGGATTACATAAGAAGACCTTTGAAGAGGCTGTGGCGATGAGGAGGTCCATGAGGATACAACCCACTTCCTCTGTCACTACTCAAGTTTCTACCATCTAAGAATTAAGTTCCTCGGACGACACCTTTTCAAGGGCATTGAAGAATTATCCGATACACCAGTGAACCAAATAATGAAATTCATCAAATCCACAGGATGGTTTGTACCACAGCGTCTGTAGGTTGGTCACGTTCTAATAATATCTATCACACACATAAATATATGCTCGTATACATATACACGTAAATATTGGATAGCGTCTGCTTTTTATCAATTTCGAGGAGGCTTTCTTCAGTATGAACTAAGACTTTAGTTGGTGGGTCCTGCGCAGGAGGAACATTTTAGAAAAGCTAAAAGCTGTTTTTAAGGTTAAAAACAAAGATGCTTAGTGACTGGATGTGAGCAGAAGAAGGGACAAAGCAAAAGCTGCCTTCGGAATGCTATCCAAAGCCTGGCAAAAGGATCGTTTTCAGCACCAAAATCTAATTTATACCATTTCCCCCAAACTTTGAGTCAATCCTTCTTTACGAGTTTGGTAAGCTATCATCAGAAGAGATATTTCTAGGTCGAAATATACACTACCCGGCATTATTAATTTGTCACGTCTAAGTTAGCACAGAAGTTGTTGAAGTTCAATGAATTTGATTCTGCCATCAACATCACCGCCCGAGTGGAATACAAGCGCATCGTTCTCAAGTGAATGCTTTCCACGGTGTAGGATCCAACTTGTTGACCAATTCCTTCCATACTAAAGCCCTTTATTTCAGGGCATTCGAGCAAAGAAAAATGATCATAGTGATCCCTCATTCGACATTACCAATCAATCCAGCAGCCAAGAAGTATGACAACGTACCCCCAACTGTGGAGTGAATAAGAGTGAATTTATAAAAGCATAAGTCACTAGTACTGGGTAAGATGAGGAAGTCGTAGCCTCGTGATCATATTAATTTCATACGAATAATTACCGGGCACTTTGAAGAAAGAAACCGTCGAATTTATAATGGCGTCCGGCGCCATTAGGGCTTAAAGAAACCGCGAAATTTTTTCCAAGAAATAAAGTAGTAAATAGAGGCTTGTATACTTGCACGAAAGCTTGATTAGTAATAAAGAAAACAAGACTATTTTTACAATCTGTACAAAAATACATATGTAGATACATTTGTACTTATGAATGACATCATTGGGACAATTTAGCACAGATCACAGTTTTTGCATTCGCCTTTCGTTGGATACGTTATCGTTCTTTCCGAAAAATTACTATTTGTGTCGCAAGTTATAATGGTGGACGGTTGAAATCATTTCTATTTTGGAAAAGGATTGCAAACAAACTAGAACGACACCACTCTGAATGAAATGTGGGTAAGTTGTTGAAAGAAGTTACCCGATTGTGGTTCTAAATTTACTTATTGTATTTGTTTCTGTGAGAACTTTTTGGCATCTCGCAGTAAAACCATTTATTCTCAGACAGTCAAGTGGAGAATTAACTTAATAAAATAAATCTTAATCAGTAAAGGAGTAGACTTGCTAAAGAAATCCGGGGAATTAACGAGGACCCCCGACGATGTCAGCTGGAGTCGCAAGGTATTTACAAAAATAAAAGCATTCATGAGGGGGAGATCTATCGATGAGCCGACTAAAATATAAATGTACTAATGTATGAATAAGGTCGATTTTCAAAAGCGCTAAAGATTAACTCTATTTTAGCGAGTGTGTGGGTATTAATCACAGGATGATAAATTGGGTGCATGACACGACGTTGACCATAGAGGTAATGGTTGGCGTTTCAATGATCAGAGAGAGAGAAATTAAAAACATAATTTCAAACCGGTTAATTTACTGTGAAATTTTCGAATACCGAATGACCTGGTCTTGGAGAAAAGTAAACAACCCTGCGGTGGTAAATATTTTGACGTTAAAACTACCATCGTGAGTAAAGAGGACAATCCTATCCAATCAATTTGCTGTATTGGGTGGTAAAGTTTTGAAAGCAATACTACAGGGTGAAATTTCTGCTTGAAAGGATGAAGGGAGCTAAGCGTCGGGAAACAAAACCCAAAGGCTTTTACGTAGAAAAAGGAATTTGATTTCCATTGTAGTATGAAATCGAATCAGACACAATTTACCATGTGGTGAAGCTGAGATTTAAAGAGTGTTCAGACGATTAGAAGATACCTTACAATTTCATTGTCAGATAGCGGCCTTACAATGACCTAACAATGCTTTTCTTACAACGTTGTCATTGGAAGACCGTTGTCGTTGGAAGACCTGACAATATTGTATGATCTAACATAAACTCCGATTTATGTAGAAGGACTCAATCCACTTTGTCACTGTCCTCTTCAAGAACGCTAGAGCTACACTTTTTTCTCTGAACGAATGAGCGCTCTGAAATATCCGTGGATAAGGTTTCTAAAGGGTTTTTCAATAAGGACATAACAATTTCGTATTTAAATAAAACACAGAACAATTGAGATATCGGGCTGAAATTTATTCCGAGTGTAGTACACATGTTAAATTTAAGTATGGAATTCCATTTCGTTCACATGACCACCGCGAGTACGTTTGCAGCGATCGATTCTTTGGAACCAATTTTCCACCACTCTTCCACACATATCGGGCGGAATGTTGGCAATTTCGCGTTCAATATTGTTTCTGAGTTTCTCTAACGTTGTTGGCTTGTTATCATAAAACAACGACTTAACGTAACCTCATAAAAAGAAATCCAACGGCGTTAAATACAATAGCATGAGTGATGTTTCCAGGCCATTCGACAGGACCATTTCTCAAGATTACACGATTACCGAACTTCCCCTTCAATAGATCAATTGTTTGACCATCTGTGTGGCATGTGGCACCATCTTGTTGGAACCACATATCACTGATGTCAAGTCCATCCAATTCTGGCCAAAAATAGTCTTCCAACATCGCACAATAGCGAACTCCATTGATCGTAAGATGGCGATCATTTTCATCGACGAAATAATACGGTCCAATCACACCTTCGGCATGAAGTCCACACACCACACGGTCAATTTTGTGGATGCAATGGAGTCTTTTGAAGCAAAGATATATGCCATCGAGATCTGCTTAAAAGTAGGGCTATCAAGGCAAAAGCATTCACGTTTCCTGAAACAAGTCTGTTAGTGGCGGTTTAACATCCTGAATTCTATGAGGAAATGATATAGCAGATGAGCTTGAATGAGTAGACTCTTAACAGGTAGGTGAACTGTAAGTGGGCCATTCCAACGTTGCAGAAGCACTTAAAAGCTTAAAGGTGGTCAAAACTCTAGCTAACACTCGATAAAAGTTTAAGATGGTTGGTTGGTTTAAGGCGGAAAAACGTCCGATACTCAATTAGGGCTGAAATGCACGGTTTTGTTATCACAGTTCTCGTGATCGGACGGGAGTCGACAGACCATGGCTGTTGGCCTTAAATCCAACCTCTGGAGTTAAGGAAGAGTAGAATGCTAGGAATTATCTTCTCTGAAAGTTCACCGAGGTTGTCGAGAAAGGGTTTCCCTAGCGCATTGAGTCTTGCTATAGCAAGTGCTGGGAGCTTGCAGAGGAATTGTTCTAGAGCTTCATTCTCATTTGCGTCTTTGCATTTACGGTAGTAGGGGATATAAGGGATGATAAGCTTGGCTACATGAGTACCTACTGTCCAGTGGCCTGTACAGATGGCGACTACTGGCGCAAAGTCTGTTCGGGTTCTTCTAAGGAGTTCGTTTGTTTTCGTATGGCTGTTTTTTGGTCAAGTCCTCTTGAATATGGCGCAACTAGTAAGGTTGTTCCATTTGTGATTGGGTACTGAAAGGCAGTGTAGGTAGTGTTAAGGTTAAGATAGTTCTTTGCTTTTTGGGGGTGAGGAATGAAGTAAACTCGTTGGTCTTTTTGCCAGTGCTTTTCACCCAAATCTGGTTGAGCCGCCTAAAGTAACGAATACCCCAATACCACACCACAACTCTCAATAAGTAGAAGATCACTTTTGAAATCTTAGCCCTGGAAAACAACAAGGCGGTAAAACTTGGCAACTTATATGAACTTTTAGAAACAGCGCAAACAACGTCTGCTGACACTCTGCACTCACTTGTAGGGATGTCCTGTAAGGCCGTCAAGCCTTAATGTAATTTTATGCCGTCTACTTGTTATTTGTATGCTGCCTGCAGTAGCCAAGGTACAAGCTAAGACAGTTCTTGAGCGAATAAAGGAACAACTGGAAAACACACTCAACGTCAAAGAAGCATGCATTTGCTCTCGATCCATCTTTGTCGACCACATCGGCAGTTGGTTAGCGACTTTACTTTAAAGTTTTCGGCAATATCAAGAGAGAATTTATCTGAGCTTCCATAAGAAAGGAATCCCTGATAGGTATAGAGAACAGCTGTCCGAGGAACTCGAGAGCCAAGTTTGGTCTGACAGGCTGTATTATTCCACCAATATTATTTTCTTAGTGTTTAGCGATGTTCTCCGCACTGCCTTGTCGGTGGGAAATTAAAAAAATCGATGGATTCTTATATCTTAACTACACTGAAGACGTATGACTACTATCAGACACGATTATATAGGTAGACCTTCACCGAAGGACAGCGGGCGTGGAGACAGAGGCTAGAACTATCAATTAAAAAAGGACTTCGGTCGAACGTTGAGCTAGGCATGTAGGTACGTAAGGTGGCGCACACAAGTGGAAAAAGAAGATTACCAGCTTGTAACGACTTTCTAACCTTCTATAGGTTTGGTTAGGTCCATCTAAGTAGTTTTCTGTAGAAAACCGGTAAACTTTGGACAAACTAAAGGCATTTTTGATTTCGTCTTCAAAACGGAAACATCAGCCTAAAAGTTTGGAAAGTCGTCATTAAAAATCCTTGAAAAAAAATTAAGCAACCGGCTTTATTTACGGCAAACTTCAACTATTCCGCTCTGTGCGTTAAACAGTCGCCTTATAGCTTTAATACGAAAATATGTACATTTCCTTAAATTATTTGTATTATAAGCACTTATTCCCATAGCGTGAGACACTTTCTTACAGAAATTATTTTGGGAACATAGCCGGAGGACATCTGTAACGGATGTCCGCTACCTATTTCAAAATTTACACAGAACAAAATCAATATTATTTTGCGATAAATAGCCCAGTGGAGCCATATTGTATAAACTTTCCCGATTCCAGCAAGTAACACGAAAACTTTGCCAATGAGGACCCACTCCGACCCAAATAAACTTAAAAGCGACAGCAGTTTAAAGAACAAAAAAAAAATATATAAATATATGAGAAAGGAAATCGATTAATTCGAGCACATGTTCCAGACTGCGGTGGACGTTTCTTTGTACATGTTTCGCAGTTAAAAAAAATCAAATTTATTTTGTACATATGTACATAGGTATGTACACAGTTCTAGAAATATATTTTTTTGTCAAGCCCATATCAGTTGAAGGTATCATGTGTCCTGCTTCCACTTTCCCACTCTTAATGTTTAAGTGCTCGGATATATCCGTGTTTAAATTGCACAAATAAAAATGTGGATCTTCTAGTAAAATGCGTGTGTACGTCTATGTATTCAACTTCGTTCGATTAACGATAAACAAGAGCTTTAAAATGAATCATTCAACCTAGGCGACAAAAACCAATAATTCCGTCTACCCGAACAGGGCGAAGTGAAGATAGCCATATTTAAGCTTAAGTCCAACAACGCTGCTGGAGCTGACGGCCTAGCTGTCGAACTGTTCAAAGCGGCAGGAAATGACTTGGTAAGGAGCATGCCCAACTCATCTGTAAAATATGGTCGGAGGAAAGTATGCCCGATGAATGGAATCTCACATTGTTTACCCGCTCCTCGAGAAAATACAGCCTCTGAACTGCACCAACTACAGAAGCATCAGTCTTCTTAACATCGCTTACAAGATTTTACCTGCCGTGGTGTGTGAACGCCTGAAGCCGTTCGTCAGTGTGGCGTCAGGCCAGCAAAGTCGACCATCGACCAAATATTCACACTGCGATTGAACTAGGGGAAAACCCTGGAACTTCAAATCGATACGCACTACTTTTTCATCGATTTAAAGGTCGCGTATGAAAGCATCTATAGAGACGAGCCATGTCTAGTTTTGGCATCCCTGCCAAACTCGTCCGTCTGTGCAGAATGACGATGGAGAATGCACGCTGCTCCATCAAGGTCGGTCAAGAACTCACCGAAACCTTTGATGTCAAAAAAGGATTTAGATAAGGCGACGCGCTGTCATGTGACTTATTCAACATCATACTTGAAAGAGTTGTACAAAACTCACGCGCCAACACCGGAGGCATAATCTTTCACAAGTCCGTCCAACTACTCGCATACGCAGACGATATTGACATAATTGGAAGAACGCAGCTTGACGTCACGTGTGCGTTCGTGAGTATTGAGACGGAGGCGGCGAAGATGGGTTTAAGGGTCAATGAGGGCAAGACGAAGTATTTGCTGTCAACAAGAACGGACACTCAACACCAATATCTTGGACAGAACGTCACTATAGACAGATATAACTTTGAGATGGATAAGGACTTTGTCTACCTAGGCTCTGCTATCAATTCAGACAACGACACCAGCGCTGAGATCAAACGAAGAATAACTTTTGCCAATCGCTGCTTCTCTGGGCCAAGAAGGCAATTGAGTAGCAAAGTCCACTCTCGAATGCCTAAAGCGGGCCTTTATAACCCCTTAATCGTCCCACTCCTGCTCTACGGCGCAGAGGCATGGACTCTGTCGAAAGTGGATAAGGTTGGTCTTGGCTGTTTCGAGAGGTAAATTTGTCGGGTGATTTTCGGCCCCGTTTGCATAGACGGTAAGTGGAAAAGGAGAACGACGAACTGTTGGGATTGTACGGCGACATCGACTTAGCCAGAAAAGTAAAGCTCCAACGACTGAGGTGGTTGGGTCAAGTAGAGCGGATGGACACCAATGCTCCGACCCGAAAAATAATCGAATTCGCACCTGAGGGTCGGCGCAGTAGAGGAAGGCCGTGACTCAGGTGGCGCACGCAAGTGAAAGGGAGGCCGCTAGCTAAAGATCGAGCTGGCTGGAGACGCTTGTTGATTGAGGGCCAGGTCCACACCGGACTGCAGCACCGCCTTAAGTAAGTAAGTAAAAGCTATAAAATCCAACGTAAGATATAGACATATGGCATGGATGCGATATAAATATTAGAGATACGAGTATGATTAATAACGGCATCTTCATCTCGCATAGCTATAATGAATTTCCTTGATAATTTTGAAAGTCTTGGACTCCAACTCGTGTTCGTCCGGCAAGCTCAGCTGGAAACATCGCCGCCGTAGCTGAGAGTGTAACTGAAAACCCAGGTGTATTCAGGAATTGGGCCTTTCCGCAACCGCCTTGCACCGCATTTTGCATAGTATGTTGGTCTACATTCTTATAAGGTCCAGTTGACACAAGAATTGAAGCTAGAAGATCACAAATAACGCCGTACTTTCGCTAAAAAAAAAACACCTTTTGTTTGATGTCCCTCTATGGGTAGAACCCATTTTTAGTGTGACCAGTATTGATATCCATCGAAGGCGTAAACTCCGTGTTCATCTTCATGGTCATTGCAACAGTACTAGGAATCTTTTAAAGTATGGACGCGTCAAACTTTATGCGCCGATTACAAACAACGAAACCATTCGAATTAGCGCAATAAAGAGCAGCCGCAGTTAATAATGGTGTCAGCTGATCAGCAGGTGCTTTTGATAGAAATTTAGTCAACAAGAAGAAGGAAAGGTATTTTTTGAGTGAGACAGTAACTCACACCAAAGCACGCGCGGTCATTAGAAGATTTTCACCTACCCACGTAAAAATAAAATAAAATGTATAAATCACTTCAGTATGTTTATATTCCACATTTAAATTCGACTTAGTAAAATAAATTAAAGACAAGATAAACAAAATATATTACTTCTATTAGCAGAAAAAGGAACACAGGTAAATAAATTGACATGTTAGGACTATAAAGAAAAACTTAAAAGTGTAATACATGTACATATGTGTGTGCATATGTAGGTACGTACAGACTTGCACCTAAATAAAATCATTTTTGTTTGCTTTTAGTACAGGTTGTGGAGCCTATTTAAGGACACGTGCTGATCGCAGACGAATTTGAGTTTTTTCGTGATACAATGTCAGATAAATGTCTTACACAGGAAATGCAAAGATACGTTGTAATTGTCGGCAATTAGTGTAGACAATTGTGACTTTGAAATATCGGTCTTTTTTTAGATTTGCTCACTCCTTTCGTTGAAAAGGTTCGCGAGTTGAAGGCTTCTGATGAGGATGTTTCATCTGTTTCGAAACGTGAAAATCATTCAACACGTTCGAATAGGAAAAAAAAATAAAAAAAATAAACATGTTCAACGACGTGTTCACCAGGAATGTCGATGATGTACATTTCGAGAGACCTTCAAGTTTTGACCAAACAAGTTGAAGCATTCGAAGGATGCAGGCCGTCTTTAGTTAAACCCATCAGATCTTAAACCGTTGGATTAGTTTGTGGGGGCGTAGTTTAACATTTAAAGAATAAACAACGCCATGATACCATCCAAGCTCTAAACGATGCCATTGTCCAGGTGATGGCCAATATCAACAAAGACCATTTAATTTGGGTATGCTTGGGTTTCAGGTCACGAATTATCGATGCTGAAGGAGGCTTTATTAAATAAATGTGCGAAACAGTCAACATTCAACTTCTATCTTGTAGACTGGTAGCAGACTTACGCCTCTATAACATATATTACCAAGATAGATGGTCCGAAAAACTCAAGAAACCGCAGGATTCGAACTTCCGACAAGGGCCAACTATCTCTATGTGGACTTAACACGAGCTTGCCTCTCAGAACAATTCGATCCAACCAACACTGAGAGGCGCTATATAGTTGTTATAGTTTCGCCTTTTTTCGACTCAATTGTCACTTAAAAATAAATAAATAGATGGCGCGACAGCTCGAGATAAGTGGGACATACATGGATGGAAGAGACATATAATTTTATTGCCGACTCCGAACGGCGAATTGAGAAGCTTTTTCGGGGGCTTGTCATTCTCCGAAGAAAAGTGGTGTCACGGAAAATGTTCTGTGGAAATGGTTGAGACTTGAACCACTGAGCCACGGTGACCACTTGTCACATAGTTAGTTAGTTAGTTAGAAGTGGCCCTCCGAGAAGAGGTACACTTGGACCACAAAGTAGGTCCATTGTGATGCTGATGATGAAGTATTGGCCCAGGGTGACCTTCCTGATATGGACCAGTGCGGGACACGTGCAGAGGAATTGTGAGGTGGACTCCCCCTCTTCCTCATCCCTGCAGCTCCTGCATAAATCGTTGCATGCTATCCCCAGGCGCTGAACATGCCTTCCTAGGATGCAGTGCCCCGTGAGGACGTTGATGAGTTTTGAGAGCTGTTCTCTTTTGAGTCGTATTAATGCTTTCGATCTTTTCAGATCCAGGACAGATCAGATTAGCCTGGCATAATTGTAATAATCGAGATGTTGCCATCTACGGTTTGCTTTCGACAGAGCTTCGGTGTGGGTCAGGTGTTTAAACGACATCGGCGCTTTGACATGGTCGAGGTTCGTGCCGTCTGTACATTGGGAGCCTATTCTAGCTTATTCGTCAGCCGCATAGTTTCCTTGAATGTCACAGTGACCAGGGACCCAACATAGTGTGACGTTATACTGTTTAGCGATCTCGTTTAGAGACACGCGGCAGTCCTTTTCAGTCCTAAAATTGATTGTGTTGGATACGAGGGACCTGATCGCAACCTGGCTGTCGATATAGATCGCAATATCCTTGCGTGCTATTGGGTTAGCATTCAGCCAAGCGGCGGCTTGATTTATAGCTGTGACTTCGGCTTGAAAAACACTGCAGTGGTTGGGAAGACTGACGGAGTGGTGAATGTCCAGGTCCTCTGAGAAGACACCGGCACCGACTCCTTCGGCTGTTTTAGAACCGTCCGTAAAGATAGACATGGACTCATTAAAAAGGACTTCGCACTGACTCCAGGCGCTTCTGTCCGATAGCTTGTGTTTGTAGCCCATGTTAAAGTCGTTTTCGGTGGGCAACGTGTCTGTTGATTGGGGAAGGCTGCGGTGAGCTGATAGGATTCTGGTATGTCCCACATTCTTTTCGCACCATTGGTGGGTATCTCTCAGCCTTAAAGCCGCGTTAGTGGCCTGCTGCATGCCATAGATGTCTATTGGCAACAAGTGGAGCATGGTTTAAAGGGCAGCTGTAGGAGAAGTCCTCAGCGCACCAGTAATGACTTGTCACATATCTCTTATCAAGATGAAAGAACAGTTCAACATCCGCCTGCATAAGCTGGGTGACGCGCCACAGAGACATTCTAGAAAGCTGTACGGTTGATAAGCTTAACCTTCACTTCCGGAACGATGGGAACCGAGTGTGTCTCTCGCTGCATGTGAACAGATAGATCTGGCCTAGGCTGGATCAAAATCGATTGTTTGCTCTAGCTTAAGTGATCGCAAATGATCACCAAGAGGTCTTTTCAAATGGTTTCATCAGAAGCTGTAGGCACAAACAGAAGGATGAGACACTTAAATTTTATCTGAACTTACAGAACACTATCGGGGCCTCCTTTCTTCGGTGACCTCGGTGATATTGTGAATATTGACGCAATTAGTCTTCGGTGTAATTCACACATAGATCCGTGACATTATAATGGATCTCTTCTGACTTGAGTGGGTCGGTATCCAGGAGTGGACAGCAAGTTTAACCTTAGTCATGCTCCTCCACTATAAAAGATTTGGTAGTTGAGGTCTTCGACTGTGCCTCTGTTTGGCCAAATTGATTTCAAATTAACAGAAACTGATTCAAGACGTTACATTTTCATTTAATTTACGATTTCTGTTCTTATGACAAAAACTTAAGGAGAATAGAGTCCACTTAAATACAATAAATTGCATCTGCACAAATGATAGGTCACTTGGTTTCCTAGCATTTTCCATTATTTACAAGAGACACGAAGAACAAATAACCGACTGCATCATTACTTGGAAGTTTAATAATATCAATAAACTTTTATCCCTTTTCCCTGACATTTACGGAGGTACTCCCAAATGAATTGAAGAGAACAATTCATTGGATAACAACTTTTCAATGGAATGTCATCGCTATGAAACAATGCGTACGAGGATGTTATGCTCCTTTGGAATTGGAAAACAATTCTGACCTTATGCCACACTCACAGAGAAAATATTGATTTCGATTATACGCTTAAAGGGAATTTGATTAGACTTTAATTTTCCCCATTTGACTTACCTTGAAAATCAGCGTGAAGGAAACTTCAAATCAGTTGCAGGAACTTGAGCCAGATTGTGTTTTACATTTATCCATATCTGCAAGAAAAAAAAAACGAACTTTCAAGTCAAATAAAAATCTTTCGCGTAATCATTTAAAATAGTTTCCACTACGTGAAGCGAGAAATAAGAAAAGAAATCTGAAAGCGCAGAACAGGATGTGTTCAACGGTATGCACTTATGTACATTTCAATGCATGTATACACATATGTATGTACAATAGGGTGGTCGTTATGTGTATGAAGGAAAAAAAACAAGTAAAAATAAATTGCATGCAAATGACACGTACCGCATTGAGTTCATAATCCCAAGAACGAAATCCACTGTTGAACGAAAAAGCGTATCAACGTTTGATGTCTCTTTTCACAATGGGATTGATCATCCCAAATGAATTGGGTCCATATACAAAAACTTGTAGATAAGGCAAACCTTTCAAACATTTACATTGATTTAGCTGACAGTAGCTAACCAAATCCACCCATAAAGTTATTTCTCCTCTACTCTGGCTAATGGCCATGAGCAGAGTTCTTGTAAGACTAGACAGAGAAATGGTCAAGGTGGTCGCTTATGCGAATGACATGGTGATCCTGTGAAAGTGAAATCATGAAGGCTGCTCAAGACAAGGTAAGCACCTCGACGGCTAGTGGTGGCCTTGGTGTAAGCCCGAGCAAAACTAAACTGATGCTATTCATAACCAAAACCAAAACACCTGACTGCATCCTTCTTCGTCTTAATGGTCAATAACTCACACTATCCTCTAGGGCTAGGTATTTGGGTATTTTGACCCAAAAGTTAACTCGAAGCCAAAAGTAGAACACAGAATTAGGAGCCTTTTACGTTTGTAGCAAAGCATTTGGAAAGAAGTGGAGACTTCAACCAAAGATAACTTCATGAATGTACACAGTTACAATGCGTCCTATTCTCACCTACGGGGCACTGGCATGTTGACCCGCTTTGATCAAAAGCTACAACGTTACGAAACTAAAGGACAGCAAGTGTAGGCACCATGACCGCATTGAGGTCAGCCCCGAAGGATGACAAAAAATAATGCACTATGCAGCGCAGTTAGACTCAAAGAATCTGAGTGCTGGATTGCAAGACACTTTGGCTACATAAATATGGACGCGTTACGGCTCCAACCGACTAGATCACTCCCAAACTAAGGTTAGGTTAGGTGGCTGTTCCCGTTCAAGCAGGGACACACTTAGACCAGATTGGTCTATTGATATACCACGATATACATACGAGCAGCAGAGACCAAGAATATAACGTCAAGTGCGCTAAGATGTGTGACCGTTTCGGTAATGTATGTATCTATGTATGTATTGAACCACTTTGATCCGGAGATATTTTGCATATCGAGTTCGACTAGATCGTTTAGATCATCATAGAAGTACTCCCCGAGAGTTTTCCTTCTTAATATGGCAAGAGCAGGACAAGTGCACAGTCATCATCTCTACAACTTCCACAGAAATCATTGAAGGGAACCCCTAATCCGAGTGTATTCCTGCATATCAAGCAGTGTATGGTGAGGACTCCTTTTATTAGTGAACCTAAATTTTTTCCCGTTTGTGGATAAAAATCTCTTGTCTCTTCGTCTTTTTTGAATCCACCTTGGGTCAGATTTGTTTTGACAAGGGACAAGTGCTGATGTTGTTCCTCCTATTGTTTGCCAATTTTCTAGTATCGGTGTCAAGGAGGGGTTTGATCGGTTCGATAGGGGCATAAGGTTCTCGGGGAGATATCGTCCTACATTTTGCCAGCTCGACCGCCCTTCAGTTCCCTGGAACATCCCTATATCCTGGGACCCATCACAGGGTTACGTCGCATCTGTCTGCAATCTCGTGAAGAGATCTGCGGCATTGGTTTACCAAGCTTCGGCGATTCCAAGGCTTTAATTCTTGTATTCAGCAAGTATTCTTGCTATTCAGGATACTAGAGCGGCTCGTTGTCGCGCTGACTTTAAGAAAAAATCGCATGTGGGATTCCCCACCAGTGAAGGACTTCAACACGGTCATCTTCACCAGAGGATTAAAGATAAACTGCCGAATTTTAACAGTATCTTCCAGGGGGAACTACTGACAATCCGAGAGATTTGCATGCAACTCGGGTGTGATACAACAGCACAAACAGAACATTGCTATCGTCATAGATAGCCAAGTCCAAACGGATGCAAGAGTGCCGGAACGAGCTTGCCCACTTAGGTCACACTCTGGGTTTCAGAGAACAGTGACATAAAAACAAGCGCGCAGATAAACTGACCAGGCAGTCCTCAGCTCTACACGGCTCACTCGCGGCCAGGGGGAAATTCACTCACACTTCCTACAGAAGACCAGACTCGAATGGAGAAGGCTAACCAACTCCACCATGTCAAGGAAGATATGGCAGACCTACGATAAGATTAGAAGAAAATATCTCCTAAACAGAATCCGTCTAGATATCAATAATTGGAGACAATGCCGCAGGTTGGATTTAGTCACCCCCGCACAGTTGGATGACCCATAGCCATAAAAAAAAAAAAATTCAACAATTTTAACGGTACTTTTGAGTGAGAGTTACTGAAAATTAAGGGAAAATTCCATAAAAAGTTCGCTGGCCAACTCCTTTTGTCCTAACGAAACCAGGCGGGACAGCTGGTACTCATTTATTCATGTTCTATAAGGTATATTACTCAGATGTATATGTAATAAATGGTTATTTGCAAACTAATGAGGTTCCATTCATAAAAACACGAGATATTAATTTCGCCGATTTTCCCACTGTATCCCGGCTGCCTCACCTCCCTTGAACAACACACCACATCAACCAAGTCATGCGGGTCTTGGTAACAAAAAGGCACACATCCATTTGGCTTTTGTTTAACCGTCACCTATACCTATGTACCTAGCAACCTTATAATTAAACTGACCGGGGGATATTTAAACTTTTGGTTGACAGAATGATACATGCGAATTTTGCTTGGTTTGTTATAAAAAAAAAATGTTTCCAACAAAAGAGTCAAAGAAGAGGTACTCTATCAAGTCCATTGCGGCACGTGTCAATGAAAATATGAAAAACATGAAAATACCATAACGCTGTTTAGGTGTAAAGGACCAAACAAAAAAATGTGTACCCGAAAAAAAATTCCAAATTTTAAAAAAAGAGACCACCCTAGGACACATATCCTCACAAAAGGTATGTGAATTGCAAAGTTTTAAACGAACTTCAAGTGTTTCGACCATACAAATCAAAAACCATTTCATCTAAATTCATTTTGCGACATCACTGACTGAATGCATGGTTACCGATGCGATGTGGATATGCAATTCAGTTGAATTATTTTCAATTTCCCTTAGCCCACAGAATTATATAAACTAAATGCAAATGCTTTACAAGTCAAAGGGAAAGTTTAAAAGGACCGTTTTCATTTAATTAATTTCCTCTTGGAATAGTTGCAGTGGAATGCACTGATGCGATGAGATGCACAAACCGTTTAACAAATTTGTCATATGCGATTTCTTTGAAGGACTCGTTTGCAAAGTACATGTATGGACATACATGGGTACATTGTATGTATGTTGAAATTGGTTACGAGTATATCTTAAGTGATATGTCCATGTGCAGCCTAGAGTGAACTGACGATACTGGCGTGGGTTGAAGGATATGCAGGAATCGAAGGAGTGGACCCGAGTCGTTTGCTGCAATAGGTAGGGGATTGGTAAAAGGTTAATTTATGAATGGGCTACGAGTGATGAAAATGCAGACAATTCGAAATGGCGATAAAAGTCTCTGCTGCCTGCATCAATAGAGAGCTCTCAACTTGCGAATAACTCTCAAATGGATTGTAGCGCTATTCCTTTGGCATGGAAACTTTAAAGGTCACTTAAGGAAAGTGGAACTGGTGGAAGTTGCGAACTGCAGAATTTGCCTTGAGGACGTGTAAGCGAATACATACTGTGATTCGGATAACAGAAGGTGTGGGAAGTTGGGCTGTTTTTGGATCGAAACTCATAGGATAGGTAACATTTTAAATAAGCAGATAGTCGTACTGATTGTTGTCCACCAGGCCTTGACGACATTTGGAGATTCAACCACGAACTATATGAGCTGCACAGCGACATCGATACCGTCAAAAAACCACACATTAGATGTTTGACGTTAACGGAATGGACACCAAACGCTTTGGTTCGCAGAGTCTTCGAATCTAACCCGAAGGGGCAACAAAGTAGAGGAACACCTTGCTTAAGGCAATGCTCAGAAGTAGATGTGGACCTCAACTAACTGGAGGCAGCTATTTAAGGACCGGGCTGACGGAAGAAGCGCCACCTAAGTAAAGTATTTCCCAATATCGCTTGTAAGATCTTACCTACTGTGTCATGTGCTTGGTCGATATCAGGGTTGCTTAAGGCCAGTTAAGTCCACAATTGACCAAATATCTACGCCTTTTCTCAAACAACTAAGGTGACTACAGAAGACCATCATTATATCTGCTCTGCTTTGTAGTTTTAAAGGGATGAAATTCGTCATATTTTACGCTGGGCTTGAAAGTATTGATAACATTCTTTGGGATCTTCGAATACCCTTAGGTAGGTAGGTAGGGTGGCTGATTGTGCGAAGCATATACACACATGGGCCAGGAAGGCTGAAAAACACCACTCACGTTATTGCTACCAAACGGAATGGTCACGTTCGCCTATATCGACGGATCAAAGATGAACTGCGATTTGGGGGCCGGTGTCTACTCGGAATCACTGAAAATAGCAAGATCACACCGCCTGCCAGATTTCGCCAGCGTCTTCCAGGCGGAACTACTGGCAATCCGAGAGGCTTGCACGCAACTCGGGCGTGACAGATCACACAAACAAAACATTGCTACCCTCATAGATAGCCAGGCCGCTATCAAAGCCATTGACTCGGCTACCATATCCTCCAAACTGGTGCTAGAGTGCCGGAACGTGCTTGCCTGCTTAGGAGAACGGTTCAGGGTCACACTGCTCTCGGTTCCGGGGCACAGCGACATATCAGGTAACGAGCGTGCGGATGAGCTGGCCAGACAGGAGTCAGCTCTACCCGGCTCACTCGCAGCAAGGGTCCACACCCCGCTAGGAGTGGTTAAGGGACTAATCCACTCACACTTCCTGCAGAAGGCCAATCTCCAATGGAAGAGATTAACCAACTGCGCCATATCCAGAAATATATGGCCAAACTCCGATACGACCAGAGCAAGGGATCTCCTAAGCAGAGCCCGCCCAGATATTGCCAGACTAACGACAATTATCACGGGGCATTGGCCAATTGGAGACCATGCGGCCAGACTAGGTATTCCATACAACCCCCACTGCCGCAGCTGCGGAAGGGAAAATGAAAGGGAAACACTCGTCCACTTCCTCTGCAAGTGTCCGACACTTGCAAGAGCCAGACTGCGTGCACTACTGAACCAACCAATCTTCGACGACCTCAGCGACATCTCGGGTAAAATGATACAATATCTTATTCGATTTCTAAATTCCACAGATTGCATCTAGGCACTCCCGGCTGTCTCACACATCATCAACCAGGTCAGACGAGTTGTGGTAACAAAAAGGCACATCCTAGTGCTAATTGGGTTCAGTCGAACCGCCACCTCTACCTACCTACCTTATTGAAACCATTTGGAGCTCTTGGTGAAGCTAAGGATACTTTTAATTTCAGTATGGGATACTTCGTCCAAGTTGTCGAAGTGATAGGCTCCTAGATAGAGCTTCCTTCGTTGGGATAGGACAGGACAAGTGCAGAGGAAATGGAGGATCGTTTCTTCGTCCTTTTCGTCCCTGCAGCTCCCGCAGAAGTCATTTGAGAAAAGGCCCATCCTTCTGGCATAACAATGGCATAGGACAACGGCCGGTAAGAACACCAATGACGGTGCTAATGAGCTATCTTTTGAGCAAGATCAAATTTTTAGATCGAGTGAGATTTAGCATAGACCAGATCTTCCTAGAGGTACAGCACGTGGTAGCATTCCCCCATCTTTGGTTTTTCTTACTGATCGCGTCGTACGCTAAGAGAAGTTTACATGTAGTGAGTGGAACACTTAGTTCCGGCAGGATGTTCAAAGTAGTACAACGTTCGTTCGAATACCCTTATTCACTCACGTTCATTTATTAATGCAAAAGAACACTTGCTCATAACAAAACATCTCAGCTATTGGCACCGATTCCATCCCAGCTGAGTGCAAATAATGAAACAAAATACATTGATGAGCTGTTGGTACGAAAGTGCATTTTCTGTCGAAAAACGATTCAAATCCTAATGTGACAACTCCCGTCATAACAACTTATAGCTTGCTTAACATCAATCTTCTTTTCTGTTTTTATAACTCAGTAAATTACAACTAAATTGTCAAAGTAACCATGTCATCTTAATTAAATTTAAAGGTGACATACCACGTACCACACACGACTTGTCAAATTTAAGATGTTCAAGATAAAAAATCCCAAAAATAGTTAAGCTAAATAAAAATATATTTTTATACTTAGAAGATAACATTTTGACGTCCGTACTTCCTACTAAGATAAAACAAAAATAGTAATCTTCTTAAAGTGATCTATGTACCTAATGCGAACAAGGCTTAATGCGAGTATATTTTTAGAAAATTCTTGAAAAGCGTTAGGTTTACGAAAGCCGTTTAGTTGTAGAAATATTTGCTGAAGCTGTTTTTTCCTTGAACATTTTTGTCAAATTAACGAACACCTGTCTTTTTTTCAGGTAAACAAGTGTTTTCAAGCTAAACTGTCAGGTTTCAGTATTTTTCCTAAGTTTAAAATGGAAAGTTATTCTTGGAAATTTAATCGACATTATCAACATTTTGTAGACAGCATAGTGTCAAAGGGGAACGGTCTAAGATTAGGCAGCGTGACAAACAAATTGCGCAAAAAAATCATCTTTTCTGTGAACGCAGAGTTACGATGAGGAGACCGTTTGTGTCCAAATGTCAAATGATTGTTAGGTAAATCGGCCGGTTCCTCTAAAGAGCCCCTACGTAAGGAATCTACAAAGGGTTCAATGTTGATTTTCAAGTTTGTTGGGACCAATAGGCACACACATGGTGCTTAAGTAAAAGTTTTGACACGCTGTTCGATGTGTGTCTCGCAGTTTCGTCTATTAGTAATCGTACTATAAACAACATTTTTATTAACAGCAGTGAGGCCTTCCTTGAAGTCGGTTCAGTAACTAATAGTCAATTGCGTCCTTTAATTTTTTTAAGGCATCAAGGAGTACTGGAATACCAAAAATTTGAAGACAGAAAAATGTGATACTAACTACTAAGTGAGATGATAGATAACAAGGATTAGTGGATTCCCGGATATTGACAAGGTTTTCGACAATAATGGGTTCGATTTCATCATAACAAAATCCATCATGCTCCAAATATACACCTTGGTCGTCAGACCTACTTTGACCTATGCGACAATAGTTTGCTCGACAAAGACTATTGAGGCCACCACAGTCAAGAAACTGGAACGGGTTCAACGCCTAGCTGAAATCTGTATGACGAATTGGCTGGGCTCCACCACCACCGTTTTGCTTAAGCCATTGTCGGTCTACCGCCAGTTCAAGTCTTCATAGAAATGCAACGAAAACGCCGTCTCCACAGATATCATCTGCTCTAAACAACCACCTGACGGTCACCTTAGAGTTTCAAAGTAGCGAGTTCAGCATACCATTGGACAACACTCTTCCAAGGCACTTCTTCAAACAAACCTACTTAGAAGTCATCCCATCGAGTGACGACTGGGAAAAGTTCAAACCCCATTCCACAGAGCACGACCAAGTGTGGTACATGGATGGCTGTAAAATGGACAGTGGATCTGAGGCTGGAATATGCGGAGAGTCGTCTAGCACTAACATATAGGTTAGCCTAGGCATATACTCAATTATCTTCCAGGCAGAAATATTTGCCATTAATGTATAAGCTTAAACGTTAGGAACTTCCGTGCCAAAACCATCTTTATCTTCTCTGACAGTCAAGCACTGAATTCATCATCATTATCACTTTTAATGACCCGCTTATCCAGGGTCGCGGAGTTAGGGTGTTTAAGTTGAACGAGCCCAAACCATCGAAGTATGGACCTTTCCGCTCGAAGAAGTAGATGCTCGACATTGAGTGCCTCGTGTACTCTGATGTTCCTAACTTGATCTGGAAAAGTTACCCCAGCAATACAACGAAGAAATTTCATTTAGGCAGCTGGTTCCGCGATCTTATTTTTTCGGTCATTAGCCAAACCTCATTATCATAGCTGAAAGTAGGAACAAACTCTGAATAAAAGACCGATAGCTTAGCTCCGATGTCAAGTTCAACCCTCCTGGTAACAGATTGACCAAGTTGTCTTAAAATTACTCCAGCCTGACGAATCCTACAGGATAAATGCATCTGACTTTTTCCATCACTCGTGAATAAGAGCCTGAGATACTTAAACTTCTCCACCTGTTTCAATGGGACTCCACTAACATGCAAAGTGTAATGAACTCGGGAATTCGGGAAATGACCATGAATTCTGATTTGTTCATGTTTACCTTCATACCAGCTTCAACACAGACGGCGACGAACCTATCTAGTGCGCGCTGAAATTCGGTCTGCTTGGACGTAAGGATGACCACTGAACTCAGCCACGGTAAAATAGAAACTAGTTCCAGAGACAGTCAAATTGGTTCTTGAACTCAGAAAAAATAACTTGATCATACTAAACTGGATCCCTGCTCACAAGGGCCACATCGGCAACGACAAAGAGGACTCATTGGTCAAGATAGGTGCAAAGACCCCCTCACTGGTCCCGAACCACCCTCTGTGGTGTAAGCAAATCCCTTCCAAAATCCACACGAGGAAACAAATCCTGCTCAAATCCAACACGTTCTGGATGGGAAATTTAGGACAGAAATGCACCAAATACTATTCCCCCACTCTATCCCAAAAAAAAATCAAGGTTTCTTTTGAATCAGAGCAGGTACCACCTCAGAATTCTAAGTGGCCACTGCCGACTTGAACGACATCTACACAAGCTTGGCCTGCCACCGGACCTGATCTGTAGACTATGTATGGGGAACGAGGAGAGCTTCCTCCACATCGCCACAGATTGTGCCGCCCTCATTCACATGAGAAAATAGGCCCTAGACAGAGAAATCGTCTCACCGACCGCACTTGACACGCTTCACCCTGAGAAGATGATTGCCTTCCCTACAGCCTCTGGAGCAGACAAACTGCTCTAAAACTTTCGGGATATCATAATAGGCCTTTATATGAGACCGCAGTGCTAGAGGGGACCAATAATAAAAGTTGTAACAAAATGATTGAAGAATCTACTCACAGCTGGGTTTGATTGAGGCTTACAGAAAACCGTGTTCTTGTGGTCTAAACTGATTAGTGAGGACTTTGATGACAAGAGCATGACGTGGCACAGCACAATAACAAAATGATTTATTGCAGGAATATTTGAGTAATTTCCTTTCAAGCTTTAAGGTAGAACAACGTATAGAGACGTATTAACCCTTTGAATATGAAGCCAGGCAAACTTATATATAAAACTGTGTTAACTTCGATCAACTCACTTCTAAGCAGAGAACTAACTATCTGATGATTGAAAATTTCGCATTAGCTACCACAGATTGGAAAAACAGCTAAGCACACAAATAGTATAATGAGTCTTCTACGCCATAACACATAACGCCTCGCTGCCAGTCAGCCAAAACATCATTTACTCACACCAAACTGATAAGCGTAGGCTGTTTGCATTCACCGGCACTATTAAGCAATCGAACGAAATTAAAATGGATTATATTAAAATCTATTAATAACCATCGTCATTTAAGTGCAGTCATTATTCCGCAATCGGATCCATCAGTCGATGGCACGTCTTTTGAACCTTTTTGGTATCAAGAACTCAAATAAATATCACAACACATTATAGCACCTTAATTTATATACGCGCTATTATTAGAGCCATCCATCAATTTTATCTTCATTTTTTTTTTTTTTGACACTTGAACACTTTGATTCGTTATACTGACAGAGTAGGTGGTAAGCCCGTTAAAGTAGCTCTGCCAAAATGTCCTCAATTATTTTATTAAATATTTTTATTCGCATAAAAACCCATGCATGCTCAGTTCAACACGAGCTAGTAATAAAGAAATTATATTTAGAAGCATATACAATGTTTGTATATGAATTATTTTTGTTATTTCTTTTTTTTTTTATTCGCATTCGCGGGCCATTATATTTTATTTATAGTAATTAAGAGGCAAATATTTTCAAAGAGAATTCATAACTTCCTATTATCTGAGATATTTTTGGCAAATCGTTTTATTTTATTTTGTCGATAACCTTTCGTACAGGCAGGCGGAGGAGAATTTGTTGTATTGCTTGCTGGTGTATGTATTTTTTAAGTTAGATGTTGATTGCTAATAAGAAAATGCCGTGTGATCATTTAGCGGGATGATAATTAGAAATCCCTGCGAATATACCAACTGGTTGACAATATTCTATAAATCAAACAAAATTCAGCCTTTGTATGGGAATTCTTTTTGAATTTAAGAGACGAACACGCAGTCGGCATAAGTAGGTGGATGCTTCTGAATCAATATTCATGATCATATGATGAATTTGTTTTATATAAGGTCCTGGTCGATTTTCTCATGTTTCGCAATAGAATTGGATAACTGTCTGATGAAATTCAAAAGAAGCTAGATGTTGGGATTGTTTCTTAATTTCTCCCCCTGGATTGGGTTTGGTTGATACAGGTGTCCAGTTAGAGTTTGTGCGCTGTGTTGAAGTCAAGTCAAGGAGCCACACGGTTGTTGGCGGCTTTTTGAGACGTGGTGCAAGCTTTCGATTTTAGATTAAGGATGATAAGAAAATAAGTACGTCTTTGCACTGAGTCTAGTTAGAAAAAGGAAGGAACCTGTCGCTCCAAGGAAATCGTCCTATGTGTCTTTCCAGACATCGAGGGTGCATTCGAAAATACCGTCTACGACGATTCGACTAAACAATGAATAAGGAACATGCTGGAAAGTCGAAGTCGGGTAATACATTCATTTTATTAAATAAGTTAACCAGCCTCCGAGATTAAAAGTTAAAGTTAGAACCACCTCGAAACAATGCTCGATTTAATTGCTAACTGCTGCTAAAAGCGCTCTCAATCTCAAGCATATCAACTTTTTGACAAGTGGAAAGTCTGGAGACCAAAACTGACTATAAAACGCCACGCAATGAATTCAAACTAGGTTAGGTTAGGTGTATGCCCCCGCTCAGATAGGGACACGCTTAGACCAGATTGGCCCATTGTGATATCACGATATAGAACCAGCTTACCATCACCAGGAACCAGAGTATGTAACAGAAAGTACATCGAGGTGGGCAATCGTAACGATGTTAACACTAAGGTTGAACCATTTCGTCCAAGAGATGAAGTTTCTTATCTTCTGGATGTCGAGTTCAGCTAGATCGTTAAGATCATCATAAAAGTATTTCCCGAGGGTTTTCCTTCTTAGCGTCGCAAGAGTAGGGCATGTACACAGTGGGTTGTAGTTTCTTCTTCCTCCTCGCCTCTGCAGCTTCAACAAAAATCATTGGAGAGAATCTCAGTCTGAGTACATGTCTGCCTATTAAGCAATGGCCGGTGAGGATCCCTATTAGTGATCCTAGGTTTTTCCAGTTTGTTGATAAAATTTCCTCCGGTTAGGCCAGATTTGTTTTGACAAGAAACAAGTGCTGATGTTGTTCCACCTGTGGGTTGCCAGTTTCTTGGCAACCGCGTTAAGGAGGAATTTGATCGATTCGATAGGCGCAGGTGGTACCAGACTTCCAAGAGCTTCTGCTAGGAATTCGAATTTTATACCTGACGTTGAAGTGAATATGGGCGACAACGTAGTCCTTTTTACTTGGAATAGTATGGTTGCCCTTGGGGATCCTAGAGTAACCCATTGGTGTGCTGATCAGCTGCAAGGATTCTCTGAGCTTTAATACTGCTTTGACTGCCATAAGCTTCCCAAAGATATCAATAGAAAGCAGATGGAGCATTACCTCAAGTGCGGCAGTGGGGATTGTTCTCAAGGCAACCGTTATGCAGATGCATGATGTTGCTGTTGCTTTTCTTGTCTACTTAAACTTCGAAACAAATCCCGAACAAATCTATCCATCCCGAGAAAATATCAAAAATTGCAAAGGGCACCTGCTCTAAAAACTTCTAAGACGAATTTGCCATCGCCTAGTGGTTAAGGGATCCAGGCCACTCCATGAAGAAATATAGACATTAATCAAGGCGACCTGGAGCCGAGTAAACCCATCTTATTCACATTGATACAGCTAAGGGCGAATCGAGCTAAACGTCTGCTAGCATAGATCAAAATTTGCAAAATATGACCGTTTGCATATGGAAGACGCATCCATCATGCCGCAATCCACAAAAACACCTAAGACTAGTTACTGGAAACCTGCAGAGAAATACAACAGAGCAGAGCCTACGGTGATGAAAAGTAACTTTGTTTACGAACATCCAAGCCTCAGCACGACCAGAAAGAAATCCCTCGGAAAACAATTTTTTTAGCGTCAAAATAGTCAATAAAGCCACTAAAAACCAACCTTAAACTCCTTCTGCATTCCAGATAGTCTAGCGTACCCCAACAAGTTGAAATTTCGAGAAATTATGAGAACCGTAATCATCGGCAGCACTGGACATTCTGTTTCATTTGACACGCAATGGCATCTTTGGCAGAAGACGGCTGCAAGTGCGACCATTCGTCTCAAAGCAATCTCACAGTGGTCCAGTAAAGAATTTAGCTACGCCTTTATTCTGAATAGTTTCAAATTCTTCACAAAAAACATGGAATACGCCATACCCGAACTGAATTTTAACAAAGACTTCGAAGTTACCATCGCCTCTTAGAAGACAAGTCGGTTTACTTTTACATCGAAGGATCAAAAACCAAAGAAGGGGTGGTAGGTGAAGGTGTTTTCCCTGATAGACTCAATCTTAGCCTCTCTTTTCGTCTCCCAAATTACTGTAGCATGTTCCAAGAGGAAATAATGGCGACCAAGCAAGTCTAATACTGACTAAAGAAAAACATGATATCCACCTCGGATATGCGCATCTTTTCCGACAGCCAAACAGCAATCAAGTCCTTGGAGTCATTCTCTACAAATTCACAAGTAGACATAGATTGCCGTTCGTACCATCACTGGACACTGTTTAATAGACAAGCGTGCAACAAGGCTTGGCGTGTACTCAAACGATTTCTGTTAAAGCTGTATGGTCGAAGAGGAGGAAACCATTCCCCACCTTCTATGTAACTGCCCAGCTCTCTATATAAGAAGGAAACTTCACTTAGGTGCCTTCTTTTTCAACGATATATGCGATCTGACACTCCCTTTGCTTCATCAGAAGCTTCAACTGGTTTAACGAGTAGGCAAAGGAAATTTATCAAGATCCATGTTGTATCACAACGGACCTATCATTGGTCCAAGTGCGTTGACTTAAGCTGGCAGCCACCTTAATCTAACCTTACCTACGAGAAGCTTAGAAGTGGGGCTCGGTTCTAAAATCTTTTTAGGTGGTTGAAGTTCCACTACAATTAATTGATACGTAGTGGCTGTAGTTGAATCTTAACGAATGGCTCCCACACCAGTCATGGGTCTGGTGCTGAAGTCTTGGAGGAAGTCGACAATGGCAGACTTAACTACTCGTTGGGCAAGCATGCCTCTGTTTTTCAAGCAGAGATCTATCCTAATGGCCACGAATAGGATAGGTGGAAGGGTTGGTGTATCTGCGTCTGTAGCGATAGCCAGGCTACGCTTAAGACCTTGCTCAACCCTTTAATCAGTTCCAAAATAGTGCGAGAATGCAAGAACTCTCTGAAATCGGCCGCAAGGCTGAACTCTTTGACTCTTGTCTGGGTCTCAGATCACACTGGAATCCCTGGAAATGAGATCTCCGATGAGATTGCTAAACAAGGCTTAGAGGATCTTTTTTCAAGACACGAAACAGCGTTGGGTCTTTTCACGTCCTCGGTCAGGGCCCTCCGTTGACAATTGGAGAGCGCTACCAGCAGAGAGCGGGGCCGTGCAGACAATTGCGTGTGGCACGGCTCTACATAATGCAGGCAGACTAAACGAATGCTTCTGAACGTCTGTAAAAAATCAGCGGCATTCTTGCCGTCACTCAACAGAAGCGACTGTAGATTACTTATTGGCACACGGGACACTTCGCTTTTGCCAAGCTTTTCAGTATATTGAGCTGAAGTGACACCACTGTCTGCGACTACTTTATGATTGCTCTGCCTTTGCTCGGATCAGGTGGCAGATTTTAGATGCTGATGTGGTGAGTGCTGATACTGTAAGCTCCTCTTCATTGAAGTGCCTACTCGGCTTTCTCCGAAAGTAGAGTAAATTCCAGTAAAATGGATAAATCTGAGTCCTGCTTTCTGATAGTACAATGGACCACTTGCGTCTGAGTAACCCAGTATAGTGTTTCCAAACCCGACGAAAAAAAAATACATTGTACTGCGACTCGGACACTGAGATCTACTCGTAAAAGAATTATGTGTTATTCTGCGTAATGATATTACAGTGGATTAACATTCTGTACGACTTTAGGACAGGGCAAACCTTATTCGAGACACGGCAACGGCAACTGTAACAATGTCAATGTCATTGTCGACTATCTTCAAATGGTGGTATCGGTGAAATAGGTAATTTCTGCTCCGACTTCTTGTTGATGTTGTTCTTCATATGACGTTGGGTCGCTTTAACGATTTCATACACAACGAAAAAAATCGAGGTTACGAGACGAATATACTGGCTACACTTCACTTTACAAAAGTAATCTCCACTTATTTGCATTAGAATATGTACGCGGATTATTTTTTCTCGCATTCACATGTTTGCTTATTTCAGAAAATCTCGCAGTTATATATGAATAGAAGTGAGAAAGATCTAAATAGTAAAATAATTTATGAATTTTATCGCTTCTACGCTCCGATAACAGAGCCCAATTGACGTCATATGCGCCTTGTTTGCCTGCGATTACAATCACGAAAAATGTATTTTTGTATCTTTTTTAGGCAATTTATTCTCTTATCTTCTGAATCCAATCGATAGCCATATGCTCCCAGCGCCATAACATGCCAATGGCAAAACGAAGACTCGCTTCCAAATGAGCATTAATTTAGTGCAAATCATCCCAATCACGTAGTCATTCTGATGAAATGCTCTCGTAAATTCTTCGAACCCATGAGATATGTCAATTGCGCCCACCCACCCTTGAGAGCGTTCTAAACTTGAACTTTCATTTAGGGCTTCCCTATTTTTGTACTTTAACTTACTGACTCGTTCTTATTAACTTCTGATCAGCAGTGTGGCTGTTTTTTTTTTTTTTCTTCACAGGAAATGCTATTTTTAATCAAAATAAAGTGGTAAGTGCTTATTATTTACTTAGTTTATAGTGAATTGCAGCGGGCTGCTAAAAATAGACGCGCTAATCGAGTTTTTGCCGCAAAAGATTGCTTTTTTTATTTGCTTAGGGGTTTGTAGTTAAAGTATAAATTTTCTGATTTAGACGGCAGAAAAAAGAAACACGGAAAACTCAGTTGAAAATAGGATCGTAATGGCATAGCTCGGGTGTGTCAGAAAATTGTATCGTTAGCACGTACGGAGTAAAGGATTGGCGCCGTCTGTTTAGACATATAAAACTTGTAAATAGGTCATGTGGTGAAAGTCACGGCATATTTCCGGCAAAGTTGAAGTGACTCATAAGATCGAGAGTTTCAGTCTAACGCGGATTCAGTTTGTTTCTAATTTTTCGGCAATTAATACCTAGGAATATCTAGACCAAAAGCTTGCTTAAACAGAGGCTTCTTTTTCTTAAATAATTTTAGGTTGTGGACACATACACAGCTATCCGGCAGTGGCTCTCTCGTCCCCTTTCCGCGCTGGAAGAAAAACCTACAGTGAGGTAGATAGGTAGGTATGTAGAGATGTCGGTTCGAAAGAACCCAATTAGCGCTGGGATGTGCCCTTTTGAAACCACAACTCATTTGACTTGGTTGTTTGCGGGTGTTATAGGTTGATAGACGAAGGGATTTAAATCTAATTTGTGGAATAAAGGAAAAGGATTAGTTCAACAATCTTTTTCTCTGAATATCTCTAAGGTCGTTTTGTTTTTATTTTCATCCACTGCGCACTGACACTTGCAGGTTAAAGCACACAACTTCAACAGGAATAAATCTAATTAGCGTGGTAACACCACGAACCTTGGGCCAGCTGTTCCTCTTCACCTTGTACTTGTGGTAGGTTCGACCAGCCTTTAGGACAGGCTTGTCAATACGACCGCAACCGGCAACAATGCCAACCATGGCATGATTGGCTGATCGGACAACTTTCTTGGCGCCAGAAGGGAACTTGGCACAAGTCTTCTTTTTGTCTGGGTTGTGGGCGATGACAGTGGCGTAGTTACCAGAGGTACGAGCCAATCGGACACGATCACCAGCCTTCTCTTACAAGTTGCAGATGATGGTACCTTCAGGCATTTGGGACAATGGCATCACATTGCCGATTTGAACGGTGACTTTACGTTCGCAGTACACTACCTGACTAGTGTGCATACCCACAGGGGCGATGAACATCTCCTTCCGGACCTTGTAGCGGTAGGAGTCACGGAAGTGAACGACTGCCAATGGAGCACCACGACCTCGATCGTTGGTAATTTCTTTGACTACACCCCTAATGCAGCCATGACGTTCGGCGAAGTCCAGTGGCCTCAGTTTGGCGACACTTGACGTGGGCCTTGAAGACAGACCCGGCTTCCTTACTTTGTGCACGAATTACACGACCCATTATTGGCTTTTATAATCGAAAGCCTTTTGAAAAAGAGGAAGAAGGGTTTGGGTCTGGACGCAGAAATGGAAATGACGCAGAGATTCTTTTCCGCTTTTATATTTGCAATTGCGGCAGAAAGTGTTGTGGAGGATACCTAGCTTGCCTGCGTGGTCTGCTATTGGCCAGTGGCCTGTGCTAGCGGTTACGATTCTTGCAATATCGGATCTTGATCTGCTTAGTAGCCGGTTTGTTTTTTGTTTGTTGTAACCGGGCCAGATTTTCCTTGATATGACGCAGTTGTTAAGCCTATTTATTCCACGCTTGGTTGGCCGTCTTAAGAAAGTGGTGTTTAATATGGCCCTTAATGGCTACAAGCGGCGTATTAACAACTTCCGCTAGTGAGTCGTTACGGGCTGATCCCCGCCTGGCCAGGCTGTCAATTTTTTTATGGCCTGGAACTCAAGTGAGAGTGACTCTGCACTGGACCCCATTTGATTTAGTTCTTTCTGACATTGCTTTACCAGTTTTGAAGATGTAGTGACCGAATCAATAGCGGCTTGGCTGTCAATGAAGATAGCATGGAGCTCTGCGTGGAAGACACTGGAAAAATTGGTAAGTCGAAAGGATTTCGACAAATTTAGTTTCTTAGAAAAAATGCCTGCGCCAACTTCGCGGTCCATTTTCGAACCGTCTTGATCACTTTTCCGTTTTTCCAGTATACCCTGGTTGGAAACCTTACTGGAAAAGTAAGTAGTCAGTTGAGGATGCGATCAATTCGTTTGGTATTGTTTCCAGAATTTTACTGCGACTATAGGGCTTTGCGGTCCAGCACCCAAATTCTCTGACCCGGACTGCGCTGCACAATACTATTTTCTTGATATGAAGGTCAAGTGGTAGTAGGTGTAGGATGACAGTTAGGGCGTCCATTGGGCCCAATTTCAGTGCGGCTCAGTGCCATTCTTTTGACTTGTTTAGTTGTCTGTGTTATATTTGTTACTTAATGCGGGCCACCACACTATGGCGCCGTAAGTGAGGATTGGGCGTACGATGGCTGTGTACATCCATAGGGTCCTATTGCAAGCTTAAAAGGCTATGCTTGATTTCCTAATGCGCTGCACAATATTTAATTTTCAGCTAAGGTTAGGGTCAAGGACCGTGCCTAAGCACTTAGCACTGGAAGATAATGAGACCATTCAGTTTTGGGAGTGGGAAGTCTTATACTTTGGTATTGGTAGTAAAGAGCATCATTTCGGTTTTGTCCGGGTTCACCCCTACGCCCCAGCTGATGGTCCAAGAGTTTACCTTATCCAGAGCGCTCTCCATGAATTGACTTATCACCGAGAGAAACTGCCCTGACAGTAGGATTACCACGTCATCTGCGTACGCAACTATACCTTAACCCTTTCTCTGTCTAGTCGCATCAAGATTTTATACATGACCAAGAGCCATAGTAGAGGGGAGATGACTCCACCCTGAGGTGATAATTCGGGTACTTAACATGGATACTATCCATTGACTAATGAACTTCTCCACTCCTAATTCGGTGAGAGATTCTTGAAAAGCTTCAGTTTGGACGTTGTTAAAAGCACCTTCTATGTGAAGGGTTTTTTTCGACTGTGCGTACAACTTCATGCAGAGCCGTCTCTGTGTGCCTACAGTGAAATTTTTGACCAGATTTGCGAGAAGTCTAGTCTGTCCGGGTTGCTACGAATGCAAATAATAGGACATCTACGATCTTATCATGACCAAAGGATTTGGCTGTCCAAAACCCAGTCTGATTGCGCTGCACTATGCAATATAGTCAATATGGGCGTAACCGCAGAGTGATGTCTACACTTACTGTTCTCTGTATTCTTTAAAGTGTACATTTGCTTGCTGCCAGACCCGTCTCTCATTCCCATCTTTTTTTTGCCTTCCATAATCAATTTATCTTTAGCTTTTAACACATTTTGAAATAATTAAGAACTTTGTGAAATGATTAAAACTATCTCTATGGTTTAATCTGAAAAAATGCTTTTGAAAGAATTAAAAACTTCTCACTTCCAGAAGCGCTCTGGGTACCATAAATTCTTCTCCACACAATGCATTGCATCTTTTAGTTTTTAAACGTAGTTAAGGAGTTAAATCGCCGAGAGATGTTTTTCACGGTCCCAATTCACACTGCCAATTACTTTTTCTCTTGACGTTCTACATTTGCTTCTGGTTTTTTTAGTAAAAAGCAGAATTTCTTTTCCTTGGAATGTTTCTTTATTGCGATTGTGGAGAAGGATTCCTTGTTGCAAATCGAATTCGTTAAAGAACCGAACGAGTTGTAGTTGTTAATGATAAAACTTCAGCAAAGTCGACGTTTAAAAAATGGTATCATGTTTTTTTTTTTTTTTTACAGCAGCTAGTTGGTTAAAGTGAATTGGTTGATGCTAACCAGGAAAAAATATGAAACTTTTCGGTGATATTTCATGGGTTGATAGTGGGGTTCAATTAAGACCTGGCGGAAAAAACAGAAACTGTAGTTGGGAAACGCGCTTCGGTGGGAGAATAAAATGTTTGCATCAACGAACTGGTAGTCAAAGTAACCATTGGAGGTACAGTAGCGAGCATGGAAATTGCAACACGAAAAAAAACCCAAATCCATCCCCATTTTTTCTCTTTTAGTTAATGAAAAAAATTAATGAACCAAAAAGTATTTTCCAAGAAATGTTAACTAACTTGTGGCCAATGAAACTATATACAGAACTATTTCCTGCAGGTACAGAATCCGGTCAAATTGGGATTCCCAATAAGTGGTAGAAAAAAAGACAATATTTCTGGTGCACTAGGTAGCAGACCTTTTAAGAGAAGTTTATTGTTTCAGGCCATAAAACCTGTGCATTTTGGAGTTTTTATGCAAGAACATTTGTACACATTTAATTTGGTCACATATTAATATTTTGTAGCGCCTCCTTTATTTTTTATGACGTCATTAATCCGCTTTGGCATTGAATCCACTAAGTTATGAAGATGTTCGGCTGTTATTTCTTCGTACCAAACTTTTTCAATGACTTCATTGAGCATTTTGACAGAGGTAGGCATTTTGCTGTTTATTTTCAATGCCATGATATGCCATAGATTTTCAATCGGGTTTAAGTCCGGCGAATTACCCGGCCAGTCGAGTGTGGAAATTCCTTTTTCGATCACAAATTCTTTAATCTGTGAAAAATACAAGTTAAATTAATTCTTTTTTATTCAGTATAATTGAAGAGGGATTACAATAGCAATAATTAAAGAAAGTAGCTTACCATTTTGGACCGATGGCACGGAGCTGAGTCGTCTTGAAAAATTGTATCACTGGCCTCCGAAAAATGCATTTCCATTGATGGTATTAAATGATCGTTCAGAATATTTTTGTATACTTCTGAGTTTACAGTTCCTTTTATGAAGGCCAAATCTCTAATTCCATAGTACGAAAAACATCCCCAGATCATTTGACCGGCTGGATGCTTCACCGTTCTCTGAAGGCAGTTTTTGCTTAAGCGCTCTCCAGTTCTTCGCCGCACGTATTGAATTTCATCTGATCCGTATATGCTGAATTTGCTTTCATCAGAGAATATGACTTTTCTCCAATCAGTTTCTGTCCAATTTTGGTATTTTTTTGCCCACGTTAACCGAGATTTCATCATTTTGGGTGTCAACATGGGTTTTTTAGCGGGGCGACGAGCCATTAAACCGAATTCTCTAAGCCTTCGACGCACTGTATGAACCCCAATTTTACTTCCATTAGACTCCATAAACTCTGTCCTTATTTGTACCGCTGTGGAAAATCGGTTCCTCAGTGATAGCCGGTGTAAAACTCGATCATCCGCCGTAGAAGTCTTGCGAATACCTCCTGTCCCCTTTTTCCGTTCAGCTTTTCCCGTTTGGTTTTTTTTTTTTAGTAACCTGCTCACTGTCGACTTGTTGCATCCAACCTCTTTACTAATATCGGTTATAGTCAACTTTGCCACTTCAAAAAGCGCAATTATTCGACTTTTTTGGTCTTCAGTCAATTGCTTATAACTTGCCATTTTTTAAAAACTGTCAATTTTAGCACCACCACTTATCACTTCAAACACTGAAATAGCTTTAAACGACTTGTTATGCACTTGTATACCTAAAAAGAACTAAAGTCATTAAGAAAAACCCGTTACATAAAAATAATTAAGGATTTTCCTTCGAAAAATGGGTGTTGCACTTTCCATGCTCGCTACTGTACATATCTAGAAAAATTAAAGAAGGAAAACTGTTGAAGACTTTGTATATGCTTTTTCAATAAGGACACAACAACTTCGTATTTAAATAAAATACAGAATAATTGAGATATCGGGTTGAAATTTATTCCAGGTGGAGTACACATGTTAAATTTAAGTATCAATCTCGTTCATATGACTAACGCGAGCACGTTTGCAGCGATCGATTTCTTGGAGCTAAATTACCACTAGAGACCAATTTTCCAGATATTCCCCAATTCTGTGAACGGAATCAACTAATTTGGCTCATTTTAAACAGAAGCACGGCTGCACACACAGTGAAGCGGTAAAATTATTTCTATGTACACACGTGCATGTGAAAAGTTTTATCGCATGTTTCTCGCTTCTCGCATCGCAGCGCTTTATCGCATCACTGTGCGCGTAGCCTTACGGCTGCGATATTTTCGTTACTTCGACCGGTGCGTTGTCTCACTTGGAAATAAACAGTCAATAGTGAATATGTTGACTTGAAATTGGAGTAAGCGCTCTTAAAGTTGCGACCATCGACTCAGAATTTCGGTAGTAATTTGTAATATGTATGTATTTCCAAACGTTGCTCGTTGGTGAACTTGACCATGTAAATGTTAACCTTGACTGACATTTTGACATTGACAGATCATAAAAAAGGTTGCGATTGTATATGTCCGAGAATAAGGAAAGTACTCCCCCTATATTAAGGGGTATACGACATACATAATTACATACCATCTCGGTGCCTTTTTTTGAGTCTTGGGGACAGCACCTAGTTCGCTTGATTAAAAGCTCCCACTGATTCCACGATTAGGACGGAGAATTCTTCCTAGATCCTGAGGCATCACAATGGACCTACTGTTAGTCTAAGTGCGTCGGCTATGTCGACCTCTCTCTAACCTAACATATGTACTTCTTTCGAACACTTAAAATGATAATGTGCGAGTGCTAACAACTCTACGTTCCTGCAATGTTTAAGATACAAATTTAAGCTAAGAGTAGTCCTTAGTATTTCTAACTCCGCTAACTAAAACAGTTGAAGTTGATGTGGGCAGAAGAATTGTTTAAGCGAGAGATAACCACCACTGTTATGCACACGCAGGTGCAAAGTCCTTTGTGAATAGTTGCCTTCGGAATATCCTAGAAATCATTTTACCGATCCGCATCTAAAATCAATATCTTCAGTTGGAAACTGGTCAGGAGTCTGTAGACATCACCACAAAGCGAGAAAAGTAGCAATGGTCACACTTATAACAGTGCAAAGAGAACTTAGTTATACATAAAAATATTTTAGGCAATGGAATCCATTTACTCATTTGAGCCAAAAAAGGGACAACCCAAAATAATCGTGACACAGAACGGATGAATAGAGACGAGGAATTGGGGAATGAGTCAAAATGTAAGCATGCTACTCACGCAATGGATGTCCACATTTTCGTGGAGTCTAGAGACAGATGTTGGAGAAAACCCAGGAACCAGTACCAGTACCACCTTTTCATCGATTTTAAAGCCGCCTATGACAGCATCTATGGAGACAAGTTCTACAGAGGAATTTCTAGCTTTGGCATCACTGCCAGACTCGTCAGTTTGTGTAGGATGACGATGGAAAACGCACGCTGTTCCATCAAGGTCGGTCAAGACATCACCAAGACCTTTTATGCCAAAAAAGGATTTAGACAAGGCGACGCGCTGTCATGCGACTTCTTCAACTTCGTTCTTGAAAGAGTTGTGCAAAACTCACGCGCCAACACCAGAGGCACAATCTTTCAAAAGGCCTATCAGCATGATGGTACTAGGGCGTGCGTAGGTATTAAGACGGAGGCGGGGAAGAAGGGTATAGCGGGCAATAAGCGCAAGACAAAGTGTAAGCTGTCAACAAGAAAGGAGACTCCACCGTGTCTACCGTGGCTCCGCTATCAATTCAGACAACGACACCAACGCTTAGTTTAAATGAAGAATAACTCTTGCCAACCGCTCTGGGCTAAGAAGGCAACTGAGTAGAAAAGCCGGGAGGGATTTTTGGTCCCATCATAGACGGTGAATGAAGGAGGAGATACAATGACGAACTGTCCCGGCTATTCAGCGACATCAACTGGCCTGGCCCGGAAAATCTTCGAATCCACACCCGAGGGATGGCGCAGTAAAGGAAGACCGTGACTCAAACGGCGCACGTAAGGGAAAGGGCACCTTAACCAACTTGGCGTGCGAAATTGGAGGCAGCTGGCTAAAGATCGAGCTAGCAGGAGACGCTTGTTGATTGAGGCGCAGGTCCACCCCGGACTGGAGCGCCTCCTTAAATAAGAGTTCGCTGATATGTTAGGATTCTAGAATTATTCCTATCGAGGTTCATGGAGCATACTTGCTTTAGTTTTCATCTGCCGGGCTTCACTGGACGTAAATAAACATAGACATTTAGTTTAACATTTAAAGCAGGTTTGCTGACTTTGCAGAAGGGTTAGGTGCTTATAAAGGACATTAGAGTGCCATCTTTTGCTCGTGTCTGGCCGCTTTCATTACCAGTGATTTCACTGTGAACCGGAATCTAGTAAAGGATAGAATGTGGATGAGTTTTCACCAAGGCTGATTGAAGAGTGATTTTTGAAAAACTGCGGTTCAGAAATTTCTATCTGCATTTTGAATCCATCCGTATACCAATGAGGGTGAAATTATGAGGATCGAAGTTTTTGTTTCTCCAAGTTCTTCCTGGATGGGATGACGATTGAGACTCATACGTCAGCGATTCAAGGAGGAATAAGTGTTCTCCTTGATACGATTATGGATCGAAATCATTTGAATTCCAAAGTAGTCTTGCTTTCGTTTGCATTAATGTTTCTATTGGAAGTAGTTGAATAGGACATTTAATGCACTCGTTGGTGTGGTTCGTAGTCCGACAAACAAGATTCAATTACACGTTGAATTCGTTCTTGTCCTCTGGTTGGTAATTTCATTTGTTTTCGTTCACGGTCTGGCTTTTAGAGTGGACATCATTTGGGGTCTAGTATCTACTAGTATCTTTCTGGCCTCTAATCCGTCACAGTATTTCACTTACATCTACACCCTATTGCTAACCAAACATTTTTCCATTTCCATTCCATAAGGCACAAGAAATAGATTGAATACTGTTGATAAGATTTTATCTCGAGTTAAAAATAGATGAGCAGGAAAAAAAAAAAAGAAAGAAAATAAAGAAATCTGCACGCAGATTGCGAGCGCAAAAAAAAGAAGAAAATACCAAAACCGAAAGATAAAGAGTGAGGAGATACTCCCCAGCGCGCGTCGGAATAGATTGAGCTTGTGATGCTATCACGGCACTTTTTCACTCAGTTTATAACTCAGCGAATTATCATTACCATAAACTCAAGAATACATGTGCGGATAGTTTTAATTCCTTGCTGAAACAAATGGCACATGCTCGCAATTAATGACTATTTCAATTTTGCAATCTTTCTGGACCGAGTGCCCATTGTGTGGGAGAGCACTCTCGAGCGTTTTTTTCCAGTTCAGTTCTTTATTGTTTCTTGAAGTTCGGATTTATCCAGTAATTTCCAGACAGTCACATGTCAAATGAAATCAGAAGTTGATTGCCAGGAATAGGAGAACTGCTCTTTAGGTTCCCAGTTTGCTACAAGAATTGCTGGCAAACTCTACACACTTTTGTGAAAGAGAATTTCTTTTAAGGACAAAAAAGCAAAAGGGTAGAACTCCGAATAAATACAAAATTCGACTGCATTTGTTTTGTAGCAATAAATTTAAAGGAATAGAAACGAGAGTAGCCCAAATGGTTGTGCTGCGTATTGTGTTACATCCAACGACAAACGGAGAAGGTTATGCCCTCAATAATGCTGGCCATTGTGTTTGGCGACATTGGCCCGAGGTTCCCCAGAGTATGTCGACCAAGCCCACATTTCTATTGTTTTAACATCCTATTAAGTCGAATCAACTATTTACATTTGTTCTACTTTGCAAATACACCAATATAATTCCCTTCACGGGGCTAAACACCCCCTTATTCTCATTGAACTACAGAAGGAGTCGTCTAGGGCAAATCCAATTAGAAAAGGAACTCGGTTAAATACGTTTCCAGCTACTTGGTCACAAAGGAATGAATTTCCTGGACTTTGAATAAATTGTACAAATGCCTTTAGGAAATTACTATTTAAAATTTTAATAGAGCTGCTAAGCCAGGAGATGTAACACAAAGTAGTCCCCAGAAGGTGCAGATACCACTTTATGTGTGATTCGCACCGCTGAGCTAGTTCCCAGAATCGGAGGTAGAGTATATTTTTTTCAGTTATCTTTTGAGCGAACAAGCTGTTTGGGGCTGGATGTGCAGAAAACAAGTGTTTTGTTGCAGAAAGTGGTGAAGCTTTGGTTTTTTTTAATTTAACTACAGTAGAAGTCGCTTATAACGACGGTGAAGGGACAGAACAAACGCGGTTGTTATAACCGGCAATCGTTACATCCGACTGCCCTCCAGAAGTATTCCGAAGAAATTAAGAACATTTACAGACAAAAAGACGTCAATATAGTAAATAATCTGAAATAATCTTCAACAGATACAGAACTACACAGTGTAAAACGACCGTCGGCGACGCAACAGACCGTTAGAGCTGTCCAAAGTAAAATCACAAGAATGAAAAAGAAATAATGAGATGCACATGTGTTTGTGTTTTCTCTCATTTGCTCTCATTTCGTCGTGATAAGGGACGACAAGAATTGATTTCTTTTCGAAAATTGGTCGCTATATCCGTCGTTATTAGCGAGGTCGTTATAAACGACTTCCACTGTAATTGCTTTGAATCTAAAACGTATTCTAAAGTTTGTCCTACACATTTGCTTTTTCCGAAAATGGCTAGATCACTCGTAAATAAACCAAACCACCTGCTCACCTAGGTGGCTCTAGGTTGGAGCAGAGAGCAATGGAGGCTGATGGTGGGACTGATCACAGGACACATTAATCCCAACAAACAGATGCATGGAATGTGCCTCGCTGACACAGAGACATGTGGGAACTGGAGGAAGAAGAAGAAGACCTCTAACACTTTCTATGCCACTGCCTAGCCCTAGCGAGAATGCGACAGAAGACCCTGGGGTCCATGTGGATATCGAACTTAAGACATCTCAAAGACAAAGAAATCAGCGGCATCCTGGCATTCACCAAAGAAACGGGAATATTGGCCAGACCACACGTACACTAATGTCAACTCCATAATTGTTTCCACCTTCCCTATATCCTTCCCAACATATGTCCCAAACCATACTTATCCATGCAGTTCCGACGGGCCCGACTGAAGTGTAAGTGAAGAGCCTTCCGTTCACCCTCATACTTATACCTAACATACCAATCACATTGCTTCAGTTGCATTTGACATCTTTCATGTTGTACGTCATAACAACTTTAGACGTGGATATGCAGCAGAAAAACGTGGTCGTATCATTTAAACGTATAACGAGTACACAGTTGCTCACATCGATTCGTGGGTGAATAAATGTGGTGAAATTGGGACTGTTACAGGCGTACGACTTCTAAAGGTTTGTGCAAACATTGTTGAAGAGCCAAGGATGTCAATTTCATGCCAATTTGCCTCTACGACACGCGTATGAAATTGAGTTGACAAAAACATAGAAGACCAAAGCAAACTTGGGAGCTAACGACAAGGAATGACGGAGTTTATTTCCACTCATAGCAATGTGGTGCGATGACTATTCGCTATTAAAACCTCGGCCTCAAGGGATTATGAACACCCTTATGATGTTATTCACAAATCGCGACCGAGGTCCAGTGGTTCGAAACTCAGGTGGTATTAGGTTTCAATGATATTCGAGGGTGGTGTCAAGACTAGCTGGGGACATTTGTGGTGCTTGTCATTGCTATAATTCACAGAAATTTTTTCGAATCTCCTGATGTCATAAGCATTGTCAGCTCAATCAATTCTTTAAGTCACCACACTCTACTGCCAGTGGTATACCTTCGCATTAGGATCGACATCGCGTTCCACTGTTTTATTTTTATTTTTAAGAAATAAATATTTTTTCGTGGTCGCCGTGGCTCAGTGGTCAGTGCGTTGGACTCCTGTGCGAGTGACGTGGGTTCGAGCCCCAGACATGTCCACCGCAAATTCCTCGCCGCACCACCTCTCGTCGGGGAATGGCAAGGCTCCGGGACTATAATTTGCCATGAAAAACCTTCTCAATTCGCTGTTCGGAGTCGGCAATAAATTGTAGGTCCCTGCCATTCGTGCGAAAAACGTAACACGCACAACATGAATGGTTGCGAGAAGCTAGGCCTTGGCTCATCCCGAGTTGTTGCGCCAGCTGTTTACTTTTTACTTCCCACCTAGGTAGATGAAGTATTGCAATTCGGACCGAAAAAATGTTTCGAGATATGAACAGGACTTGACGTTACTATACACTAGAAATCCTTTGCACCCATTTTCGAAATGATGTCTGTGTGTGTGTATGTGTGATCATATTTTTCGCCTTCGATAACTTGAGAACGAAACAACGTAGGATCATGCGGTTTTTTCTATTTTATTTATTAGCGTAAAACTTAGAGCTGATAAGCTTTTGAGCATAATCGGTCTAGCGGATGCTGAGGAAATTGAAGAAATGTTTTTTATCAAGTTCGCACAACAACTCTTTATCGAACAGTTGCTGGGGAAATTGAAGAAATGTTTTCTTTGGCATTAAATTGATTATCTAATTATTTTATGCATAAACAAAAATAAAAACAAATAATATTAATTCAACTCGATCGTTATGTGTGTGGTGGGAAGTATAGGACTGGCTCCCCAGTCGAATTTTTTTAAAATGTTTTCCCGACATCAAGAGTTGAATTCGGGCTACCAGCGTGCAACCGATAATGCTAACCACTAAACCATGGTCACCCTTAAGGTTGTTAAAATGATAAGACTTGTACAATTTTCGTAAGCTTGATATTGTCTCCGAGATAAAAAAAAAAAAGTTTAAACAAGAGAAGTTATAAAAAAAATACATGTGTTCCTTGAAAGGCTGTAAGTTTAATACTGTTGGAATGCATTTTAAAAATTCTGTGTATTGTTTCAAATTTCTAAGAAATACTTCAATGCACTTGTAAGTCATGGAATAAAAAGGAAACTACACAAATTAATTTATTGAGGGGGGTCGTAAGCTGCATGGAAGCATAATGGCTCAAAATATCAATAACAAACTACGAGCATAGCACTTCAAAACGGTAGGGTCCTTTAACGCATTGTGCGCTGACAATAGGAAAAAATGGCATTGAAGATGTTACGATAAAGGTTGATAGAGTCATGGTATAAATAACTTAACAAAGGACAAAAATAGGGCGTGATAGTTCCTATTCCTACACAGGGTGAGCTGCTTTGTTTTCAGGATTCAGGAATAACCATTTTCTTTGAGAATGCTGCGCCCCATTGTTTTAATGCAAAAAAATGTAACTTGTTGCTATAAAAGTGAATAGCTCGGTTAGATAGGTAGGTAAGGTAGGATGCGAGGCACAGATACTCGTAGGCCAAGGAAGGACATTTGTGATGCCACTGAGATCTATACCTTACGTGCCATTGAATGGCTAAAAATTTAAGAGAAATCCTTACCAGTCGCGCCAATATTTACTTTGCCCTAGACTTTTACTAATGTTCACGTGCCTGTTTAGTACATGACTGATAGGTAGGTCGGTAGGTAAAATGGCGGTTCCTGAGAGAAACCAATTGGCGCTAGAGTCCGCCGTTTTGCTAGCTCAAAAGTCGTTCAAACCCATTTGGGTGTGAGTGTTGATTGATTGTGTTGGGACGATCTGGTTAAGTCCAGCGAGAGGAGTTCAGATACAGGATCTGAGATTAACCTCATTGTGAGCGGTAATGTCAAATCCTCACATTTCGATGACGAGTTACTCGTTAACGAGTGTGGTAATTCGTTCCAGGTTCTCCAATCCTTCGCCTACTTGCGTTCTAGTCCTCGCCAGGGTCAGACGCCTGCAGAGGAAATGAAATAGATATTCTTTTTCATTAAGGTATTTGCAGCTTCTGCAGAAGGTGTTGTGAGAAATACCAAGCTTGACCACATGGTCTCCAACTGTTCAGTGGCCCGTGATAATGGCAATATCTGGTCTTGATTTACCAGGTAGCTCCTTTGACTAAGGCTGGTCAGGCTGTTCCACCCATGCTTTCTAAGGCGGAGGGAGTGAATATTTATATACGCCCAGCGGGATATAGACACTTTTCGCTAGAGAACTATTAAGAACCGATCCTCTACTAGCCAGCTCGTCGACACGCCGTCATGAGTGCTGAGACCTCGACTTGATTGATTACAAGCCGGCATTGGTCTACCAGTTTTAAGGATGTGGTAACCGCAACAATGGCTTTGGTATTGGCTTGGCTATCTGAGAAAAGAGCGATATTTTGATTGGATGTTTGGAGATTGTTCAGCAAGCGGCAGGCTTTCCGACTCGTGAGAAGCTTTGCCTGGAAAACACTAGCAAAGTCTGGGAGACGAAAAGACTTCGATATATTTAGATGGTCAGAGAAGATGCCTGCGCCGACTCCGTAGTCCATCCAATCTTCCAAACGTCCATTCTTTTCTGGTCGGAAATTTAGCAAGGAACAATATCCTAAAAATGAGGGTGGGTATCATGTAATCGGTCAAAGACCTGACCAAATCGCTTGGAGTTGTTTCCAGGATCTTACAGTGAACGTATGGCTTAGCAGTAAAGCACCCTGATTCCTTGACCGCGCTGCATGGTTAGGGGTATCAGGTGCAGGATCGCACTTAGAACATCTGCAAGACAGGACCAGAATGCTCCTGTCACACTTACACACGCCGATCTCTCTACTTTTTTGAACTTATCGATATTGTATTTCTTACTCAGGGCAGGTCATCAAGCGTTAGAATAGGGCGCACAACGGCGGTGTACGTCATCTTTGGCTGGTGTCCCTCATTTTTTGCCAAATCTTTTATTATAGGCATTGAACGCTACGCTTGATTTCTTAACCCGCTGTTCTATATTGAGCTGATGTGACTGATATGAGGGTTAAAATCTTGTCCAACGTCTCATTGAAACATGTGCTAATGAACAAAAATAACATTTTGTGTTGATGACAGTAAGTACACCCATTCTTGTTATACTCCCTCTGTGTTAATATCGCCTAGTGTATGTTCTGTTTGTACAATTATGTAGAGAAACCCGCAAATATGAGCTGTTTGCACCATCAAGGTCAGGATCAGCTCTGACTGTCAACAAAGGATATTTCTATCTCACGACATTTAAGTGCTTCCAAATTAGATTAACCAGGACAAAAAGTCCATTTTTTTAACGACACTCAACAATTCCATAGTGATGATGAGAATGCAAATTTGCTTAGAGTTCCACCAGCAAGAAAGTATTATGCATGACATCCTTAGTGGCCAACTGCCGCGGATAAAATGGAACGCTTTTGTATTCACTCGCAGAAAGGACGAATGGGAAGGATGGAAAGAGAAAATCAATAACTGTAGGAGCATTTCTGTTGTCAACATAATTACAACCTTTTCCCTTTCTTCTTCTGCATCACTTTTATCATCGCAGAACACTTGAAGTTTGAAATGGAATTGACGAAAGAAAGGAGGAGTTTATGGGAGATTAAAGGGATAAAGGAAAGGAGGACGGTTACTTTTGATGAATACCATCAAGTTGACTAAGGATATTATTTCCTTTGAGATAATCGACAGCTTCTACCACGAGAAACCACAAGAGGAACTGGATTAAACAAAAACTAAGAAATGATGATTAAACTAAACACATCTGTGCGTCCAAAAGACTTCTGCACTTTAGGGGGAACAAAACAGACTTCAGAATGAAACAAAACTTGCAAAATTGACGTACATAGTTTTTCTCATTAAGGATTGGATACAATGTACGTAAAATGGGAAGTTTAGCTTTAGAGTAAATAAAAATCCCCCGACATTCATGCAAACACATTGGCAATAGGACTGAATTTCGGCATCAGTAGGGCTTCTGAAGAACGATTTAGAGGATGTACATACATAGCTTAACTGAAAGTGCTGTAGAATTTTGCAACATAACGAGAAGATAAAAGAATGCAGTACAGTTTGCTCACAGTTTGCATAAGCAGTTTACAACAGTCTTTGAAACAGAGATAAAGGTACACGTCTACACTCAACAACATTATATAATAACCTCGTTGCAGGATAACTCTACGACTTAAAAAAGATGAATGTTCTGCATTTTTTTTCAGAAATGGTTCTAAGCATGTACAATTCGTTCAAATTGCAGAGCATGAGGAGAGCATAGCAAGAGAATTAGATGGTGATGGGTAGTTCTTTAAGGAAGTAGACATCACATGGTTTATGGACTGGTGTTTGGTACTGGATATTGTACTTTCGTTGTATACAGAGGAATCAGCCTCAGTTGGATGAATTTCAATAAATAGATAGTCGTGAGCCTTTTGAACGCTTGTACTTCTTTTCTTGATTTGAAGTGTTCTTCTCGTAGTTGAGCATTTGCCATAATTAGAGTGGTTCTTCAAGAGAGGTGCACTTAGATCGAAAAGAAAGTAGGTCCATTGTGATAGCCCTGAGTACCGGCGTATGATCCCGGCTTAATCCTGAAACCATTTAGATTTCCTAGTGTAGCTTTTTAGATCGGCCTTGCTGGCAGATCTCTGATAATTCAGATCGTTAAAAGAAGTATTAGCTAGGGTTAATTTTCCTAATGTTGGCAAGGGCGGGACACGTGCAGAGGAAGTATACTGTAGTCTCTTCCTCCTCCTCGTCTTTGCACTTTAGAAATCTTTGCATTCTATACCTAAGTAGAGGAAGAGACAATCCTCCATCTCCTCTGTACCTGGCCTGCGCTCTGTCGCAAAAGATACAACCATCTCGGTGCCTTTTTTTGACAACCTAGACGATCTGCCACAAGAAGTTGTCAGAAACCCAGTTCGCTTTATTAAAAGCTGCCACTGGTTCGACGATAAGGCAAGAGAATTCCTCCTAGATCCTGAGGCAATTGACCTACTGCTGGTCTAATTGCGTCGGCTATGTCGACATCGTCTCTAACCTAACCTAACCGATATTTAAGCGTTGAGTCTCAGCCTAGGATGGAGTACCCCGTCTCTTTCAAGTCATATGAATGCTTTGGATCTTTTCACATCCAGGACAGTTTATAACAGCTTGGTTGGCATCTACGATTTGCCTTCGACAGAGCGTCTGTGTAAATCAGGTGTTTAGCAAAAGATATAGGCGCTTTGACATGATCAAGCTTCCTGACATCTGTACATTGAGAGCCTTGTCTAGCTAATTCGTCAGACACGTAGTTTTCTTGTCCAGTCACCCAACAGAGTTCGCGTTCTCGTTTAAAGGCTCGCGGCAGTTCTTCACTGCTCTAGATTTTATTGTGTTGGATACGAGGGATCTGATTGCTGCCTGGCTGTCGATATAGAAGCTGGTTAGCTGGCTTGATTGATAGCTGTGATTTCGGCTTGAAAGACGCTATAGTGGTTAGAGAGACTAAAAGAGTGGTGGATGTCTAGGTCTTCTGAAAATACACTAGACCCGACTCCTTCGGGACACCATTATCAGATACTTGACTTTTTGGAGGGTCACCCTTAAAAACTCAACAAAATCAATTCCTGGCTTAAATGGAAACCTGATTTAAAAATGATTTTGGAATAGGTATTGTGAAATTTAAGAATGAAAATCGTGCCAACAAAGAAAATATTGTATTCATAGCGTACAGCGCCATCGACTTAACCAGAAGAGTGAAGGTCCAACGACTGAGGTGGCTGGGTCATATAGAGGAGATGGACACCAATGCTTCGACCCGCAAAATCTTCGAATTCGCGGGACGGCGTAGTAGAGGAAGGGTACTTTAATCGACTTGGCGTGCGAAGCTGGAAGCAGCCGGAAGGAGAAATAGTCAGTAAAACAATTTACAAATACGCAGCAACTATTTTTACGATGTTAGTTAATATGGCCTGTTGGGACTCACGGAGATATGCACCTTTTCTTTTTGCCAATGAATTTCTTTTGTCAATGAATGCGCCTTAAAAAACAGTCCTTTCAAAACTCAAATCCGGCAATAAACTTACACGTTGGCAAATAAATTAACTCGTATATATTACTCTAGAATTTCCTGCAATTTAAAAACGTCGCGGCCGTATGTTCTATGGAAGCCAGCCGGACACTGAAGGACAGTAATTCACTTCAAATAAACTTTATTGAGTTCATCGTAAAAAAAGGTGTTACAAAGCACTGCAGTACGAGTAGGTTTTCAAAATGATATTGACAACATAAAAACGCAATCGCGCTTCTCCATGAATGGAAGAAAGGAAAAATAAAATGAAATCAGCGAAAGTTGTCATGAATTGAGCTTCTGAGTGGCACTACTCTGGAAACACAAAAAAAAAAAGGAGGTATTTCTAATTAGTATTGAGAGCAATGTTTAGGGATGCGGATATTTCGATTAAACTTTAAGCGATTTGCGTGTTTGTGGCTTTTTTGATGGAAACAATCGTAAGTGGTACAGAAAATTAAAGAAAAAAAAAATTGCAATTTTGAAATGAGATCTTGTCTGCAGAGTACACCATAGATGCAAGAATCGAAAGGGTTTGCTCGGCATAATTTCCGCCACCGATTAGGAATCCACACACTTGGTGTACCAATGGAGCGTTTCTAACGAGGTTTTGGGGCTGGTTAAGATAGTCAAGGGGACTTAAAGATATTACAGTGCTAACCTTCAGATCTCATCTGGTAAGGGAAGGTAGAAGTCACGGAATGAGAAAACTGATGAACTGGCATTAATATGAGGCCCACTCACAGTAAATTAAACAGCAACCTACTAGAGGATGCAGGACTTCGTAGATCACTGGACAAACTTCTTGGCATGTAAAGTTACAAGTTTTCGCGTAAACAAATCAAACAACCTGCTCACAATAAAGTATTCCAGATTGAAGCAAAGAGCAAATGAGGCTGGTGGTGGAACTAATTGGAGGATATAGCCCAACAAAAACATGATCACTGCCACATCGATTTATAGAAACGGGGAGGTAGAAAAAGAGGACCTCAGACACTCCTACTCCACTGCACAGCCTACGAAACAATGTGACAAACAGGTTTGAGGTCTACATATTTATGTATTCAAATACCGAATCTGAGGCATCTTATGAAAAAAAAAATAAAAAATACGCGTGCATTCTGACTTTAACCAAGGAGGTGTTATCGGGCTCTCATCCCTACATGCCTCTAAGAGGAAGACCGCTGCCTGTTCTGCTTTAACGCTGCAGCTAGAACACAAGTATAAATCAGGTAATCTTGTGTGGCATGTGAAAATACTTCACTCCATTCCAAGTGCGGACATGTTCTGTACTATCCCCGACGTTATGGTCAGGACGTACAGCTTCGGAAAGCTATTTGAGGTAGAAATAGTAGACCGTGTCGACTGGTTTAATGGAGAACCCGTATCAGCCCAGAATGTTTGGTATGGTCTACCGATGGATCAAAACTAACTTCTGGAGTAGATGCTGGCTTCTTTGGACCCAACACTAAAGTCTCGGTAACAATGGGGATGTACCCAGCGTGTTCCAGGCTGAAATCCATGCTATTGAAATCTGTGCCAGGATAAACCTCGATAAAGGTATTAGAGGCGCAAAAATACATATCTATTCAGATAGTCAAGCTGCGCTTAAAGCATTGACATCCCACTTCGTGGAATCTGGGTCAGTCAAGTGCTACCTACTACAATCATATATCATCATGGTTGGATACTCGGCAACCAGAGCATTGTAGTCAATGAAATTGCGGATGAGTTAACTATGGCCGGTTCGGGTTCTGAGCTCTTGGGACCGGAATCCTTCTGTGACGGTAATTGGGCCACCGCCAAGAACTGCGACCATCAACTTCGCCTGGCCCGTTGGGAAAATGTCCACGGGCTTAGGCAATCCAAGAGACTTATCAAGGCTTTTCCTACAAGGAAATTCTAAACCTTAACAGGCACAGGGCTTCCTTAACGGACATTGCGGCCTAAGATATAATTTCAACAAACTAAACCTTTGTTTAGATACAGGGTCTCGGTTCTGTTTGGAAGAGGAGAAAACCTCTGAGCACATTCTCTGGGAATGCCCGGCACTATACTGGGTTTGGAAAATCGGCTACTAATGACATACTCACCTTCATTAGGAAGGTAGTAGACCTATTGGGCTAAGTAGACCGGAGACACAATAGATCTTGCTTAGTCGCAGTATCAGCTAGAAGGGCAGGTTTATTATAACAAAAGGAAGGAAGGAAATTCTGTTTTAAAATTGTTGACAAAGTCTGTTTCTTTGTTTCTAAAATCATCGTTACGGTAATGTTTCGTTAACTTTTTTTTGACATTACAATGAAAAATAAGCGAGCATTAAGTTTTTTGACTTGTAAAGGATCCGACAGGCTAAATCGAATCTACCTCTCTTAGTCTGCCAGAGTCTGCTGTGAGGCAGGGGTAAAAAGCCATAAAAGGAACACTTTTCAGTTAAAATGAATCTTTTATGGCTTTTGAGTCCTTCCTCACATCAGACTCTGTCAGATACCTATGGCGTTTACGCCCTGCCTTGTTACGGAAGTTTAGTGTTGACTAAGCGAGGGAAGTAGGTTCGAATTAATCCGCCAGATCCTTTACATCGCGACCTTGCCAGATCCTTCATATGCCAGACCCACAGAGGTTACAATCACCTTTACAAGGTGATCCTGCGGACGAACTAGGACTAGCAGATCCTTCACATTGCGATCATTTACAGACTGATTGTCTTCCCAGTTTCCTTGCTCAGGGTACAACCGCCTGGAGTGTGCATTTCATAAGCTGCTAGCTTGACTGCATAAGCTAAGCAATTCGAACAAGATCTTTATACGCTCCGAAGATGATTACCCAATACCTTTACCCAGAAAGGGAGGTGGGTTTTCCCATTTCTGCTGTGTTTAATCATCAAAGAATGCAGAGCCTACTGAATACAAAACACCAACAATTTCATCAGAAATTATAAACAAATAAAAGTGTTGCAAAAGCAATAATCCAAACTATTTAACAACAAAATACAAAAAGAAAACACCCTGCAAGCAAATCACAACAAATTAAATAATTTATTGCGAATTAAACAAAAATAACATGGCTACTTGCCAAATTGAACTTTGCGCCGGCTTTTCATTTACCTAAGCCGAATCTATACTTCAATAATTTGAACGATATTGCACATTTAATTATGAGCTTGTAGATACGTCCAATTGCTCTAAACAAAAAACAACTTTGTACATCTGTTTCGAGAAATCTCACTTCAAAATGCAGAACCAGCACGAAGTATTATTCGTTTTATTTTTTTTTCCATTGACAATGAAATTAGTTTTTTGTTATTTCTGGCGAATTAAAGACGAGCAAACAAAATTCTAAAACGTAAACAAATCTAAAAATAACTTTTTTTTTTCAGACCAGACTTTGCACCTTTTTTCCGATTCTACCAACGCGAAAACTTTGAATTTTTCACCAAAATTTTTCGCTCAACTTGTACTAACAAGAACATAAAGATACTCAAATTATTTGTTTTTCTTTTAAAATAAAATAAAAACAAAACAGTTTTAGAATAGCAAGGTCTGATCGACTATATTCTTCTTTGGCAAAAACATTGGAACATGAAAAACGCAATTGGACGGCTGCTGCAATGCGTTCGGTGTGTTTGGCTGCTGTGTGTACTTTTTGTAGTGTACAAAGCAAGTACATTGTACTGGGGTATAGTCAGTAAACTCGTCGCTGGTAACGTATAAAACAATTTCGCAAATTGAGGTATTACCATGGTAATGTTCAATAAACTTGAACCCTCGAGAGGGTATATTTCAAAGACAAAGGAACACGAGTTATTAATTAATTGATTTATGTACATTAACGGTAAGTTTTCATTTTAATGTTATTAACGTATGTCTGGAGAGTTATCTTTACCGTATATGGGATACAAGTGGGAAATGGAATTTAATGATAAGAAATTTGAATCAATAATGCAAGTAGATACAGGATGGGCCATTCAAATCTTCGGGATGTTTTTTGGTAAAAATAAAAAACAAAAACACAAATTATTTGCTGTGAAGTCATTGTTCGTTTATTTTGAACCTCGCAAATTTGTTCTGATCGCTTTTTGAATATAATATCGCGTAAATAGTCTTCACCAGAGCGAATGAAGCAATGTGCTCCTTTTTCGGCATTTCCCATCACTTTTCGGAGTGTTTCGGGCTGAATAGCGGCCATTTCCTTTCGTATATTGTCTTTTAAAGCTTCTAGGATCCGTGGTTTGTTGACACAAACTTTGAACTTCAAATAACCCCACAGGAAGAAGTCTGGACGAGTTAAGTCGGGTGTTCGCGAAGGCCAGTCAGAATCACACATTTTTCGAAATTAGGCGTTCGAGGACAAAGACCGCAATAAAGCGATCGTGGATCGGGCTGTATGAGCTGTAGCGCCGTCCTGTTGGAACCAAAAGTTGTCTAAGGTGTTATCAGTCAGAATTGGCATTAAAAAATCCATTGTTAGAGACTGATAACGCTCTCCACTGACGATTATGGCTGCTTCAGCATGGTCTTCGAAGAAGAACGCTCCAATGATTTTTTCCGCACAAATTCCAGCCCAAACAGTCACGCGTTTGTTGTGCAGAGGTTTATCGTAAATTAATTGAGGGTTTACGGTTCTATTCAAAGAAAATTGGGCCTCATCGCTCATGATAATTTTTTGCCAAAAATCAACGTTGATTTGAGCCACGTTCACAACAAAATTCGCTTCGAACGCGGGCTGTCATAAACCGATCTGAAAACAGATGTCAAAGTTATAGGGTTGCCAGATGCCGAAGGTTTTAATGGCCTTGTACATATGTATGAATGTACGTATTTTATTTTATATGCTTTGCCCGGGTCTGTGGTTCATCGGGAACGTATCGATTGCGGAAAACTCTCTTTGGGACAGAAGTGCGACAATCAAGTTCGAAACTAGATAGTCCTCACGATCTATTGCTACAATTCCCAGCTCGGTAATATGAGTAGAGATTTTGCTCAAGCGAAGTATAATTTATCATGAAAGATCTTCAATTCGCCGTTTGGAATCGGCAGTAAATTGAAGGTCCCTTCCATTCGTGCGAAATACAACATGAAAGGTTGCGAGAAGCTAAGGCTTGGGTTACGCCGAGCTGTCGCGCCAGCTATTTATTTATTTATTTATTTATCTTTTTATTTTTTAACCCTGACATCTTTGGACAAACTACGCATAGCACTGTCTAACTCATTTTTTGGGAAGATGATGCAGAATTACAAGCGAGCTTGGCGTGAGCTTGCTTATGTCACCGACAGGATATGAAAGTCTCATATCCAGTGAGTCTTGCAGTGATCAGTGACGACCAAGTCTAAGAGAAGATTAAGAAAGGTCCCCATTTCGGGGCCATTTCGATGGTAGATCATATACAGGGCACAGATAAATCACCACGTTGGTGCCTGAAATCACACCACTGATAAACGAACCAATGGACGTTAGCGACAAGGACTACACCCTTGTTAACAACGACATAAATCCTTTTATTTATTCACTTTGTCAGTGGCTCAGCTTAATTGGAAACCACAAATCATCCTTTGAAACATTTCTTGAACAACCTGCTTCCGACAGAAGATTTTCTAGTCACATTCATTTTGAATTGCTGCGTCAGTTAGGGTGGAAAAGATTTTTCTTCAAGAGAGAAAGCGTAATCTAGGATAATGCCAATCATTCTGTTGACTTCACTGTAAAAGCGAAAATCTGGGAAAAAACAAGTTTACCTACCTCACCTTACATAAGTGTGCTGCAAACATTTCCTCCTTCAAATATTTTCTTAGATGACGAGGCTAATTTTCACTTCCACTTCCACTGATATGTATACATAAAACAATTTTGCTATTGATCTCCAAAATATTAACAAAATTGAGCTTACAAGGTCGATGCATATTAACGAAATCACGTTATGATGTGCTATTTCTGGCTATTTCAGCGTGATTCAGTGCGATCAATAGAACGCCATCTTTTTTGGGAAAAAAATCGTGTAGGACAAATAAACACCAGTGTTCAGACATAGAAGAACTTTGAATGAATCCATTGCGGATTATGTATAGAGATATGTAAATATATGCACGTGGAAAAGTCTTCACCCTTTTTGTTTTTAGCAAATCACTTTGACTGAGTTCTGCAGGGCATCCAACAATGAGGAGAGTACTTTTCATAACAATGCTATAGAAATACTAGCGGATACCCGCGACTACGTCCGCGTGGAAAGACGTCGCATTATACCCTAATTCATTCCCCTGGTTAGAAGACATTGAGTAGTGAATATCGACTTTTTCAAAATCCGTCTCTAAACAACATTGCTGGTTTTGCTTTCTGACTGGCTGTCAGGTGAACTGACTCTGAAACGCGCCATTTACAAACAACTGGCCATGGGAGAAACAGTCACTCCTCAGATCCACATCAGCCACTTTGAAACTTAGTCCTTGTGCTTTTCGATGGTCATGACGTCAAAGTAGCCCCATGTGGATCTGAGGAGTGACTGTTTGGCTAGTAGTAAGTGGCATGTTTTAGAGTCAGTTCACCTGACAGCCTGCTCATCCTCTGATAGAATCAGAGGAGTTCGGGGGATGAAGATGCTTTTTCCCTGATTGACGTCTGTGAAAATCGTTTTTGTACAGAGTCGTAACCTGAAGGTGGGTCCCGCTGCTTAGGAAGACGGTTTAGAGTACAGGACGTAGGTGGTATTCCTGGTGGATCGAGAGTGTGCAAGAACTCTACAGGGTAATGTACAGCATCTTCGACTTTCATTACCAAGTCCAGAGATTCATAATCATACGTTGGCATCAGTTGGCAGCTTCTCCCTCTTCGTGCTGTTGGCTGTGTCGTTTGTTGGAGTAAGAATAGCTTTTTCCGTCAGCCACGAACCGCAATCCACTACAGAATGATAGATGTTGGGATCAATTCTGTCAGTCAAACTGATCGGATCTCCTATAATATCGCAAGAGTTAGACGGAACATTTATTCTTTCCTTCCTTTCCAAGATGTTTCCATCACCAATTTCAAATAATAAGTTAGAAACGCCTCTGCCCTTAAGTCACATTGACACGCATGTTAATTCTCAAGGACAGGACTTTAACATGAGGCCATAAAACGGACGACTTCAGGTCTTAACTTCATCTGCACTTTTCCCTCGAAGCAAGAATTTGCCCGTCTACGCGGGGATATTGCACAACTATTCGGCCACAAGTATCGAATCTGATAACATGATTCCGTATCTGGACTTCATCAAACCTTTCTCCTGCACCTTTCCAAGCAGATAACAGTGGGAGAACAAAAAAATTCTTAGTGGGACGAAGTCCATCTACACGAATGGCTTAGGAGCTAGGACTCAGCAGCTCAATAAGACTCCCTGACAACAATAGTGTTTACCAGGCAGACGTTCTACCAGTGACCAGAGCTGTCCAACTGGCGTCAATGGCCAAGGTATAACGGGAGGATATCAGGATATGAGGATATCTTCATAGACAGCCAGACGGCTATAAAAGCACTAGCTGCTACTCTTATTACATCCAAGTTTGTAAAATGCTGTCGCGAAGAGCTGAGGGTTCTTGGCATGCAGTACAATGTAAAACTCTGCTGGGTCCTTGGCCACAGTGGTGTACCAGGAAACAAGACTGCTGACGAACTGGCAAGGAAGGGATCAGCCCTAGAACCAGAGCTAGCGGACGGTACAATTAAACCTCCACTCCGTCATGTAAAAGAAATAATAAAGCTAAGATCCTTAACCGAGGCAAATAACAGGTGGAAAACACTAACCATCTGCGAAATCTCCAGAAGGCTATGGCCAGAATATGATAAAAGCAGAACGACCAAGCATCTAAATCCCTGTCATTACATTACGACTCACTTCCTCTATCCTCTGCAATATTAGAAAAACAACATTGGGCAGATACCTCTTCGATAACATCGAGGATTTATCCGATGGTTCACTGTCGGATCTGCTCAAACTTGCAAAGACAGCAGTGGGAAGTAGCTGGTAAAAAACATTGGTATCATAGACCTAAGTAGGATGAAGAGGATTTCATCTACTTGATCGGTCCGTAATCTAACCTAACCTAAGCCTTTAGGACACCCACAAAACCAACCAACCAGCCAGACTTATGTTAATTTTGTCTAAATGTCCTTATGGTATGTATGTATGTAATTTTTCGTGAATAATAATATCAATTATTTCTTATTCACATTAAATCAAAATGCAAATAGCTCAATTTAAAACAAAACAACTCGTAAATGTCCCAGCCCCTTACACAGTAACGTTTCTAAATAAAAATGCTGTTTCTCGTTACCAGAACAAAAGCCTTCGTCAGCAACAGAATTTTGTTTTCTGCTGATTTATACAGATATTTAGATTCTGTTCGTTAATTTTGCTTGAATTCTTCTAAGAACTGCTTAAGATGTTTCAAAATGGCTCCTCTGTTGAAATCTACCAGCACTTCCCGGTAATAGGGCGGATGCCAGTTGCGTGATTTTTTTTTTACTTTGATTAAACGTGCGAAAGTTCACTTACAGTAACGAGCATATGTGTGTGCGAACGTATAATATGACAAAGTTTTCCTGTGAATTTATAGTTCTTCTGGAATACCCCGAAATTCTCTTGAAATTAAGATGCTGAATCAAAATCCTTGCAGTCCTTATCGTATGTTTCGCTTGACAAACGAGTGTGAAATTAATGCGACTTAAAATATTTTGTGAAACAATTCGTAGTGGCTTGAAGCACATAAAACTAGGTGCAATTTTCATAATTTTCGCGCACGTATTACACCTTCAAATGAGCATCAGTGGTTGTTAATGCTGTGACCTTCTTTTTAAGGAAATACAGGTTTCGGTAAATGTATGTCAGGATAGAAGGAAAAACACTCACAATTCTGTACCAGAAGTAACAGCAACAAAAGGAGATGCCGTACTTAAGTAAAATCCTGTCTATTTGCATATTGTCACAAAGGAAGAAAGCCGACATTCAATGTCAGACGAAAGAAAGTTGTATGAACTGTGTGTAAAAAATATTCCAATGCGAAAGTAATGGATCATAAGCCTATTTCATGGAACACATGAAATACTCAAAGCCTAAAGTATGAGAAAGTAAATATCCAAGATACTTCAAATCGATCTTTAAATATCTGCAGACAGCTGAAAACACATGTTAGAAAGCAACTACACACCTATCTTTGTGAACAATCGGATCCTATGCCTTATGAATCATAATCATAGAGATGAATATGAGGAAAGAATGTAAGCATGTTAATCAGCAGATTTTTGTAATCAATTGATGAAGTAATAATAGTCGGAGACGATGATGAAACTTCAGCCCGAATATAAAGACTTTTAAGAGAATAGAAAGTTTCAAAAGAAAGCGTCCTAGTAAAAAGGCAGAAGTAACATTTTCCCTTACAAGGATGCATTAATCCAGCACCACGTTAAAAAAAAACAAAAAAAAATGTATGTGCCGTACAATGACGAAGGATATACTCGTATGTAACCTAACGCATTCTGTCAGCCTCTTGGAAGACCGGAGAGTATCGTTGATAACGACGTCCTGAAGACTGCAGTGAAGGCAAAAAACGACAGAAAGTATGCTCATCGGTTCTTCTAATGAATAAAAAGGAGCCGACTTTTCACCGATTCGGAAACTGCGATAAAAAATTAATTAAGTATGATGAACGCAAGAGGTATATTTAAGGCTTGATGCTAATGATGGACCGAAATAAAATTCAAAGGTCTATGCAAGAAATGAAACATTTTACGTTCTTGGAACCAAATAAAATGATGAATGCAGGCAAACACTGCGAGGATAGTTAGTAGGAAAACCATTCGCACTTGAAATTTTACAAAAAATAAGTAAAGAACCAGCGACAGCTCGTTATGAGCCCAGACTTCGCTTTTCGCAAGTACGAATGGAAGGGATCTGCAATTTATTGCCGATTCCGAATGGCGAGTTGAGAAGCTTTTTCATGACAAATTATACTCTCGGAGACATGCCATTCCCCGACGAGAGGTCGGGGAATGACTGGGGCTTGAACCCATGCAGCTTACACCACAGTCCAACGCACTAATCACTGAGCCACGGCGACCAAAAAATACAAAAAATATTTTGTTTTAAATTTTCAGATAAAAATCGAACATTTCATGCGGTACAACCGACTTCGACTTCCTTTTATTAAAGTGATCCACGCTGAATGAAAAAATCAGGACTCTTGTCTTCTCGGCATAAAAATTTCAGGAGGAAAACTTAAATCAACTCAAAATGACAACCTTGCTGCATACCTTCGAGGTTATGATCAGAGGAGAGGAGTCGTACTGATTCTAGATAATACAAAATTTAATTTTTGTAAACACTTTTGCGGTCGCCGTGGGTCAGTGGTTAGTGCGTTGGACTGCTGACCGAGCGGCGTGGGCTCAAGCCCCAGCCGGGAACACCGAACATTTTTCACGGCACCACCTCTCGTCGGGGAATGACAAGCCTTCGGGAGTGTAATCTGTCATGAAAAAACTTCTCAAATCGCCGTTCGGAGTCGGCAAAAAATTGTAGGTTCCTTCCTTTCGTGCGAAAATCTAACACGCACAACATGAATGGTTGCGAGAAGCTAGACCTTGGCTCATTCCGAGCTGTCGCGCCAGCTATTTATTTTTTTTTTTTTTTTAAACACTTTTGCTTATTCAAAAAATATTTAATCGCGGACTGTTGCTGATTCACCCAAAGCCTGTTTATCAACTTGACATGGAGTCCTACTTTTTACGGGCTTGTTATTTTTCTTATTCTGACTGCATTTAGCTTAAGTAATGATTTATAGGTAGTGAGAGTTTACTTTTCATAAAGTTCTAAGGATTGCACTTTGGCAAGGTCAGCAGCCTTAGAAATTCCAGAAAATTATTTAATTTCACGGCAATCACATTCATTAAAGCCAAGGAAAACGTTTTCAATGACTTTATTGTGGGCTAGCAGTCTGTGCATGTGCAATTGCTGACAATAAAAGAACATTTCCGCCCAAAATAAGCCACAGTGATCAGGGAGGTGGAAGGTGAGACCTTTTTGCAGCCGCCTACACAACTTTTTCCCAGCAGCCTTTTTAAAAGTGAACTGAATATCCGTGTTATACGGTACCAATTTTTTACACAATTCGGATGAGTATTATTGCTCGGAAATTATGACCAAATCTCAATTTCGTTACAGTTCAGTTGAGGTTTTCGAGACTAGAATTTAGGTTACGTAAGGCTTGGTTACTTCACCACTTCCAAGAGGGCTATTTTTGAATGGCTGCACTGGGGATCGAAAATGTCTATGAGCATCAAGTGAATTTAGACTTGGGAGAGAAAATCTTAGGCTTAGTTTTGAAAATTCCATGTAAAGAGCAATACATAATTACCAAAGACATGACTTTGAATATTAAAACATCTATAAAAAAAATAAAATATGTATAATTGAATTAGAATTTGTTTGTAATTGAATAAGATATTCCATACACTTACAATTAAGAATTCGAAATGCTAAATCATGTGTTAAAGGCAGTTACCAACAGACTTACCCACTGGCCAATATTTTATTTTTTAATTTTATGAGGGTAGGTGAAAATCTTTCATGAGACACCATGAGGATCTACCGCACGTGCACATGGTAGTGTAAGATTCTTACTCACTAAAAACACTAAGTATAAAAAAGCCTTATCAAGTAGTTTAAGTTTTGATAATGAAAATTCGCGTTGTGCAGGTGGCTTTCCAGTAAAAGCACCTACTAATACCGTCATTATATTCCTTATTGCGCGAAATCGAACGGTTTCGTTCTTTGTAGTCGGCGCACAAGGTTTGTCACGTCCAGAATTTGGAGTACGGCGTTATTGCAATGTCCATGGAGGCGAACACAGAGTTTACGAGCAAAATTTGTTATTTCATCTTCGACGGTAGCTAGACCAAGGTCTCTATGGATATCGTCGTTTCTAATGTACACTGGCCAATAGGACTTGCTGGTAATGCTAACCAGCCAACTATATTTAGGTAAATGTCTGTCCGCCACTGGCTGCCATACACTTTGCTGCAACTCAAACCGTAAAATAGAATTATTGGTAATGTAATAAATCAACCAGAAAGGATCTCCTACATGTGTCCAAAATCACGTACATGCTTCCAATTTAAATTGGGGGGAACATCGAGAGGTTAAGTTAAATAAGTTAGCAAGTCTGCAAGTTTGTATGTCCAACAGGAATGTAATGCGATGACTGACTGCCTCTATCGCTAAGTGCATGGTATGGTAGTTAATCTAACACAAGTGGATCAATTTTGAAAATCTAATTGTTAATATTATGTTTCTGGGTGCTTAGTAATTTCGTGATTCATTATTGATCCTGGATAAAATTAAGCTTTATACTCCTTACCAATGCGATGTAAAGTTTCATTATATGTACATATTGTGCTGTATGAACTGCTTTCAATTTATCTTTAACCCTCTAGCATGGGAATTATTTCTGACGAGAGAAAAATATTATATGTAGATGGGTTTTAGGCTTAAAAAGGCTTCAAACATGACATATGAAAAATATCTTGAAATTTGTAGGGGAAAACTAAAAGTGTCCTAGATGGAGTTTAGGGACGTACATACATTAAAATGTTACATGTTATATGTTTTGGGAATTCTTGTACATTAAAATGCGTACCACACGCCATTGGGTTGTAGCATTTCAAGAAACCACAACGATCCAGTCTCCATGTCATCTTCGGCGCCATCTATTGTAATAAATGATAAGTGTGCGGTCAGCCAAAGCCGCTTTTATAACTTTTTTACTGTCCCAATAAAGCCAAAACTTAATAAGTTCAACCGTCAGCATGACTGACCAACATTTCAGTTGAATTATACTAAATTTTCATAAATTATGTTGAAAAATCCAATTAGTCAAATAGTGGTACAAGAAAAGAGCTTCTGTGAGAACACTCAAATATTTATTCATTCATTAACATAAAGCGGTGATTTCGAATTCGCTTTGATATACATATTATGGGCCTTTTGATGATGTACACGTGAGCTTTGAGATTTTGCTTATACTACTGTCATTTGAATTTCGTCAATCTATAGAATATTTATGGTGTTCTACTCCAAGTAGGACAATCTCTTTTATGGAGAAATTAACAGAGCGTCAAAGGAAAATGCTAACGAATTTAAAGAAGAATGCTGGATGTATGTGAGAGTCCTTAGACGAGCCGGACTTCATTTCCTCTGGAGAAAAAATGTGTATGTATGGTTTATTCATAAGTAGAAGGAGAGAAATTTTCGAAAAGCCTCTTCAAAACAATCTGCGACCTGTAGAGATCTATTGTTCTCCCCCGAACTCGTGTTGGTCGATGAGTCTCAACCTATAGCACCTTCTCCAATGCAATTCTTATGACGAATCGGAGTATATGAATTGGGTTCCTTCATGGGAGATCCTTTTCAGAGGAAGTGTACGCTCACAGGTGTGCTTTTCTTTTGTGGATCAGTGCTCCCCAGTCCATAAGAAGGTGTAATGGGGTCTCCTCGGCATCGCTGCCGAATCTGCAGTATCCATTAGCTTCTATTTCCATTTTTCTGAGATGCTCGCTGAGTCTGCAATGGCCCGTTAGGAAGCCCATCAGAATGCGAAGCTGGTTTTTGTTGGTGCCTAGGCAAGCCTTGCTCCTCCTTCAGTCGTCCCGAGAAGTTCCTTTGCCTGCTTCAGTCCAGGAAGTGCTTCCCACAGGCTTCTTCTTTTCTATTCTTCTAGCCCGCAAAATAGCTTGGGTCCAATGAATGGGGTCCCTGACCCTTTCCTTGCCAGTTCACCGGCTGCCTCATTTCTCTCTATTCCTACATGACCTGCCACCCAGAAGATGGTGACTTTATTGTTCTGGCTCAGACTGTTTATCTTTTCCAGACACTCGTAAACCAGTTCAAATCTCATTTCGTTGAAACTGAGTGCATTGATGGCAGCCTGGCTGTCGATACAATGATACAGGGTTTTTCAATAAGAGCGCTACAAAAGTTTTTTTAAATAAAACAAAAACGGTTTTGGATATCAATGAAATTCTTTATTCCTGTGAAAGTACGTTCGATGCCATTATGTATGGAACTCGATTTCTTTTGCATGGCCACCACGGGCACGCTTGCAGAAGTCCAGACGCTGAACCCAATTTTCGACGGTTTTCAAGCATAAATTGGCCGATACTGCTGCAATTTCACGTTCGATATTCGTACGAAGTTCATCAATCGTCGCTGGCTTGTTGGCATAGACCATAGACTTGACGTAGCCCCACAGGAAATAGTCTAACGGCGTCAAATCGCACGACCGAGGCGGCCAAGCGACTGGACCATTTCGTGAGATAACACGTTCTCCAAACTTGGTTTCCAATAAATTGATTGTGACATTCGCTGTGTGGCTTGTGGCGCCGTCCTGTTGGAACCACATGTCCTCCAAGTCCATATCATCCAATTGGGGCCAAAAATAATCAGTTATCATTGAACGGTAGCGATCCCCATTCACAGTAACGTGCCGGTCTTGATCATCACGGAAGAAGTACGGCCCAATGACGCCGCCGGCCCATAAACCACACCAAACCGTAATTTTTTCGGGATGCAATGATGACTCATGGAGTACGTGTGGATTGCTGCCTGACCAATACCGCATATTTTGTTTATTGACGAAGCCATCCAGCCAGAAATGAGCCTCATCGCTGAAGATGATTTTTCGATGAAAATCCGAATCATTTTCAAGTTGTTGCTCAGCCCAATTCACGAACATACGACGCTTCTGGTGGTTAAGCGGCTTCAGTTCTTGCGTCAATTTAATCTTGTAAGGATGTAGGCCAAGATCTTTTCGCAAAATTCGCCACAACGACGTCACAGAGATGCCCAACGCTTGAGAACGACGTGTGAGAGACACATTTGGGCTTTCTGCAACTGAAGCCTCAGCGGCAGCAATATTCTCGACACTACGGGCACTTCTTTGTCTCACTGGCACGGGAACATTTTGTACTGTGCCTGTGGATTCAAATTTTTCCACTAGACGCTCAATTGTTGATCTGCTAGGACGATTATGACGACCATAAATTGGACGTAGCGCTCTTAACGTTGAGGCCACTGACTCCGAATTTCGGTAGTAAATTTTAATAATTTCGACTCATTGTTGGCTCGTATATCTTTCCATCATGAAATGGCAAACCTTACTGAAGAGAAATGTCAAAAAACCGCAAGAAAAATATGGCGTCGTTTGCTGTCCCTGTCGCTCTACTTTTGTAGCGCCCCTATTGAAAAACCCTTTAGTATCGCAGTGTTTTTACTCGTGACACTTTCTATTGAGGTTGAATTGTGTCCATGTTTCGAGCGCATGATTCCATGGACTCCGAGAACTTAATTCGGGGCCCGTATACTCCCGCCCCTGTGCCCGTGTGTGTTTTGGAACCCTCGGTGTACCATTTGATGGTTTTGTGCTCAAATTGATATACTTCGTCGCTTCATTCTCTTCTACTGCTCAGTTTTGTGTTGAAATTCTTTTTAAAGCAGTAGTTCTTGATTGTGTCGTCTCTAGGCCAGTCGAATAATGGGGTCTGTTATGGAGAGGGAGTCTCGCTCCTTGCTTGCGATGCTTTTACCCTTCCCCACTCCCTCTTTTACAATTCTAAGCATTGTTTCCTTTGCGACATTTTCTGGCACAATATGGAGGGGGAAGGCTCCAGGATCACCTCTATTGCAGCGGTGGGTCAGCTTCTCATTGCACCTGTAATGCAGATGCATGCCAGTCTCCCCATTCTTTCTAGAGTTTTCTTTGCTCCGCTTAGCTTGGTTCTTCCTGCCCAGGCTGCTGCCCCTAACTTAGGTTATGACGGGTCTGACCATCGTGAAGTATATCTATTTCAGCATTGCTGAGGGTGTGAATAAGAAATGCTTATGGATTCTGTCAATCCATTATTTGTCCAAAACAAGCCTCAATGCAACCAAGCTAAACAGTATTCTATGCAGAAGTGGTATCCTTTTAAAATATTTTTAACGTTTCTGGACTACTTTAGAACAATGATCCATTTTCGACCTTACTTTTCCTGGCTGGCTAATGACAGAGGAAATGTTGCAAATCGCTCAGAATAGCTATGGGACAGATGAGAGGTTTACGCGACTATATGCCACTAGAAAAATATTTCAGGGACGATTTTTATCATGGTCGACTCAAAAGTTTCCCAAAAAAAATTGTAGCCTATGTCATTTAAATAGGACTCCAGTGAACTCATTCTTGAATCCTTGCGCCACAAAATTCCTCCTTGCTTCAAACGATCTCCCTCAATACAAATCCTGTAACTTCAGGTCTATATCTCGACTTTTTCCTTACTCTTCATCGCACCAATTAGGGAGAACGTGAACCAATTTTGAATGATGCATAAGGCCAATACGTCTTTTATTTCCACTCCAGTGAGATACAGGTAAGAAAATATTTCTTGATATTGTGCACCCGAAGTACCGCGAAGGCCACAGCCCTCCTCCCAATCAAAAGGGTCTAGAACAATTTATACGCGTTGCCACTACTTCATCAAAAATCACAACACCACAAAATGCGTAATAAAAAAATTTGTGTACATCATGTGTAATACATGAGTGAATTAAAATATAAACGTATTTGGAAAGAAAGCCTCACGTAAACAGCATTTTAGAGCCTTATCTGTGAAGCAACACTGTTCGCAATAATATGCATCAGGTACTGTAACAGCAAAAATATTTTACTTAAGTCGATATTTGTTGATTTATCTAAACAGTGGCGTATGCAAGTAAACATAATCATTTCTGCCTGGATAGCTACCGCGAACGGTTGTTTGCTTATCGCAGCTGAACTAGGCGCACAAATATTTTTGTTTACCCTCAGCCGGATCATCTTTTTCAAATGAGAAATATTTGCAGTCCATGACGAGTGATGAACGTGTGGCACGGAATAGTTTAATATATTTGCATTTGTTTTTTTTTTTTTTTTTTGCACTTGTATGAGGTTTTATATAAACCTACTCGTGAATGTATCGGAAAAGCAGCAACTTGTTGTTTGAATTTTGTAAAAAGTTGAAGAGGTGTTCGTAAGGAGAGAGTACACTGTATCTAAAATCTTAGAGTCTCTCAGATTAGGTAAGTTTAGATAGACGAGTTAGTGTGGAGAGAGAGAATGCTCTACGCCGCACCCAGGCTAGTACAGATCCATTCTGATGCCCATTGAAAGAAATTTCTTGCTCTCGGAGTAATTTCATCATTCTCCTTAAGTTTGAAACCATCGTAGGCTAGGTTAGGTAATGGAGGAAGTGCCTAGTCGATGACTGTGCGTTCACCGAGATCCACTGGTCCATTGTATTCCCTTTTGAGTTGTAGTCTTTGTTCAAATCTCAGATTCTATTTGGGTGGTCTATCACAAAACCTTCTTTTGTTAAGTTTAATAGTTTTCTGTTGCACATGTGTCGGAGTCGCCGGTTATTGATATTAGGACACTCAGAGTGTAAGTGCCTGATGGTTTCCGTTTCTTTCGCATCCTGACAGCTCCTATAGTAGTCTGGCGAGTTGATCCCGAGGAGTCTGGTGGTCATAGTGCCTATGACACAATGTCCCGTCAGTAGACCTATTAGAATGCGAGTATATTTTTTGTGCATAGCCAGGAGAAACCACCTTGAAGCTTTGGTGAACCTACAGATATCCTTGACAAGTAGTTCGCTTAGTTTTTCGATATCAACCGTGGAAGAACCGTCTTTCAACGAATGTGTTTCTAAGGTGACTGAGGTCTGTACAGTTTCAACATTAGGGCGTTGCTCTACAGGTAGCCCTTTGAGCACCTGCTGTTCACTACCGCGACCTTCGTGCAGGACCCCATGCCGTGTGACAAGAACACTAAGCTCTTACCGAAAGCACTTCTCAAGCCTCGTATTTACTTCTATGGCCGCCTAGCTGCCGATGGAAAAGGTTATTTCGTCGTTCTCGATTTCTTGACATCTGTTCGGCTAATTTTCTAAGGACACTTCTGGTCGCAGATTTCTTTTAGGATAAGTGAAGTGGATATGAAATCGACAACCAATGAAGAACCAAATTTCACCAAATCTGAACTGCTCAAGAACTACCATACAATTTTAAAGTGGTTGTGCACCTAGAATTGGGTAAGATGATGCTGAGTGCATAATCATTAAGAAATAGTGGGTAATGAGCTAGACACTTATGTACAAGGGGCAATCACAAAAAAGTAGCTACCACATTAACGAATGAGTTTATAAGAACACATAGCGTATTTAAAGATTTATGTCTTCACAATCCTGCCTAAACTAACCTCAACTAATCTGATGACAATTCGTCAACATCAACGTGACGTTCTTTCTTCAGTTTTGGGATGAAAAGCATATGGAAACTACATATATGGGCAACATGGGAATCACTAAGGATCTATGCAGGCGTCTTTTTTAAAAAAAATGGGGAACCAAGTACTTTCTCTATCAATGCCCTGCTTTTAAGAGGATAAGGTACTTCCGTACGTCCATGTTGCATGAACCAAAGAAATTGCCTAAGCGTCTTTCTGCGAAACAGGGACAATGATTTATTATCGTGTTTGAATGGGGTACACTGAACTTTACCGCTCACACTTACTACATTTGCATTTATCATGCATCGAGGTGAAGGTGACAATACCATAGATCAGTCCTTAAAAGAAAATCCCAACGTCGCTGATTAGAGCTCCTAAGATCAGCGGAAGATAATTTGTCCGACAAAAAAAAAACTCAAAGATTAGTTAATGTATGTATGTACATCTTAGGACTCCGGAATAACACTATAATGCTCCTCTATGAGAAGCTTTCGAATCTTTCGACAATAGCTCCATCATCATTTTTCGCACTCTTTCAAAAGTTTCAGGGCTCAACCTGCTCAAAGGCAAAATAATTTACATCCCAGTGAAAACGTAAATATGCAAGCAACATTCCATTCTACTGAGAGGATAGATGTTTAACTTTTTGCAATAGGAACTGCCAATTCCAAACACTACATCGAAGTACACCCATACCTCGCTATACAGCCTTTCGAAACAACGGCCTATTTTTTTTTAAACTTGTTTCCGCTTTACGGCCAATATTTTTCGTTACAATGGTCAAAAAAAAATAACATTCCCTTAAATGTTCTCACAATACAGGAATATATGCGTGGGTTTGTACGGCCTGATTTTGTGGAACGTATCTAGGCCGTTAACCGAGGTATGAGTGTATCATATTGAACCATGTAGTATGTGCGATACTATTTTTATTTAAAATTCACCAATAAATCTATCAGTCAATCGTTGTTTTTATACTGGCAAATTGTATAACATTTCGTCAATTTCTGCTGTAAACAACAAAACAATCCGCAATTGAATAATGTTCTAAAAATAAAATAAAAATACCTGAGTCAGATACATTTTGTTTTTAATATTCACTAACCAAAGACTTTGGGGTAGAATACTAAAAAAGGAATGGCGCTTATGGACACGCCATAGCACAAGTCCAATTTTTCTGAAATTTCCGTACTAGTTTTTGCCAAATTGATTAATGTTTGCGATTAAAAATGTCCCAGGTAGATACATATTTTTTTTTTTGCATTCACTAAAAATGATGGACGCTTATGGACATGAAAATTTTTTTTTTATTATAAAATTTCTGTGACCGGTGCCACACCAAAAATGTTTAGTATACGAGTTAACTCTGAAAATCCAATCATCACGTGTCGTACGTAGAAAAATGAATAATCAATTTCCCAGTAATATGGCTTGATGTCATTCACGTATTTTTGTCATTTAAATCAAATCAAATATCTAGGAGAAATTTACAGATTAAAAACCGTTTTGGAGTCCGCATCATGTCACTCATTGCAAACAATTGAATTTTTAGACCAAAAATAAGCCACTGACCCATTTTTAACGTGAATTGTCCGGTACATACATATGTAAATGCGATTATACAAATATTTTCAATACCCGTCTTACCCAAGATAGGGCTAGAATTCAGCGTTAAATGTCGAAGGTGGCAGGTCTAAATTGAGGTGAAAGATCTTTAAGTTGGAGTTTAATTCCGAATTTTTATAGACCCACAACTGAATGTTCACATCCATCCATCCATGACAGGATGCCAACTCAATCACCTTAACAACCATTGTTTATGCTGCAAGAAATGTTTAAGGACAGTTTCCATAGTCGCCACTGTTTGCATCGTAAGTAAGTTGGGCTGCTCACAGTGGTCCAGATCAAAGAAAAAAAAAACGAAAACGACCTTTTATGGCACCATCGCTCGCCAGGAAACGACACATCTCTGTGAAGCACAATTTGCAAATTGGGCTAAGTTTTCCTTTCACTTCTGGAGCTTAGCTGTAAGACATTTTCTTTATCTGCTCGATAGCATGCACATACAGCGACAAACAGTTTTCTTTATAGAAAATTCCGAGCAAACCACCAATCTCCAGTTCATCCAGCTCATCAATCACGCTAACGTTTCTCTACCGAACATTTTTGCCCATGTGACTTGTTTAGGGACGGTCGCAACCTCCAACTATATTCAAGCGCAAAATTAACAAAACATCCTACTCTCAGCTCCTGAGAATTTAGTTCAGCACTATCTTAGCTAGGAAGAGGCCACACGGAGGTACACTTGAAAAAGGTGTGTGATCTCCTCTTATGTGAAATCTAGTTATAAAGAACTACTTCCGGAACTGCAGGATGAAGAATGTAGTGTGGTTGGGTACACGGATGATGCTACCATTTCTGTGTTTGGTGAGTTCCTTCAGGCACTGTTGCTTACACTCCATCCAGTGCCAATTTTGGAGGTAGGTACCCCTTGCTCGTGGAATTATACCCAAAGCACTCTTCTAATGCCCCAGGGTTTCGAACTATTTTGAAGCCTTAATGAACCTCCAGATATCCCTGATAAATAGTTCTTCGGTATCCTGAAAAAAGTGCCTTCCAAAAGATTTATGTCTGAGGTGACAAAGACCTCGGCAGTAGCAGAGGAAGTGGGTTGCGTCCTCATTAACTTACTCGACTCCGCAACGTAAATGTCGTCCTGTAATTACTCGTACAAGGATGGAGAGAGTTTTCCTGTACTTCTCCATGAGAGTTAGTTCTGGCACTGTTATACCTTAGTTCCTAGTTATTTTACAGGAGTCTAAAGAACTCCATCTTCCATTCGCTTCCGCTAGAATTCTGATCCATGCTTCATGCTTGAGTTTACATGGCAGGACTTTTACTGACTGATCAGCCTGCTCTAGGTCTAGCATAGATCCTTTCCTTGCCAATTCATCAGCTTTCTCATTCCCTGATATTCTCTCATCTCCACGGACTCAGCATAGTTTTACCTCATTCTGTGCAGCATGAGCACTTAACCCTTCGCGCCACCACTTCACAAGCTTCGATTTTACTTCAATAGCAGAACTCGCTTTTAGTGCTGACTGGCTGTCCATCAAAAAGATGATATCATCAGATGGTACTCGTATTACCTTCATCGCAGTCTCACGGGCAGTAATTGTCACTGCTAGGACCTTCGTGTAAGTTTGTCTGAAAATATACCTGCACCCATGCCAATGTCCATTTTGGACCCATCAGTGTGGCTTTGGTTCGCGTACTTGTTATTGTTCCCTTTGTCCATTCTTCTCTGCTTGGCCTAAGTGTTAATCTGTTTTAAGCCGAGCTGCTCCTCTATTTTAAGGTATTAAAAATTACATGCATAATTTCATCTACGCTAAATTGACTCATGCTCTCGTAGAGCGAAAATACGGCCGAACTTGGTAGAAAATCCCGTGTAGCACTCTACTCCCGCAAACATTTCGTAGATATCAAATGTATCTTTAAGCCAAAAATCATGCACTGGCTTTACACAGCTATAGGAAGATCGGTCTTCACCTATGACCCATTGGTTTGAAGACCAGTTTGAAAAACATATTCAGCGTAAAAATTGTCGAGAAAGACCAGCGTTACGGGGGCGCTAAACTTTTCCAGCTGCTGCACTCTAAACTATGGTTGCTGCGAATACATATTTCTGGCTCGCAGCAATCCACCAATAAAGTGATGAGTTTAACAGTCAACGAGGCAAAAACAAAGTACACGCCCTCAAGAAACAATGACATCCAATTCTAAGGTGTATCGGACAGGACTACATTGACCTAGTCACAAGGGTTCAAATGTAATGACTTGACCAGCGTTCTGGCCCGGGAAACCTTCGAATCTACCCTGGAGCGACTACTCAGGTGGTGTTTCAGCACCTATTTTTTGCTTAACTCAATGTCCCATATGATTCTGACATAACGCAACAAAGTGAGCATGCGTCACAGATGTCGTGACAAATTATTACGTAGAGGAGAAAATAAAAAAAGTCATATTGAAATTTTTAACATTTTTAGAACTAACAGTTTGCCAGTTAGCGCAAAATGCTAATAACAATATAAATCAACAAACACTTGTACATTTGTCATGTCAAACTTACATTCTTTGAATTTAAACTGCAAACAAAATTCGAATTTTCCCATACCTCAAAGTTTTCTGATAAAATCCCTTTGCTATTCCACCACCAACCATGAATCTATTCTATTATAGTGAGGTTCAGTATTAGAATTATAAACCGCACTCAGCTGTGAGATGGAAATTTTCCACTCTGTGAATTGCAAAGCAACAAACCAAAATAATTGTTCTCATTTAGCAGATGAGTTCTAATTAAATGAAGGCTCCAAGTCCATCACCGTTGCTACAATGACTACGCTTCTTAACCGTGTGTAATATCGAATTATACTTCACAGATACGATAAATTTCAATTTTTCAAAATGTAATTATCGACTGCGTAGTTTATTTTTTTTTTTTTTTTTTTCGAAAATGTACGATAATTTTAATTAAATAATCATTTAATTACATGTTATAGAAGCATATGCACAGTTATTACACTTAGTTTAGTATAAATGGATAAATTAAATCCATCTGCATGCTAATTGATAAGCTGTCACCACACCAAACCGCTTTTTAATTGCATTCTCAACAGAAATGAGTACAAGAAGACTTTTGCGATGTTTTTTTTTTTTTTAGTATCTGGATAGCAAAGGCAATAAACATAGAGTTGCCTATTGATAACATAAATAAACGTAGTAAAAGAAACATTCAGGTTTATGGTAGACTGGCACGTGCAGCAAGTTAAGCGGCAATGTTTTGCAATAAACCGAGGGCAACAGAAATTTTAAATTCGATTAGAGGGTGGCGTAGCTGGTACACGGCTCAGGCGCTGTGGTTTTATTAAGAAGCCTACTTTAATGCCCGTCATTTGTGGTCTAAAGTGTGGATGACAGTGAGAGACAACTTTATTGCCAAGAGTACTATTTGCTTTTCAATGAAAAAAAAAGTGGGGAGAATGATTGTTTTGCATTTTTTTCGCACGCGCTGTCTATGTTTTGTTTTTGTGTCAATGAGTATTCCTGACGATTTTGTTGGAAAGTGCGAAGGTGGGTTAACTGACCAGACAGGAAACGTCCGATCAAATGAATTATTTGACTATCAGTCGACGATTTAAAACGTCCGAAATGGTTGATAGCTTTTTGACTGCTGGACTGCGTTCTGCATTACGTTAAAGTCTTCGCGACAAAACCAGAATCGATAGGCTGAGAAATTCTTCATTGCTTAGGCAATTAGGGGCTTAACTCTTGTTGTTGAAATTTTGCACACTTCTTCAAAATAACATTATCTAGAACCTGAACGAAGGATTTTAATTTTTTTTTTATCACAACTTATTTTATGAGGCAATATGTAGTGAAAATTTGACCAAAAAATGGGTTTTTTTTTGTTCACAACTCCGCCAAAAATTCTAATTTCAAGCTTTTGTTTTTTCCTTCGTTCAAGTTCAAGTTTTATATATCTACTAACAGAAAAAAATTGTTTTTTTAATTTCGGATGAACCAGTCATGAGTTATCCTGACTACGCCGGGAGAACTTTTTTTTTTCAAGGTCAAGCAAAATGTGGTCCCAATGGCTGAATTTTCCAAATTTTTAAACAAAAATTTCACAAAGTACTTGCTAAATATATATCTTTAATATGGTAAATTGTTTGAATGAAATATTTCATTTGATATATTTAAAAAAAATCAGTAAAAATACGCATTTTTTCAGCCCTCGAAACCCACCTAAGAAAGCAAGTTAGTGTATCGTTCTATGCCTATAATAAAACATTTGGCAAAAAATGCGGGCTCCAGCAGAAGATGACCCTATGGATGTACATTGCCGTTGTGGGTCCTATTCTTACTTTAGGTGCCCTGCCCTGAGTAAGAAATACAATATCGATGAGTTCAAAAAAGTACAGAGATCGCCGTGTGTAGGTCGTACGGAAGCATCGAGGTTTTGTTCTACGAATGCTCTAATACTGTACCTGATTCCTCTGGAACTTCAGATAAAAGACACAGCTACATGAAGCGCGGTTCGACTAAAGGAATCTGGGTACTGGACTGCGAAGCCATACGGTCACTGCAAGATCCTGGAAAGAACTTCAATCGATTTGGTCGGGTCTTCGACCGATTAAATGACACCCACCCTCAATTTTAGCAAATTGTTCCCTGTTAAATTTCTCACCAGAAAAGAATGGAAGAATGTCTACGTTATCAATGACTATGATATTAGTATATATGTATGTATAAAGACGGTTCCAAGATGGACTGCAGAGTCGGCGCAGCCATCTTCTTTAAGCAATTAAACACATCAAAGTCTTCTCGTCCCCCAGACTCTGCTAGTGTTTTCGCGGAGCTTCTCGCGATTCGGGAAGACAGCCGCTTGCTGAACAATCTTCAAACATCCAATCGTAGCATCGCTATTTTCTCGAATAGCTAAGCCGCTATTGAAGCCATTGATGCGGTTACCACGTACCCACTCTATAAATACACTCATCTGGGTCCCAGGTCACATCAATCATGAGGGCAATGAGCGTGCCGACGAGCTGGTTAGGAGAGGACCGGCCCTTAATATAGGTAGTTCTCTAGCGGAAAGTGTCGAGCACTGTTAAGAGCTATATATGTACATCTTCACTTCTTCCAGCCTGCCAAGCATGGGTGGAATGGGCTGACCAGCTGCACCATTTCAAGAAAGACATGGGCTTATTACAACAAACCTAAGTCAAAAGAGCTACTTGGTAAATCAAGACCAGATATTGCCAGAAACCCAATAATGAGTACTGGCCAACAAATTAATGACGCTTGACAATGAATGAGCAGTGCGGCTTTTTCGCGACTAGGTAGAAGCACCATCGACCAGCTACTCACTTTCAGAATGGTACTTGAGAAGGCCTGGGAGTATGCCAAACCTATCTACAGTTATTGTGTGAATTTGGAGAAAGCGGATAATAGGTTCCCTCGAGGTTAACTCTAGAACTTACTGCAGGAGTATTGGATAGATAAGGATAAGTTCTCTGCTTTTCGCTGATGACTTGGTAATCCTGGGGTCCACCCAGACTGAACTTCAGCTTCGAAGAATAATATCGCGGATAGTGGAAAAGCGGATCATGGGAAAATGAATGAATGAATGACAATGGAAATTTATTTAGAGTGAGCAGTAGACATAGTGGAAAACAGAAAATGCGCCTCATAAATATGTAAACCAAATTATAACTACATATTTATTTATTTATTTCATCAATCAGAATCAACAGCGATGTTGTTTACCACATTTATGACATGACTGATTGATTGGTTGTTTTGCATAATTATGTTGAAACCGAATAGCGCTTGAAAATCATAATAACAAAAACAATACCAGCTGATTGCACAAACAACAAATGACCAACATTTATGACAAGGCCACAAACAATTGCTCCTAACTACTACAAACGCTGAATCTACACGAAAGGAAACGACTCAAACAACTGTATCGATACTGAAATATTGTGGTCCCCAATTCCCAGTTCTCGAGAAATTCAGGAACTGATTTATTTGTAGTTAAGGACCAACAATTGTGATGTACATTCTTCATTAGTATCTAGGACATCTACTTCTTATAATTGCAATCGCAATTGTGTTTGAGTTTGTACATACAATTTTGTTTTATGCAAATTTGCGGAAGCATATTTCAGCGTAAAATGGGTGATTCACTGTGAATTTCCAATTATTCACAGCCTGCACTAGTATGAGTATTGTGTGTTTTTGGTAAATACTGAACTTTAAATGGAATTCTAACCTCTTTGATGATTTTCTTAAATACGCGCCAATTGTTTTAAAGAAATTCCGGTGGAGAGTTGAGAAGCTTTTTCATGATAATTAACTCTCGGAGGTTTGTCATTCCCCGACGGGAGGTGGTGCCGCGAAAAAATGTTCAGTGGACATGGCTGCAGCTTAAACCCATTCCTCTCGCACAGCAATCTAACGCACTAACCACTAAGTCACGGCGGCCACGATACATTCTTTTATATTATGGAAAATGTCTAAGTATCTTAACACTCCTTTAGTCGCGGAGTCCACGACGTAGTGCTTAGAAAAATGCGTCAGCTTAAATAGATACAAAGCAGTAGGGCATGTTGAAGAGTAGATGCAATGCTGGTCAAAACAGCACAGAGAGTTATACAGCGAAGAAGGCACAAAAATCCCAATTTTTTCGGCAAAAATCGTAAACTTCGATAACGATATCGCCTTAAACGGTTGGAAGAGGTGGAGTAGGCTAGCAATTCGATATGAGCTTTCGTCTGACACTTACGAGGTAGGCTCATAAACAGTAGGAAGAAGATGGAAACGGTCACCATATGCCGCACATTAAATACCTAGGTGTCATCAAAGGCATAACTGCTTCCTTCAAGGAGCAACTAAAGAACGTACTTGAGTGGTATTTACAGCTGCAAAGAAAAGGCATAGGAGAGTCAATATACAGTCAAATACCATTTCTGGCAAGAGTGGTTCCATCAATAATCCCTTGCGCTGCACCAACCTGGACAAGGTTCGTAAGGATATGTAGGCAACACTTACAACTGTTCGTTACAAAACTGCCAACTAAAGTAACAAACACCAACTAAAGTAACAAACACCAACTAAAGTAATCCACTGGATATATACGGCGGTGGTGAGGCCGCTGGACAAAAAGATCAACAGCAGCCTGCTTGAAAAGGTACAAAGGGGATCATGCATCTGCATAACGGGTGCTTTGAGCACAACCTCCACTGCTGCACTGGAGGTAATGCTCAATCTGCTTCCTGTTGATATCTTTGGAAAGCAAATGGCAGTCAAAGCAGCATTTAGGCTCAGAGAATCCTCCCAACTGATCAGCACAGCAATGGGCCACTCTAGGATCCTCAAGGGCAACCATACTATTCCTAGTAAAACGGACTACGTTGTACCCTATATTGACTTCAACGTTAGGTATAAGACTCGGATTCGTAGCAGAAGCTCTTGGAATCTGGCTGGAGTCTTCTCCAATGCACCTGGCTAGTTGTGTTTCAAGCGGAAATCACGGCAGTTTGCGAAGCTGCGACTTAACTTTCAATTAACACGATAGATTGTAGGGCTATTCTACTATTCATAGATAGTCAGGCAGATATTAAAGCCTTGGAATCGCCGACAATACGATCAAAGTTGGTAACGCAATGCCGCAGATCTCTCAACGAGAGTGCAGATAGGTGCGACGTAACCCTGTGCTGAGTCCCGGGACACAGGGACGTTCCAAGCAACTGCAGAGCGGACGAGCTGGCAAAAGAGGGTGCAGGACGGCATTTCCCCGAAAGCCTGGAGAACCCCCTGCGCCTCATGCCAAGAAACTGGCAAGCCATAGGTGGAACAACATCAGCACTTGTCGCCTGTCAAAACAAATCTAGCCTAACCTGGATTTAAAGAAGAGGGAGAGACTTTTATCCGCAAACCGGAGATATCTAGGTTCACTGATAGGGGTCCTTACCGAACATTGCTTGATAGGTAGGCATGCACTTAGACTTGGGGTCGCCTCCAACAATTTCTGTAAAAGCTGCAGGGACGAGGAGGAAGAGGAAACTACGATCCACCTACTGTGTACATGTCCTGCTCTTGCGACACTAAGAAGAAGAACCCTCGGGGACATCCAGAAGATTAGAAATCTTAGGGTTAACACCGCTACGGTTGCCCACCTTCGTTGTACTTATGCTGCATATTCGCTGTGGTATCACTATGGGCGAATCTGGTCCCTGCCTGAGCGGGGACAGCCACTTAACCTAACCTAACCTAACCTAACCTAACAACAACGCAAATATTACGCAAATCATAGAAGGTGCCATCCGGCAGACAGCTGAAATGCCTCTGAGGAAGGTGGCTGGAATTGCCGAATAATACCTCAAATGTTCGTCTAATATGCCATGGATGCTTCCGCTCATGACATAATGACGACTCGCATTGCCAACAACGCGTAGAGTGAATCAAAAATGCCAGTGAATAGAAAACTGCAAACCATTAGAAACAGTCTTAGAGGAGCGATTATTTTCACAAATAATAAAAAAAATCCTGAAGTGCGTACAGTTTGCTGTCCATTGGATAATGCGACTGCTGTCACCCTGATACCTACATACTTCCTTTACTCAAATGACTGCATTTATTATCTGTGAATTCAATTTATATTTTACTGAATCAAACTTGTCACGAGCGCTATGAGTAGCAGTACGTGAAATAAATTTTACAAGTGAATCATTACATCGATCAAAATAGACAATTTATGACTTGATTGAGTTATAAATTGTTAGCAGTCAATACGTCTAGTTTTCCGGTGTAAAGACGTTGAAGGACATGTTGATACTTCTTACACTTCTGTTTTGGTTTACGAGATTATTTCCATTGTGTTTTCGTTTCACGTTTCACTATCAAAATCCTTAAAACCCACTAAAAGCTTCGAAGAAGTTTGTCTATTCCATGTCCGGTCATGGGATTTCTTTGGATTTAAAGTAAACATCGACGTAAATTGGTTTCCATTACATCACGTACAAGAATTCATTTTGAAGACTAAGGGGATGTGATGCCTTTTAAAAGTTATTTCGTTTTGCTTTAAATCAAACAAAAGACTAATAGTCTTTAAAATAATTAAACTGAGATATACGAGTTTTTTGCAAGTGAACTTTGTTAAGTTAATTACGTTCATTAAAAAGTTTTCGCAATTGAGTAATTTTTACTAGGTGACGGTTTATCAGCAATGACTTTGGAAATAATTACCTTAGTCCAATGGAACGTTAAACGCATTTTTTATAATGAGTTGAATAAATATAGTTTTTTCTGACAAAGAGGAAGAAAGAAAGTTCGTTTAATCATACCCACTCAATGAGTGATAGTCTATTGGCTATAGTTCGTCAATAATCGAAATAGTCCTTTGCTGTGTCCAGGTTCAGAGATTAAATGAAATATAATTTTTTTTTTTTTTTCGATTAAATATCTTTAACTAGGAAAGCACTGCAGAAAGCACACACGAAAAGAATTTATGTTGGGTTTTGAAATAAAAGGTCTTAAAGTGATTTGTGTGTCCACTGTTTGGCAACGATAAAGTCGTCTGACTCTACAATGGTTTAAATGTTAAACAAAGTTCAAATTATTTATCTAAGTTAGCACACGTATGTAATATGTCTTAACATTACTTACACGTATATTTTAGGTGAATATGAATCGTGTGCCGATTCAATAAGAGGTGTGCTACAATAACTAGGTTACGTTAGGTGGCTGCCCCCGCTCAGACAGGGATGCACTTAGACCAGATTGGCCCATTTTGATACCATGGTGATGAACCGACTTACCAGCACCAGGATACATCGGGATGGGCAACCGTGACGGTATTAATCCTAAGAATTTAACATTTTCGTCCCAGAGATAAAATTTCTTATCTTCTGGATCTCGAGTTCGGCTAGATCGTTAAGATCATCGTAGATGGGCAGGATGGGCGTTGCAAGGGCAGGACACGTGCACATCTAGGTCAGTCACAACACCCTACAATCACTTCCCAGGCACAACAACGTCAAGCTTGGTTGGGTGCCCAGCCACCAGGGCATTGCAGGCAATGCAGCTGCGGTTGGGTCGATTCGGGTTCCGCGCTCTTAGGATCGGAAACTTTCTGGGGCGCTAATTGGGCTACCGCCAGAGCTTTGTTAAACAATTGGGAACAACTTCGCCTATCCCTAGGCTTAGGTAGTCCTAGAAACTTTTCCTTTTCTCTTTTCCTACAAGGAAATTCTAAAACTTGACAAGAACAACTTGAGAAAGCTAAAGGACTTCTTTACCGGCCATTGCAACCTAAGATATCACCTCAACAAACAAAACCTTTGTTCAGTTACAGAGTGTCGGTTATGTTTGGAAGAGGAGGAAACCTCTGAGCACATTCTCTTTACATGTCCGGCACTATACTGGCTACGTGGAAGGATCTTTCATAGGGAGTTATTTTCCTTAGCGGTGTTCAGGAACTTGGCTTCTAATGACATACTCACCTTCATCAGGAAGGTAGTTGATCTATTAGGCAATATCAGTCATGAGGGCAGGTCAATAAAAAAAAACCAATAAATTGCTAAATAAGTTCATCGATTTTAAGACTCGTTTTAAACGCAGCAATTATGTGTGAAATACCATGCCTCTCTTGCCTTCTTCGACATGACAGTATGCTCCTTTGCAAATTTCCCATCATATTTTGACATAGTTTGTGCTCTGCTTTTGCAACACTTGGTCTAATGTTGCCCTTAATCTCCTCTTTGAAAGAAGACACAACACGATCAGAGGAAGACAAAATTCACACCATACGCGAGTGTCCAAGCCTCATTAGAACCAGAAAGACAGTCCTCGGCAAACAATGTATCAATGACCTGCGCGAATTACCAATGTTGCCATCAATAATTCGCAATTAATAAATTCTGGATTCCAATAAAATTAAGGAGGCCCCGAACTAATAACTAATCCTATCTCATAGTAGATCTAAAGGGATCAAAGTGAGGTGACGGTTCTTCTGTCAGTTAATGTTAAGAAAGTCACTAATGATGTGACAGTGACACCTGTGGCCTACGTTATCATCCATAGAACTACATACATATGTGAGGTGGATGATCAGCAGGACCAATCCAAAACTCGGTAAAAATTAAAAATATCATGGATACACTCTTCCTGACACATCCGAGTAGAGAGCAGATTTCTCCCTAAGAAACAAGAAGAAGACTCACTGACATCCGCCGAAGCTCCATAAAAAATAAAGAGGCCGCTGAACCAGCTGGGATACCAGCAAACGCGATTGCCAAAACCTCCCCTTGACTTCTGCGTAACATTAACAACTGCTGGTTTTCTACAAGGATTGGAAAAAGCAACGGAGCTAGATAAAAGAAAAGGAAACCCGGTTATCTCAGTTTTAGCTGGGCAACAAGAGGAAGTCCCGGGTAGCAATCTCCGATAAAACAGTGTCAGCACCAGTCGTTCTTGTAGTCATCGAACCCCTACCAGTAGAGAGAAAGTACATTCACGAGAGAAATACAAAAGTTGGAAAGAAGAAAGAACAACAATGGCGGAAGCCATGCAAAGTTGGTGTCAACAAATTAGTGGAAGTTATACTGCGAAGCTAATTGGAAGCACTCTCTCTTCGCACAAAAAAGACGGACAAGTGCGAGGAGGACTCGCGCTCTGAGGGTACAGTACGTAGCATAGTAATTCCTCATAATTAGAATTCATTGATTTTAAGGCCGCGTATGACAGCATCTTTAGAGACGAGTTACTCGTATACAGAGCAATGTCTGGCAAAATCCTCCGTGTGTGCAGGTTGACGATGGAGAATGCACCCTGCTCCATCAAGATTGGTCAAGACCTCACTGAGACCTTTGATGTCAAAAAAGGTCTTCAACATCTTTCTTAGAGAATAGTGCAAAACTCATATCCCAACACAAGAGGCACAATCTTTCAAAAGTCCGTCCAACTACCCGCATACGCCGACGACGTTCGTGAGTTTTGAGGGTGAAGCGGCGAAGATGGGTTTAGCTTGGCAGATGAGGGCAGGAACAAGTATGTATCAATATGTCGTCAACAAGAAATGCCACTCATCACCGACGTCTCACTGACGAGGAGATACAACGACGAACTGTACGGGCATAGGCTGTACAACGACGTGAAGGTCCAACGACTGAGGTGGTCAGGTCATGAAGAGCGGATGGACACCAATGCTCCGGTACGGAAAATCTTCAAATCCACTACCGAGTGACGTCGCAGTAGAGGAAGACCTCGACTACGGTAGCGCACGCAAGTTGGCGTACAAAACTGGAGGCAGCTGGCTAAAGATCGAACTAGCTGGAGGCGCTTGTTGGTTGAGGCTCAGATCCCGGACTGTACCTAGCGCCATGTTAAGTAATTAAAAATAAATAATTTTCGGATTTCTTCGTTTACTTGTGCTATGAGACCTTCCCTCATGTCAGATTTCCAGTTTCTAGACCAACGGGTCAAGTGGTCGCCGTGGGTCAGTGGTTAGTGCGTTGGACTGCTGACCAAGAGGCGTGGGTTTAAGCCCCAGCCAGGCATACCGAACATTTTTCGCGGCACCACCTCTCGTCGGGAAATGACAAGCCTCCGGGAGTACAATCTGTCATGAAAGAGCTTCTCAATTCGCCGCCCAGAGTCGGCAATAAATTGTAGGTCCCTTTCAGTCGTGCGAACAATACAACACGCACAACATGCATGGTTGTTAGAAGCTAGGCCTTGGCTCATCCCGAGCTGTCGCGCTCATAGATTTCGATGCGTGCAGCAGTATCTTATTACGACTTTTTGAATTCACAGAGCTCAGATACCGCAGTATTTCGTATTAATTTCAGCTTGATACCACAAGCCTGTCCTTAGAAAAAGGGTCTTAATGGACAGACAGATAGATGGAACACAAAGTAATCCTATAAGGGTTCCGTTTTCTCAATGTTAGCCGCGGAACCTTAAAAAGGAAATCAGTCTGAACAGATGCCACCATTAATCATAAATAAATGGTTTAACACATCATTAACTTACATCGTAGCAGAACAAAATTTTGATTAAAATTGAATCCCAGTACATACACATACCTACTGTGTATGGAATGCTCTTGGAACATGCGAAGCACTTGACTGTTTTCCTATTGAATTTGGAAATATCGCATATACACAGCCCTGGAGAAAATTGTGAAAATTTTGAAATGTGAGTACTCTCGTTGATAGAAGGTACAAACTTTCCCCATCTTGTGCTGCTTTAAAACCTCCCAACCATTTTTCGTCAGACGGTTTTGAAATTCGAGGTGCTGCTGATTAAAGACTCCGATTACCACATGACAAACAAATTCGCCACGGCAGTCAAACAATAAATTATTTAAAAAAAAAAAACACTAATTTATTTCAAAATATAGAAGTAAAAAAAATAATTAAGCAAAGTTATAAATTTGCTATTCCTCCGCGTCTTTAATGCGAGTCATGTGATTGTAGTTATTAACCTTAATAAGAACTCAAATAGAATAGGTTTGCTCAAGCAATTATTTCCTTTCGTTTCGTACCCGTTATTGCCAAAAAAAAAGCGAAGAACAGAACGAAGTTATCACCCGCACAGGCGACAAGAAAGGTGTGTCCAGATTCCAATTGTATTGTTTACACAAGATTTGAAAATCGAATTCTCCTTTATCTGGGGATGAAATACGCATTTCTATGGGCGTTTTGTTTTGTATTTGTTCGAAACAACCCCCGCACTCTGTGTGGGCCATCCGAATTAACCTATTGAAAAGAAAATTGTGGGGTTAAGTAACGTGCTCAGTAGGTTGAGTTGAATTAATTACTCAATAAATGGAATAGGCAGGAATCTTGTACACACACATACACCCACGTTGCCTGCTCCTCTTTCATTTGTTGTCGGATGCATGAAATGAAGACACGGGTTAATCTACATGTTGGTTGATCTCACATGTACGATGCGATTAATTAACCAGAAACCATCATCGGAGGACAAATTAATGGATGTTTTAGGGAAAAATGCAAAATAATTGTTCCACAGATGGGTGGCATCTGCGGCAGGTACTGCCGGAGAATCAAATTGGAGGTGTTAATTTCCGTATTGTTTTTCGCCGAAAAAAAAGGGTAACCGGTTACGAATATCACTTTGAGATTGATTAATGAATTCATTATAGGCTTGGTGAGTCAAATAAAAGAACCGTATTTTATGGATGAGAAGCGCAGAATATTATTCTCACGCAAGATAGTTTCTTGGAATTCCTTGGTCACAGCTTAATTAAATTCGCCAATGATTTAGGAGATTTAACTTAAATCGAACATGCCCCTTTAACTGATTGACATTTGTTAACCATAAAAAGTGTATTCGTCAATTTGATTGTGTCCAACACTAGCACTTGGCCTTTTAACCCTTTTACTGCTGATTGACATCATTTGACTTCAATTAGAAAATTGACATTTTATCGAATAATCCAATCAGGACAGCGCGATTGTATCAAACTGTTTGACAATGTTGATACATCGACGTAGTTTAAAGTTTTGTTGAGTCAAGTGTGTTTGTATAACAAACTTTTTTCACCACATGTTAACCTGTTGTTTGAGTCCAATGGGTAAGGAAAATAATTGCGGTTGCACGGCTCAACTCGTCGGACGGGGTGGTTCTTGTCAACCCCACCTTGCACCACCTGCTCAGCACATACAATCTCGTGCCAAGTAAAGAAAACAACTAGCTGGTAGAAAGTCCCTAATTCCCTACGTCAGACCACGGACGAACCAAAAAGATAGTAGAAGACGAAATATGAAACGAAAAGAATCTACATATGTCCAAGGACCTATGCCAATGCCCTGGAGAAAGACGGAAATGAGACTCGCGAAACTTACCTAACTAAACCTAAGCTAAACCTAAACTACTCTAACAAGCCCTACAACTACGCCTTACCTGTCTTAACACTAACCTCACTTAACCCTACGCGCACCGTCCCTTTCCGTGTCTCTCCGAGGCAAAGGTTCGTCAAGAACCTGAAGCATGCCAGATGTTGTTGGCAAAGGTTGGCCAGCCCACCCTCGATGCCTTTCTCCGATTCCATAGGAGATAGCCCCTCAAAGACCTTCCGGTCACAACCTTAAACGTTGCGTAGCGAAACGTTCGTCGTCAAGTCCTTGTTCGTCATCGTACGTCTTATCCTGTCATTCCCACAGAAGTACGGCCTTCCCGAGTCCCCTCACACACCTGCCGCGGAGAAATTAAATACTCATGTTGACACAGAAGCATTCAACAACACGAAATAAAAATTAAATATTTTCTTGAGAAGGCTATAAAAAATGTAAGCTCTGTATTTGAAAATATAAAACTGTTCGTATTAAACAATTAAGGCCTGGCGTGGGTGAAGGTGAAGGTGAAGGTTCACGACGATAACCTAATCCTCGTTCTTTCTTCCAGTGCCAAGTAGCTAGAGACAGTTCTCGATGCCAAACTTAAATGAAAAGTATACAACCAGAAGGGAAGACATGTAAAGAAAAAGAGGCCTCGTTCGAAAGTAATGCTGGGGAAGGACACAGCAGGCAAAGGAACATCAGTATAATAACGTCACCTGAATGCAAGAACTAGGTAACTCGATTTATGTACGAGTATATGATTCACATGCTAATACCATAGAATTTTTTTCCTGTGCTAGGGGTTGTCGTTAAGAAGAAAAAGGCATTATTGTTGTATAATATTAGCTTTGTTCAAAGAGGCAAAGTACAAAAATTTGTCTGTCCGAAACTGTTCTGCTTTGTGTTTAATGAGGTTGTTCCGAACAGTTTGGAACAGGAAATCTTGCACCTACTCATGAGGTAGAACAGAATTGTGTCAAAGTCAGCTGTGCCTGTCAATTTGGTATGTTTTCAGCATTTTATTTCTGCAAATGACATTTTTTCAATTTTTGATAACTATGTTCATACATATGTGTTAGGGCTGTACTTTTATATTCTAAATTGATCTGACATTTTTCACAAATCTGTTTTGTTCTGTTCTGGTTTCTTCTCATTGAACAAAGCTATTGTTATTTGGAAAACAATTTAAAATTCTAATACATAGGTCGGATCCAGGTAGCCGTAATCCCAGATACCTAAAAATAAAAAAATCGAATTACCAAGGTCTTGCATTCAGGAGATCCAAAAACTTTATCAAGAGAAGTTTTATAATCTCCTGAAAGAAACCTGCTTTGAGTAAGATGTAAAAATCGTATTCAAAGACATTGCTGTTAAGATCGTCGGCAAGAACAGCCTACACAGCACAACGGGCTTCGGTTTAGGACTAGCCGATTTAGTAGCAGATTATAATACAGAGATAAGTTCATAGTTAGGTTTCCAAGACTATGAATCCAAAAACCATCCAAATGGTCGAACCGAAAGTAAATTTCAAGATAATTTAATGTATCGAAAGATCTTAAAGATATTATGATCCTTTTTTGGACCATTGAGCAACGAGGACTAGATCTTCGTTTATACGAGCTCTACATCTTAAGCCAAGTCTAAAGGGTAACTCAGTGCTTCAAAATTAAATTGAAATCATTGTTAAAAATAAAGAAATAGCTGGCACGACAGCTCGCGATGAGCTAAGGCCTAGGTTCTCGCAACCATTCATGTTGGGCGTGTCACATTTTTCACACGAATGGAAGAGACCTACAATTAATTGCCGACTCCGAACGGCGAATCGAGGAACTTTGATACTCTTGGAGGTTTTTGCCACTCCCCGACACCGAAACCTAAACCTAAACTTACTGAGCAACGGCGAAATCATTATTAAACATTGTAAAAACAAAACAATACGTCGAAAGCAAGCAGAAATCGCACAAAAATTGTCGCAGTTCGTGGCGGTTCATATAATGTATTTTCATGGAAAGCGTTTTTGGACAAAAACCAGATCTCTGCAGCAGCTGTTGCTACCTAAACACCACTAAACTCCAATAGTAAACTGAACGAATTTTCAGCGGAAATCATCACAAGACAAACCACATTTCCATTTCCGTGAACATACAGGTTAACAAGCAAAATTTTGATTCAGAGAACGCGAAATCATAACACAGAGCCTTATTATTACTGTGCAGCATTTATTCTGGATGGATGATTGCATGCAGATTTTGCACAGACACCAAAGACAACCGGCCACTGGTGGGTATTACGTTCTTGCCCAATTTCGGTATTGAATGACTTGGTATTGACTTACATCACATAGGCAGAGTGAGGGAGCTGCACTACAGCACGTGAGGCGATGAACTCATAAAAGGACACATTTCAAGGGTCTGACCTCCCCTTAAAGCGAATTAATGTGTCCAGAACTAAATTTAACGGTTCCGAAGTCCTTCCTATTTGGGCTATTTGAGGTGCATAACCAAACTACACAGAAGTTTTAAATGAAAACACATCGCCAAAAGCCATCAGAAAAGTGATGGAAAATTATTTGTAATGGCGCTGCATAGTAGTATTGTCGAGAATAAACTTTTTAATTACATTCCTTGCATACTCTCATATTGTAAAGGAACTGTGTACGAGGAAACACTGTTGCTGCATCTGGGTGAAACAGATTTAAATTCACGTATTAAAACTCATGTATACCATGAAAAAAAAAAATAATTTCGAAAACTTATTCTGGGATAAAAGTTTTTCAGAATGAGTCGAGAGCGTTTCTAACCCTAAGGGCACCTTGCATATAAGCTGGTTTTTAGATTAATTACGTCTTGTCTCAGACTTTTTTAGCCAAATTCCCACTCTTGGATGCCGTCGGAACGTTAGGTGCTTGGCACTTGTGTACAGAGTATCAGATATTGTAAGAATGCAGTCGCTATTCAGCAGTTAGCAGTCTTTGGGATATATCTATCTGACTACGGTTTCGTCAAGGGTTTCAGATATGTCATGTTGACCGTCAAACGACCATAAAACACTACCCTATCTAGTCTGCACATAATCCTCGCACGCCATTGAAACCTTATACTACCTGAGTTTTGAACCACTGTACCTCGCTCGTAGTAACATCATAATGGTATCATAAACCCTTGGGCGTGAACCGATTATAAAAAAAACATATGAACGGCTTACAAAGTAACCCTCTGTTGGGTATCAGCCCAAAAAGATATATCAGGAAATGAGACAGGAACAAACTCACTAGGAAGGGTGCAGAACTAGATGCTGCCGGTTGCAATGACACCGACAGAGAAATAGATGAGGAAACCATGATCAGGTTTAATACGCAATGGTGCAATATGGACACATGTGCAGTAGCCAGATTACTATGGCCAGTCCTCAATAAGGAGACATCCAACAATTTTGTAGGACATCCGCCAAATTAAACTTAACCAAATGGCTTCGTTTACTTTGTATATGACTTTTTTGGATAACTCGGTATCCGGCGAGTGCTTATTTCCTGACGTGCATGTCTATTTAAATCACCTTCTCAGAGTTTATTTAACTGACAAAAAACTAATTCTGTCAAATAATTTTCAAGCTCACTTTTCTTTTAATTTTTTTTTTTCTGTTATTCTCGGCGGAATTATACATACATGCATGCAGGTATCTGTATTTTTTTTTAAATTTTTTGGAAATTTAGAAAAGGAGTGGCCGTTTCTGGGGGATCTAAAAATTGATTTATATTACCTACATATAAAATTTTATGGATACACGTTTCTTGTTGACAGAAAAACGAATAAATTTAATATGCGCTAATGTTTATATTTAAAAAAAGGATTATACGCAAAATTTATCAAGAAAAAAAAATCTTTAAAAATATTAAGACATTAAATTTAGCTGAAAGATAAAATTTGTGAATATAGCAACTATTCTCAAGAATTTAATTTATTAATAGGTAGGGGGCTAATAAAAATGTGCAAACGAGTGTCTGAAATGTTGTGGCGTTAGACCTCACAATACCTAATAAAATTTGTACAATAAAATCGATGAAAACCCATCAAAATAAATTCTTGGTATTTAGCCGCACCTTGTTTTAAAATGGTTATTTACGTATTGAACGAATATGTTGCTGGTGTAGGGTAGTACAGGATGTTGAAAACTATCTGATAAATTCTCCCCTTTTGTTTTACTTACGAAGTGGACTTTTACGGCAACTGCCACATTTAGTTACGGCAACACTCTGAACACTAGACCGCAAGAAGTGGTTACGAACTAAAATGACTACTTCACTCCAAGATTCAATTTTGGAAGGCATTTTCCAGGAGCATTTTTCAACCAAAATGTAGTGGGAAAGCGAGGATGGTTATGCAGAACTTTGACATCTCGAATTCAACCGACGAATAGAAAATGGAGTGTAAGGCGGAAACCTTAGTGATTCTCAATGCTTACCTCGAATTAAAAAAGCACCCAACTCTTAAACGTATCTGTATACACGTACAGTCAGATGGCCATTAACGCCGGTAACCACATTGTCCAAATTGAAAGAACAATTTCGAAAGGAACTTGTAAATCTGTTCAACCGATACTCTGTTACTTAAACCTGGAACTGATGACATAGAGGCATGATACCAAAAAGGTCGATGTATTCGGTCAGAAAAGTTTTAACTCTTGACTACTTTCTCGGGGACTGAGTTCACATTCCACTTGGATCTGTCAAGGTTAAACAAAATTCTTAAACTTATGTACATATAATGACTCGGATTATATAGCTGCGCCATCTCTAGGATGATAAAACCAAACAAAAATCGAAGGAACATGGGTCACTGGACGGTCAGCAACCATGCAGACTGGTCATCTCCTTCAACATTTACTGCCGACGTTGGAACGATGTAAACGAGGGCAAAACTAAGTATTTGCTGTCAACAAGAAGGGACACCCAACACCGACGAATTGGACAAAACGTCACAGTTGATAGCTATAACTTCGAGGTAGTAAGGGACTTTGTCTACCTTGGCTCTGCTATTACCTCCGATAATGACACCACGTCGGAAATCAAATGAAGAATAACTCTTGCCAATCGCTGTTTCTTCGGGCTAAGAAGGCAATTGAGTAGATTCTGTATAAGACGTTAATCATCCCAGTCCTACTTTATGGTGCTGAAGCATGAACACTGTCGAAAGCAGATGAAGATATCCTTGGTTGCATCGAGCGAAAAATTCTTCGGAAGATATTCGGTCCCGTATGCGTTGATGGGCTTTGGAGGAGAAGATTTAACAACGAACTATACGAGCTCTACAGCGACATCGCCCTGGTCATGAAGATACGTATCCATCGGCTAAGATGGCTGGGGCATGTAGAGCGAATGGATACTAACGCTCCGGCACGCAGAGTCTTCGAATCTAACCCGGAGGGACAACGCAGTAGAGGAAGACCTCGCCTAAGCTGGCTCGCACAAGTAGAAGGGGACCTCAACCAACTGTGTGTGTGTGTAACTGCAGGCAGTTGGCTAAGGACCGGACTAACTGGAGAGGCTTGTTGGTTGAGGCCCAGGTTCACCCCGAACTGTAGCGCCACCTAAGTAAGTAAGTTGGAACGATGTGAACGAGGCGGAAACCTTCGACCTACGCATCGTACATTAAGCAAATCTTTCTTTAATAAAATTAACGACCTGTCGGCGAATATAATAATTTCGGATAAGCTGTCTTTCCCCAAATGCACGGACTAGATACAGGGATCAACAAACCTCACTCACATTTTGTAACCAAATTAGATACCCAAGGCAGGTCAGTCCATCACTTGTACTTATTTACGTACCTAGCCTTCAAAAATAGAATCACGTCTTCAAAAAAAAAAACATTTATTCATATGTAGCCGTTGTTTAGGCAGTGCATTGGACTCCTGTGGAACGGCGTGGGTTCAAGCCCCTGCCATTACATTTTTCATGACACCACTTTTCCTCGAGGATAAACAAACCTCCGAAAGTATTAGTTGTCATAAGGTGCCTTCTGGCACTGGGCAGATCCTCTATCCGCGGCCTCACTGGAGTTACCACAGGACACTGCCCTATTGGAGTCATGCTCCGTAAGTGGAGAATTAAACACAACGATTTATGCATAAGTTGCGTAGATTACGAAGAAGTAGAATCAATTCAACATCTACTGTGCCACTGCCCCGCCCTGAAAGAACGACGTCTACGCGCATTAGGGCAAGGTTCTTTGCAAACATAGCAGAGGTTACAGACTTATAGTTAATGGACCTACTCAGATTCTTAAAGATCACTAATTTGTTCATAAAACAACCAACAATAGGATAGGTTCATAGGTTGTCCCGGGAACCATATTGCTATTCCCATAACTTCGAGTGAAAGTGATAAGGCATATCCATCACACACTTTACGTAACCTAACTTATTAGTTGTCATAAAATAGCTTCTCAACTCGCCGTTTGGTGTCAGCAATACGCGGGTTAGATTTGCACTTTAATCAAGTGTTGACTGTGACTTTTAAAGATGTTTTCATAAAGAATTAGAAGTGTTTAAATAAAAACATAAATACGTGTAGGTATGTACAATTTTTTTTGGAAAATATTGAAACGTTTCCTCGGATCTAAATAGATACTTTATGAAGGTGACACAATTTCAATGCAAATAATTCACAAGAGAAAAATATTTGTATTATGTATATTTCTAGTGGTTTCTAGAACGCGAAATGGGTAAATAAAATTATTTAAATATGTACTTACATTTGCACAAATAGAACAACAAAGAAACTTGTGTGTTTTCTTCCAAAGTATTTTCGCTATGTCTGCTTCCTGTGGTGTATCCAACAAAAATTGTATCTCTATCGAACTTTTCGTTGTGACGGTTGATATTTTATTTCTTATAAATTTTTTTTTTTTTTACTAGTATAACCCTATTGTATTCATTTATCAGCACAAAACGCACATGATACAAAGATTTGTCGACGGAAAATAATACAACAGTGGCGGCGCGGCGGCAACGATTGTGGCTTTATCAATAATCACTCACTTACAAAAGAATAAAGAGTCATACGCGACAATTACACCGCAATTCTATATTTTATTCTCTTTTGTTTATTATTTACTTTTTCACTTTTTTTTATGTATAATTTTTATTTTTTTTTTTTCGTTTCTAATTGCCGTTTAGATTAATAACAATGCACACCATACACAACACAGCGATCTGCAATTGGGAAGGGAAAATATCTTATTTAAATTTATTTCGGATGGTTGGTAGAAAAAAAGTAAAAAAAAAAAATACATTTGGTCACAACAACAACAACAACAGCAACAACAAAAATGCATGTAAATTATTAATAAATGATATCTGTTTGTTAATACGTGATCGTGCTACTCTCGCTCTTTGGCATCCGCTTTTAATCTCGGCGAGTGAGGAGGACAAGAATCAATAAAGTATCGTGAAGAAAATTCTGACAGATAAAAATACTTGCGAGGGAAACAAAAAAAAATGAGGAAAATAAAAACGCGAAACTAATTCGAGATCGGCACTACTGATCCAAGAGCACCGTGTTCGTACAGATAATGGGTCTGTCGTCCGCCATACCAGAGAGAAATCGCGCGCTGGACGGAAGAGAGGATTCCAATCAAGTTATTTATAAAACAAATAAAGTCGAGCAATACATGTGCACGATAACCTACTACAAAAAAAAAAAAAAAAAAGCAATTCACTCACACAGCTGGGTAATGGACCCACACAGATACACAAACACAACTGCACCCCACCTGCGCTGGTGTTCGTTACCTTTTCTTTGTGTTCCCTATTCTCTTCCTACAGCCGCCACAGAAAGAGAGACTACCCTGTGCATGTGTTCGGAAAAATAGGGGAAAATCCTAAGAACAAGATGCATGCATACATTTGACCAAAATAACTGATAAGAATATTGTGGCAAATGGAATGAGCGTACACAGAGTAAAAATCAAAACAACACCACACACAGAATCAGAGAATCAAAATCGACACAAATGAAAAACACACTGTGGATGAGGATGGGGATAAGGCTGAGGTTGAGGAGGCAAATCAACAATTTCACCTACAGAATTGCCGACTGTGTCGAAGAGGAATATCTATGCGTAAAGTGCGATAACCTTAATGTTAGAAGAGAAGATTCGCGCGGCCAGCCTTCAGCTTCAAGCCCAGACACAGACAGAGAGAGGTGACACAACGCATGATAAGTGATCGCCAGTAGTGTTTGGATAAAGACATTTGTTCCATTGACACTATAATCCGGCGCTGATTTAATTCACCACAAGAGTCAATAGCGACAGCAAGAACCAAACCAGTAAAACTGACACAATTGCATAAATTGTTTGTGTTCCGTGCACATGTAGTTATCTAATTGCATTCAGAATTCACTTTTCAATTATATTCGCAACCTGACTCAAGCGGAGAGAAACAATTCATTAATTATAGCACATGCATATAGTATATAAACATATCTGTACGTGTCAATTACTTAACAGATTTACATGTAATTCATATGAGTAGCGGGGAGTCGCTGCCGGTGGCAGTTTAAGAAGCTGGAACTTTGGGAAACAAACAACATTCCCAGCGAGGGAGTCATAACTTAATTGTGACCTATAACTTGCGGTGCGATAATTTGAGCGGAGATTTTTATTTTGAGATCGACCGACGCTCGAGAAAGATTTTATATCCGTAAAGCTATGAGCATGTGGACCTACAGTATGGCTGAAAACTATTGACCCACCTTAATCATCCACCAGTTTTGATGGCATTTAACCTTTAAGGCTGCTGAAAGCTCTGAAGGCTTATTCTCATTTTCAATCTAATTGTCGTTTGATATTCCATTCGTGCTAAAAATATGGCACGCACGACATGAATGATTGCGAAAAGCTAGGCTTTGGGACTGTCGTGTCAGAATTGTATGCCGAATTTGAATGACCGAATCACAATGTGACGATCGCGCTTTTGACCGACTTACGATAATATTTGTCAAAAGCGCGACCTAAAAATTTGCAGCACATGTGGCTTCAGGCGGTCGGACATTCAGTACTTAAGCTCCGATCAGACGATTTGCAGATGTGCGCAAAATTTCCTCATAAGCAAATGTGTGCAAACCATCGGCAAATGCCCATTTGCAGGCCGATCACACGATTTGCCGAATTTGTCCCAAAGCTGGAAATTTTTGGGTGTGCGCAAATGTGAGCAAATGACATATCTGGAAATTTTTTCAGGGCAAATATTGTCCGATCACACGATTTGCCGACATATGCAAATAGCACATTTGCAGACCCATAAGAAGAAACGTCATTTTCATTTTCATTTATTTGGAGGGATGAAACAACTCGAGATACCCTTGCAGTGGTATTGGCTGTGTATGTATTTGTTTGAGAGCAGTGACGAACAGGATGATCATAGTAAATTGGCCTCGAAGCAGCACAATTTCTGGAGAAAGGATTAGGTTGGCCGGCGCGACAAGGAAGGATTTTGAACAAAACTTTATTTTTTTCCTATTTCTATTTTCTGAACATAGCAAAAATATAAATGAATCAAAAAATTCAATGGATTTGGATTTTCCTGTCGCGAATCATTTTTAATTTTTTTTTTCCTTTTGTCAGAAAATGAATTCCATTTTATCAAATGATTTATTTAATGCTCTTGTGATTAGAGTTCGATGATGTCCAATTCAGTAGCGCAAATACTGGAGAATTGCTTGAAGAAAATCCACATTGTATCACAGCATTTGCAGGAAAAATTTGCCATTTGCCTATGTTTCTTCAAACCAACATGAGAAAATTTCAGAAGTGTGCAAATGAGAGTGGGCAAATGTCCAAAAGTGAGCAAATGTGTGCAAATGGTCCCAAAAGGGTGATCACACGATTTGCGGATGACGTGTGCAAACGTTTGCGGACGACGTGTGCAAATCGTGGGCAAATGACAGATGTGAAAAACATTTGCGGACAAAAATTTGCTGATCACACGATTTGCGGACGTTTGGGACACGTTTTCCTGCAAAGTTTCCTCACATCTGCAAATCGTCTGATCGTAGCTTTAGGAATATGCCTCAAATTACCCACATATGAATTCCAAGCAAGAAGAAGGGTAGGAATGTCATCATCAGCATCATCTTCCAATGGCCTGCTTATCCACTATGAGAGTCGCGGGTTTAGGGAGCTTAAGTGGACTCTCCACATTTGCCGATCTTCCGCCATCGATTCTAACCCATCAGGGGCTATCCCCATACGGGCAGAGGTGAGATTTCGGACTTCGTCCAGCCATCTCATCCTAGGCCTACCCAGGAGACGTCTGGCTGATGGCATGAATTCCATGGCACGTCTTGGAAACCGAGTTGGGGACATGCGTTTAACATGCCCAAACAATCGAAGTATGGACCTTTCTATTCGAAGAAGTAGCTGCTCGACATTGAGTGGGTAGGAATGTACTGCTTTTATTTTTATTGTGCAAGAAATAACTTTGGATACGAAAGTATGTGAATAAAAACTAATTAGAAAACTTGACAACACAGCTATGAGCTGTCAAACCCGCGATGAAGTAGAGAGTAGCTCTACTTGGGCGTTGAGGTGGCGCTTACGATATTTTCTATCAAAAACCGATCTTATGCCTGAGGTAACATTTCGTGTTGCACCACAAGAGCCCGTTGCATCGCGCGACCGCTCGATATCGAAGATGATTGGTTGGTTTTGTGGGTGCCCTAAAGACTTACTTAGACCTCAAGCGGGTCAATTGTAGACATAAAAGAAAACTCATTGGAGTCAAACCAAGAGCTAGAAAAACCACACAGACATCTCAGGAGTTTCCTAAAATCAGTCATATGAAGGTCCTCCAGCCCATGGAAGAAGCTACTACCAAGAGCACGTAAACTTCTGGTGACCAGTGCGGAACTTTCGCATAGCAAGAACTGGATGGATTTTATTTCCTCTTCGTCCCTACAGCTTCTGCAGTAGTCATTGTACAGTAATCCGCATGGATTCCTATTCCGCAGTGCCCTGTAAGGACACCGGAGACGATTCGTATTTCCCTTCGACTAAGTTGTACGAGATTTTTGGAATTCTTCTTATCGAAGCCTGGCCATAGTGATCTAGCTATTGCACATGTGTCTATTTGACAAGATCGCGTATTAGCTCTGATTATGGTTTCCTCGTGTATTTTCCTGTAAAGAGTGCTAATAAGTGTCCTTGCAACAGGAGGGGTGTATGCATAATATGCTAGTTCTGCACCCGTCCTGGCAAGTTCGGCCGCCCTCTCATTATTATTATTAGTGGGAAGCGGTTTGTCCACTCTAGCACTGCGGTCTCATAAAGAGGCCTATTGTGCTTTCCCAAGAGTTAAGAGCAGTTTGTCTACTCCAGAGGATGTCAGGAAGCTAATCAGCCTCTCTGGGTGGAGCGTGGCAAGCGCCGTTGGTGAAACGAGTTCACTGCCTAGGGTCCGTTTTCTCACATGGATAAGGGCATGACATTCTGTGACGATGTGGAGAGAGCTTTCATCGCTCTCCAGGCACAGTCTCCAGGTAGGGTCCGATGACAGGCCAAGCTTGTGAAGATGCCGTCGCGCCCTCTCATTACTTGATATATGTATCTTTGTGGCCTGGTAGACAGCATAGAGTTTGTCTGCAGACCTTCACGAGCTTCGATTTTGTCGATGCTGACTGCAGAGACTTGATAGCCGCGTGGCTATCAACATAGAGAGTAATAGTTTCCCTGATTGATGATTGTCACTTCTAAAATCCGGGGTGATATTATGGTGGAGCATATATACCAAATCATGCATCAGATCGTCATGCCTAAGCCTAAGATATTTTAAGCACATTCCTGCCAAATATAAGAGAAAGACAGAACTTCAGTCCGGGGGAGAGGGCAGCACTCTAGTCAGGAGGAAACAAGTCATATACAGGTTAGACATACTTATTTAGGTAACCGAGTGCACACTCGCTTCTAGTGCAGCATATGCGACTCTGTTTTGACAACTCCAACTTCGAAGTAGTTAACAAATAAACAAAAACTCAACTTATGACACTATTAGCATCATATAAAATAGCCATGATAATGAAAACTGGCGAAAAATCATAACGATTCACATTTTGATCTGAGTATTTATGTGAAGAAGCAGAATAGCCGCTTATGTAAGTGCTTTTGAAAGTAAACTCCAATTGGTACCCGAACCACCTTGAAACAGTGGGGTGTTTTTGTGGTACTTATGTGTATACATACCGAAACCACGTGTATGTGCCCTGGAAGGTTCTTATTTTTTAAGATGAGGCAGAAATGTTTTTACAATCAATGGCGAGCATTATGGTTTCGAAATTGTTGAAAAATATTTGAAAACCCATTTCTGCGATATATGTGTACGAGTATGTATGTACATAAATGTTGAAATCGTTGAAAGGTATAGAAAAATACAGCGGTATCGCACAGTGGATAGAGGTGACCTTTTTGACTGACATTATATTCCGCATAGAGTATGTAATTCGGCACGCCAAAATAAATTTCATTTCACTTTAAACTTAGCCACGCTATATACATATGTATGAAAAAATACAACCCAACGTGAGGCGTAGGCTGTCAAGACCTGGAAATGGATTTATTTTTAACTTGTCCTTAATCAAATGAAACTACATATTTTCTGTCATTTATTGCCAATTTTTCATCCGTATGTGGAGTGATGCTTTCGATCCATATTTCACGAAAAATCACTGATGTCACTAACTCGCAAAAGAATGATGGTGGGTTGTGCTATTATTGTCTTCCTTACTATCTTTGACATTTTGGGAAGATACTATAATTAAGCGTCATCGAAATATGGTAGTTTGAATCATCAAGGCATAATGCATGTTATTCAATTCCAGGAAATAGCATGTCCATGACGAAGTGAGAAAATGACCATATAGCACCCATAAAATTATAATTATGTGTGTGATCAGCGTTAATAGCGCAACTTTTTATTGTAAACCAATTTATTGATGAAAACTCGCAGTCTTCTTGTAGTTTAGCATCAGCAGTGCAAAGATCTATTGTCTTATGGCTCAATTCCGGGTTTAGCTACTTTGGCATAAAAAGCCTCGTTTTTGTTACAAAGCTTTTATTTTGCAGGCCAGGCCGTTGGAAATACAAACGAAGGATGGAAAGCTGCGACGGAGATTGTAACAGAGAGCAGAAGCAGCTGTTCTACGAATGTGGATTTTTGTACGCGGCAGACTTAGGCAAAAATCTCAGGTTTCCGACGCATGAAGTAAGGTCTCATAACAAAACTTCCTCCACATTGGAGTCTTTCTTGACAGAGACTCACCTCTGCAGATTTGCAAATACGCTTATAGAAAAGAAAGATCCACGAAAGACGCCCTGCTAAATTTAGAAACACAGATTAAGGACGTCTATCATCGAAAACAGATCGCACTATGTGCCTGCTTAGATATTAAGGATGCCTTCGGCAATACCGGATATGATTCTATTCAAAACGCTATGTCAATCAAAGGTATTAACCATCCCACTAAACGATGGGTAAGTACGGAGAAACTCAAGTCTCATTCTTAGCTGCTAAAGGCTGTCCACAAAGTGATGTTCTCTCGCCGCTCCTGTGGCCACTGGTCATCGATAACCTACTCGTAAAGCTTAGTAATCTTGGCTACCATGCAATTGGATATGCCGATGACTTACTCATCAAAGATGCGTGTAACAAACAGTCCCCAAGATAGTGCAGGAATGGTGTGCTGGAGAAAGCCTCTGAATTAACCCTCGTAAGAGAAATCTGAGTCTAGACCAGATATCACTAAATGATACAATCATTGAATTCTCCAATGAAGTTTAATACCTAGGTATGGTTCTAGATTAGAAGCTAAGTTGGAGGTCACATATTTACATGTGACATAAAATTTACATAAAATTATCAAAGCTACTAAATCCATGTGAGCCTGTTGTTTCATGCGAAATAACTCTAAAGGCCACGTATCGGAGTTATACAATGATGCACCACCCATCATCACCTCTTCATCAGTAATATTGTGGAATAAGGAAAAAAAGCTACTAAAGCTGGCATCATGCGCATCTGCCCTACAGCTGCAATATAAGAATTTTTTGGCTTAACGCCACTCCACCTCTTAATAAAAAAAAAACAGTCAGGCTACTGAAAACAGGATAGATATGATATGAATCAAATAGACCTTCTTTACGAAATACCACAACTTGACATGATCTGCGCGGTAAACGAAGGCTTACCTAAAACTCTATGCTTCGACAGGAGGTACTTTTCAGTGATCGAGAAGCTTCAATACCCTCGAAGACATTCTCAGTCGGAACAACGTCAAACTTTGATGGGAGCCTGAATATACATAAGCGTACTGTTGAAAATATATAATATAAAATATTCAAAAATAAGAAGTTGGGAAAACAAAATGTGTTTCCTTCTGGGAAAATAACCAAGGGCTTCGTTAGGCTAAAAGAGCTATAAGACCCTTCCATAACAAATTCAAAGAATCCTTACAGTACATACAAAAGTGGTCCTATCAGAAGACTGGTGGGCTTTCTAACAGGACACTGCAAGCTTCGTTACCACCCACACAAAATAGGTATAATTCATGAAACCCAATGTCGTGTTTGCTTGGAAGGCAACGAAACTGCGGAACACATTCTATGTGAATGCATGGCGGTATTGCCCGAACAAGGAGTCAACACTTCCTAGGAGACATTTTGCTCTCTGGGAAAATACTCGAAGTCTCCACAAGAGAGATCGGCAATTCTATCCTCTTCTCGTCTCGTCTCTATATGTATGCACCCACTTCTACCTCCCAACCAAGAGGGATAAGCCTTCCTTACTTGCAAGTGTTGTCAGCACTAAATTTGCCCATCGCCTTTTGAATTGTTGCAATATCGTAGATGTTAAAGGTGAAGCTCTTAAGTTTATCTTTTCCGGTACGTTTTGCAGGTCAGTTTCTACAGAAGCCAACATCAGATATGCATGCTGTGATTTATACACCACGCTTCCATCTGATGTGACCATCGGGGCATCTACAATATTAAGTCAACGTATTCACTGGAATCTTAACCCGTAATTCTATGTATGTACCAAAACATACTCTATTTGTTCTGAAAGAAGCAACAGTGCTATTAAAGTTCCATTATAAATCATTATCATAATGAACTTCAACCTAACCTAACACGCTGTCATATTTAAATCATTACAAACTTGTATTATTTGTTTCCCTTCTTGGTAATTTTCCATGCATCTCAAAATACCTTTTCGTCTATTTGCATTTCCAAAGTGAAGCCAAGACCATCCATTCTTCCCCAACCTAAAAAAGACAAACGTCTTACCAATCACAGAAACACATGCCAGAGGAACAAAATCATCAGTTCAACGGAATATCAAATGTACCACCAGAAAATACACACAATTTATGACATACCAGAGAGAATGCTCCTTTCTTTTCCTTTTTATATGTAGGAGGATGGAACTTCTCTTATCAGAGCTGAGGTTGATGAAAATGCAATGTCAATCATCTTCACTATTTGCCTTCTGCCGAATGGCATCCTTGTGGAAAAAAAAACTGGTTGCGCATTTCTAAATATCTGAATCGCATATTTTACATGCACAAGTATTTGGCCACATCCTGGAAAATAAACTTCTGAAATTGTATGCATTCCATATAAAACACATATTTGCTAAAATTATGTTGCATCTTAAAGTAGAGTAGGGAGCCATGACACAAGTATGAGATTTTGTTAAATTTACAGGAAATGTACAAATTCAGCAAAGACAGCAGTGCAGCAAAAAATGCACAGCAGTCCAACGCACTTACCACTTAGTCTACTCCTATAGATTAAGTTTGCCTTTGCCTTTAAACCGAAGCCAGATCCTGAAGCCAGGTGACCTAACCTGGATCTTAAAAACGGACAAGCAATTGCGATTTAATAGACAATGCCTATGATCTATAGTAGGATCATTGCTGCATATAAAAGTGGGTGTCTCTTCCAATGATTTTTGCAGAAACTGTAGAGACGACGATGAGGAAAAACAATAACCCACTTTCTGTATACAATGCGCGAAATACCTAGGTCTCATAATCGACAGGCAGCTAACTGGAAGCTGGATATTAAAGAAAGGATAAAAAGGAATCTGTTGCCTTCTATATCTGTATTAGATTTTTTTAGAAAAAAAAAAAAAACTCGGGATCCAGACCTTGAATAACCATATAGATGAACTCAGCTATCGTTAGACCTATACTCACGTACGGAGGACTGGTCTGGTGCCACTTAAACCTCAAAGATATGACCAAAATACAAAGAGTAGCATGCACTGAAACAACCAATGCGATGACAACAACACCAACTGCGAGGATGGAATTAATTCTTAACTTTTTGCCTCTAGACCTCTACATGCAGGAGGTCGCAGCGAAGAGTGCTCTCAGTCTAAACGTCAATGTCAACTCGGATTACACCATCCTGTACTTGCATTTTGAGAGACCCTTTTCATGGGTATTGAACGGGTCCAAATCCACCTACACAGATGGCTCAAAAATGGCATACGAACAGGTATTTTCTCTGAAGAGTTAGGAGTTAGTAACTTCATAAGACTCTCGAATCAGAGGAGTGTTTTCTAAGCGGAGATCGTAGCAGTGACAAAAGCTGCTCAACTAGTGTCAATGCTAATAATATCAGGGGAGGATATTACGATTTACATACATTGACAGCCAGGTTGCTATAAAAGCAATAGCTGCTACGCAGATAACATCGAAGCTTGTAAAGTATTATCGCAAAGGGCTTAAGGTTCTTGGCATGTAACCCATTGATAAACTCTTGATAAAAGAAGGTTGTGAAAGAAAAAACCTGTCAGATTTTACAAAAAGACAGGAAATCACTGTCGATGGTGATGGAAGTGCTAAGATATCACACAAGGAAATTACGCCTGAATGATGACGATATATAAAGGGGATGCAGTGAGGAAAAGATCCATAAGAACGCAGGCCATTTTCTCTGTCACTGCCCATACCTCTGTCGGTTAAACAATATATAACCCTAGGCAAATTCTTTTTTGATTATATCGCGAACTGTCTGATGGTTCAATTTCTCAAATTTACAAGGGCTACCGGATGGTTGGCACTAAGAAATTAAAACCGCAGTAGGAAATATCGTGAGTATCACAATGGGTCTAATGGGTCTATTGGCCCACAAACCTAACCTAACCTATATACACTGCTGGATGATAGCACCTTACTCTGATTGCCCAACCAACAACAAGTGAAAAAGAGGCATAAGTTTCCTTGACATTACTTGCAACATTTCTTCAATGTAATGCTGAAGAGCCTTAAAATTATATGTCGAAAGACTTATGAAGAATAAACAACGCATTTTGAGGCCTTAAAAATCGAGGACCGACCAGATCTGCACTTTACGGTTGACCTCGAGCGCTAGTTTCCTCGTTACTACAACCCACAAGCATTTCAAAGCAGTACGGTATCTTATTAATTTCTCCCCCAATTTTCTTCAATGCCTCGGTTCTAATTCAGGGGTAGTCGTAATACCTTCAAGGTTCACTAATTATAAAGAGGAAATACGATGCAAAGCCTTTTTCAAAGTAACTTTCAACGCACACAAAAATTCATAAACTTTTACTTGCAACTGAAAGTTTAAGTTTACAAGATAATTAAATTACATTACATGCCAGCACAACTCAAAAAAGTTCTTAATTTAATCCAACTTTCATGAGGCAAGTTAAGCGCTCCTCAGACGTTCCTAAACTACAGCCCAACTTATTAATGATTTGTTTTTTGACAGTGTTCTGACTGATAACATTTAATGCTACAGGGTGGTTGTTTTTCCAAGTAAAACACCTTTTTTATTTTCACAATTCTAGCTGCTGGAATTTCTTTCTCTGAACTGCGACAATAATCTATGATAAATAAAACTAAATAATTCTGTCAATGCCTTGAAAACTTTCATTCTAAAAATTAAACCTCTTTCGGATTGAGTGTTAAATAAGAAAGACTATTTTATTTATTTGCATCGTAAAGTGAACATGGAGCTCTTCCACTTTCCACATAACATAATCAACTACAAGAGTAGCTACGGGCGTTACTTCACACAATTATGAGCCTTATTATGACATAATGCGAGAAATGACATATGACCTACATACTGAGTGCATAGAAAACGAATAACTTTTTTATGCTCTTATTAAGAGTGGAATTTCGATGAGGAAGTTTGGATAAAGGTAAACACTTTTATCGCTTGTTCTTTAAATGTAAGGATTTTGAGAATATCGCGTCTTGCGCTCTGCCTATGGGAGTTGGTTCCAAGTGATCCACTAGCTTTGCTTAGGATTAGGAACTTCTCGACAAGAAAAGGGCAAAACTAACGAATGACGAAACAATAACGAGTTTCGGGACCGACTCAGACGGCTTTGTACCCATGAATTTTACCTCTTTTTTCTAAAGTCGGCTTTAGAGCCCGAATGAGTGTCTTGGATGACTGCTTCATCTAAGTAGCAGTCATCCAAGACACCTCTTTACCTCGTTAGGTATTCGTCTTTAGGACTTGCTTATACTTTTAATATTTAGTTGAAGACTGCGAGCTGGAGGTCCGATTCTTTTTGCCCAAAAGTTCGACAGCTCGAGGTGAGCCAAAGCCTTGCTTCTCGCATCCATTCATGTTATATTGTTCGCATGAATGGAAGGGACCTACAATTTATTGCCGACTCTGAACTGCGAATTGAGAAGCTTTTTCATGACAAATTGTACTCTCAGAGGCTTGTCATTCCGTAGTGCCGCGAAAAATGTTCGGTGGACACGGCTAGGCCTTGAACCCATGTAGCTTGCTCAGCAGTCCAACGCAATAACCACGGAGCCTCGCTTAAAAATATGGATACAGGTATGTATTTAACTGTCGACTACCTTAAACAATGATTAACGGATGTGCCCATTGAAATGTTCGTATGTACATCTAACAGTTTGTAAGCCACAGTCAAATAAAGCTGTGACACATATGGTGGAAAATGCTACCATAGACAAAAACAGCTTTAATTGAAGTTCAGTTTTGCTTTCAAAGACAGACTGTAGCAACAAGTCTTGAGCTTGCGGTATATAAGCTAAAAATTGATGGCGATCATCCACACCGATGAGAAAGACGAAACCGCCAAAGAATATTTCTATGAACTCATGGAGAAAGCCAACCAACCGACGACGTTTAAATCATCCTTGAAGAGATTACCGCCAAAATTCGAATGAATGACATCATTGGTAGGTCTAAAGTAAAACATAATCTGAAGAAACACTTTTTTAAAAACGGACTTAAAGTAAATAGTCAAAGAATGGTAATCTGATCAGCATGTGTTTGGGAAAAAAAATATTCAAATAAAAATACCGAATCGTTTGACCTGGGAAACTGGCGATCGTTTGCTGAATATCAAAGACTAGTGTGGTATACTGACGGCGCTAAAAGGGCTCTGATGTTGGGGCGGGTATCTTTGGCCCGAACCGAAAAGTCTCGAAGATAGTTGGAATGAATCCAACCATCTTCCAAGCCGAACTGTTTATCATTGTTCCAATATCTAACTTGACGTTTATAGCACTGGAATCTCACTATTTTAGCTCGAAAACGTTGACGGCTGCTTGGCTTAAATGCTCTCCACGGCTCAACTAAGCAAAATAAAGTCAAACTCTTGTTGGATGCATCGAAGGTAATAAGATCGCTGACCAATTAGTCAAAAGAGGATCCACTGAAAGGAACATGTATGTCGAACCCTTCTGCGAGTTTGCATTTCACATCCCTCGTATTCAAAAAAAAATAATATCTAGGGCAGTAAATTACTGATGCGTAACACTCTCTGCTAAGAACCACATTAGACTAGCAAAGCAGGTGTTTTGATTACGTCTGCATGCATAACCCAGTAGCTGTCAAGGCTCTAGAATGAAACACCGCTGGCTTGGGGACAGCCGAAAACTATTTACGTTTGTAAAAATAATTTATATTAAGTTTCCTGATGTAGCCAACAAGGTTAAGGACTGATCAGAATATGGCACAGCATGCTCTTAGACTTTTATGAAAATTTATTTTGCACAAATTGTGGATGACAGTGCTATGTCTTCCATATTCAATGCAATAAAACAATGGCTGAAGAAGAACTTCCTCGTTCTAAAGGGTGTATAATTTTAAAGACTTCAAATGCTTAAGAAATAAATACTCAAAGAGTAAGTACCACGAAGGGGAGTGCTACATGCACCACCGGCTGATTAGACCATTTAGAAACAGATTTAGAGCTGGAACCACGTAAATGAAATGAAAATGGGTAAGTTGCCGGGAAGCGCCCTTTAAACGCAAATTGTAATTAACTTCACTTTTCCACCTGACGAAACATACAACGAAATTTGGCAGACATATGCCACTTAAATTTCTCAGGACAAACTTTTACAATTTTCCAAAAAAAACCTTCGCTTAGTGAATCCCCTATGGAAAACTTTCAAAATAATAACACCGTGCGCGCTACACTTACACTAATCCATTCGGACACATCTGACCAAAACACCACTACCAAGACATGATTTTATTAGCGCGCTAGTTCTCAATCGTTCAAGGAAAATCTCCCGGCCTGTGGATATTGTTTTTAAAATATACAATCTCTGCATTAATCGCCCAGTCCTCCATTTTGACGAAAGCCCACCGAAAAGATACAAATGCCCCTTGATTAAGCTAAAAGTATGCATGTTATCTTTCGAAGTAATAAAGTCCCGATGGCAAAGCGAAAAGAAAACACTCGCCTTGCACGGTGTTCGTATTCAAATGTTTAGCTGTGTATGGGATTAACTGTTTCTAATACACTTCAATTGCCTAATAACCACTGACAAGTCTAATTACCAAACAGTGCCTCAATGGGGATTTACATGTGAGTAGAGCATATGAGCGAAAAAAAAAAATAACAAATCCATGTTTCCAATAAAATGCAGAATCGAAAGCAAAACCAAAGTTCCACTTAGAAATCTCTTCTTTTTTTTTTCTCTCATCCAGATAAACGACTTTCTTCGGCGCGGGAGGCCTAACAGTTTAGCACTTTAGTAGCAGCAGCGGGGCCCCCGACACCCCTAGAAAACAATATACACTCACACCATTCCACTCGATTCGCATCCATACGCACGCACACTTCCGCACTATAGATTCCATTCATATCACATCCACATCGCTCCACAGATTTTCCTTCCACCACACGACTTGTTGATTCTCTTTCTTCGCACAAACACTGACGCGTTGTTTATCAGCAGCACTGTGCACCGACGTGATCAAGCGAAATATTTCCTCCGATCGCCGTTCGTCGATCCAAAAGCACTCACACAGCCGCGCAAGCACACTTCTCTTCTCAACCACTCACTCGTACACGTATGATGAACACAGATAAAATCAAATTTTTTGATGAAAAATCAAAAGAAAACTCACAAAACCATCGGAATCGGAAATTCAAAGGAAATCTTGAAAATTAATCACGTTTAATCCACTCTTGGCTGAATTACGGATATTCGAAGGCTGGCCAATGCAATCTGGATTGCTTGCATCACGATCGGATCGCGATTGGATTGGATTGGTTCTTCCACTTCCACTTCCTCTGCATCCAATTCACTGCACCGAAAAAATACTGTTTACGCGGGCAATGGTGCCATTCACTTCGCGGGAACGGTGTTTTTAAATCTGTTTTAATATTTTCGGGATGAAGAGGCGATTCGTCAGGAAAATATGGGAACTGTTATCAAAAATGAAAATCTCGCACGAGTGCGTGGATCCAAACTACCGCGAACGAGACACAAAATACAACTGAAGACGGCAACGGAAAGTGTTTCATGTAGATTGCTGCCGCCGAGTCGAAATGAATTGCTGTGGTGTGGTGAGAGAGGTAGTGGAACCTCCTCCTCGGGAGAATTTGCTTTTGTGTGGTTTTAATACCAACAAGTGTTTTTGGGGTTTGTTTGATTGAAACATGTTGAGCATTTCTCTCTTAAGATATGTCTGGTGCTGGTCTCGGTAAGGTATTGAAGAGATTTTCATTCTCTTACCTACAGTGGGGCTCAAATAAACGCGTATAAGTTACTGGAGTTTATAACTTTATAGTTGTGAACGGTGCAGCTTTATAAATAAATTCGATTTTGACAAAGTTCATGTTCAAGCAACATACGGAGATGATGACATTCACTTTTCCTGAGTTTTACTACATGGTTGGCCAAAATAAGAGCGATTGGTGAGTGTTATTCTACATCAGGTATTTGTGCCGATGTCGTGTGCAGAATTGATAGCAGTGCGTATCGGTGTGATCCGAGCGTGATCTCTTATTGTTTACAACCAGACCTTCTTAACATATTATTGGTTCGATGATCGCAATAGTGCCCATATCCATTCCCTTCGTTCTGCTAATGATGTCGAGAATTGTTAAGGAGACTTATAGCTCTATAATTTGCACAGAGAAGGTGGTCACCTTTCTTATTGATCTGTCCAATCTACATAGACATCCTTTTCTCGGACCATGGTAGGTAGGTAGAGGTGATGGTTCGACTGAACCCAATTACCACTAGGATGTGCCTTTTTGTTACCACGACTGGTGTAACCTGGTTGATGATGTGTGTTGTGAAAATGCGTGAGACAGCCGTCAGTGCCTAGTTCCAACCTGTGGAATTTAGAGAATTTAGATTTTTCGGACCATACTTTGCAGAAAAGTCGGTGCATGTAATCTTACACAAGTCATCTGCTCGAACCTTCACTATTTCAGCTCCTAGAACATCTAGGTCTCTAGCCTTTCACAATTTTAGGGCTGCTAGAGCTGCTCTACCTTTATTTTGGTACCGTGGTTGTAGTAAATGGTTGTCCTCTAGGACGAAACTATTTGACTTCCTAGTTTTGGCTTCAATGTTTCTTCGTACTTCTGTACATTCATCACCAAAAACTTCTCTACTATGATTTTCGTCTTTGTCGAATTTACCTTCAGATAAGGTAGACCCCCTAGCGATTTATAAAAAATAGGAATACTCGGTTCTGGCGTAACATCCCTGCATCTCCTCCTTGCCCCTTGCGGTCAGATGCGAATTCCTGCGTTCAACGTTGTTCTACCTTACAGCGGTGGTTCTGGTTGCAACATTATTATATATTCGCAATCGAACATTTGCTACAAGAAAGTAATAGTCCAAGTCAATTGTTTCGCACATCTTTCGTTGATCGCAACATGGTCAATAGGGTTCACGTCAGTTTGATCCGGCGACTTGCAAGTTGCCTTGTGAATGTTGAGATCTGGAATTTCGACTTCGATCTTCGAATTTCGAATTTCGAAAACAAGTAAGACAAAGTTTTACCCCGCGGCAAAGTCGGTGATTTTGAATCCCATTAGGGAGTTTTCGATGGTCTTCCCTGCGATCTTGCGATCTTATCGTTCGTGGATGATCTTAGCGTCATATTACAGGCGTTGCTCTTCAGCATTCGCCAGGGCCTCGAGAAAAAAAAAAACCCTTACTAACATCGTCTTTTTCCAAATTCACAAATGGGGCTGTTGTTATGAAATTGGGCTTCGATGCAATTCGTTATCGATCGCTCACTTACGGGAGAGAAGCTCAACAGTGCCTAATTCAACCTCTGACAGCAATAAAAAATTCAAACAGCTGCTGTCTCTGCTTGTGGTAGCATTTACAACAGTAGATGTCGCATGTTTTTGTTTTACATCAGTAAAAATGTTTCGTTTTTGTGGACATGCCGACACGCGATGTGATCCTGATCTTTAACCAGTTCTTTAAGGGCTCCCGTTTCTTATGGTTCTGCCTCCTGGGAAGAGAACTTAGCTCAGGTTTGATAATCTGTTTTTCTTGTGAGCGCTTTGCTCAGTCCCTATTCATTAGTGAACCATATGATCCCAATGCTCTTTGTTAAGTTAACAGAACTGTGATGAAATACCTTAGCGATAAACTTCGTGATTAAATCTATAACGTTTGCCGGAAATGGAAAGTTGCTTTAGTGGATAATAATACCACACTGTTACTGGGTATGCATTCAGTTTTGTCTTCTAAAAATATTCACCATCGATCGAAAAAAAACCGAAAGGTGAACTTTTCCAGGAAAGGCTTGAAAGCCAAGGAGCCAAATTCAAAAGAAACCATTGTATGCGTCTGGCCACACTGTTGTACATGGGCTCTCTTCGAGTTTATTTAAATCTGCTCTCTTAAGAATCCGCTCGCTTCAATATTTGCACGTTTGGAATGAACAAAGATTATGGGATATGATAAGGATAATCAAGCAGAATCAACAGGTTGACCCACGTCCACTACTAGGGTTGATGTAGATACATACATACATAGTTGTCTGTAAACTAATCAAAAAGGTGATGCTGTTTTGCAACGTAAATATGAAGCGCGCGTGGCATAATAAAAACTATAAGCTGTATCGATGACGATGAACTGGGTCCAGATTTGAAATTAAATTCAAATTAATGCCAGTCTGCAATTTTGCTCTCCTTCGGTGACATAAACAGTATTCTCTAGCTACAGCTGGATATTTCTAAACAAATCAAATTAACAGAATTTTTGCCGATGAAATTAAGCAATGTGTCGACCAATAAATAATGAAGGCATGTACTTACTTTTACAATGATATCCACATGTATAAGCATTCAAAATTGAATAGGTACTGTTGAATAAAATAATTTGATTATTTTTTAGTAGGAGGAATTATGAATTATACGCTCGAGCAAGATTATATGTAAGTGCTGGTTTATTTTGCGGCTATTCTGCTCCCAATTTTAATCGGATGCGGAGCCTATTTAGAAATTAAATTCAGCAATCCACCACTATGGTAATGGGAAATCGTTAAATTTACTGAAACCTAAAGCGTAAGGAGAAGTGCAAGGATATGAGAGAAAGAATGCATAAGATCAACCGGTCTCATGTGATTTCTACCACATCTAAGATGTTAATCTTTTGAAATTTCCTGGCATTACTCGCATATCCCAACGATGTTGACGACATCGGAAGAACGTAGTGGCATATTGACACGGAAGCTGCAAACAAGAAAAGGGCACCCAATACCGATCGACGTTTAGACAAATATACAAAACTCTGAGGTAGTTAAGGACTTGGTCTTCCTAGATTTAGTTAGACTGCAGGTGTGACGGTGCCGCAAAACCGTGGTGTTTTGCTCGGATCACCTTGGATCCATCTTGCTTCCTATTTTTGTGTTAAGATCACTGAAAAATGAAGGACGTGGGTTTCGTTATTAATACCATCTTCATATAATCCACTCGCGCTTAACGAGTTATGAATACCTTTACTCTTATGATGTTATTCTCACAGCGCGGGTGGGGTGTAGTGGTTTGAAACTTAGGTGGTATTAGGTTTCAATGGCGTCCGACAGAAGTGTTCAGACTAACTGGGATCATTTGTAATTTCACGGTGTTTTTTCTTCAACCTCCTGGTGCCATTGTTATTATCAGTTCGATCAATTCGCTACTGGTGCCAGTGTCGTTTTGTGGTTTCGTAGCTTTATTGGCAGAGCGATGGCCGGCTTGTCTAAAAAATCGTCTTGTTTTTGTAGGTTTTCGCATCTCTGGGTAATTTTGTTTGGCTTTTGTCTCCAGTTTTATCCACCAGGTGATAGTGCAGTGGCCTGATTGGTCATTTGTCTAGAAGTTAGTTTGCAAGAATAGTAGAGGACTTTTAACAGCAGTTAGCTTTGTGAAGGTCGCGGTTGAAATAGTTCTAATGGAACCTGTTGTGTTCATGCATGCTAGGCGTTGAATTATGAGGGATGGACCTTTTAAAAGCTATGTACATTTAGTGGGCGAGGCAGGTTTTGGCACCATCTTTTCCCGAAGATTCAATGGCTTCTTTCTAAAATATTCTCTTCTCAACTTAGTTTGTTTTTGCTTGTGCTCAAAGCTGTTTCATATATTATGTAAAACACTTTTCACAGTGTAAGGAAATCTTCATCCCTGTTTGGGCATCGCAATATATATTGATATACGTACATACATATGTAAATATGACGAGGGAAGAATTTTTCCTAATCCAGCTTAGTTTGAGATCCAAAATACAAATGTATAAGGAATTTCCCTTCTCCAATATATGGAGCGGAATATCCTTTATGCTTAAGCCCTCAATTGGCGGTATACATCTTCTCCCAATAAAAGGACTATGCTATGATCCATAGTAGTGGAGATATTACTCTCCATTGACGGAGAGTAGAGTGTATATTTTGCCAACCTTTCAGTTCTATTAAGATTCTTATCGTTTCGAGTTTTTCAGCATGTTATTAGTGTTGCGGCACATAGGCATGGACTTGGTGGAAAATAAACGATGTTGCTATCGAAAGATTCGAAGAGGAACTGGAAGATCCTTCAAACCGGATGGTCTTCGAATCTCCCTCCTGTGGTGGAGCCGTGGAGTGCACAAGTTGGAGTGTTGATGTGCAAGTACATCAAGTACCTAACGATCAAATGGTTGAAGAGGCTTATTGGTAAATATGATAGAAAGAAGTCGAAAATGTGCCGCTTAAAAAAATCTAAAATAATGTGGTTTTCCATCATTGATGAGAAACATGTGCTTTTGCATTCACAGCAAGCATGTGATTGTGGGCGTTTTTCGGCGGATGAAAGTTAGATATAAATTCTCTTGGTTTTGTTTTTGTTTGCCGAAAACTTTTGCACAGCACATAAATACAATACACTGGGCTATGGTAAGATAAATAAAAGAATCGCTACTAGAGATAAAGTGCATTGCAGCATAAGTATTACCCCTTTATTATGTCACTGCCATTGTTGGGATAAAAGGTATTTGACAAAGGCATAGTAAACTGAAACGATAACTCTATTATTGCAAAAACCTGGTGCGGACTTTTTCTCATTCTCAGTTGTATTTAACTTCTTTTCTAGTTTGTTCTCATTGCAGCGTGTTTCAAGCTAAATTCCAAGCCATGAATAAGGTTGTTAGTTGGTTGTTAATAAACATCGACAGTTGAGGTTCCTTAAAGCGCTAGAAGAAACAACGATAACGTCTTCGGTGTCGCGAGTTGCTAAATGCAGTTACTGAACAGCACAAAATCTCGTCCCTAATCATCGGTTTGGATTCAGAAGCAAGCATTCTTCATCTGTTAAAATTGAGAAAATTCTTCAAGAAGATAATTTTGAAGCTTTATCGAGGTCTGGCACGAAGGGATGCAGTGCAAAATAGGATGAGTTAATAAGTTCTGCCTAAATCATTACATGTACAACATTTTTAAAACACTTCTGCGTCAAACACGGAAACGGGGAGCAATGGGTGAAGCACATTTCGACTAGGCGTGGTAGATGCCTTTAGATCAACATGGGGACATACATACATAGGATCCAAACAAAGAAGTGTAACGACAAGTCTCGCTTTCCGATCATTGGTTCTATCATTTTCTGTGCAACGACAAATAAAGATTTTATGGTGAATTACAAAGCTTGTGTTCCTGTTTCAAGGCAAATCTAGTTAATCGCATCGAACTTTGGTGTTTAGTCGGGGCATTTGAAGCATAGTAGGGCAATCGATTTTCCGTACTAATAGCTGTCGAACAAAGAGTATCGGCAACTCCACGGTGTTTCAAGCGATACGCATATCATGGTAAGTCAAAGTTATCTACACAAGGAAAGCCACGCAGGTAAACTTAACAAACCATAATCAAACTTGGCCAGTGTTTGGGACGTATGGATTTGAGAATACCTTAGGCTACCGTTTCACGAAGCCTACAACAAATTTGCCTCTGTTGACGATGTGGGACTAAAAATTTAGTTCACTGTCGCAAATAACAGCCTCCAAGCCACACAGGGACAGAGGATATGCCCGTCGTAATTGCGAGCGGCGGAAGACGCTGTGCGATAGCTTCGCATTTGTTGGCAAGAAATTCTTGGCAGTCAAATAAATCCCTAGCAGCTTCATCTTGCTCTCTGCAAACAACAGCTGGAAAGTTTAAAATTAAGTGCTTAACCTTATTTCAACAACTTACTTGTGTTCGTCTTAAACACTACAACCTTCCATTATCTAGGATCTAAAACGCGTTGCAAAAGCAAGCCTTGTAGCATCATCTGTGGTTAATTTTTAACAGGTGTTCTAACTTATTTACCATTTCCAACTTTACCAAGCTCAATTATTTGCGATTTGTCCCCTTGTACGAATATCGAACTCAACTAAGATGTGAATTTTAGATTTGCTCATTAAAAAGATGTTTAGCATGGACTTGACTGTAGTTGGAAGCGTGCCACGATGTCAATGTGCTCCCATTTAAATACCATTCGGTACCATTCTTCAAAGTAATATTTCGAAGAGACCGCGACCGAAACTGTAATAAAAGTGTACATCTTGCATGTTGAAGTGAATATCTTTACTTTTTTGATCACTAATTTCTCCTCCAGTCTTTTAGGTGGATTTCATAGAAATACCACCTATTGCAGAGGTCCTCATGACGCGACTTTCAAAAATTTTGAATGCCATTCGTCTTCGCTATCATAGCAAACACTAACCTCATACTCCGTTAAAAATTTTATATATAAATGGTGGTTAAATTTTAAGGGCCGATGTTGAATGTGAACCACACCTAAACGTCAAGTTTTTTCTGCATTTCATTTGTCATTTCTCAATTTCAGACTAACTCAATTTGAACCATGGAAAGATACACAATCGAGCAACGCGTTAAAGTTATTCAGGCTTATTATGAAAATGGGCGTACAAATCAAAATGCATATCGTGCACTTCGTGATTTTTTCGGTCAATTTAATCGTCCAAATGTGCGTACAATCGGAAAAATCGTGCAAAAATTAGAGCAAACCGGGTCTGTAGGAGATGTGAAAACACCAGTGCATGCTCGTACAGCTCGTACTGCGGAAAATATTGCTGCTGTTCGCTGTTTTCCAAAATGAGGCCGGTCAGGCAATTACTGTGAATGGTGTTCGCTATCGTGAAATGATAACGAACTTTTTATGGCCCGAATTGGAAGATATGAATGTGGACGATATGTGGTTTCAACAGAACGGTGCCACTTGCCACACAGCTAACGAAACAATGGCTCTTTTGCGCGCAAAATTCAATGGCCGTGTTATCTCACGTGGTGGCGATGTCAATTGGCCGCCAAGATCATGTGATTTGACACCGTTGGATTTTTTTCTTTGGGGTTATTTGAAAGAAAAGGTGTACGTCGATAAGCCAGCAACAATTCAAGAGCTAAAGGATGAGATAATTCGGCACATTAACGGCATAGAACCTCAATTATGCTTCAGCGTCATCGAAAATTTGGACCATCGGATGGAGGTGTGCCGCCGAGGTCGCGGCGGCCATTTGGCCGATATTTTGTTCCATACATAATTGAACCATACCAATATTATCATAATAAAAATAAATGACAATAATTTCCTAAATAATTTGTGTTTTATGCCCCTTTTTATGTCTCAAACGGTACAATTCACAACTCAAATAAATCCCAACTTCCGGTTTTGATTTTTTAGTAATATAGTAGATAACAGTGAAGATAATCCGCCTGCTACCAATTTAGGCGCCATCTTGGATCCGCCATCTTGAAATTCTTCAAAATTGATTGGATTTCGTTGAAATTGAAAATCCTTACACATTTCGAGGTAATTAGTACAAATTCGTTGTTAAAGTGGAAATTTTTGTCCTCCATTTTGTTCCCACCATCAGAATAGATGACATAAGAAATCCACCTACCTCTTGCGGCTTTTGCCGGAAGGTTCTTTTTTTAGGTGGTTTGTGGCTCAAAGTGGTCTCAGTTTTCTCTTTGACGGTGGTGCACTGTTCAAAGTTGGCGTTAACCTTCCCGAATGTCTATATATGAAAAAGACTTCTGTAAGTGTAATTGTAATTTCAGCCCACATAATTATTTGTTCGATTAGAAATAAAAAATTTTACACATGTTATTTACATTTTATTTTGCGTTTTAGTTGTCTTAATACAAACATATATAATATCAATTGAATGCATTTGCGCATTAGAATCTTGTTTAAGTTTGCAATTTTATAAAAAAATATTTATGTAAATATATCGCATTTGTATAATCACAATTTTTTTGTTTTTGCTACAATAAGATCATACCAATGTATAATTCTAGATTAATAAAACAACAGAAGAAGAAATTATTTAACAACGATTTTTTTGAATAAGATACTCAACAAACAAACAGCTGATGTAGCTCAAAACTAAACTGAATTAAAGTAATATTTGGAAATGTTTGCAATACAAGGGGAGGGAAACCTTGAAATGCAATTATCTAATGCAGTATGGAACACATTAAGCGTACAAACGTATTTTAATTATTTTTTATTCTACTGCTATCGAACGTTCTATCATATTAAGGCTCCTAAGCTAAGCGTTCATAATTTGCGTTGCGACGCGGACTGAAAGCCAATTTTCTAGAGTTCCTAAACTATTTTGAATCAAATCGTTTTCAATTGATTACAGTGTTGGTGTTCATATCAATACTGTTGTAGAGTATAATAAAATAAAAACAAGTAAAGATTGTAAATGCCTTTTGAAATGAGTATGCATGTCTAGTGGACATCTCCAAACCATCTCTCTATGGAAGACAACAAAAACTCATCGAAATACATTCATCTTCGTAGCGAATCCTAACTTTTCTTATTTGTGACAAAATGATTTAACTACGCCCGGCACTAGATTCTAGTATTGTCTGCTTTCCTATTTAAATCGGCTTATCTACGAATATCTCAAACACTTCTACTATTTACATAAAATAAATAAAACAATTTTTAGAATAGTGGCTAAACTCAAACTGAGAAAACAGATTTAACTTTTACTTGACTATAGTATGCAACGAGGTATACCCCGTTGGTCCTGGTGGTTGTTCATTCCTTGCGCAACAACAGCATACTCGCTTGATGACGTCAACTACAGAGGTGTTTCCAAAATCATCGAAATCGGTAAGGAAAACCCCTGAAGTGAGATCCTCCTCAGTTCGCGTGCCTACAAATTCGCGAAGATCCGACAGAGGGAATCCATCGCGATAATATCGCTTAATTGTGTCATAAGCATCCATAATAACGGCTATGAACAAGGACAAAACGACGTAGATATACAAAGAAATGAACGAGTAAAGGTAGATCTGACAGAATAGGAAAAGTAAACTTGACTTGCTAGAAAGTGTGGCAAAAGTAGCAAACATATCATCGCCATTAATAAGCGAAAACAGACATTCGGAGGTAGTGGCCAAAGAACGAAATTTAACATGGTATGGTCCCAGTACCAGCCAACCGCAGAAAGTAAAGCCAGCGTAGATAAGAAGGGCGCAGAAAAGGAAACGCGCGATTTTCGGTGCTGCTTTTTGAAGAGTAAGAATGACAACGTTGTAGGTCTTGAAAAATCCAAGATATCGAAGGACTCCAATCCAAACAAGTAAATTGCCGACTCCAAGGAATACTGAGCAGATGTCCCACCCATCAATTACAAGAAATTTGCGTTCGATTTGTTCCTTTAAAGCTGAGCCTATGATCAGCAGAAGGTCGTTGAATAGGATCATTATATACCTGAAAATGTAAAAAGAAAACAATATGTTATTTGGAAGTCGACAAAATAAATATATAAAACTTCATATACATAAACTCTTAATACCTTAACTAATGCTTCCAAGCAAGGTATTAACAACGAAAAAGAACGACTAATGAAGGCATTACAAAATCTTTCCAGCTGAAGGCTACATTATTGAAAGGTCCATTCCGGATAAACAGGCGGTACTCACGACTATAATGTAATCCTACTGTGATGAATTTCACTCATCTGGACACCAAAACGAATGCGTCTGGTAAAAGGTCCATTAGAATGGAATATGAAAAAACGGGCAAGACTGTGAAAAAACTTTACAAAACCAAGGGCAGACCAAGACGCTTTTCGGGAATTATAACTGCCCAATATTGCTTAAATCAAAATAAGCTTTCAACTTATGCCTTGCAAGCGATCACGCTGGTAGTTTCTGAAATAATCTTTCTAACGAACTATTCGTTACAATAGGCGTGTTTTTTTGAAACCTAGCTAGCCAGTCGTTCATTTAGATGATTCCCAGCCAGCCAAACCCAGTAGATTTTTTATACCGTCAAGTTGGTACGTGTGATTTCGTTCCTATGACATCGGCTGTCAAACTGTCAAAGTATTCGGCATTAAATCAAATTGTTTTTTTTTAATTTGTTGTGAAAACCATAATTTAGAGAATTTATTCAATGGATAATTTACAAAAAGAGGTATGAAATCATAACATCTTCCATCTTCGTACTCAGACGCTGGTCAAATGTCAAGAGAACAGAATAATTTGGCAGTGATACCAACACTATAAATGAAAACATCGCTTTCGGCGTCCCCTGGCCATGGGATATCGTAAAATTCCTAGCCAGTTGCTTTTGACTGGGGATAAAATGAAGAGTTGTCGCCAGCTGGTTGTTGTATTTGTTTTACGTATAAAATTTGACTGTGCTAGCAACTACTGGCTGGCTAGGTTTAAAAAAAAACACCCCTAATTTAAGAAGAAATTTACACGTAGTAGCGCTTGGCCCTCATTGGTTCTGTGTAAGACCCCAACCATACCACTCCACTTTGTTCCTCATTAAACAGGTCGCTATATAAGCCCAGCCTCCAGCAGAGTCGGACCAAAAGAGGATTGATTTAGACTTTGTTGAATTTTTTGAGAATACATGTCATTGGACTATCTTTTCTTTCAGCCGTAAGTCGTCAAATCGCCTTAAAAAATAATTATAGGAGGCAATTTGCGAATTTTGGATGGTGAAATACCATTTCAAAGGAAGGCGATAAATCCCATTTGTTTCGCTAAACAAAAGCTGCGAATACACGATACAATCGTGACGATGGTCGTGACCAACTTGCGGTTAAATGTGACAGTTGTATAGCGTGTTAACAAGTTCATGACAGTTGAACGCTTTGAATCGAAAACCTCCGAACATCGCGTACAGATTGAAGTCTGTGTGCTACATACGATATTGTACCATCTGTGGAAACCAAACGGCCACCAAAGCATCATTAAGGTAAGGAGAGCCATTATAGCTGGCCAATGCTAGGTTAGGTTAGGGTGTCTGTCCGCATTCGTCGATCTATTAATACTATTGTATATTCGCAATGTAATCAAGGTTTTCGAAGAAGGAACCCTCAAGAGAAGTAGGCTTTTTTTTGGACACAGCCGGACAGCTGCAAAAGAAAGTGGAGAATAGTTTTCTCCTCCTTTTTATCGCTAGAGCCTCGGGAGAAATTGTTTGATAAGAAGCGTAGCCCCTTGGTATGTAGGTCTATTTGGACAATGTCCTGTAAGAACTCCGAAAACAGACCAACTTATTTTATAGAATCTGGGGCCGAATTACCGCAATCGAGTGATTGGAACTCATGATCGAATGATCGATTAACTTCATTGGGAGCGGTAATGCCAAATCGTCATATTTCGATGACGAGTTACTCGTTAACTAAATGTCGAACACGTGTTTTCTAATGTCCACGGTTTCGTGGCGAAAGGGAAGCATTGACGGAAAAACAATGAAGACATGCCACTAACCTCCGATAATATAATTGGTGAATTGTTTCAAATCCAATAGACTTGGGCTGCATTTCATAAAATAAACGAGATTAGAACAAGTTCAGTTCGAATTGGAAGAGTTAAGGATAAGCCATCTGCTTTTCGCAGATGTTTTGGTTATCCTTACGTTCATCCAGACGGAACTTCAGCGTGCACCAGATAGGTTCGTCGCCATCTGTGTTGAAGCTGGGATGAAGGTAAATGTGAACAAATCAGAGGTAATGGTAATTTCCCGAATGTCTGTTTAGTGCACTCTGCATGTTAGTGGAAATAGAAATAGGTGGAGAAGTTTAAGTATATCGGGGTCCTATTCACGAGTGATGGAAGGAGCAATACTGAGTTATCCTGTAGGATGGGTTCGGCTGGAGAAATTTTGAGACAACTTGGTCAATCTGTTATCAGGAGGTCTGAACTTGGCATCGGAGCTAAGCTATCGGTCTTCTATTCAGTGTTCGTTTCTCCCCTACGGTTATGAGGTTTGGGTGATGACCGAAAAAATAAGATCGCGGCTACAAGCTGCCGAAATGAGATTTCTTCGTTTTATTGCTGGGGTAACCCGCCGATATTGAGCTAGGAACACCAGAGTAGCTACTTCTTCAAACAGAAAGGTCCATACTTCGATGGTTTGGGTACATTAAACGCATGCCTCCAACTCGGCTTCCAAGACGTGCCATCAGGTATGTGTCCTCTGGATACGCCTAGGATAAGATGGTTTCATTAAGTCCGAAATCTCACCTACTACCTGACGTTTTAGAGTTGATGGCGGAAGATCGGGAGGTGGGGAGATGTGGAGAGTCCACTTAAGCACCCTAATCCCGCGACCATCATAGGGGATAGAAGGGTTATTTGAAAATAAATGAATGATGAAGAAGAAGTCCAACCAGATTAACACGATTCGGAATAACAATTAAGTCACAAAATCCTCTGCGATGAAATGCCAAGAATTCTGTTACTGGGTGCAGCCCAGTTTTATTTTCAATATATAAAAAGAAAAGTCCTGACTCACTCACTGACTTATCAACGCCCAGAACCCTTGGACCTAGAAAGCTGAAATTTTCAGCGGCATTGCCGTTGCCATTGCTTCCTCAGGTACCTTGGTTAAAGAAGACATGACGGGTCACTCTACCTTCTCAAAGCATCTCAACCCAAGTCATTATGAGTCTACACTATGCAACATCTCTAAGGAGAGTGACTTGGCTCAGGTGCTTCGAGAAGCCAAAGTTATAGTGTGAGATGAGTGTATTATGGCTCATAGAAAGGTATTGAGTATCGAAATAGGATGCTCCGACAGTGCTTTTGGGTGGTGGCTTCAGACAGACCAAGCCTGTTGTGCCACGCGAAACACAGCAAATGAAGTGATAAGTGTCTCAAGTCATCAATCCGATAGCCCCATGTCGAAGTCCTTGAAAGTTAACATGCGTATCCATCTTCGCAGTGACTTGAGAGAAGAGCAGTTTTTTAACTTATTTCTTGATGTTGGTGATAAAAGGAGGAGGAAAGAATAACAGCACCAATAATTTTCTGCTGAGGAAGTGGATGGTGCGGATCTGAGAAGTGACTGTTCCTTCCTTAGTGGGCTCAGAGTCAATTGACTTGAAAAACCAGGAATGTTGGTTACAGGGAGGTCTTGCAAAGTTAATGTGAGAAATTGAAAGTCTATAATTACTCATCAATGTCTTGAAACCCGGAAAGGGACATAGGGTATAATGAGAGTCTTTCCGCGTGGACGTAGTCGCGGGTATCAGTAAAACATAGACAAAAGATTTTCGAATGTATTGTCTCGTCTCATTTTACGTATTTTACTTGGAAAAACGATATGCCAGCATAAATTTGAAACAAAATAATTTTATGTTTGTTATTAGAACTAATACCCGCAGTCTATTTCATACAACAGTACAACAATTTTCGTGGTTCGAGGGCACTCGCCATAAAACTGGCGAATTCGGGTTATCTTGCAACTTTCACTTAAAACGTGTGGCAACCAATTTTTCTCTGGAAAATCCAATGTTCTGCAAATATGCCATTTATAGTGATTCAGAGATACGCTAATGTACTAGTGTTATACTCTCGGGGGTTTGTATTGCCCGCTGAGAGGGATTGCCGCGAAAATTGTTTGGTTGATATTGCAGAGGCACTTGTTTCCAAGTAGAGCGATGCTTTAACATTAAGTAGTGAATTTGTGATAACTGGTTTATCGTTTGGGTACTGTGTATAGTTGTTGTATTCCCATGGGAATCACAATAAATTGTCACAGACCTAAGCGTCATGAAGAAGAGCTCTTTTTTTTTATCTAATCTAAGTTCGAGTTGTGTACAAAATTTTGTTATCTAAGAACAATTCAAAATAAGTTTGTTTACTTACCACATGTTAACGAATTCCATTTTGCCGTCAAAACTCAGTTCCTTTTTGTATGTTACTCTGAAGAAATTCATTGTTTGAATCCGCAGTAAGTTGGCTCGGTATATTGCCCGCGCACACAATGCAAATGACAGCAAACACACTAGTATGACAAATGTATTCAGAATACTTCTCAGGATCGCATCGAATTCTGCATCTGTAATATATTCAATGTCTCCCTGACAATGCAACCGCATTGCATCGGCATCCAACGACAGCAGCATTTGTCCATCATGATCACGGTTGTCGAAAAATATTTTTATGTCGAATTTAAAGCAGTCCGGTGCCGAAAGTGGACCATAAGCCTTGAAGTTGATTGTTTTAATTCCGAAAACCAAACTCGCTTCTACCAGCGCTGAGAAGCTCACAGTCACATCACGTTCCTCTAAATATTTTTCAACACCAATTATTGTAACATTTTGGGTCAACATTTCACAATGAATTTCAATCTCCGGATTGAAGATGTAGCTTTCGTTGAAACCAAAAATGATTCCCTGTCGATAGCTGTGTAAACAAAGTTTTATTGGAGCCATTTGGTTATCCTTTGTCGGATAGTCATAGGGTCCAATCGATCGACTAACGTTTGCGTAACCTTTGATAGCATAGTCAATGGTAGCAAAGAATTCGCCTTTTTCATAGATGGCCAGCGGACCATTCGAAGGCGGATAGGATTCAGTTTCTCTCGAAGATTCCCATCCACGGAGAAATAGATGTGAGAACGAAATGCGGTTGTCCCATGTGTAGTTAATGTGATTGTAGCGTGAGTGGGCAAACAAGCAAAGTTGCATTGTAACTAGGACGATCTTCACCACCTGAAAAAAAAAAGGAAATAAGTAAGATTGGTAGGCTAGTACCCGGAGTAAAAAAAAAAAATCAAAGCTTATGTTCTTTGCACACTAAAGGTTGACTCATTACCAAAGAGTGGTTTTATTTTAAAGAATGTTTCTTATCTTTACTTAAACTTAGAAAGGGAAGTATACTCGCAAGAGCGGTGCTTTGAGTATTTGACATTTCGTAAGGCCACTTGATACGTGCTAGTAAAATCACCTCAAGTGAATGCTTTTTTTTTCCAGCTCGAGGGTTGATGTAATTCTCTGAAATAAATATTTGTACGAGTTGTTTTTGTGGATACAATGAGTTGATCGAACTGATGAATGATATAAGGAGGCTGGAAAAAAAAATACTGCGACTGCGTGATTGATGCACTGAGATACACAAGGAATCAAAGACTTTGTGATACCTCGATTTCGCCATACACTCAAAAAATGATATCAAATGAATTCTTGCAAATCTTGTTTTCTCTGAGCTAAGAAGGCAATTGAATAACCAAGCCCAGATCTGCTCTATTGGGGAGGGATGAGAAATGCACTAAGTCGCCCTTTAGATCGAGTTCCTAGACGGTGAGGAGAGGAGAAGTAACAACATTGAACTGTGCATCGACTTTAACATGGGACATGGACCCCAGCGTTCTGTTCTGGCGAGTCTTGTGAATTACGCAAGTGGAAAGGCACCTCAATCAACTTGGAATGTGAAATTGGAGGCAGCTGGATAACGTTTAGCCTGGTTGGAGAGGCTTATTGGGTTCGTCCTGAACTGTGACGCAATCATGTGTAAATAAGTAAATTTTTTTTTTTTTTTAGGTGCGCAGGTAGGTGTGGAAATCCTTAATGGATACTCTTTGGCCCTTGCCATGAGTGATGCCCGACTCCATGCTCCTGCATGTCTACGTGCTAAAAAAAAACACCTCCTTCTTGCTCTGTCTTCTGGTTCGTCACCTGCGGCACCGCCAGTTAAGGCATTCTTTCGCAGGGGCAGGTTTGACATTTCGTCGTCTCCTTCTCAACTGCCAGACCTAGCAGTTTGTTGGTTTCTCGCTGCTCTTTCCTCTATTCGCTGTTGCTGCTTTATGCTTGTGATAACTTCACTTGCAGTCTCTCAGCCTTCTCGCGTTTCCAGCATAAATCTGATTAGGCCTCTTGGGGTCAATTGGGCTCCAATTTCTCTCTCTATGATGGTTCTAGCACGCGTATAGTTTTCGCACTCCGTCAACACATGCTCGGCGTTCTGGAGTTTCCCTTCACAGTGTTGGCAGAATGGTTCATCCACATGCTTGTACTTGTAAAGGTACTTCCGAAAGCATCTATGCCCTGATAGGAATTGCGTTAGGTAGTAGTTTACCTCTCCGTGCTTTCTACTAGTCCATTCATCAATGTTGGGGATCAGTTTATACGTCAATCGCCCCTTCGTTGTGATGTTCCATTTTTTTTGTCGTTCCGCTTTCATAGCCTCCACGGCCGTTCGTCTGGCGTCGGTCTCGCCTTCGCGCAGTGCCGCAGCCTTCTACGCTTCTAGATCGATAGGCATGCGGCCTGAGATTACACTTATAGCATCCGCTGACACAGTTCTAAAGGCGCAGCATACCCTTAGGGATGCAATCCTATGCGCCGAGTTCATCCCTCGACTTATGGTGCGCCTCTGACGCCCATATCGGGGCTCACGGTCGTCAAAAGGTTTCTGACCGGCGCTGCTACTGCCCGAGAGGCCTTCTTGCCTGGGTATGTTAGGTGCTCCTTGAAGCTGAGTCTGTGATCCAGCAGCACTCCCAGGTACTTGATGTGCGGCTTCGACTCGATGAGGTGTTCTCCGACCTGTATAGTTAGGTGTTCCATGTGTAAACAAGTATATATGTAATAAGTTTTGGGTCGTGCTGGACGGAAAGTTTTGTTGATTGAGGTCCTTAACAAGAGACGAAAGATGACAGTAAGTCACTGAAGGCACAGTCAACTTTCTCATCAACCATTCAACTTCATCTTTAAAAGATTAGAAGAACTTTGTTGTGTGAAAGCTTTGACGTGACTCGTTGAAGGTCTGTAGTTCCGCAGCTGTTTCATTTTCCCACTTGAAATCCCGCACGCGAATTATCTTCAGTTTTTTATATTACATCGATGCAATACATGACAAAACTTAATCTTTGTACAAAACATCTCGTGTTTAGAGCTGGGTTACGAAATCGAAATGCGCTTTCCTAGACATATGGCAATCAGGCTCCAGTGAAATGCCTATAAATCAGTCCTGACGTTGGTTTGGTGAATATTTACATAGCACACCCAACAAAATTTCGAGCATACGTTGCTGACGAAGGCATTCGAGATAAGCGCTAAATGAATATCGTTGTCAACCTTAAATAGACACTAGTCTCATCGCAAATAGGCTTAAATGCACGCTGACGAGTTCAATAAACAAAAAATCTACAAAACGCGTAGCACATACCCCTTGACTTAACTACTTAGTTACAGTACATGGCTACAACATTATTCTTGGAAGTCATCGATCAATTAAATCTGTTAATTCCCTTTCCGGTGGAGTACAACAAACTCACATCCCAGTGAATCGTCATTTTCGTGTGAAGTCAAATTAAATTATTTTTTCGGTAAGTTTTTCTGCAAACAAGCTACACGGTATGATTGCATACAAGTAGACTTATCAGACTTTCAAGGAGGATTTTGGTGTTATAGGAGAGGTGCGGTTATAAAACAAAACTTGCAAAATAGTTTGATACATACTAGCAAGATAACGCGTAGTTTTAAAGTACATTCTACGTCTCACCCACCTTGTGAGATAAGAATACACAATAGAACACAATTCTCACCCCGCCAGCCGAAGAAAACACTCAAAGTGCGGGTGATAAAGATCATGCACAGAAGAATAAAGTAAGAGTGCATTGTTCACATAATTATGGAAAAAAAAATTACAAGTCTGTATGTACATACTATACTGGTAAAAACTGGACTTACTTGGACAACAAATTTGTATGGAAAGCGACGCCTGGCCTGCCACTTCTCGATCGGGTTCATGAAAAAAAACTGGAGTTTCCTTCGCATCCGTTCCTCGTTGAATAGAGCCATCGGAGACATGCCTTCAATGCATGTCGAGGAGGCTGGCATTTCGACGTAACCATCATCGGTGGACTGGCGGGTGTCCTCAGATCGAATCGTTGATTGTCCTGGTGATTTGTTGCGGCCACCAGCTGTTGAAGACGGAATTGAAGAATTTCTGTTTGGTCCGATTTGGGCGTGTGTCCTAGCTGCTGGCTGATGATGATGATGATGATGATTGGTGAAGTCCTCGTCACTTTCACAGCAAGAATTTTCAGCTTCGCCGTCTGGACTCATTTTGTTCTGAGGCAATTGATTCATTTCAATTTCAATGCTTTGTAAACCAATTTTTCCAGATCACAAGTGGTTTTAAGCGATGAAATCGTATTCCTTTTGTTTGTTTTCTTTTTTATTGTTTTTCTTGATGTATTGACCTCGCGAATTTTATTCTTTCCCTTACGAGACGTCACTGTGGTTACGAACGAGACGACAAATTAAATTGTAAAAACCGTACCTTTTCGTACTCGTACAATCGTACGTAATCTTTGAAGGTGGGGAAAGTGTTTTGAATTTATTTTCTTTGTTTTTCAATTAAGCAGCTGACATTGACGGTTAGGCTTTCGCGCTAGTTGCTGATAGATGGCAGTAAACCAAATCTGTATTACCTACAGCTGGAAATGCAGTGCTGTTATAATTTACAGTAAACATCGATGTTAATTATTTTGATAAATAAATTTGCAACAGCAAGAGATGGGTTCAAGACTTTAAGAGGATTCAATTTATAGCTGTAAGGGTGAGCATATGTGGGTTTCGCTCGCTGGCCTCATTCTCGAAGTAGAACATTTTTTTATAATTCTTATAAGAAGGTTGGAGATCCCCATGAAAAGTGCACCCAAAAGAATTGTCATCCGGTCTTCTGTAATATTAACCGCTGATTGCAACATCCTGAAGGACTCTGGAGAGATTAGCACCGGCACGTGAGATGTCTCTGACACCACGTGCGATGTCCACGACGTCATCAAGAGGGACGCACCCATGGATTTCCTTCCAGCTACAACAGACTCCGGACCCTGGCTTGTCCCGAACAAAAAACAAACGGCCTCGGTGCCGACATCTCCCGACGCAGTGGAAACGAAAACCAATTCGAGCTACTAGCCAAACTTATGGTGCAGTCACTGCCCTAGAAGACAACAAGGAAATTTCTCACGCATACGCTCCAGCAACCAACCAAAGCAACAACTCCAGCAGAAAGGCCATCTCTAAGCAGACTCACCACTGCTCACCACACCACAGTTCCAGTGACACTCGGGCAGCAACAACATAGCGGAAGAGCATTCCGTCATGTACAACCAGCAGCAGATTTCCGGGGGTAAGTTTTGTCCTCCTATTATTGCGTGCAACCTCAATATAAAAGAGTTAGTTGTTGTTGACTAACTGCGGCCCGAAAAGCAAAATTTTGTTAAAGATAGACCATCCGCCGGGGTTTGCTTGAGAAACTCAAAAAAGCCAAGGAGGACAAGGTCACCAATCTCGTCCTCAAAGGACCGAAGTCACCGAGCAGGAAATTCCAGAGGCCTTAATGGGTACAGTAGATAATGTTGCGAAACTCTCCCGCTTCAGCATGCTCCATTCTAAGCGCGAGAACGTTTCGTATAACCTTTTTCTTGTAGCGCTTAGTCTGGGTACCACCGCCAAGGAAATCCTTAAAGTAAGGTATCTTTTTAATGTTCGAGTCCACTGGGAGAGACCTAGGGGTAATAAAGGAGCACTTCAATGCCAATAACATAAACCTGACAAATGGCCGCTAGTCGAGTCGGCTGACACCAAAGCCAACACGCGGCAAACTACAGGGGTTGCGCCTGATACAAAGAGTATGAAAAGAAAGCCTAAAAGCTTCTTTAATGAGTTGAAGGAGAAGAGAGAGACTTCTAAAACTACCCTCCTATTCTATCCCAAAGTAACAGAACAGCTGCAGTGTCATACGCTTGCCACTTTCGTCAGGTGCCCTTTCAGGTGAAAGAAAATGTCCCCAATAGCCCGTCGGCCTCTAACACAATCCATAAATTTCTGAGCCTCAGCCGATATCTATTCGGGTGGAGATCGGTTCCCTTCTGGGCGCGAGCGCACAAACGAAATTGGAGCTAGTTAACCAGGTATTCGGTGTTTTAATTCGCCAGATGCAACCTTACGTCCCTATTCTATCCTCGTAGGAGGATAGAGGTTGAAAAAATCCTCCTCAGTAACGACATACAGTGCGCTTTCTCCTCCAAGAAAAAAAAAAAAAATGTCACGCCCAGGAGTACAAAGACAAGCAGATGTAATCGTTTTTTTACTTATGTTTATACACGCGTTTCTCCCAACCACTCACTTCCCCCGCCGCTATGGCAAACTGCAGATCCTGCATAGAACATGATGGCAGTGGTTGTGGGTAACGTGGTATTTTAATCTGTGTACGACTCCGGCCTCATAAACCATATTCGCTGCAAAAGAACTGTTAACAACCACCCTCTGTGGGCAAAAAGAGAAAAAAAATATTTTTGTATGAAAATATTATCGTAATTTATCATCGTACCTGCTCTAACTAAGAAATCTTTGTCATATATTCGTATGTTTTGATTGTTTCCACTAAGGCATCCTTCCTTGGATCCGAATGCCAGTGGAAAAAAGTCCTTAGACGAACAATTAACGAAGTCTGTTTTAATGTAGACCTAATCGCTATCCAAGAAGTGCGACGGAATGGGAGGGCCAAAAGAGAATGAAAAAGAACCTTCCGGCAAGCGCCGCAAGAGATAGGTGGATTTCTTATGTCATCTATTCTGATGGTGGGAACAAAATGGCGGACAAAAATTTCCACTTTAACAACGAATTTGTACTAATTACCTCGAAATGTGTAAGGATTTTCAATTTCAACGAAATCCAATCAATTTTGAAGAATTTCAAGATGGCGGATCCAAGATGGCGCCTAAATTGGTAGCAGGCGGATTATCTTCACTGTTATCTACTATATTACTAAAAAATCAAAACCGGAAGTTGGGATTTATTTAAGTTGTGAATTGTACCGTTTGAGACATAAAAAGGGGCGTAACCCGCCCCCCTCTGGGACGATTATGCCCATCTACGAACTTTGCCGAGGTATTCGGCATACGAATGTGTATACCAAATTTTATTCAAATCGGTTCATAATTGCGGCCTCAATAGTGTCCACAAGAATCCGTTATATTGCATATATATATATACATATGTATATATATACATACAGTGTTGGCCAAAACTAAAGCAACTTTATTACCCCGGGTGTATTTGACGATTTGTTTCGTAAGAATTAGACGGAACTGTAAAATATTTTGTTTTCCTAATAGCTTTGGATATTGTAAATTATTTATTAAAACTCAATCAGCAGTGTTTTGACCAAATTAAAAAAAATACAGGCATTTAATTGAATCCATATCAGTTTTTAGCTGGCCAAAACAAAAGCAACTCATTCGCTCTCTTCCTTGTAAACAAAAATTTTTATAACGGGAAGTAGGAAAACCGTTTCTTTGACCTTTACCGCATAGATCGAATCTGTCAACATGCAAACAAGAGAAAATTAACTCATTCGTGTTTATGAGTTTGCTGCAGTGAGGTCGAAAAAAGTGGTTTTTAAAATTTTTCTAATATGGCCAGGAACAAGTACACGAACGAGACAAAAGAAAGATTAATTAACGAGTACAAAAGTGGAACTTCACAGGCGGAGTTATCACAAAAATATTCAATCCCAAAATCAGTGATATGTCGTTTGATAAAATTTTATAACTCCCACAATTCCGTCAAAACCATTCACCGAGGGGGCAGACCAAGAATTACAACCCATCGTGAAGATAAATCAATCATAAGGATGATTAAGAGTAATCCCTTCGTCTCATCTAGAGAGGTAAAAGAAGAACTAAATACCGAAGCGAGCGCCAGGACGATTCGTCGGAGAGCTGTTGATGGTGGTCTTTCCTCTTTCAGGGTCGTGAAAAAGCCCTTCATTTCACCCAAGAACAGAAAGGCAAGACTCAAATTTGCAAATGAACACATTAGCTGGCCACTATCTAAATGGAACACGGTACTTTTCTCCGACGAATCGAAATTTAATTTGAAGGGATCGGATGGTTTCCGTCGTGTCCGCCGCCCAATCAACGAAGCGCTTAATCCTCGATACACGAAGGGCACTGTTAAGCATGGAGGAGGCAACGTCATGGTCTGGGGATGTTTTTCTGGACATGGAGTTGGTCCGATCCATAAAATAGATGGAATTATGGACCGGTTCATATATAAGCATATCCTGGAAGATGTCATGCTGCCACATGCGGAAGAGGAATTGCCTCTGAAATGGATATTTCAGCAGGACAATGATCCGAAGCATACCGCAAAAATTATTAAAAAGTGGTTTTATGACCAACAAATTGAGGTTATGGAATGGCCAGCGCAGTCCCCCGATCTCAACCCCATAGAAAATCTATGGGAGATTGTAGATCGGCGGATAATTCGGGACAAGTGTAAAAATAAAATTGAGATACGAAATACGAAAAAAAAAAAAAAAAAAAATATGAAGTTGCTTTAGTTTTGGCCAGCCAAAAATCGACATGGTCCTAGAATTATTTGTTTATATTTTGTTTTGGTTAAAAATTAATGTATTTGTTTTTATTATTTTCTTTCTGATTACAATTACTTCTTCAGTGAAAAAAAAAAATAATAAATATGTATGAATTTAAGCCGTTTTACGGCAGAGTTTTGTGTTTGTTGTAAAGTTGCTTTAGTTTTGGCCAACACTGTATATACATATATACATATATATATATAAAATTTTTAACGGAGTATGAGGTTAGTGTTTGGTATAATAGCGAAGACAAATGGCATTCAAATTTTTTGAAAGTCGCGTCATGAGGACCTCTGCAATAGGTGGTATTTCTATGAAATCCACCTAAAACCAAGACAAAGAAAGAGAAAAACTGAGTTTGGAAAAACTGCTTCTGCAAACGGCGATGAAACCTAGCTCCCAGCAGAAGGAACCGGTCAATTTAAACGATGATAACTTCCGTCAAAACGAAGTGCCCATTTGCAAAGTGAACTCCAAAGACTAACCAACCGAGTATTTGATTGACCCACAACCCACCGAAGACGTGCAAGTGCGACTTAGGCAAGGCCACGCAATATGCGGCAAGCGGCAAAGTTAAAACGTATGAAATCGTATGGTTGTGGCCACGCAGTCGCTGACCGGCAAGCGTAATTTCTGAGCAAATTTTCTGTCGCCATGCTGCTTTGCCGTTTGCTGCTCATTTCGTGGCAGAGCCCTTAACCTACTTCATATGCGGATGCAAGAACATGGACTTACCCTAGAGGTCCTGACTATGAGGCAGACTCTCAATATCGCTGAGGTGCTTGGAAACAATAAGCACCAAAGGTGCAGTAACGTTCTTCGGGAGTCAAGCGGGGCACCAAGCTCACAGATTAGCAGCAAATCAAGTTTGCCAGAGAGGGCCAAATAGTGGCGCAATGTGTATTCTTTTGTATTGCTGTGAGATCTGGGCTCAATCAAGAAAAATATGGCAGCGGTAAAGTGCGAAGAAAATTTTCATGTCGCCAGCTATATTCGAGCAGTGCCAAACCCCATCGACCTCTTAGCGGCGGGAAAACATTGAGAAGTTGAGAAAGAGAACGACAACAGCTAAAGGTGCTGGTTATAAATTCGTCAAAGTCATATAAGTTTGGAACCCCTTGCATTCGAAGAAAAGTATGATCACCCTGAAGTTACGCAAGAAGCAGAAGCTAGGATTGGATTGCCTGAACATGAGGCCAGAATCCGACACACCGGAGAAACGGTCTCTAAAGGTGCACAAGTAATCCCTGTTCATACAAAAAAGTGCGCGCAGTAGACTACTTGCCTTAGAAGTGGAATTCATTTTCATTTGCAGTCTATCAACTCGCTTAAATTTTTCATTTCATGTCTTCATCATTTCGACGTTGAAATTCCCAACACGACTAAAGTAGTTTTACAAAGGTGGAAGCAAAAATCGACATTCGAAGCGTGCAAATCCTTCTAGACCTGCTTTCGAGTATGCGCGTATAGACTCCTAGGTCGACCGTTTTTTTTTTAGCCACAGACTTCCTTTTATGAGGGACTTCTTCAGATAAACACACAACATCATCTTTTTTATATGCAGCACGCATATGCGTTAAAACATCACGACTCGCTTATGAGCTTTCTGTTCCGCCGCTTCCACCGCAATAGACCTCACAAGGCGCAGTGCATCTGGATTCTGGACCTTAGCATCGTAATCGTACATACTCCGCCGCTTCAAATCCTTATGATTTTCTTGTTGCTTCACCAATCCGAGCCCTTGTATGATAAGCTGGAAATAAAAATTTGAATTCGGTGGCCGGTTAGGATCAATTCATACAAACCTCAGATTGAACTTTATCAAACCCTGTAATGGTCGTCGTATCTCAGTGGTTAGTGCGTTGTAAAGTTGTGCGAGCTGCGTAAGTTCAAGCTCCAGCCATATCCACTGAACATTTCTCTTGGCACCATCACTCGTTGGGGAATGACAAGCTTCCGGAAGTATAACCTGTCATGAAAAGCTTTTCAATTCGCCGATCGGAGTCGGCAATAAATTGTAGGTCCTTCCCTTCCATTCGTGCGAAAATTGTAACACGGATAACATGAATGGTTCCGAAAGGCTATGCCTTGGCTCATACCGAGCTGTCGCGCCAGCTATTTATAAACCCTGTATAAAGGTAGCTCAGTGGTTAGTGGGCTTGAAAATGGCTTTTACATGACCTTGAAGATGCCTGCTTCGTCGCAACAGCCAGAACTTGCCATTGTATTTCAGGTGGAGCAGCTGGTAATCCGCAGCCATCAAGTCCCTTTTCTTAGCAACCATGTTCTTGAAATTGGTGGAACACTGCCGAAACGAACTTGCATTTCTGGAAATTTATTCGTCCATCGTCTGAGTTCCAGTCAATAGGGACAATTTGGTGGAACAGGGTTTTAAGGAGCTCCCAGCTCTAGGAAGGAGTTCCTCAATAGTTATGTATATGCCAGATGGGCATTGATAGAAACGACAAGATTGATGAATAAGCCAACCGTTGATCGGCCCTCGATAGTTGTCTTATTTATGAAAAGCTAAATGTGGAATAGGGTACAAAGCGTATCATCTCCAGAAAGACGCGATTGAGACATTTTTGCTATCTGGCTATAGGAAGTTGGTCTTCGTCGACAAACAGCAGAAGTCGTCTTTCCAAATTTTCATTTCATAACCCTACTACAAAGTTTTCTTCCTCATCGCTAGAGGCTTCTGTGCGGCCTTTCATCCTCCGTGTTCTATCCCTCTTGCTTTAATATAATTATCTACAGCTTTCTATCTCTAGCTTCTCCAGAGTCTTTCTTATAAGTGTGTTAGGCTGATGGGGCTTGGAACCCTTCAGTTCTTTTTGTCCACTTATGTAGCAAAAATTAAATTTATTAATTACAGCAAGTTGCCCTAAGACCGAATTACCGCAATCGACAACGAGTGAGTGAGTGGTACTCGTGATCGAATGATAAATTAACCTCATTGGGAGCAGTAATGCCAAATCCTCACAATTCGATGACGAGTTACTCGTTAACGAGTGTGGTAATTCGGCCCCTGATTTCCTTGTTTTAGTAGAGCAGAGAAGATGTTATCTACACTTAGTGATGTACACGGTTGAAAGGTGTTAATAGCTCAGTCCCACCGCTGTCTTCAAATGCGTTTTACTTAATCCACGCCAAAAATATACGAATTGCGACGAAAAGCCAGGCACTTGGACTTCGTCATTACCATCGGATGACCTGTCAATATATCAATTTCATTCAAAACAAATTCCTTTCAAGCTTCTAAAAGAATTCAAATTAGTTTCAGTAGCTGAGGGCATTGTTCCTCTCAGCCATAATGATGATGGACTACTTGAATGCATTCCGAAACAAGATTCCAAGTTCTCGTACCATTATGACCCTAATTTCTGTATTTGTGTACGATCTAAACGGTAAAAGAATCATGTCTCCTAAATAAAACCGGCTCCGAACATAACCACCTAATTTTGGTCACCTAATCAGATTCTTTTTTTTTTCTTGTAAATAAATCTCGTTTGCCGATGAATTTCCATGGGATGGACACTGACACTGGACAACCGAAGAGAGATACTCACGCATTCAGCATACAGTGGACAGACAATACCAGCTTTACTCATTCGATCATTATGTAGATTTTAAAATGGACAACAAACTGTCAATGTGTCCATGGAGCAGGAGAAACGCCCAAGTTAATCCGATACGAAGCACATGTGATTGGCGTTTTTAGCGCGCTTGTAATTTATTACAAAGAAACTATTGAAATTATTTTGACACAATCATTAATTTTTTTTCGATAAAATTTCGTTATGAGCGAGGAATTGTATCTGTAATCCCTGACAAGTGAAAATATTTGCGTTTCATTGGATAAATGTTCACGATTGTGCGTGGCGAGCACGGTTTCACTTGAAGTGACGACGATTTCTGTGGACCATGGCTTGGTCTTCTTGGATTGATAGCAATTAAGCTGGGATTTATTAACCCGGCACTAAGCGATGACTATTATGGTGGCAGTGATGGATTGTAAGTGTTGAAGAATTCGATGAATAACAAATGAAGGTGATAAATCAAAACCCAATCAATGGGTTTGGAAGCGTTTTTTTCCTACATCTACTATTGTGGGTTTAACTAACCTTTGGTTCAGATTTGATTACCAGCGTCGAAGAGCTATTGGTGACAACATGAGTCATGAACTCTTAAAGGTGTCATATGTCCAATGAATACCGAGAAGGTTATAATAGTTTTGTGCATCAGATATCCGTTTGATAGCTAATATTTCATTTGAACTTAATCAGTGCGAGTAGCGCCTACATACTTACTTGTGTCAAAAAACAAGGCACCGATATGGTTGTGTCTTTTGCGAGAGAACGCGGAACAGGTACAGAGGCTATGGAAGATCGTATCGTCCTCTTCCTCGTCTATGCAGCTTCTGCAGAAATCATTGGTAGGAACGCCCAGGCGAGTGCCATGTTTCCCTATGAGACATTGTCCTGTGATATTTCGTATAGTAGCTGTACTTAGCGAAGTTAATCTCTTAGAGCGCTTATGGTCTATTTAAGGTCAGATTAGTAGTCTACTAGTTTGGCAGGTGGTGTCAATTGATCACCTAAGATTGTCTTTGCTGATTGCATCTGCCTTTAATTTCAATTTGCATGTAGCTAGTGACAGTCCGAGGTTCTCTTGCAGTTTCTGGCATGTCTCTGAGACCTGGTACCCAGCAGAGGAGAATGTGGAATCGCTCTGCCATCTCTACGAGCGGCAATGTAGAACTATTTTTGATGTTACAGAGACTGATTCCAGGAACTCAATGGCGGCCTGGCTGTCTGTAAAAATGCTAATATCCCGAGTAGATATTACATTCCACCTCAGCTAAGGCAGGGCCACTTTTATCGCTTTGATCTCATCCTGGAAGACGCTTCAGCGCTCTGGAAGACGAAAGGAGATCTCGAGGTTTAGATCATCGGAGACAACACCTCTTCCCACACTATGTTCTGTTTTAGAGCCATCCGTGTAGATCTCCACACATACATACTTTAGTAACGCAAAACCATCAAAAAGTTTTAGACATCACTCTTGTGTCGCAGAACCAGAACCTTCCACGCGATCTCAGGCTGCATAGTGTCTGGAAACTCTCTATACCAAAATAGTCAAACTTAACCGTAGCTTACCATCGGATTTACATACTGTTCCTACTTCTCCTCTAAAATTAGCTTTCACTATATCTTCAACATCGACTGCCAGACTTACAAGAATTATTTGGCTGAACTCAGATGAAAAATGTCTGGATCTGGCAATGAACTGCTTTGTATTCAAAACCAACATCCCTTGGCGAAATGGTTGTGCGTAGATGACGCGTAGATCGAGGGTTTTAGTGCCACCAATGCATAGTCTTTCAAAGAAAAATTTTTAACACCCCTTCCTCCACTTAATTTCAATATTTCTATGTGTGCGGGGTTAAGGATGCAATAACCGGGGTTTTATGTCCATGACTTCTAGTTTCAATTTCCGATGGCAACCCTATTTGTACAGCAATGTGTGCCCAAAGATTTTAACTGAGCTGATCAGTGAAAACAAGCTAGAGTAGGAAGTTCAAAGTTTCGAACCATACCATGGTATTTTCCTTGCACAATTCTACAGGGCCTTCGAAGATGTTAAGCATATTTTGAAAGCCTCGGTATGAAACCCATCACCTGGATTGAAGTGAAGGCAGTTTTTATACCATAATCAGGTGCGGTTGCTCTTCCTAAGAACCTTAGGCCGATATGCTTGAATTCCTTTTAGGAGCGAGTTTTCGATCTTCATGTGAAGCACACCGTTGATTGCAACCGTCTATCCAAATCATAGCACTTCTACAAAGCGGCACAACTGTTGACCAATTATATATGCTACACTTGTGGTTAACAGATATTTATTGCATTTAGCAAGTTACTTACACAGTACTGAGGCTTCTTCAATGGAATTAACTCTAATTATTTTGTTTCCTCGCAACTTTCTGAACTCAACTGATATGATGGGGACTCCGTGCAAGTTTCTTTTAAAACACCTTGGCATCCAGTCACCACTCCCTCATTTACTCAGCCAAAAGTCGTAGATTACCGCCGCAATGCTGAAGATTAACCCAGTATCATGCTCAGACATTGCGCTTTCTCTCGAAAGCAAAGCTACGACCATAGTCTTCGTATTTAATTCGGAGGGACAACGCAGTAGAGAAAGACCTCGCCTAAGGTAGCACGCACAAGTAGAAAGGGGCCTCAACCAACGTGGCGTTCGCAGCCGGAGGCAGTTAGCTAAGAACCGGGCTAGGTAGATGTGATGGCGAGGGGAGGGTGAGGCCTTTCCGCCACACTCAGGTCAGTAGAGGCCTATTGTGGTGCCCGTTTTTTGAGGGGAAATGTACTCCTTGCTCGTAGAGCAATACCCAAAGACCTCTCCTATTGCCAAAGGGTTTCGAACCGTTTTGAAGCCTTAATGAACCTCCAGATGTCCTTGATAGGTACGTCACTGAGATCTTCGGTATCCTGGAAAAAGTGCATTCCAAAAGATTTATGTTTGAGGTGGTAAAAACTTGGGCAGTAGTAGAGGGAGTGGGTTGTTTCCACATTAATTTCCTCGTCTCCCCAACCCCTGCAAAGGTCGTCCTCACATGACCTTAGCTTTTTCATGTAATAGCGCAGAGTATTATGACCTGTATTAGTAGTTCTGGCACCGCTGTACCTTGGCCATAGTTTTCTAGTTATTTTATAGGAGTCCAAAGAGCTCCATATTTCATTCGCTTCCGATAGAATCTTGATCCATGCTAACTGGAGAGGCTTGTTGGTTGAGGCACAGGTTCAACCCAAACTGTAGCGTCAACTAAGTAAGTAAGTAAGCTACTATCAGATTCCTTGCAACCAGAACAAAAAAATAAATCTAGAGGAGTGAAGAACTGTCGCGTGTCTCTTAAAGAGTTTGCTAAACAGAGCAACGTCATACTCTGCTGAGTCAAGTCACAACAACGTATCGAAGAAGTGTGCGACCACCAAGCCCAATGTACGTGGTGTATAGCCAGGAAGTCAGCTATATGGCTGAGTTCAGTGACACTTATCTTTGATTTAATGTTCCTGGTGCCTAGTAGGTCCCTTAAGGTTCTCCAAGAATTCAGATCAAGATGCAAAATTCACAGCAAAGGTTTAAGCTTGCGAAATGATAAAGTCTCCTCACTTCAGTTTCTGTAAAGTTCATACGTACTTGCATTTACTCCCTTACTCCCAAAGCACTGATCATGCCCATTTTCTCTTAGAAATCCAAGGCAATCTTAAAGAGGCTGGTGGTCTTCCTTAAGGGCTAATGCGGCCTGAGATACCATCTTAGCTATCTAAATATATGTTCAGATCACGAGTTCTGATTGGAAGACGAGGAAACCTTTGAGCATATTTTGTGTCAAAGTCCGACAAGGTGACGAATGGGTGGCAAAAAATTGCATATGGAATTGCACAAGCGAAGTGTAGCGAGGAGTCTACTCTTCTGAACCAGTGACACACTAAATCTTTAAAGTCGTAGTGTCAGTCAAGTGGATAAAAAAAAAATAGCTGGCGCGACAGCTCGGGATGATCCAATGCCTAGTTTCCCGCAACCATTTATGTTGTCCATGTAACACATTTCGTAAGATTTCAAGTTGGGTCATGTAGAGCGGATGGACACCAATGCTCCGTCCCGGAAAATCTTCGAATTCACCCCCGAGGGACGGCGTAGTAGAGGAAGACCGCGACTCAGGTGGCGCACGCAAGTGGAAGGGGACCTTAACCAACTTGGCGTGCGAAACTGGAGGCAGCTGGCTAAAGATCGAGCGGGCTGGAGGCACTTGTTGGTTGAGGCCCAGGCCACCTTAAGTATTTAAGTAAGGAAGGGACCTGAAATTAATTACCGACTCCTAACGACGAATCGAGAAGCTTTCTCGTGACAGATTATTCTCCCGGAGGCTTGTCATTTCCCGACGAGAGGTGGTGCCGCGAAAAATGTTCGGTGTACTTGGCTGGGACTTGAACCCACGCCGCTCGCACAGCAGTCCAACCAAGTCAAGTGGATCAGCCCGATTTGTTTTAAAAAAAGAAAAACCATTAGAGCTGGTGGGTTTTTTTGTTTTTCAGCTTCTTTGTAGCAAAGTCAACCTCCTCCTAGGTTGAAGCGGGTACTGTTTTTCGTTGGCCTGGTTTCTCTTCTTACCCTGCCCTCTCATCTAAAGAAAATGCTGCGTAGACATAAGGTTTTTATCATGCCTTACATGAGTACCTTTACATCTTGGTCTACAAAGTCATGTGTGCCTGCACCGATTGGTTACATCTAACAAATCAACAATGGTTCTTCCAACTCCCTAAGCCTAATCCTGATTCCTGATTCTTAAAAACTCAACAATGAATAATCCCAACTGCTTTGAATAATCAAATTGTCTCTTCCCAATAAGTCACTTATAATCCACGCACTCACTAAGTCCTGGACCAGGCATTATACATTATTTACTACTTTCGAATTCGAAAACTACTAAACCTTTTATGTGCAAACAGTTAAAAGCCAATTCCCAACGACACAAGCAACAATGTGTGTAAACTTAATTTATTTGGACATCACTTTTTTCGGGGAACATTAACAGTCCCTCTGGTCATTATGTAAATTTTGAAAAATGATCTAATCACTTGTTTTTATAAAAGTCATCCATAACATTTGACCACGCCGGCGCGCCGCCCTATGGTAGTTTCTTCAACGAAATTTTGTGGTTCTCTTCCTTTCGTCGTCTTTCTTGCTGTTGTATGATCAATGATAAGCAGCGTCGTTTCTTTTTCGCCAAATCGAGATTTGACGGGATTCCTGTCACTGGTCTAGTCACTTTACCACTGAATACAAATGAGCCTTCAGTAATTAATGAATGGGTAAAAACTGTTTAGAAAAAATAACCGCGTACGCTTTAAATTCTCGGATATCAACAGGTTCGGGCCTGAAGAGACATTCAAACCGCAAAGAAAGGAAAAATAATTTGAAGGGCAAGGGGAATGAACACTTTTTTGGTGTTTACCTGCATAATTAACTTTTCAAAACAGGTAACAAAAAAAAGGGAAAAAATATCAAAAATCAAATTCAATCAATATTACGGGAGGAACAACGTCAACAACAACTACAACAGCAAAAGGGACACAAGACAAAATCGCTCAGGAATGCAAGAGCAACGAATTACGGACCGTTCCCCTTTTGTTGTTATATAATGTTGCCTTCCTTGGGCCCAGCCCGACCTGTCCCGTCAACGTATTTTATATCCTCCACCAACAACTACTGTTGCTGTTATGTTTTCTGCATATATGTAGACTGTTTGTATTGTTTGTGGTCGTCGAAGAGATAAAGACCCTCATTAAACAGACTTTATCACTGTAATAGATGTGCACAAGTGATCAAGGCTGTTATCCCTTTATACCTGTTCTTGCTGCACTTACCTGGGCATTTTGTGCATTCTTTTCTTTTATGCATGTCCTAGGCGTCCTTTTTTTCTCTCTCTGTAAACTGGATGCCTTTGTCAAAGTTTTGATGAGACAATACAATATGGATGCGCATGTAGTGGTAACCAGACCCACACTGTGCGATAGTCAAAACATTGAAACAACTTTCTGTCTTGCTCCCCATGGACCAGCTACTGTACGATAAACTTTCGTTCGCGCACGCCCGAGAGATCCTTTTACAAAAAAGAAGAAGAAAACCCCGCAGTACAGTGGGCACGGGTACGACACTCTACAACCATCTTTTGCTGCAAACGATGCATTCATAAATTCTGTTAAGTTTATGTAAGGAAACACGCACAATACAATGTATAGGTACAATATCAACATCGAATCGGGCGTATCCCAGGACGGATGTTGTCGTTGCGCACCAACGCCGGCGAGATGCTGTTGCCCGATGCAGGGCTAAAATTGTATCGGATTCGTGTAAAATTCGTATAATGGAAGACCAAATAGCCGACCGACCATTCGACCGGTCGACTCTTCCGATCGACGTCGATTAGAGTGCAATGGAATTCCTCATGGAGTTTGGTCTTGGGCTCACAAACTTGACTGACTGCATTTTCTAAATGTAATCGCCTATTCGATGGGATGCATGACGACGACAACGGCGAAAACGAATACGACGACAACAACAGCAACAGCAACGGCTACGACAACAACGACAACGATGTCGAAGACGATGACGATGACGATGATACTGATGATAAGTGTAGATGGTGGCTGTATCAATCTATCTATGATCGTGCATTCCCCGGGTTTTGGGGATTAAATGATTTTCTATGAATATTTTTGCACAACTAGTCCCAAGTCTTTGGGGATTCCACCTTATCAATGACAGTCCCTACTGCGTCGGTCCATTGGCACAAGTAAGTATCTAGCAAGAGCCCTCATCGGAAGAAGAAGATTTTTCTTGCTTGGATGTGTTTTTCCTTCTAAAGATCTATAGTACAAACACACCTACCTCTTATAGAATACAAGGTGTTGAGTTATTTTTAGCTTAGAGTTGTGATTCATAAATTCTCAAGAGTTCTTGAAATGTTGTGATAAACTGGCTTGTGGACTTAGATTTACTGCCGGTTGCTAGGCAAACATGTAGAGCAGCTTGAAGTTTAGAAGATAAAATATTACATCCTTACAGGACGCCGCTTTCACTTTCGATAAAGAAGTCTTATGTTCCATACCTGCTTTCAAACAATAAACCTCAAGCTAGAGAAGCAAAACCTTGTCCAGTAGGTATTTCCTTTTGTGACAAAGAACAGACGCACTTCGTCTTATTTATCCAATTAGGCTTATGAGATTATTCCTGGTGAGATTTACTCGAAATATGGATTTCTGTTGAGAATAACAGTCGGTTTGATGAGTTTAGCTAGGCTTTTATGGATTTGCATGCGGTAAGCCTCTTTGTAGGGATTTCTAGTGGCAGTACTGAAGATTGTGCGGTGGATGACAAGTTAGTTCCAATTTTATTTTCAGCAAAACTGCTGTGATCCGGAATCCGGAGGGGATTGTACCACGACCAGTATTCAGGCACCTGCCTCTCCAAAAGGAGTTTAGAGTTGGAATTCATTCTTAACATGGTAGGTATGTGTGTGCATTAGTGAGCCAAGACAAGTTGCCCAGTACTTACGTGAGATATTGAGCAACAAGGGGTGAGCGAGTAGTAAAATGGCGAAAACCTTCAAATATTTTAACATTGTCAGGATGGACTACAAGATAAGGTTTCCCTGACAAGAACTTCAAGTTTATTAGTTTGACTTCCTTCACTCTGACGCAAGACTCCACTGTTTGAGGTTTTTTTTCACATCTGACATCTACATCCACAATGTAAAACCCGATGCCGTGATTTGGTTTAGGAACATGTGCGGAACAACAAGTATTGTGTAGGAATTGTTTTTCATATCTTTCTCAGATAGTCAGGCAGCGCTAAAAGCATTGACGTATCATACTTTTTGGAATCTATAAGGTGGCGCAAAAGTTGTCACCCGATGTTCTTTGGCTGTAATTTTTTTTATAAATGAAAAACTTTTGTTCTGCTTTTGGACTATGTTTATTTGACGTCTTACATTTTTTTCCTTTAAGTCGAGAAAATGATATCGGCTAAGTGGCCGCCGCCAAAATTGATGACCATTCGAGTCCGATTTATGACATTTTCCATCACTCTTGGCAGAACTTCCGGCGATAGGTCCTCGCATTCTTGACAGATATTCTCTTTGAGTGCTTCAAGCATCTGACGTTTGTTGACATAGACTCGTGACTTCAAAAAAACCCCAAAAAATAAGTCTGGAACTGTTAAATCAGGCTATCTTGCCGGCCAGTGCAAATCGCCAAAACGAGAGATTAGGCGACCCGGAAGTGCAGCCCTCAGAATTTCGGTTGTGGCTCATGGAGTATGCACCGTTGCTCCATCCTATTGGAACATCTTACAGTCTTTCACCAAAATTCTTTGTAAAAACCGCCGATTGATTTCCAATTGCGTGGCACGTTCGTCTGGTCGATACTCCGAGGTTCTCTGCGGCATCTTCAGCCACAGGTGCGATATTCTCAGCAGAACGAATGTTCCGGGGCCGGCCAGACCTGACAGCATCTCGTGTCGTCCCATACTCTTCTATGCGAGCGACTAAACGTCGTAGTGTTTGGGCAGTTGGTTTCGAACGACCGTGAAATCTGCGCCGCAATTCATGCTGCGCCAACACCACCGACGAATTATTCCGCAAAAAAATCGAAACAATTATTTCGCTTTCTTTAGGAATATAGTGATTCATGTCTTGTGGACGTGTATTTTGTATCTGTTTACATTTGCCATTTGCGAAAATTATAGCATCTTCCGATAGGGTGATGACCTTTGCTCCACCTTGTAGTTTAAGCAAGTTCTACTGCTGGAACAGCAACTTCGCCTAGCCCACTGGGAAAATGTCCCCGGGCTTAGGTACTTGTAGTTGTAGGTAATCTAAGAGTCATTTTCTTACAATTAACGTTGACAGGAAAATCATGAGAAAATCATGAATCCTTACTAGCCATACAGATACAGCAGATACAAAATGTCGGTTCTGTTTGAAAGCGGAGGAAACCTCTGAACACATTCTCTGTGAATGTCCGGCACTACACTGGCTACGAAAATAGATGCTCCATAGGGAATTCTGCTCATTAGCGGAGCTTGGGCACTCGTCGACTAATGACATACACACCTTTAAAAGTGAGGTAGTTCGAATATTAGGCTACTTCTTCGGATGACACAATAGATCTCTGTAGGTCGCAGTGTCAAAAAAAAGTATACCTGTACCTCAAAGCAACAACGACCTTAAGCTTTTACCTGCAATTATCTTCCATGTTGCCCGTCGCCGTGGTTCAATGGTTACATTGCATTGGACTGCTGTGCGAGCTGCTTAGATTTGAGTTCTAGTAACCAACATCAAATGATTTCATGGTACTGCTTCTCGTCGTCGGGAATGACAAACTACCGAGGGTTGTAATTGGCGTAAAGAAGCGTCCCAACTCTTCGTTTAGAGTTGGCAATTAACTGTAGGTCTCTCCCAACAAATTTAAGACGCATAACATGAATTGTTGCGAGATGCTAATTCTTGGCTGACCCTGAGCTGTCGCGCCAGTTAATTGTTCATTTTTTTGTTCGGAGAAAAATTCCTTCGTCAAATATTTGGCATCATATGCGAGGAAGGCGAATGGAAGACAAGATTTATTTGCGAATCCTTTGGGCTGTATCAAGATGTGGATGAGTCCAAAAAACCTCGATTACATTAGCTCGACTAAATCGAGCGAATGCTTCAGTCAAGAGGGTCCTCATTTTCTATCCCGGCAGTTGTAATTTATAGTTTAAGTTCATGTGTTTAACTCCTTGTTTCACAGAAAATATACAGATGACACTTTGAGTAACTAGTACTTTCCGGTTCAGGACAAGTCTCAGTTCAAAACTCCTAACTTAAAAGACGTACATAGGTGGTGCCCTTTAAAGTAATTATCTTCCCAGTTCCCTTATATGATACCCAGTGCTGGAGGAGAATCTCCAAAGCAGATCAGATATATTTCGCTTGTGAGTTAAAAATTTACTGTAGATCCGCCCCGGTCCCGTAGCATGGAGACTGGATGAGAATATATAACCCCGAACCCTATGAAGAGCATCAATGTAAGTCTAGAAAGCTAAATCACATCAAATACAACTAAAAGAATGCTCGAATCCCAGCTGTCAAATTCGAGGCAACAAGACAGACCCATCCCTTTCTTAAATGTCAAATAATCACACTGAGCTTAATGCCAATAAACCACTCGAATCACATCAGTAAAGTCTTTTGGATGGTAATCATTGTCAACGATTTTGGATCTTCTTTGTGCGATGTTTAAAATTCGCATCTCAAGTTGATGGGCTATAAAACCTCCCCAAAAGACGTGAACGTTAGGCGAATATAATTTCAAAGCAACGATAAATCACGGCACCTTAAATTACACAATGGAAAAAAATTAGTCCGGCTTGCGCATAAGTTTTAATTACGAGCAGCAAAAAAGAGTATCTTGCCCAAACAAACCACCCGGGGTCAACATATTCTTCGCTAATGATTCCGCTACTTACGCACAACCCATTAGCGATTACACTAAACGTTTGGCAATTATGAACTCTTAGATACATTCTATTTTATTTAAATTTGCTGAGCCAATGGCGCGTTCTCTGGAATCTAGTTTTGTTTCGCGTGTGTGTATTGTTCTAGATACGACTCTGAAAATAACCAACACCTACGTATTTGTGTATTGGATCCAGTTCGGAAACGCATACAACAAAATTGCAGGTCTATCGATGTTGCAAAATAATGTTGCATCCGCAGTATAAACCAGAAATGATAAGCACGAGGAAATTAATTTAAGAATTTTCTTTTTTTCCTCCGTTTTTTTTTTTTTTATGACTCATTGCAGATGCAATTTCGCTCGTAGTCCTATTTGGCCTCATCACAGTTTGTTAGAGGAAAATCAGTTCGAGATACTTTTTTGATTGGCGTTACGTTCTACATATGAGTACTCGTATGTACACAGTTTGTAGCAGTTCCCTACTTCGACTGAGCATCTGAGAAGATAATGTCTTTTGGCGCGCACATATTGCAATTTTTGTTGTACATAGAAATGCCAATAGAGTTTTTTATTTCTTCTTAATTGTTTTGTTGTTGAGGGTGAACTGGAACTGGAATAGGGCAATGACGAAGCAACTTGGAGTTAACAGATTATGCGGAGTTCTTTGGTTGTAATTTATAATTAGCTTGACTGGTATGAATAAGATCTGACACTGTGTATGGTTTCAACTAATGAATGAAAACTGTTTACAAATTGCACCGAATGGACAAGGGAGAAGGCTAAAGCTGACAACTATGTATCTCGTTAAGGACCATTGCTGAGTAGGGAATCAGGATCTTCTTGATACTTACTTTTAACAGTATCCTAAAGCAATTTTTGCGGTTACCTTGCTCATCTTGAAAACTTTAAGACGTTGTCGGTTTAAGTAAGATTGCAATTTACGAGTGACGGTGCTACAATTGGGCAATATTATGGAATCCACACAATATCGCTTTGTCAGACATTTAGAAAACACATGCTTCCCTATCTATACAGTATTGGGTATTACTGTATTAGGAGCCCTAAATGCGCACTGCGACCTATGAGGTCTATTGTGGTGGCCCGTATGGTTTAACCAGAGGTTATATTGAGGCTTTTGAAACCTCAGTATAGCCTTAGGTTCAATTTTCCGAATTTCCGCTGGGTTGACCGAGGCCCGCGTCAAGTGGAGTAATCTTTTCTTTGCGGCTCCTGGACATACATAGGCACAAAATATGTTCAGCGATCTCTTTCTGTTCTCCACAGAGCCGGCAAATGTCTATATTTGTTACTTTCATTTTATGCAGATGGTATCTGGGTGGATAATGTCTTGTCAGATAGGCCTTTAAGGTTCTTAACTCGTCTTTGGTGAGATCAAATAAAGTCTTGGCCTTGTATAGGTTAGGGTTGATAAGCTTTTTCGCTTGTCTAAGGCCCCGGAGGTTGGCCCAGTAGTCAGCGTGTTTGTTGATCTTCCATTGTGTTATCTTGGAGTAGGAGTAGGGTGGTACCCCAAAATAGGGTTCGGGACCAACGAGTGGGTGCCAAGTGCCTCTTCTCGCCAGGCAGTCAGCCCGTTCATTACCCTCGAAGCCTTCATGTCCTGGGAGGTTTTTGAGGAGGTTGAAACAGTCCAAAACAAGCGTGGACCCTACCGCATAGGATTTAAGGGCTAACAGTGCTTGAAGGTCTGAAAAGATGTAGACGTGGGTTCCTTGAATTCTTCTCCGAAGGCATTCTTTTTCATAAAATTCAATAGCGTGGACTTCCGCTTAAAATACTGTAGGTGATTTTCTAAGGCAGCTGGGACCATAAACCCCAGCACCTGTGCTGCCTTTTTCCAATTTTGAACCATCTGTATACCAGATTTGGGAATTCGGTAGCGTAGTAGGGCTCTCATTTCTCCATTCGCTGCCGCCGCTTATAACAACTTCGAAACTTCTGTAGAAGCGATATCTCTTGAGCATGGTGTCAAAAATCTTAAGAATTGGATCACGATGAATGTATTCTAGTATTCTCAGATGACCTGTTAAGTTGCCGTCTTTGAGGTCCAGTTTCTGAGGCAGCCCTAGAGCACCAAGCATAGCTTCTTTATCCTGTATTGGGTGTTAATGTCTTAAAATCTGAGAACTTTCGCTTTGATTGGACGTATTTATCCTTTTTCCGTCCTTGTCTATAGTTGGTGGAGGAACTTAACTAATCACTTGTGATCTGTGGAATGAAACGAGAGGCTACATTGGGTGAAGGCAGGCGGTACTAACTCTTTTTTCACCACAATACTGTTTAAGAGCCAGGTAAGAGTTACGATCCTTTACAAAAATCGGTTATCGTACAAGCCATATATTGGCAGAAGAAGAGAGAAGTATCTTCTGGATATGTTTGACAACTAGGTAGTCTCGGACGCAGAGACTGATGAAATGATTAACGCCGACATAATAAAGGTACTTCTCATATTAGCGAAATTTGCTTTTAAGCTATTTCACCACTTTCAAGGCTTTAATACATTTAAGATGCAGCAGCATTGTAAACTGAAAGTTGGTTGGTGGCTAAAGATTAGTTTCAAAGAGCTGGAATGAATTTAACAATAGAGGCAAGGAGATAGAATTGAAATCACAGTCCAGAACCAAAAGTTCGGCCATTTTAGGAAGCCTTCTACTTAAACGGGCCTACCTCGAAGGAAGAGGGGAGTAGAGTCAAGATCTTTACACACAATTGTGACAAATACACGCATCGCGTAAAATAAAATTAATTTTGACATTGCCTCAAACATTATTTGCTGCTAAGGACTATAAACTAAGGACTATAAGGACTATAAACTTATTGCTGTTATAGTCTTCTTAAATTTTTTAATAAGCTGTCTTTCCATGTAAAGGTTTTCTGTGAAATAAACTTCTAGGTCTTTGCATTTCTAAATCATTTCAATGGTTTTCGTTTACATAGTTCCTTCCTCCACCCTGTTTTAAATATCACAATATCCAAGATAAGGTCATCAATGCGCATAGAAAGGCTTTAACGAGTAGTCTTGTATATTCGATACCACCTGGGTGATAGTTTTTCAATTACAAACGACCTTGCTTGAAACCACTTGGATTTCTTCGCATCATTCCATACAGCTGCCCAAGTATCTTTCTACGGGTTCTGCAGAGTCCTGACAAACTGTATACAATCTGTTGATTAATGCATTCCGGTTAATGGTGTCGAAGGCTGCCTTAAAATCTATGTAAAAAGGATAAAGTTTTGTTTGCCCCGCAGACGAAATGATTCAGTAATACTTTTAGAAACAAATATGTAGCCTATGGTGAAATACCTTGGTTTAAAGCCAGGTCGACATCTATTGATTTAGAAGATCATTGGTGTTAATCCACAAGAAGAGTCCTTCTAACCTAACTTTCTGTGGAGTCAGCAGAAGCCATTTTTAAATGCGTACTCGTATTAGGCAAATGCGTCAATGGGTATTAGATAGAATGTCATTTCAAAAAGTGTAATTTACAAGTAAATTGGACTCACTTAAGGTGGCGCTACAGCCCGCGTGGACCTGGCCCTCAGCCAACAAGCGTCTTCAGCTAGCTCGATTTTTTACCAGCTGCGTCCAGTTTCGCACGCTAAGTTGATTGAGGTCCCCTTCTACTTGTGTGCGCCACCTGAGCCGCGGTCTGCCTCTACTGCGTCGCCCCTCAGGAGTGGATTAGAATATTTTCCGGGCCGGAGCATTGGTGTCCATCCGCTCTACTTGACCCAGCCATCTCAGTCGTTGGAATTTCACTCTTCTGACTAAGTCGATGTTGCTGTACAGCCCGTACAGTTCGTCGTTGTGTCCGCTCTACATTCACCGTCTATACAGACGGGACCGAAAATTATCCAAAGATTTTTCTTCTCGAAACAGCCAAGCTTAAGCATTCGCTTTTAACAGAGTCCATGCCTCTGTGTCGTAGAGCAGGACTGGGACGATTAAGGTCTTGTTAAGGGGTCAACTTAGTTGTTCGAGAGGGGGCTTTGCTACTCAATTACCTTCTTAGCCTAAAGAAACAGGGATTGGCAAGAGTTATTCTTCGTTTGATCTCAGCGGTGGTGTTGTTGTCCGAATTTATAGTGGAGCCTAGGTAGACAAAGTCCTTAACTACCTCAAAGTTATAGCTGTGTAACGTTCTGTTCGAGACGTCGGTGTTGGGAGTCCTTTCTTGTTGACAGCATATACTTCGTCTTGCCCTCATTGACCGCTAAATCCATCTTTCGTTGGCTCCATCTCAATACTTAGGAACGTGCCAGTGACATCACGCTGCGTTCTTCCTCTTATGTTAATATCGTCGGCGTACACGAGTAATTGGACAGACTTTTGAAAGATTCAGCCTCTGGTGTTGGCGCGTGAGTTTTGCACAACTCTTTCAAGAACGATGTTGAAGAAGTCGCATGACAGTGCGTCGCATTGTCTAAATCCTTTTTTGATATCAAAGTGAGGTGTTGACCGACCTTGATAGAGCAGCGTGCTTTCTCCATCGTCATCCTGTACAGACGGACGAGTTTGGCAGGGATGCCAAAACTAGACATAGCTCTGTATAGCTCGTCTCTGTAAATTCTGTTATATTCGCCCTTAAAATCGATGGAAATGCTAGGAGTGTCGATTTGAAGTTCCTGGGCTTTCTCCAAGGTCTGCCGCAGTGTGAATATTTCGTCGATGGTGGATTTTACTAACCTGAAGCCACGCAGATATGGACCTTGACGAACGGCTTCAGGCGTTGACAAGGTGTAAAGAAGACCTTTGTAGTTGCCGCAGTTCAGAGGGTCTGCTTTCCTAAAACTTTGTTTATTTGACAAAAAAGTCTCTGAACTATTAAAGTACAGGCTGCTAGATAGTAGAGTCTAAAGTTTTGACTAACCGTGAAAGTATAATGTTCTAGGATAACCAAGGAATGGCACAAGAAAGATTCAATACAACTCTGAGACCATGGGATCATGTAATGAAAACGGTTTACACCAAGGCCTACAAAGAATTCCAAGAAATACGAAAACGTGACACAGAACGACCTTTAAGGAGCACAAGCCTCCGAATGCAATTCTCCTGAAATTGCACAAAGTATGTTAGGTGAAACTTCTTCTTTTAGTGTAGCGCTTGGGAAAACTGTGATGCAAGGCTCTTGGTCGATTCTCTTAATACTATTCATCGGTCCAGTCGAGCGGCCATTTAACCGATATTGTGTTCTACTTTCTATTGGATATTAACCCTTTCTCAGAAGAGGTTTTAACACTTCAAATCTTAATACACCTATTAAATAAAATCGTTGTACCACTAGAATAGATATTCCACTTAAACTGCCTGCGTTTGTCCATCAAAAACGCATTACGCTCTGTTCATATTTTTACAGAACTTCCATAGCCCAAGGAAATAATCAAATCTTTGCCAGTTCACCCTACAGTATGCATAAAACTATGCGATAGATTTCAAAAGCCCATTACCACGACTGTGTACCTATTCGTTAGAAGTTCATTCCATCTACGCCTGGTACTGATGCTGCGTCAACTGACTATGCTGGTCCTATCTACTGACGTATCATAGTAAAGTCCACACCAAGAGTTAGCCAAATACCTGTTTTCTCAGCACATACATACATACATACATGAAAAAAGATATAAATATTTTTCATAGGGAGTTCATACCGCTCTGAGCGTTTCCACTGCTGTTTTTGTTGCCTTATTTTATTTTTGATATTTCTTTTTGTTCTCGTCACCACTTTGTTAAAAGGAAAAAAGAAAACCAAAAAACGAGCCCACTTCCAGGCCAGTGTGTACCTTACATTCCAAACAATTCGAATATATCTACTATAAGTCGAAGGCACAATCCACAAGACAGAGTGTGCGCTCGCGCACACACGTAATACTAAACCAAAGACTCGAAGCCGAGTGCTCTGAGTCTTGCTCAATAATATCTGTGGCATCCAGCAGCAAAAGCAACAGCACCATCAGCAACAGCCCAGCATTAACCTACACAATACATACTACCATTACCATTACCATCTACCAATCGAGTCGACTGAGTGAATAAGTAGTACGTCAGATTCGATTCGAGTCTACTACGACGGCGAAAGACCCGCACCATGGATGGAGTGAAGAGAAAAACCAGGTTCCTGAATTTTCAATTCACCACTTAATTGGTAGTCGAGATTTGGACCTTAAAATCGAAAGAACGTTCTTCGCACGATGTGAAAGCGGTGTGTAGGCATGTTGTAGTCATTTTTTTGTTTTTTAGTGAATTTTGTCTAGTGGAATGTGGAAACTCACATAAAGTTCAACAGAGGTGCTCTGGAAAAAAATTACTTTTAGGCTCAGAAGTGGTTAAATAGTTCCACATACACTCATCAATTTTTGTGCATAAGTTCGGTTCTGTAATTGCTGTAAGTGTGCCAATTCACCAATGGAATGCAAAATAATATTATTTTAATTGTTAAGGCATTTCAAAGTCGAATGTATCTCAGTGCTTCTTGTTGTTATTGAGTAAAGTTGGAAAAAAAAAATGAAAATAAAATAAAAGAGAAGAGGAAAAAAAAGAAGAAAAAAAAATATATCGTTGTTCATACAAGGCCCAATTGGAAATAATTGAAATAAGTGCAGCTAGAAATATTTCAAAAGAGAAAGTGTATGTGTATTTGTGATGCTGTTTGTTGTTGGACCATTGCGAATTTTTCGAATGCTGGCAGTCGTTTCCGCCAGGGGAATAAAATTCGAATAAAAAAAAAAATAAAAGTTACTCCAAGCGGTTCATGGTAGATTGTTGAATTAAAAGATATGTACATGCATGGCCAATTGGTTATGGTTACACTGTTCAAAACGAAAAGTCGGTTGTTTGCTTAGTGTCAAATACGTGATTCTTTTGTTTGGATTTTTAATGGATATTGTTCGACTTTACTTGCGGCTGACTTACTTACTGGTGGTGAGTAGGAAATATTTTTTTCTTTGCACATTACGTACATATTTACAGTTGTAGCTTAAGAAAAAAATTTTGACTTATAAAAATAAGTGGATTCTTTCGCATTTAAATCCTTTTTGGAATTACTCCCATACATACATATGTCTTTGCGTAATATGTAGTTTAATTTTAAGCAGCTGATACATGAGTGGACAGTCCTCAGTTAGGTAGCCCGATTAGGTTCTTAAATCTTCCTTGTTCAAGTAATTTATTTGTCTAGTTTTTTTGGGGTTGAAGAACTTTTTCGTTTGCCCAAATGTTAAGGGATGTCCTATTGTGTTATTTTAAAGTGGAAACTACTGAGTAGCACCCTAGCATGATTTTCAACAACAACAACGCTGACCGTCTGGCCTTTTCTCCCCAGAGAAAACCTTCGAAACCTCGAAACCTTCGTGTCCAGGGATCCAGGCCACAGTAAACTTGTTTCTGGATGCAAGGACTTCGAAGAGATTGAGACAGTCCAAGACGATCTTTGATTATATTGTGTCAGATTTAAGGACTTAATTGTGTTGATGCGTGTTTCCTTAATTTTCCTCAGCAGGCATTTTCGTGTACATATGTAGCTCGAATGCGTGAGTCCTTGCTTAAAAGAAATAAATATCTGGCGTAACATGGTGCTAAGGCTTAGGTTCTCTCAATCCTTCGTGTTGTGAGTGTTTCATTTCGTACGAATGGATGGAACCTATAATTTATTACCAACTTTTTCATGACAATTTTACGCTCTCGAAGGTTTGTCATTCCCCGACAAAAAGTGACGTTGCGAAAAAATTTTCGATTGACATGACTGGGGCTTGAGTCTACGCAGCGCGCACAGAAGTCCAACGCAATAACCACAGAGCAATGTCGATCACCCTTTCATTGGGATGGCAGAACAATTTAAAATTCACCTGTGCTAGGTATCCGATCATAGTGACATTCCAGGGAATAGTAAGGCCGATGATCTCACCAAACGTGGCACTGCTCTAGGTAGCCTACCTGGACAGTGGAATCTGTCACTCGCTACGTATAAGTTTCCCTTAGAGTTCGATGCGATCAGCAAAGACGAGGGAATGGAACCATATGCAGTACCTCTAGAAAGATTTGGCTAATGCTAAACCCCACTTGATCTAAAAGTTTGATTTTGCCTGAAAGGTCACTTATCGGCACCGTTATAGGTGTTCTTTTAGTGAACTCGTTTCACCAACGGCGCTTGCCACGCTCCACCCAGAGAGGCTGATTAGCTTCCTGACATCCTCTGGAGAAGACAAACTGCTTTCAACTCATGGGAAAGCACAATAGGCCTCTATATGAGACCGCAGTGCTAGAGTGGACAAACCGCTCCCCACTAATAATAATAATAATAGGTGTTCTTACTGACCAGTGTTCCACTGGCTCTGGGGTCAAGACCATGTGCCATTTCTCAAACGACTTTTGCAGGAATTGCAGGGATGAAGAGGAGGAAAAAAATAATTTCTCTCCACTTTCTCTGTACCTCTCCAGCGCTATCCTAAAGCAAAAAGCTCTTTAGAAGAGCTTATCTGGCCGGGAATAGATGACCAAAAGTTAAGGGAGCTGATTACTCTCAATAGGACACAGATTCGCACCATCACTGGTGTTATTACAGGTCATTGCTAAATAGGACAGCACGCCAGGAGACTAGGGGCTATCTTCAATGATTTTTGTAGACGCTGTATAGATGAGGAAGAAGAGGAAACCACAATGTACCTCCTCTGTCGTTATCCGGCATTTTCTCGCATCAGAAGAAGACTTCCTGGTCAATATCACATCAACGACAATAGTAACCTAAGCTTAACCCCCATTCGTAAGCTCCTATCCTCCATCAACAACTCTAAATGGTTCTTCGGGTAGAATTCCCTCTCAGAAGGGATTCCATAGGTATCACAATTGACCATGAGCCTAAGTGAGTGGACACCTATCCTACCCAACCTAACCTAAGAGCCTATCACTGCGATAATATGCATACTGACTTCGTCATCCGGTTCCAGATAAATGAGTGACACTTCTGGGTAATGAGTCCATGTTGTAACACAAAGGACTGTGTGTCTGCGCTTTGCATGGGCAGCCCCATACCTACCTACGCGGTTGGAAGATCAGATTTTTGAACCTGGATACGGCGGAGTTTGCTTGATTCCTTCTCATAAGCTACTTCCAAAACGTTTTTTCACAGAAATCTAGTGCAACTGGACACTCCGAATTGAATTAGGTTCATACGTTATTATTGAAATAACTAGTAAAGCATCATCATTATCATCATTTTAAATGACTTGCTTATCGACTATGAGGGTCTCGGGGTTAGGTTGCTTAAATGGACTCTCCAAATCTCCTGATCTTCCGCCATCGACTCTAAATCATCAGGGGCTATCCCCATAGGCGTAGAGTTGAGATTTCGGAATTGGTCTAACCATCTCATCCTAGGCCTACCCAAGGGACGCCTAACTTATGGCACGGATTCCATGGCACATCTCGGAAGCCGAGTTGGGGACATGCGTATAACGTGGCCAAACTATCGAAGTATGGACTTTTCCGCTCGAAGAAGGAGCTGCTCGACATTGAGTGCCTCGCTTATTCTGGTGTTCCTAACTCGATCTCGGCGAGTCACCCCATCAATACAACAAAAAAATCTCATTTCAGCAGCTTGTATCCGCGATCTTATTCTTTCGGTCATTACCCAAACTTCAGGACCATAGGTGAGGGTCGGCACAAACACTGAATAGAAGACCGATAGTTTACCTCCTCTTAGCTAAGTTCAGCCCTTCTGATAACAGATTGACCAAGCTGCCTCAAAATTGCTCCAGCCTGACCAATCCTACAGTATTGCTCCTTCCATCACTCGTGAATAAGACGCCGAGATACTTAAACTTCTCCAGCTGTTTCAATGGGACTTCACTAACATGCAGAGTGTATTGAACAGGCATTCGGGAAATCACCATGACCTCTGATTTGTTCACGTTTACCTTCATCCAAGCTTCAACACAGATGGTGACGAACCTATCTAGTGCGCGCTGAAGTTCAGTCTAGATGGACGTAAGAATGACCAAAACATCCGCGAAAAGCAGATGGCTTATCCTTAACCCTTTCAGTAATTTGTTACCATACGGTAACACTCTAACTTATAACGCTCATTTTCTCTCTGTGATTAATTTCTTTATTTTCGTTTCATTTTCTATTTCTTACGGTATCTGTGCAAACAGATTATCGTTTGCCGTCACTCGTCAGTGTGCTTTTAATTCTCGTGCAAGAAAGTTCTGCGTTTTTTTGACAGAAGGCTATTTTTATTTATTTTTTTTTTTTAGATAATCGCAAATTACATTTCGATTTTTAAATTAGATTTGTAGCTAAATAACAGGCGTACAATTAAAAAAAATAAAATAAGCATATACGTTGAGTCTTTTCGATTTGACATAATTTTCCTTGAAATAGGGCAATGTTGCCAAAAACCACTTTATAGCCAATAATATTTAAGCAAATTTGTTTGCTCAATGTTGTTACTAAGACTCTCAGTAATAACAAAAAGAAAAATATTGAATCTTTAACCTTTATAACAAAAAAGAAGTACTGAAAGGGTTAAATTTTTCAATTGGAATCGTTCCTCGCGATGGCTGTGCTGTAACCTGCAATCTAAATCCAAGAAGAGGTGACAGAACGCACCCTTGGCGAAGTCCAGCGCCCACAGCGAAAGCTATCGATTTAACGCCGTTCACGCGAACACAGCTCTTACAGTTTGTGTATAGAGACTGAATGACCCTCAGAAGAGAACCGTCCATCTCATACTCCTGCAGTACACTCTAGAGTTTATCTCGAGGGACCCGATCATATGCTTTCTCTATCTCTAGTAAAGCACTTCTTTTCAAAAAAATTTAAACATGCCTAGAAGTTTTCGTGTGTCGTTAGTCAATTAATTCCAGAAAGTCTGTTTAAAAATTAAGCATCGTCTAAGTTAATTTAACGGCTGAATCATTACCTTACCGGCATATCTAGATCGCACTTAAATGACAAAAGAGTTTACCATATACGACATGTTGATCATGGTACGACTTCACGTAGAGTCTGTGACTTTTTAAAGACTTAACTCAATGCAGAACTTCCTAATACAACAAACGACATACATAATAGTCCATGTTAGCTGACATATCCCCTGAGAGGGGATGAATATTTATTGATTCTATGCGATTCTGAAGATGAATAAATTCCACCCCACAGATTTACATCCAAAAAATATTTTACCCACAAAGAGGTACACATGTAAAACACTAGAAAACTTAAAAAGTTTTTTTTGGAAACTAATTAATATTCATTCGAAAAGTCGCTGACACTTATATGAATCTTATGAATTCTAATGAGCCTGAATGGTTTCATGACGAATGGGCTTATAATGGTTTATTAAAACTGCGTTTATTCAAAACCAGGTGTCAATATACATTTCTGTTGTTATTTATTGCCATAGGTAAACCATGAATTAGAAAATAAATTACAAATTCCATACCCCACTCTCGCAGCTTGTAAGAAAATTTATTGTGTGAACATAATTGGAACCTGGATTTACATAAAACTACTTTCCATAATTGTCTAGCAAATAAAATGCTAGATTGAGAAGTTAACACATTTATGGACACTACCGCACTGGTTTAATTTTTTTACTTACTAGCAACTTGTGATGCACACGTGTACTTATTGGGACAGAGGTTTCCATTGGTAGATCTTTTTAGATTTAAACTCTGGAAACATGTGATTATACATAGTTTATTGTTATGTTAACCTTTGATGCTTAGGTACATGAATGCAATAGTCCCTGAATAACAAGCACAGCAAATCGGTTAACGCGGGACGAGACTACATAAGCCCGATGTCTATCCATTGCGCACTCGATTCTATTGTGTCCGAACACAAAAAGAATACCGATGCCGATTCCGATGCCTATTGAATTTAACGCTTTATAGATTTTGTATCTTAATTCTTCACACAATTATTCATTATTCATTTTTCATAGAGCGATACCGCCGGGAACAAAGTATATTGATGCATGGAATGTGGCTTTATAAATTTGAAAAGAGTGATTGCCCGTTGCATTGCGGTCAGCCGTTTCATTGGAATTTGCATGCTAAAAATTTGGCTTCAAGATCTTTGAAGTGCCATTCAAGAATAATGGCGCACTTAGAGAAAAATTAATAAGCAATCACTTCTCAGCTTCAATCAACGGTATTATGAAACGCTAGGCACACACATTTATAATTAAAAAAGAAAAAATTCAATTACTGAGATTTGCTGTTTTATTTAAATTTAAAATAAAATAAATGATTGAAGGATGATAATTAAATTTAATAGAATTCCTATAAATTAGCAATTGTACTTGATATTTGAAAGTATTATACGAATAAACCTGTTGCCTAACACGGCTGTCAGTCCTACTATCGATTTGACATTCCACTGGTGGTGTTATGTTCAATAGAATGCGCACGAGACTCAAAAAAGGGTAAGACAAAATCGTGACCGCATTCATTGGTGGCTTTTTAGCTAACTATGGTGGTTTACTGTTTAGCGCGAACTCCCAGCGGGCTGCGAAAGATTTGCCCATGAGCTGTTGTCTTAAATTATTTCCAGACGACGGCTGCTGTATTTTTATGAAATCAATTTCTGGCTCATTTTGTCATTTAAGAGTGAGAAGTACTAGAGTATGAGGGATTAAGTACAGTGCGGTTACATTCGAATCATGTGTCTATGTATTTTTCGATCCGCCCTGTATCAGTTTTTGTAATGTCTTCCCAACGCTGTTGTGGAAAAATCGGGCCAATTCAGTTTGTTTCACGAATAAGCTATGTGAATTTCCATCAAATTTAGCGGCAGTCGAGCTTAGAACTTTTCAACTCTGATACTTCGGCCAGTATAGAGCCATTCTGATGTGCCATTTCTTAAAAGTGTTCTCTTATTGCCTTTGGGTTTCAAACCACTTGAAGCTTTGATGAATCTACAGATCTCCTTAATAGATAATGTTATCGATAAGATATTCGACATATTCTAGGAAGAGTGTCTTCCAAGACGTGTCCTTCTAGATCAATGTATAAGTTCTGCCCATGGAACATTACGCATAGCTTTCTCGTTATTTATGCTCAAAGAGCTCTATCTGCTGTTCTTTTCATCATGGTAAGCTTGCTTTGTGTTTAAGTCTATGCGGCGACAATTTTACTGAGTGATAAGCTTGTCTAGGGCAGATCCAATTCTTGCCAGTCCATCAGCTCTCGCATTCCAATGCCAAGAACACTAGGCTCTTCGTTACATCATTTCATAAGTTTCGAATTTATATGTAAAATTGGTTTTAACTTCAGGGTTTCTATGAAAAAGGTTATATCGTTGCCTTCAGTGCAATGATGCAATTGTAACTGCTAAGACATTCACCTGGAAAACGCCGCTATGCTCTGGGAGTTTGACTGATTTAAACTGGCTTAGTTTGTCACAAAAGATGCCTGCATAAGTCCTACGCCAATGTCCATCTTACATTGACCAGTATAGATGACCTTGTTTTGCATGCGTGGTATTAGGCAATTTGATCACTCTCTTGGAAGGGCATTGTGTAGTCAGTGATTGCCAGCTGCCGTCGTGCTTGCAGCCATTTGTTTGGTTGGAATGCTGAGCAAGCTGCGTGGGTTCAAGCCCCAACCATATTCACTGTTCGCGATACCACCTCGCATAACAAGCCTCTTGGAGTACAATTTGTCATGAAAAAGTTTCTCCTCTCGCTGTTAGGATCCGGCAATAAATTGTAGGTCCTTTGCATAGTGGTGAGAGGCTAGGCCTTGGCTCACCTCGAGCTGTTGCGCCAGCTAAGTATTTTTCATATATTTAGTACTCGTACATCCATAGAATATTTAAGTGCGCGAAAGCCTTCTATTGTTCTCTATTGTTGATATCCTGCTTTCAGTTGAGCACAAGTCCCAGGTGAAGGGTACGAGCTCAGTTTTCTGGGGGTGTTCACCCAGTTTATATTTTTCAATGCATGTGCCTATCTGGTCACTGAGAGTTTGAAGGAATCTGCCCGTCGCTAGCAGAAAATTTGCTTTTGAAGGTTCCCCCAGGTTTCTTGAAAATATGTTTTCTAGCCCTAATTATCCTAACCTAATCTAGCACCACCTCGAATGCTTTGGCTTCAATTTAGCTGCTTTTTAATTATTCAAGTGTGTATTTCATTCAGAAGCAGAACCCATAACAGAGCGGATGCAGCCCCACCCTGTAGTGTGCCTCTAGAAGCGCAAACCTTTAGTTGAGTTCCTCCTCGATTAAACTTATGATTGGGATAATTGCCAAATCGAGCTAGAATTCCGACCGCTCTTTTGGGCATTTACATATGAATGTTCAGTAAGGTCTGGCAAATTATCATGAATATACTCAGCTTTAAATAATGCTGTCAAATTATGCAAATTTAGTTTAAAAATCGGTGGTCGATTCGCGAAACTTAGAGATAATTTCGTGATTTTTATGACGCACATAATCGTCCATCTAAACAAGCCATTCGTCGAACTGGGGATACATTTCGTACCACATTCTCTCTAATACCAACACCAAGTCGTTGTATCGCTGTAAACAAAAGTGTACAAGAAGATCCGTATCGGTCAGTCGTAGCAATTGGTGCTCTGTCCGTCCACTACATACCCTTAAAGATGTTGGCCTATACTCTTACAAGATCCAACTGATGCACGAATAAAGTCAAAAGACCATCATTTTCGTCGTTCTTTTGTTAATTGGTCTCAAGAACAATTGCAAGCTAGTGTTCAGGTATGAGACACTATCGCTCATTTTTGAGTTACTGAGTTTGTGAGAACAGACCATTACATGCACCGTTTGAAATGAAATCTAAAATGGCTTGTAAGGGTGAAGGAACAGTGGATGCAATGGTATCTGAAGTCCGATTACGGTTTCACGTACAATGAAGTTATCCTATAGCCCTACCCTGACCCACTACAAGGCCGTTTTATTGAGCCGTCTGCTAGGATCCTGAAGGTGTCGTTAAAAGGGATTTCGCGCTGTTGCGTTTGGAGACCCGCAAAGTGGGTGACATGTTCCAAGTTATTCGTTGAAAGATATCTCGCAGCTCCAGGGCCGGCAACAAATGTAGCTTACTTGGCAGCGAAGCAATTGGAGAAGTTCTCAGCAACTCTGTTACGCCAAGACACGTCAATCGTTGAGTTTTATCGGTCATTCTTACCCTGGATTTATTTCCAAAGTTGCCCATTAATCAATGAGACATACATAGGTGAGGATTAATCTTCCGATTGCGTTGTAAGGCCAGTGCGATTTTTTGTTTTCAAGCCCCATCTGGGACCTATATACTTTTTGCTCGAATAGAGTGGGTACTAGTGAATTTCTAGCTTGGACCACAACCACAAAGAAAAATTGCGAAAACAGTATGCAACTTTCTCGAAATCTTCTCGAAACATCAGTCTTCAGCAAGACTTCCGATATTCTTCAATTGCACTAAACACCGCATCGTTTTCTAATCTATACTCGAAAATCGTTCGCATATCATAAAGTCTTTAAGCTTTTAGTGTTAATTAAAACCGAAATATGTATGTACTCGTGTAACAAAAACTTAATTAATAATTTTATTCACTTCTGGATGCAGGAACAAGATACCGCTACAAAAGTTTATTGTCCACTCTCCAAATTGACATACAAAAATAAAGTCTATTTAATTTCACAGTAGATTAAAAACAAAGGATAAGCTTTTCGTAGATGTACATTTCTACAGCGCAGAGCTGTGCGATAAGTCGAAACTAAGCCTTAAACAGCAACAAAAATATGTACATACATACATGGGAAACGAATTATGCCACAAAGCACTTAAATTCCTAAACAGGGTTGCTTATCCCATGACAGATGACGGATTAAAACTTGTATCCGATAGAAAAATTATGATCTACTTGTCCGGTAAGATGTTTAATTCCTCCAGACAGTTCTTTGACTGGGAAAAAAATTCAAGGAATGTTATAAGTAATTAACATCGCTGAGGTTATTCGAATGAATGTGCCGGATTTATGATTATAATTATTTACATGGATTTAATGCAGTGAAGTGGTGGTTAATACACTGGGCCTGGAAAATATATTTTAATATGTTTTGGGCAATACTTGGGACTTGTGCTTGACAAAAAGTTGAACTGGAAACAGAACATAAACGAAAGAATTAAGAAGGCCACGATAGCTTTCTACTCTTGCAGTAGAATATTCGGGAAGACTTGGGGACCAAGCCCTAAAATCATTCTATGGATGTACAAGGCTATTGTTAGGCCTATAATTACCTAGGGCAGCGTTGTGTGGTGGCAAGCTGCTACTCAAACCACCAACCTCAAGGCCACCACGAAAATACAGAAACTAGTCCCATGAGAACCACGCCAACAGCAGGACTTGAGGCTTGAGTGGCCTGCTGCCACTAGATCTGTTTATACAAGAATCTGCGGCCAGAAGTGCATTGAGAATAAGTCAAACGAATGGCTGGAGGTCAAGTACGACGGGGCATGTAGTTATAGTTACAACTGACTATACGGTGCCCTACCTAGACTTTAAATTACCGTTCTTCTGCTCATTCCCGAGCAGAGAAAAATAGGCAAGGGGGACAATACCAAACCCACGAACCAAAGCCATCTACACTGATGGATCCAAAATGGATTGTGGCGTGGGAGCAGGTATATTTTCAGACAAACTTAAGCTCTTTAAATCATACAGACTCCCGGACCACATCAGCGTTTTCCAGGCGAAGGTCCTAGCAGTGAAAATTGCTGCCCGTGAGACTGCAATGAGGGTAATACCACGTGATGATATCACCTTTTCCATCGACGGCCCGGCAGCACTAAAAGCAATTTCTGCTACTGAAATAAAATCGAAGCTTGTGATGTGCTTTCGCGAAGAGCTTAGTGCGTTTGCCACATAGCATGAGGTAAAACTATCATGTCCCTGGACATATGGGCATACCAGGGAATGAGAAGGCTGATGAATTGGCAAGGAAAGGATCTTCGCTAGACCTGATCAGTCAGTGGAAATCCCGTCATGTAAGCTCAAACATGAAGCAGGGATCAACACTCTAGCAGATGCGAATGAAAGATGAAGCTCTTTGGACTCCTGTAACTAGGAAACTATGGCCTAGGTACAATGGTTCCAGAACTGATACACTGATACAGAGGGACAGAAAAACCCTCTCCATCCTTGTAGGAGTAATTACAGGTCATAACACTCTGCGTTATCATATGAAAAAAACTAAAACTAAACCAATTAATGGGCATCACAATGTGTCTCTACTGACCTGAGTGTGGCGCTGGGGATTCTCTCCCCTCGTTAACCCATCTACCTAACCTATGTTTTGGGCGATAACTTAGTCTTACAACACTGCCATTATCATAATTTCTTTATTTTTTCACAAGGCTTTGCTTTACATGTATATACCCACATATACATACACAGAGTGGTCGCCATGATTCGTTGAACTATTGAGCGAGCTTCGTAGGTTCGAACTGCAGCAATATCCACTAAATATTTTTCACAGCACCATCTCTCGTCGGGGAATGATGAAACCTTCGAGAGCATAATTTGTCATGAAAAGCTTCTTAACTCGTCGTATGGGGTCAGCAATCAATTGTAGACCCCTTTTTTTTCTTGGTTGCAGGTAGTTAGGTCTTGGCTGACCCCGAGCTGTTGCGTTAGCAGTTTATTTATTGTTTTGCTGAACTGCGTTCCTTGTGCTCTACGGTTTTAATGTTGTTTTTTTTTTTGTTAAGATGGTATCTCAGTGCGCAATGGGCGGCCAGCTTTCTTTAGCTTTTCTTGTCTATGTTATGCATTTCGTTAAAGGAATTGAGCTGGATTTGTCGTTTGGATTGCCTAAGCCTCGGTACACTCGCAATTTTATTTTTATTAAGAGAGATGTCGAATCAGTCCGTTTAATTGGGTCCCTTTTTGTGTCTTTTCAAAATCTTAGGCCAGGAGGTCCCTCGAATGTCTACGCAGTTTCTTGCTGATTTGGTTGATTCAAACTTTACCTATCCTATGGATTTTCATTCTAAGGCAACTCAAAATCCCATACCGTCTGCTTGTCAAAACTGGACATTACCACAATGCGTCACAGTCCTTAGGTGATCTTTAAAGTTACTCGTTATCTAGGGGTCTGTCTTATATTTCATCGAGCTCCATTGAAAAGAGGATTGGTGAGCCTTAAACAATCAGAAATAGCGTGGTTGTGTAATATTCAGCACGAATTATTCCCCAAAGCTTTTTACATTAATAAAACCCGTTCAGAAGATGCTCTGGATCAAACAGATCTTGGGGCATCTAGACCGCAAAGACCAAATTAATTTAAAACCGCGCCTTTGTAATGATTCACCGGGGCAAAATTGGAATTTTCATTCGAAAAAATGACATTAACCTTAATTTCTCGAAAGTGCCACTTACAACTATAAAAAAACGTAAACGCATAACTCATGTGTGTAGCCCGAAGAAGAGGGGCGGCTACGAATAGTAGTTTTTCATGCCGAAATCAATTTTAAGAATTTTTAGTATAATTTTGAATAATTAAGACTTATTACATTTGAGCTGTTAATATTTAGTCCAAACCTTCTAAAATTTATTGCAGACTCTCCAAATACCTACATACATAGTCCAATCGAAGATATTCATTTATGGTATGCATGACACCTAGCCAGCCACAACCAATTAGACACGACTAAGTTAAAATTAAACAAGTTTTGGCTGTGGCTCCGAATGGGTTCGAATGGGTTTCCTCCTCTTCACGACTATACTCGTACAAGAACAACGAAGCGGCGAAATTTAGAAAATCAAAAAAAAAAAATACGATTAGCCAGAGAGAATTCCTGTCTGACATATTATCAAAGTAACTTTAGGAATTTCCTACTCTCGCTATGATTTATTTATTTCAGTATAATCGACTAGGGCATGCGTGTGCGTGTGTGCGTAGCGTGTGCGTTTTGGCCATACCTACTGAGAATTTTATAATAACGTGTACACAGAAACATAAATATTTTGTTGTTATCACGGCGACATCTCTTTCTGAGCTATTTCTGCTCTTCAGATCTGATCCACGCTAGAATGACTACATTGAAATGAAACCTGATGGTATGGTCTGCGCGACGTATCTTGACTTGGAAATGCGCGCGCGCGCTCGCTTTATCAACCATACGCGTACACAAACATAATCCTAGACTGGAATTTTTCTATTTAAAATTCGTAGTGAGTGTTCAAAAATTCAGGTCCTTGTTCCGAAACCAGTTGTCGGTTGGAATGGAACTATGTGTTTTTTTTTTTGTTTTGCACAAGTTCTATGGTGTGGTGAATTTATTTTGTTTTTTTTGGGAGAGAATTGAATAAGCGAGAAAATAGTGCTCAAAATCAGTCTCTCTGGGTTGAGAGCAAATACTGGCCGCATACTGGTGGAACAGGTTTTTTTTTGTTTAAAAGGGTAATGCAGGGAGAAATTCACACAAAAGCTCTGAACAAATCGTTTTTATACATATGTATATCCGAGTGGACTCTTTAAGGGCACATGACTTATTTAGTTCTCGAGATAGGTACTATTTTCTGGATCAAAATTCATGTTTTGATAAATGAATTATGTTTTGCCTTCAGCGTTACTTTCGACTAGTGGTAAGCGAAATTTAACCCCCATTTTAATGATCATTGATCGCGGTCTTATTTACTGCTTTTAAGTACCTTGGAATTTACTATGATTTTGCTTTTCTTACATATTTAAGCAGTAAATCGAATAGCCCTTAACCAGCAACCCTTATAGTGAATAAGCGGGCGAGCGGGATGATAGAAGCCATTATAACTCCTATGTGTTCGCATTGGCTTAGTAAACCTTATTCATTTCCTGAAAACATTTGATTTCCCTACAGAATTTTACCATGTTTTTATAGTTATCATAGGCTAGCTCCCCTGGACTACTAAACAAATAGCTGCCGAGAAATTTCATGCGTGTTTTGGCAATTTCCTGTCATTAACATTATGTACAATGTGTTTTCTTCTCAGCGGCGCATAGGTCGTTGCAGTACCTGCAAATATCTGTAGCTGAAAGCCCTAATAAGCGCGTTTCCTGAGAAGACTAGTTTAGTTTGTAGTTGTTCCTGCTTAAATTCAGAATTTCCCTGGTTCTTTTACGGCCTAGCGCTTACAATGGACCTTCCTTCCATGTGTTGCCGCTCTTCGCCCAGCCTAGCCAGTTCGTCGGCTTTTTCGTTTCCCTCGATGTCACAGTGGTGATACTTCGTGGCTCAGTGTGTTGGACTGCTGAGCAAGCTGTGTGGATTCAAGCCCCAGCCGTGTCCACCAAACATTTCTCGAGGCACCACCTCTCGTCGGGGAATGACAATCATCCAAGAGTATAACTTCGCCTTTCGGAGTCGGCAACAAATTGTAGGTGTCTTCCATTCGTGCGAACAAAACAACACGCACAACATGAATTGTTACGAGAAGCTAGGCCTTGGCACACCTCGAGCTGTCGCGTCAGCTCTGTTTTTTTTACAATGTCACAGTGACCTGGACAACTAGATTCTGGGCGCACAATGCCTTCAGCATTACGCGGCATTTTGAGTGTAGTGCAGACGTAACAACATTTGGTTCTTGCGCTTTAATGGCGGTATCCCTTCCTAATACCGATTTCATCCATAGTGATTCCGGTGCTATGTATTAGCACAGTCAGAACCTCTGCTTGGAATACACTGGAAGTATGCGGAAGTTTTACTTTGAGGTCTGACTCTAGGAAGTAGATCCCAGATGCCGTTACCGGTGTGGTTTTTGAACCATCCGTAACGACCGCAATCTCATCTGCTGAGATAAAAGCGCTTTTCTGCCAGTCTACCCTCTCAGGATACAACGTGATGTATGGTGTATCGAAGTCCAAAACGGAAACCGTCTCATCTGTGCTGTTTAGAACGCCGAAGTTATATTTGTTCAGGATGGAGCAATGTCCAAAACTTTTATTCCTAAAGAAGCCTAAATTAGTACGTCTAGTAAGTCTAGCGGTAGCAAATACAGAAAAGCGTATAGAGCTTCCATGGGTGTTGAGCGAAGAGCATCCGTGATGGTGATACCGGCAGTTTATTGTACTGCTGCCTTCCATCCGTTGAGCACTCCATATGTAAGTATGGGTCTGACTACAGCCAGTATAGTCAGTGCATCGTTCTTCCTTTCAGACACCATTTCTTCCCTGCTATCTTCTTCCACCCAAAAAGAGCAATGAGGGCGTTTTGGATCCTTTCTCGTGTATAAACATTTCAGATAGCTTTAGTGTAAAGAATTGTACCAAAATATCTGGCGTTGTCTGGTAGAAACAACTCGACTTTTCCAAGTTTTTGTAGTCTAAAGGGGGAACTATGGACCCTTAGTAGCTCGTATGAGAATCCATGATTGATGTCATGTGTATTTTCAACCGTTCGTGGGGTTGTACTTGATTCAAATTGCTCGAAATTTATTTTACTGCTTATTCAGACGGCGATTATGTCACTGAAAAGGTGTCACGTTCTTGAACGTTTTATTAGTAAAGTTATCGTGAAAAATAAGCACATCAAAAGTCTATTTAAATATTTAAGAAAATCAGATTTTAAGAAGCTTTGCATTTTTCTAGATAATTTTTTCCCAATCAGATTGAAGACATTAAACTCTATCGATTGAATAGCCGTATGCATGTACAGGGTTTTTCAATAAGAGCCCTACAAAAGTTTTTTTAAATAAAACAAAAACGGTTTTGGATATCAATGAAATTCTTTATTCCTGTGAAAGTACGTTCGATGCCATTATGTATGGAACTCGATTTCTTTTGCATGGCCACCACGGGCACGCTTGCAGAAGTCCAGACGCTGAACCCAATTTTCGACGGTTTTCAAGCATAAATCGGCCGATACTGCTGCAATTTCACGTTCGATATTCATACGAAGTTCATCAATCGTCGCTGGCTTGTTGGCATAGACCATAGACTTGACGTAGCCCCACAGGAAATAGTCTAACGGCGTCAAATCGCACGACCGAGGCGGCCAAGCGACTGGACCATTTCGTGAGATAACACGTTCTCCAAACTTGGTTTCCAATAAATTGATTGTGACATTCGCTGTGTGGCTTGTGGCGCCGTCCTGTTGGAACCACATGTCCTCCAAGTCCATATCATCCAATTGGGGCCAAAAATATTCGGTTATCATTGAACGGTAGCGATCCCCATTCACAGTAACGTGCCGGTCTTGATCATCACGGAAGAAGTACGGCCCAATGACGCCGCCGGCCCATAAACCACACCAAACCGTAATTTTTTCGGGATGCAATGATGACTCATGGAGTACGTGTGGATTGCTGCCTGACCAATACCGCATATTTTGTTTATTGACGAAGCCATCCAGCCAGAAATTATGACGACCATAAATTGGACGTAGCGCTCTTAACGTTGAGGCCACTGACTCCGAATTTCGGTAGTAAATTTTAATAATTTTGACTCGTTGTTGGCTCGTATATCTTTCCATCATGAAATGGCAAACCTTACTGAAGAGAAATGTCAAAAAACCGCAAGAAAAATATGGCGTCGTTTGCTGTCCCTGTCGCTCTACTTTTGTAGCGTCCCTATTGAAAAACCCTTTACCTAACCTTTATTCCAAGGAACGCATGTTACCTCATAATCTCATCAAGTTATGTATGCAAATTACATGTAGACTTATTAAGAAGTGCAACGCCAATATCATCAGTGCTATCATTTCGAAGGACCATTAAAGTTACTATTACTGCGGATCGGGAATCCGTTAAGTAATAATAATAACCGCAACTTAGATAATGCGCACATGTCTTTGGAGGTAGAAATGACTTGCGAAGTTCTCGAACTGGTAAAAAGATATGAAAGTCTTAAGCTTAATGGTTTAAAACTACTGTCGATTTGTACGGTTGGAAGGAAGTGGTCACCGTAGTAAAATGGTTTCCTATTCGATCTAAATAAGTTCAACCATTTGTAGAATCCCATCTCAATGCACATTATTTTAATCATGTCCTGAGACTTGCTATGCATTGTACACAGGAAGGTTGGAAGAAGGGAACTACTGTCAGAAGAGTCAACTGGTGCAGAATTAGAAAACTTCTTAAGTCAATACTAAATAGTTACTAAAAAAACGAATGGTGATCGGGTTAGGAATCGCCACTTCGGCAACGTTAAGGATGGAATTATGAGATATCTGTGTAGCTCACAAGAGAAAAGTCGTCAACATACATCTATTGTGATGCCCTCTGCAATGGTGGCAAGTGTCAAGACCTGAATAATGCTCCTTGTGGTAGTCCTGATTAAAGAAGGCTACAGTAAATAATACCAAATAGTACACTTTAAGTTTAAACTCTTCGACTGTACTGACATAATCTGCGTTACGAAGATTTGTTTTGGTTAATGGTCACTGCTTTCGCCACATTGCCCTGATTTTTAACTGAGCTGTACCGCTGGAAGAGCGTGCGGTCAATTCGTTCTTTCCATTTGGCCTAGCTATCACAGGCGATGATTTTTGGATTTTTTTTTAAGCAAGTGGTCTGTTTCTTTCATTTCCTGTCAAATAAGATATTGGAAAGTCCCATCGCAGCACATCAGCTCCCCTTAATCTGATTTGGACATCAAAGATTACTTTGAGATTACTAACGATCAGAATGGAGCAGATAACATCGTTCATCGCTATTCTGCTTAAGGACCAGAGATGATATTTTTAAGTGTTGTATCGGGCACGGGCTTCCGAGAGGGTTTTATAGTTCCAATATGTTCTTATAAAGCTTTCGAATAATATTCAGTTTCACCATGTTGTAGTACACTGTTCTGTTCTTGGCCTTCGAAAGACAGCGAAATATGTCAAAATCCATTTACACTGACAGTTCAAGATTGGACCTGGGGAAGCAGCTCAATTAGACTGCCTGATGACAGCAACGTTTTCCAGGCGGAGACTTTAGAAGTGACAAGAGCCAAGTCAGGTAGCCAGGCGGGTATTAAAGTAGTTGCTGCTGCACGAAGTGCGTCCTTGAAGAGGGTGCCAGTCAATAAAATGGCTAACGAACAAGCCGAGAATAGATCAATCCCAGACCGAAAGCAAGCAGATAGTATGGTTAGAGTTCTGCTCTTGTATATTAGAACCATAATCATGGGAAAATCCTTAATAGGAACAGAAGTAGACAATAGGTGGAACTCATTTTTACAAGAGTGCCCGAATGCTTGGAACCAAGAAATTTAACCAGATAAGCATAAGCCTCACAATAGGTCCAAACAAATGTGATGAAGAGCATAGAAATTATATCCATCAACTCACAAACCTAAAACAACTCGTTTCAGCTTGATAAAAGTTCTGTGCGTACTGCGAGGAAGTTGAGAAGGATTTTGAACAATTCTTACGTCTCTGCTCAGCCTTAGCGAGAACGCGATAGAAAACTCTGTAATTAACATATATGGATACCAGACCTTAGGGAACTCACAGATAAAAAAACAAGACTCTTGTTTTTCTGCTTATGATTGCCTGCATTCGTCATTGTTGGCATATGCACTAATGTTGGTGCCTGAGTTCTGAAATATTGGTGGAGCAGCTTGCATTCTGTTTCGTCACCCTGTACAATCTTACGAGTTTGTTATCGATGCCAAAACTATGCATGGTACGGGTATAGACGAAAAAGGGCGATTTATTTCGAGATCAATCAATATTCATAAATTCAATTAATTAAATCAACCAAACCGCAATAGAATGGCCGTACAGAAGGCTGTGAAAGAAAGAAAGCTATTATGGCTCTTCCACCACCGAGTGAACATATAATTCGATATTCCGGTATAATAGCTTCATTTAATGGGTGACGGTTCCGTGACCAAACAGCTTCGATAAAAAATAATGGACTCATAGATTGTGAAAAGAAAAGTGAGACTTACACCACTTTTTACCAACTAAACTTAATTAATAATGACCCATCTATAGACATCTGCGCAATAACTGTGTTATTTTATATGATTACGATTTTTACAATGCGATCCGATAAGCAATTTGTAGGAAGGTAACCTGATACAAGAATAGTTTCAATATCAAAAAAGGACCTGCTGGCAGGAGCCGCAGGAGGTACGTATATAGGTGGATCTAGAGTGCCATCGTAAAGATTTTTATTAAGTTCGAAACGAATGCTTAAAAGGAAAATCTTCGAAGGTATGAAGTCCTGGGCGATAACAATAAACGCATAGTGTAGTATTGTAGAAATGTTCAGAAGAAAACCTTGTTACCTAAGATAAGAGGTAGTTTCTTTCGAGTCTTATTGTGGCATCCCTTAGAGAGTTCAGAGCAGTTTTTTACTACTGTAGCTATGAGGAAGTCGAGTATCTTCTTTGGATAGATGGCTGTGAGGTTTTTTTTATAATAACAGGACGACTTTGCTTTCTGAAAGAGGGTTGAGCAGTCTCTAGAACTAGTTTGGACCTGTGCGGTTTCAAATCGGCTTGATAAATATATTTTCCCTGAGATGCTAGAGGTGCGAACCGCAAACATTGATTAATACTACGGATGGGTATTTTCCAAGGGTGATTTAGTAGCTCTTACAAGACGGTTCTCCAAAAACTTGGTCTCTAGTTTCTGTTTCCACTTTGGGTTCACCCGTATGGCAGACCCATATGCCAGAGGCAGAGTGTTCCCTCGACTTTTTGGATAAAACACTCAATTTGAATTAAATATAAATGAGTTTCGTCAAGTTTCAGAAACACTTCCCTCAAGAGAGTTTGCTCAGAGTGTTCCATCAGTTTTTGTTCACACCACCCAATGTTAAAAGTTGAAAGTTGGGGTTTGCTTTCGGTCGTTCTTTATTGCTGGATGGAATAACTATTCGCTGGAGAAGCATTTGGGTATCATGTCGCTTAAATTCGTATTGAAATTCGTATCCTGCTTAAGTAGTTAAATTCGCCGATATGTCCATAGGGCTTTAGTAGCTCTAACTACCTATGAGAAATTTGCTGTTCAATTAAAGGTTTCGCCACATAATAAGGGACAATACACCGTCTTTGTACCCTTAAGAGTGTAAATTGTGTATAGCCATGGAATGAAGAAGGCTGTTAACTATTGGGTTGTCGGAAAAGTCATGACGCATTTTTCTATGTTTTTCAAAGATTATTTATTTATATAAAGAACAGAAATCAATCAATAACATATTGACCGTTTTGTTCGATGACCTTTTGTCATCTTTCAGTAAGTTGCATAATTCCTCGTTCATAGAAGAACTGAAGAAGGTGCTGTTTTACAGCCTCATCTGAATTGAACGTTTTTTCACGTAACGAGTTTTGAAGAGAACGAAACAAGTGGAAGTCCGATGGCGCAAGGTCAGGTGTGTATGGTGGGTGTGGCAACACATCCCATCCAAAGCCCAATAACTTTTGGCGGGTGGTTAAACTTGTGTGTGGTCTTGCATTGTCGATGCATTCGTTCAAACTGTCCAACTGCCGACAGTAAACATCAGAATTGATAGTTTGATTCCTTGGTAGGAGCTCAAAAAACAACGATGCCTTTAAAATCCCACCACACTGACAGCATAACCTTTCTCTGATGAATGTTGGCTTTCGCTCTCGTTTGAGGCGCTTTATCACGATGGGACCAAGACCGCATGCGTACAACATTGTCGTAAACAATCCACTTCTCATCACCTGTTATCAGTCGCTTCAAAAAAGGATCGTTTTCCTGACGTCTAATGAGCATATCACAGATGTTTATGCGGTTCGTCAATTGGACCTCCTTGAGTTCATGAGGAACCCAAATATCGAGCTTGCTTACGTATCCCAGCTTCTTCAGGTGGTCATGAACGCTTGAATGATGGATGTTCAATGTCTCTGCAATCTCTCGTGTCGTGTAACGTGGGTTTGACTCTATCAGTGCCTTGATTTGGTCGTCGTCAACCTCGGTGGACCTTCCTGACCGAGGAGCGTCATTGAGGTTAAAATCACCAGCGCTGAATTTTTGGAACCAGCATTGACACTTACGTTTTTGTAGAGCATCGTCACCGTAAACTTGACGCAACTTTTCACAAGCTTCAATTGCATTCTTCCCTTTACGGAAATAAAAGAGTAAAATATGGCGAAAATGCACACTTTGGTCTTCCATATTTAAGCTGCTACAAAATCTTCAAAACACTATTAATCCCGATCAATTTTTTTCAGAATTACGCTTAAACCGTTAACTGTCAAACGGCTTACCAATAATATAGATTGGCTTAATCCATTACATTAAAAAAAATTAACCAACGCCATCTGTTCGAGAAATGCGTCATGACTTTTCCGACAACCCAATACATGGTGTAGAGGCGAGACAACCCCTTTCTGATGACAGCCTCGTACTGAAAGCGCCGATATTTTCACATCATCCATGCTGTTCTGAATTGTTCTTCCATTGAGAATGGACATAATATTGGATCACTCAACAAGAGGTGTCATTTTTTTTGTTCTAGTGAAAATACAGCGTTGTGCCATGTTTGCTGGGTTCAATTCTTATGTCAACTAGACCTGATAAGAATGTAGGCCAAGATCTTTATGCAAAATGCGTTGCAAAGTGGTTGTGGATATACCCAATTCCTGTGATCGTCTCGAAATACACACACCCGGGTTTTCAGTCACATTCTCAGCTACGGCGGCAATACAATTCAGCCGACTTTGTAGGACGAACACGGGTTGAAGTCTCCACATCACTAATCTGTTCGAGAAGTTTAATTTTATCGATTAAATTCACTATAGCTATGCGAAAAGGTGCTGATGATGACCTGTTCGAATTTTACGAACCGTTTCCACGATGTTTTCACCGTTTTGGAATGAATTTTCACTATTTTACCACATTTCGCGAGTGTATATCGATCAATATTTAATAACCTCCTAGTTTTTACTTATTAAAAGTTATGGCGATGATAGTTGAATATTGACAGTTTAACAATGGCGTGAAAGTTAAAATGACTCTACATAGATCTACTTTTTCACTCTCAATGGATCCTGGTTATATTGCGATGGGTGGAGAGCATTTAAAAGTAGGTTTTGAATATTTGCTCTAGGTTCTGTGCCCAATATTTCAGCGGACTACAAGTTTATATGTAAGCACGAGGCATGGCAAGTATTATTTTTCTTATTGCAGTACGGGGAGCACATGCCACACTACAAAAACGACAGGAATTGTTTTCAGTTTTTTTTTTACTATTAGCCAAATTGCGTAAAGACAATTAGAGAAAAGATTTAGGAGGTACCGATGTACATTACGGTTGCATTAATAGACGAGGTGGTTATTCCATAATCGTATTGCAAGACTTTTGAAAGAAATCCCTTATTTAGCAGTACATCCAAAAATAATCTAAGCATCTGTAGCATAATACCTGTTACAGGTAAAATCGTAGAAAAATCTGAATGCAACTGGCGTTTCTATTTGTTCTCACAGTGAAAAGTTAAGGCAGTGGGAGACAAAAACCTTTCTTCGGTGTTCAAAAGATCCTACGATAATTAAATTGAAAAATGTAGGTAGCAAGGGACTTTGGATTCTATGTACATGTATACATCTATATAAAATGTACAAAGCAGTGAGTTCTTATTTATCAGTTGTAAAATATGATGGTTTAAAGTTCATTCAAGTCGGTGCTCAGTGCGGTCGTCTTTTTGACAAAGCTGAACTTGATTACTTTCGGAAGGCTGAAAAAGTAATATATTTTCATGATTGATTCGGTTAATACATATCTTTCATGACTTTTCCTTGTCCCTTCTGATTAACCAATTTTCTAGTACCATACTTGGTCCATACCCTTAGATTTTGGCAAAGTGTATCAATACATGGTCCAAATAATCAATCGTTTTTTATACATACGACCTTCAAGGGTCCGAAAAAAGGTCGAAAGGTCGCTTTAACCGATATCAAGGTTAGTTAAACCTCCGATCAGTGACCATCATGACGGCGCTGTACAAGGTACATGATCCCGAGGAACCTTGTACCATTTCTGTACAATTATTCAAAAAATTTAGAATACTGTCTTCATGCAGTTGTGCCTTGATAGCTTTGTGTCTTAACTCATTTGTGAACCTATAAAAATCGAAAAAATTCCCTGGGACTTTCTCACCCATCGGAGGCTTAATGGAGCTCAGCCAGGACCTAAAAATTTGGTCGTTATAACCGATATCGTTGTAAGCGATTTTGACTGTATGTTCATTTTTCGTCCATTTATCTACCTTCTTGAACTGTGTTACTCAAAATTCGACCCCGTTCATAATGAATGCCTCATTATGCCCAATGCTGGTTTACTTACTCACATATTTCCTTGATTGTTCGTTCTCATATAAGGAAAGTCATGACATTATGCTTTATGTAGGGCATGTCAAATATCATTTAATCTTTGTTCACTAAAAGCAATAAATAGCAAAAAATAAATAAATAAAACCAATTAGTTCACGCACTAAAACATGAGAAAGGAGGAGTGAACAAGGAAGAAACTCACAAACAACGAATCCGGGACTTTCGTTAAGGATGAGAAGGAAAAAAAAAATCAATTAATAACCCTACCTTCGCCAACTGATAACTGTATAAGTTAGTTATCTGCACATACCTTGAATTCCAAATCAGTTTTGTATCAAAACATACAGCAAATATAAGTTTAACTGAAAATGATTGTGTGATGCACTGTGAGTGTTTCGAAGACAAGGGTTTTGGGTTTTGGCTTTGAATTGTACTTTTGCAGTGATGCGGATGAGGGGTTATTCCTCTTTAAAATATTCTTATTCGCGAAAATAAATTTTTTTTTGTGAGTAAACGCTACATCGGGCGCCTTTAAGATGATGTGATAGAACTCGGCGTACTCAACTGGAGCTAGTTAGCTAACATCGCGTTAGCTTTAGACACTTTTTGACGACATAAAACGTAGAAAGATGAGGAGAGAACGCATATCTTTATATATATTTAGTTCAAATCATTTAAAGAAGACATTATTTGCTTTGAATTTTTAGTCTCAGCCTTCAATAACTATACACCGTACACACCGGTGTCAAAGTTTTCAAAGCAAATTCAATGCTGATCACAGACATTCTCTGTTTGTTACAAACAGTGTATCAAAAAGAATGCACCCTATAGGATAAGATGTAAAAAGAAAACAAATGGGCAGAACGTTCAACCGACTTAAAAAACCAACTCTTCCACATTCCACCATTCCTCTGTCGAATTTACTGGTTTTTCGTATTTCCGTGGTCTTCATATTCGTGGTCGTAGTGCCTGCAGCAACATCGATTGGAAATTGTATTGTAGTAGCTCGTTTGACAGTCGTTATTATTATTTTTTATTTTTTTGGGAGGATGCATTTTTATTTAAAAAAAAAAAAAAGAAGAAGAAAACAATTTGGAATGCATAAAAAGAAGAAGAAACGGTGGTATTACTAATGTGACTGGGTCAAAAAAATAATCGTATGTGCGGATACATGTATGTAGATCAAGACCTACACGTTTATTTTTATTTAGCCGCTCAATCCCTCTTTTAGTGTTAAACGTAGTCATTCCCAACTCTGGGAGGACTCATAAATCAACCGTATTCATAAAATAGTGTAAAAAATAAGTTTCCAACTATCAGTCCATAGCAACATTTTTCTGTGTACCCAAGCTCTTGGAAAGCATCGTGGACGACGCAATGTTTTCTCACGTAAAGCATTTTTTTTTGTTTTAAGCAACATTGGTTCCTAAAGACCAAATCCTTTAAAACCAACCCAACTCAACTCATATCAAGAACTCTGTGCTCTTCTGAATTGTCTATGACGGTTGTGAAAAACATCTTACTTATTAACTTACTTGGCTGGCACTACAGTTCGGGATGAACCTGGGTCTCAACTATCAAGCCTCTTCAGTAAGCGCGAACCTTAGCTCTAGTTGGGGATTCCAAGTTGGTTGAGGTCCCTTCCACTTGCGCACGCCACCTTAGGCGAGGTCTTTTTCTACTGCGTTTTTCCTCCGGGTTAGACTCAAAGACTCTGCGGGCATTTAGAGCATTTTTTCCATTCGCATTACAAGTCCCAGCTATCTCAGCCGATGGAGTTGTATCCTCTTGACTAGGTCAATGTCACTGTACAACTCATGAAGATCATCGTTAAATCTTCTCTTCCAGAGCACATCAACACAAACTGGACCGAATATCTTACGAAGAACTTTTCTCTCGAAGCAACCAAGGATGTCTTCATCGATAGAGTCAATGCTTCTAGAGTCTCCTTGATTTTTCAGAATAGGGCCTTACTACTCAATTACCTTCTTAGCCCGAAGAAGCAGCGATTGGCAAGAGTTATCCTTCGCTTGATTCCTACGCTGGTGTTGTTGACGGATGTAATAGCGGACCCGAGGTATACGAAGTCGTTTACTACCTCGAAGTTATAGTTGTCCACTGTGACGTTCTGTCCGATACGTCGATGTTGGGTGTCCCTTCTTGATGACACCATATATTTTGTTTTGCCCTCATTGACCGCTTAACCCACCTTCGCTGCTACCGTTTCAATAATCCTGAACGCGAGTCATTTTCATTATCTCGTACATCCACGCATCACTCGACGTAGATATACAAGTATTCTCTCGTTTCTTGGGCCCCGACGTTTTGAAAATATTCTGGAAATCGCCGAATGTACTCTAGCCACTAATTAAATATTCAATATGACTTTCGAAATTCAGCCTATCGTTTGTCATAGCGCTGAGGAATTGTGTTTTTTAGGGTATGTATGACGCAATTTTGCACCTTGGCTCATAAGTTTTCCTTATTTCTGCGGTAACTAATAAGCACCGCTTTCACCTTATAGTAGTAAAATCTTTGATTCCAACCATTCTTTGATACATGCAATGGTCCTGTGAGCAGTCTACTTCAGTTCATTAAGGTATTTCGCTGTCGGAATATCGTCGGCGAATGCCTGTTCCATTAGGGTGCTGAAGCCTTAGATCTTAATCGTACATGCTGATTCCTATAAACGGCGTTAAAAAGAAATGCCGAAGGTTATCGAGTACTCCTTTGGTTTTGCACTGCAGCATACTACTTCCTAGAGGTTGGCACTAGACTAGAAATCAAATCAAATTAAAAAAAAAACTGAGAAATCACTTCTGTTGCTCTAATTCTGATATGAGGGAATTGGCCCAGTTTCGATGGGAAACCCACAACCAAAAGTCCAAGAACGGCAACCCAGGCAATCTGTCACACCATCTCGAATCTAGAACTAGCTTTGAAGTTTTTAATTTAAATTTTCTTAAGCTGTCCATGCTTCGCTTGGTTTTTAAGGATACAGATTCCTTAAAAACCAACAACGAAGCATATCACTTCTGAATACAATTCCATGGGCAGCCCACTTTAAACAAAAAAAAAATTCTTTATTCCCACACAAACATACCACTCGTATGTACATTTATTGCGGAACAAAATCAGAGTGCCCTATGGAGCAAAGGTATAATAAAAACGCATTAAGGAAACTCTTTCATGCCTCTGGAATGCAGTCACACCATAACCGATAAAATTAAACAAATTTATCACTGTCGTGGCAGAAGACAATCGAGGAGTCATTCAATGTTTCAGCTGAAAAAGTCTCACTTTCACGCTGATTTAAACTTTGTATAAAGGTGAACACTCGTACTATCCATATCCAGATGTGAAATTATCCGTCCGCTTAATACAAACATACATACATTTGTATGGAAGTGTGCCTGAATTGGATGCACTTTATAAATTTGCGTGCAGCCTTTTGGCAATACAGTGTGGAGTTTCCGGTTTGATGAGTACGAGTAGTAGGCCTACAAGAGACGTTGCCAGAGGACTTTTGTAGAACTAACAATGGGAAATACATATTGGTAAAGAAAGGAAACTCATCCGTTGCCTTAAGACCGTTTCTTGGTCGTGAAATGAAAGAACATGGGTACACTTGAATGGATTAAATTGTTCATTGCCTCTGGATAGATTTACAATCTCTTACAACACGGTAAACTAAGGGATAGTCAATTACTACGGGCGTTAATAGGGGTCTCAAGATTGAGTAGGACATAACGAACTCGATTCGGGGCAGTTTGTGGCACTCATTCCATATTTCGTTCTTTTGGTACATTGTGATGTATGTATATAAGTACGACTCATACAAAACCAATATCATGAGTGTTGCGTCCATTCTTAAGAAGTGTCAGGATAGATATTCTTTAAGAATAGAGCAAGACTGTTCTTGAAAGTTAGTGAGCCTTAGCGCACTACCACCTATTTTATATTTCACCAGTAAATTACGGGGCCAAAAATCGAGAAACATGCCCAATGTTGCTGTGGGAGTTGTGTGTGTATAGCATTCATCATAGCGATAGCAATTGGAACGGATTCAGCGCCTAGCTGAAGTCTGCATGACCGGTTATCTGCGCTCCACCCCCACCGCCTCGCTTAACGCCATTGTCGGTCTACCGCCAGTTAGAGTCCATTTCCAAATTGAGGCAAAACTCAGCCTGCACAACCTCTTCCACCTTTCCACTGACGGTCACCTTAATATGCTTTTCTCCCTGCTCCAAAGCAGCGAGTTCAGCATGCCGTTGGATGACATTCTCCCAAGGTACTGCTTCAAACGAAATTACTCAGTAGTCATCTCCTCTATTGACGACTGGGAAAAATGTAAACCTCGTCCCTCAGAGCATGACCAAGTATGGTATACGGACGGCTCTAAAATGGACAGTGGATCTGGGGGTGGAATATTCCGAGAGTCGTCTAGCACTAACATATCGGTCAGTCTAGGCACATACTCATCGATCTTGTAGATAGAAATATTTGCCATGAATCAGTGCACATGTTTAAACTTGCTCTCTAATTCCCGTGGCAAAAACAGTTTTGACTTCTCTGATAGTCAAGCTGCCCTGAAAGCACTGAATTCAGCCACGATAAAATCGAAACTAGTTCTGGAGACATTCAAATTGCTTCTAGAACTGAGAAAAAACAACTTGGTCATACTTCACTGGATCTCTGCTCACAAATGCCACACCGGCAATGAAACAGCGGATTCACTAAACCAGCCTGTGGAGTAAACAAAGCCATTTTAAAAAACTTCATGGGGGAGCAATCCCTGCTCAAATCCAACTTAGTTTGGATGGAAAGTGTAGGACAGAAATGTATCAAAGATTTCTTTCCCAATGTATCGCAAAAGAAATCCAAGTTTCTTTCAAATCTGAGCAGGAACCAACTTAGAATTCTAACCGGCATCCTAAGTGGCCACTGCCGACTAAAACGGCATCTACACAAGCTTGGGCTGTCACCGGACCCTATCCGCAGACTATGCTTGGAGAGCGCCAATATATTGGGCATTATTCGACAGGAACAGCTCCACCTCCTCAAGCTTTGTTTGTTGGTAAAGAGAACTATGCGGCGAAGTTCTGTTTTTATAAGGTTGACCTCAAGTTCCTAGTCGTCAGCCCATTTACTAACAGTTGATAAAGCAACTTCCGTGATCATATGCAGTAACGCCGATACCCGAAAGTGGGACGAAAACTTCGCTTTCAGAAATGACTCTACTCCAATGTGGACTTAATGTTCCTTGTGGCTATCTAGATCACATTTAATGGTTTTACTCTCTAGCAGCACCTACATCTAGAAAAGCAGCTGGAGAAAATTCATTTTGTGAAGGCTTTTTTGTGTACCCTGTCACACTTTTTCTAATGTGAGGGTTAAGGAGCTACTCGAGCCTTTTAAGAAAAAGAGACCACGAGTCTAAAGTTGTTTGTTTTAGAATGGCTCTGTCTTCCTTGTCTTCTAATTTATACTACTTTCAGCCCATGCACTGTCGCTCCAAGCGTCACTAGTTGATTCACAGAATTGTTTTCAAGATTTACTTGTTGAGTTTAGTTGAAGGTGTAGGTTTAAAGCCATAAGAACACAGATGATTTCAAATTAATGAAAACGAAAGACAGTTTTGCCGAACTCTAAGCCAAATTCAAAATCACAAAGCCAAGCGAGAACTTCAGCAAAAACGACAGAACATACTCTGTCATACAAAAATGTGCATAATGTAGGAGAGGACGGGGTCAAAAGCAATTTTTTTACTAAATTCGTTGCTTCTCCTCAGGTTAATAAGTCAGCCAAACATTTTTTAGCCTAGGGAATGATGTTTCAGCTACAAAGTTCAAGACAAAAGTTTTAAAAATTCTGCTAGCAAGGTGTCAAAATTTGGAATTTAGCAAAATTTTCCAGTTGTTGCAACTTACCCCAGGGTTGGTTGTACCATAGGTCGGGACAAGATAAAACTGAATAGGAGTAGACGAGTGTCTGTTTCTAAAGTAGGACTCTTAAGTTTATCATATTGCTTTGTTTTAAAGCTGTTACAACTTACCCTTGTTACTTTTAGCTCCATTCTCTCCTACACACACTGCCGGCCATAAGTTTGGAATATACATTTTACATTTGTCGTATTTTTTTCTCTGCGATTTTTTTTTTTGTTTAGGGTGAAGATAGGTAGATGGATTGAGGGGAGAGAGAAACTCTACGCCACACTCAGTGCAGTAAAGACCCATTGTAATCCCCATTTGGAGGGGAAGGTGCCCTCCGCTCGTGGAACAGTCTCCTATTGCCCCAAGATTTCGAACCCTCTTGAAACCTTAATTAACCCACAGATGCCTTGATAGGTACGCCACTTATTTCTTCGGTATCCTGGAAGAATTGTCTTCCACGGGATTTATGTCTGAGATGGCAGAGGTTTGGGCTGTGGCAGAGAAAGAAGGTTGTGTCCTCATTAACTTTCTCGTCTTTGCAGCCCTCCGCAAAGGTCATCCTCACTTAGCCTTAGCCTTAATTGGGCGAAGGGAGACAAAGAAAAGGCGGATATTTTCGCCGCCCATCTGGAAGAAACATTTAAGCCATTCGATGGCCGAGCACTTATTCGAAATACCGAACGCAAGATAACACCTGACACTTACACAATAACAAGTGCAACGCTAGCGGAACTCACGCAAGAAATAAAAAAACTAAAACCCAAAATAACTCCTGGTAACGACCTAATAACGGGAGAAGTCTTGAAAATGCTGCCTAGAAAAGCCTTAATAAAGCTTCTCTATATTATAAATGCTGCGATTAGATTGGAATATGTCCCGAGCCAATGGAAAATTGCGGAAGTCATAATGATACTAAAACCAGGAAAACCGCCGAGTGACAAGAAATCTTATAGACCCATTTCGCTGCTCCCAATTATTTCTAAAATCTTCGAGAGAATATTGCTCAAGCGCTTACAGCCGATCATCGAGGAACAGAATCTTATCCCTGATCACCAGTTTGGGTTCAGGACCAAACACTCAACCTGATCGGTGCATAGAATCACTGACGTAATAGAAAAAGCTCTTGAAGAAAAAAAGATCTGCTCAAGCGTATTTTTTGATGTCTCGCAAGCCTTTGATAAGGTGTGGCATGAAGGTTTGAAGTTTAAATTACGTCAGGTTCTGCCTGCACGCCTATATAATATACTGACCACATATCTGGGGAATAGACTCTTCCGTGTCAGACACGGAAACGAATATTCGGAATTTAAAGAAATTACAGCCGACGTACCCCAAGGAAGTTTGGTCCTTGGCCCGCTTCTGTATCTTCTGTATACCCGCGATATACCGCAAGAAGAAGACACCGTTCTAGCTACGTTTGCCGATGACACTGCTATTTTAGCAATTGGCAAAACGATCGAAGAAACAACAGTTAAACTACAAAACGCTGTGAATAGTGTAAACGAATGGACAAAGGCTTGGCGGATCGCCCTCAACGAAACCAAATCTGTCCATGTAAGCTTCACCTACAAGAAAACGAACAGTTTACCTATCCTTATAAACTCGGTTCGTATTCCCCTTGCAAACGAGGCTAAATACCTCGGAATGACACTCGACGCTAAATTAAAATGGAAGTCGCATGTGAAAAAGAAACGTAAAGAACTCGATAACAAGTTCAGAGAAATGTATTGGTTACTTGGGAAACATTCCAAGCTTAATACTGAGAACAAGCTGCTGATATATAAGCAAGTGCTAAAGCCGGTGTGGACATATGGTATACAACTCTTGGGTTGTACCAAAAAATCAAACGCCAATATTTTACAAACTTTTGAAAATAAAGTGCTAAGAGAAATTGCCAATGCACCGTGGTACGTAAGAAATGATGATATACATAGAGATCTCGGAATTCCTACAGTCGAAAATGAAATTAAAAACTTCGCGCGAAAGCACAAAAATCGAATAAGTGAACACGTTAATAATATAGTTCTACAACTTCTGGAGGAAAGAAATGTATTGCGCCTTCTACAAAGGACCAAACCTTTTGACTTAGCACCAGAGTTCGAAAAAAAACACTAACGTACCGTACCTTAGTGTTCTGTACGGTACACTTCCCAGAAAAGTACACAAACACAGTACGGGTTGTGTTCGCGTACACAAACTCTATCGGGCGAGGTAGAGTTTGTGTAGGAAGAACAGAACACTATCGTAGTGTACTTTCATCCCTCATCGCGTTCGCTACGTAGTGTATATCGTTTGTGTACGCGTACACAAACTTTATGAGAGGACGTAGTGTTTGTGTTCCTTTTAGGTACGTACGTTTAGTCTACGGTTTTTTTTCGAACTCTGCTTAGCACGGTAAAAATTAACCGCGCCTAAACAGCGGAACATGCAGCAACTTTCATTGGAAAGGCACCTGCCAAATGTCTCTATTTCGTGATAAAAAAATTGCTTGATAAGTCTTTACTTAGTTGCAATAACTAACAAATTTATATCGAAGGGTGGTGTTTTTTAGTGAGTAAGAATCTCACAGTACTATGAGCACGCGTCTGCGGTCCTCATAGTGTCTATGCAAGATTTTCACCTACCCTGGGAAAAAAAAAACTTAGCCTTAATCAAATCAATCTAATTTTATTCGACTTAATTACGCTAACAGAAATATAATGGACGGCAGAGTATGTACCTTCACACGCCAAATTAACCTCCATATGCCTTTTTGTTACCGAAATGTCGCCACAACAACGAAGGTCGTCTGCTTCCAATGTACAATAACATATTTCGCATGGTGCGTATTAAAAATAAAACGGTAACATTAGAGTATTGATCAACTTGACGAAGAAAAGTCAGCAAAATACATGTTTTTATTAAGCCAGACTAAGAACGATCCTCTTAGTTGTTCTTCAGGTGAACATGAGCAATTTAAAGAAATGAATGCCAATCGGGATTTAATCTATGCCCTGAGAGGTATCCCGCCTTGGAGCAAATAGTTCTTGCACCACAAAATTTTTCATTTGGAAATACGAGTAAATTCAGAAGAGCTCTGTTAATGGTCGGGGAACAAGTTGATGTAGATGGCTGCACCAAGAAGCCAAGTACATATCGCCAACCCCAACGGATGAGGCTTTTCTAAATCATCGTAATAAAATGTAATTACACCCGTGTCGCCACACAAATAATGGTGATGTGCTCCAGGCTCCCTGTGCCCCATATGAAACCGATAGCACAGCAGTAATCTTCCGCAGCTCAGTCTGGATTTCTATGGCGGCGGAGAGTAATCAGAATTCTTTTCTAGATGAAACAGAAATCGTGATGCTTAAAGGTCCATTATGAACGTTCAGCGCCAGTCTAATGTGGAAAGTGTAGAATTTTAATTCGTGTGCGCCGGTGCAGAAGTGGGTCCCATTGCGTGGCTCCGGCACCAATTACGCATGGATCTGCATTGGCAGGAGAGTGCGGGTAATTGATAGAAGTTTGGAGCCATGCGGCATTGGAATGTGATTAGTTTTGTCGGTGTTGATGGTACGTGCTGTGCTTTGAAGACGTCGTTACTGTAATGATTGTGTAATTGAAAGTAGTGATTGATGATTGGTATGGAATCGTATATGGGGTATCCCGATTCCAGGAGGTGTTGTACACGTGTGTGTATTTTATGTTGGAATGCTACTTCGCCACAATTATGGCAGGAGTGCGTTTATTGTCTTGAAATTGATGAAAATTATGTGAGCGAACACAGAAATGTCAGTCATTCTGTTTTGTCTTTGTGTAAAACTACGAGTATGTGTCTACATATTTTGAATTTCTAATAAACAGTGATAGACAGATTTTTTTTTTTTATAATCCACGCGCGGATCATGGGAATATGAATACCCTTATAATGTTATACACACACCGCGAGCGAGGTACAGTGGTTTGAAACTCAGGTTTCGTTAAGTTTTCAGTGGCGTCCAAGGGTGGTGTCCAGGCTAGCTGGGGAGATTTGTGGTGTTTTTTTTTTCTGTCATTGCTTAATTCACAGGAATTTTTTCGAATCCGCTGATGTCATACTTAGTGTTCGCTCAATCAACTCTTCAAGCCAAGACGCTCTACTGCCAGTGTTATGCCTTCGCAGTAGAGTCGCCATCAGCTTTCACAGTTGATCGATTTTTATTTATTTAAGAAATAAATGTTTCAGCGTGACAAGCGATGATGCTAACCACTACACCATGGCCACCCATAAAATACAGCGATACCTGGTCCGACAGCCAGAAATGGGCCAAGGCCTAGGTTCACAAATGGGAAAAACCTTCAATTTACTGCTGAGGAATGAAAAAACTTTGAGCGAAGATAGGTTTAGCGGTCACTGAGTGCAAGACGAAGTGTCCAACGTCTCGGACAGAACGTCACTATAGACAGTTATCAAATTCAAGGTAGTTAAGGACTTTGTCTACCTAGGCTCCGTTATTGATTCAGACAACGACACCAGCGCTGAGATTAAACGAAGAATAACAGAAGCCAATCGCTGTTTCTTTGGGCTAAGAAGGCAATTGAGTAGCAAAGCTTTCTCTCGAAAGACTTAAGCGGTCCTTTATAAGGCCTTGATCGTCCCAGTCCTGCTATACGGCGTAGAGGCATGGACTATGTCTTTACTGTTTCGAGAAAAAAATTCTTGGGGTGATTTTTGGTCCCGTTCCGACTGTTCGGGCTGTACAGCTACATCGACTTAGCCAGAAGAGTGAAGCTCCAACGACTGAGGTGTTTGGGTCATATAGAGCAGATGGACAACAATGCTCTGGCCCGAAAAATCTTCGAATCCACACCCGAGGGACGGGGCAGTAAAGGAAGACCGCGACTCAGGTGGCGTACGCAAGTGGGAGGGGACATTAGCCAACTTAGCGTGCGAAACTGGAGGTAGCTGGCTAAAGATCGAGATGGCTGGAGATACTTGTTGGTTAAGACCCAGATTCACCCCACTGATATAATCTGTCATGAAAGAGCTTCTCAATTCGCCGTTCGGAGGCGGCAATAAATTGTAGGTCCCTTCCATTCGTGCGAAAAAGCTAGGTTTTGGCTCAACCCGAGCTATGCCTGTGTAGTAGACACAGTTCAATGGGTCGCCATTCTTGCAAACTTCATTAAACATTTGGAAGCATTTTTGCTGACTTCGAATATGTGGCTATTCCAACGAAGACTATCATTAAAACACATACCGAGCATAGAAAATCTTTGAGTTTCAGCGATGCAAGTAACATTTGTGAGTAATGCATGGAGATTTCGGACGCTTCTTGTGCTCTTTCTTCTTGAGAAGTCAATGTTGTCTCCATCTGTCGTAGAGCTTGTGAGCCTTCTTCGTTTTTTGTAGTACCGCTTTAGTTGTCCTTTGTTTTGCTGCTGCATAGGTACAAGCGCCTGCAGCCTGCCTGTCTCCATGCATGCCTTTCTTCGTTTTCTTGATAAGGGAGCCGCCTTATGCATATATGTACATACTTATTGAGATTAGAAAACTATTACGATTGATATAGTGACGTTTCCCCCCGCAGTAAAGTCAAATAGCCTGAGCAGGTTTTCAGACGCGGAGTCGTGCTTTTAGGCTGTGTTTACTATTTTATTCTAATGCTCATCCTTTTCTCCTTTCCTATTACATTTAGGACATTGCTTATAGGTTAGGTTGGGTTATGTGGCTTCTCCCGCTCAGACAGAGACACACTCAGACCAGATTGGCCCATTGTGATACCACTATGAAGACCCGGCTTACCACCACCTGGAACCAGAGTATGTAACACAGAGTACATTGAGATGGGCAACCGCAATGGCATTAACCCTAAGAGTTGAACCATTCAATCTCAAAGATGAGACATCTACTGGATGTCGAGTTCGGCCAGATCATTAAGATCATCAGAAGTATTCCCCGAGGGTTTTCCTTCTTAGCATCGCAAGGGCAATACACGTGCAAGTATATGCGTTGTAATTTCCTCCTCCTCCTCGGCTTCTACAGAAATCATTGCTAATAAGTTTTCTTGAATTTGGTGCTATCACCCTTGTTTTCTCTGGGGTATAACCGCATTTCAGGAGATTTCAGCTTTAATCCAATCCGATTCCTAAATGGTGGTTAAATCTGCATTAGAGCTCTAGTCTAGTGCCACAGCGCATTATTTGGCTACACCCGGCCTATTAACGGTCCGAATACCTTACATCCCTTTTTTCGTATACAAGAATATTAATTGCGACGTAACGTACAGTTTAAACAATGAAAACGTTTAGCATTCTTTGAAACATTTTCACGAAAACTACCTAACCTGTAATTACACGAGAGACTGCACAATTTACCGAGGCAGACTCCTAATTTCAACTATCAACTTGTTGTTGTACTCTAATCGATTTTTTAATATTTTTCATTGCAGATTTGAAAAAAAAGGATAATTGCAAGCTTTAAACACATTCCAATGCAATTACTGGAAATGGAGATATGTAAATAAGAATGATCGACGGCTATGAATCAATCCATGGTTGCAACCAGTGGCAGTCTACAAAGTCCAGTGGCATCCACTGGACAACATCAAGCCATAGTTCAAAGCGCTCCTTCGCAATCGCAGCAACAGAAGTCGTCAGTAACGACCAGTTCCAATCAACAGCCACACACTTCAACCAAAGCCACCGGGTCAGCAAAATCAACCCATGGTCCGCCATCAGTAGCAGGACTCTCACTACATTCTTCTAATTCCTCATCTCTATCGTACAATCAGTCGCCGCCGACACATTCATCATGCAGTTCGAACGCGAGTCAATCGAATTGGTCGAAAACTAGTTCAATCGCTACGTCCGCGAACTTCAGGAGTGGGTGCTCCCGAACAACGACTACCAGTGCAATCTCCAACGGAAAAGTTCCCACCGTAGCCACATTTAGTTCTAATAGTAATAGTAGCAGTAGTAGCAATAGTAGCCATATTAACAGTAGTAACAATAACAATAGTGTCAATAGTTTAGCCCTGGCTAACAACATTAGCAATAGCGGGAATAGCAATAGCAGCAGCAGCAACATGCCCGGCCGCCATAGCTGGGATCCTGGACGAATCGGCGTGGAACACCTGGCAGGAGCATTGAGTCCGTTTTGCATAACAGATGCGAACCACGAAATCGTTCGACCAAAGCCAAGGAGGTAAGCATTAAATATTATTTCGAAATACAGACTGGTAAGCCTTAGCTCAATTATTTGATTTACAACTTGAAGTCCCACGCTTTCGAAGTGAACGGAGAAATAGGGAGCTGCCGGAGAGCTAATGCGCAGATCATTGGCCTTTACCCGCCGCCGCTGGGTTTTGTTGTTGGTTTTCACTTTCGACGTGAAGTAATTGTTATCAGTGCAGTGGAAATCCAGTGTGAAGATTCACTTCCATTTTTCCATTGTAATTAATTGTCTTTTCCTTCGGCTCGGCTTGTGGGTGTGTATGACTTTTGCAGAAATATTTCATCATACACTTTTTTTTTGTTAAGTTATTTGTTATTAAAGTAAGAGACAAAGGGACAAAGTGAGGCTCATTTGTATCTCGAACTTGGAAAGTAAAAGTGAAAATGAATGTTATGCAAAATGAATGCGCTCGCATGGGTTTTCGCGACACGCGGCCATGTAGCATTTTTTTATATTCCATCGTTTTCCATTAATTTGTTTCGCAATTTTTAGTTCGCAGTTCACATGTGACATATTGGTCATTAATTTGGCACATTGAGACGTTCACTTTTTTACCCCTGATTTCATTTGTAACTTAGAGAGCGAGAGAGAGTTACTGAATCAATGAAAATTTTTATCGGATTCCTCGAGTTCAACAAGGTTTTGCTTGTTAAATTACTTAGTAACCGGATCTTGCTATATCTCAGATTCCGCTACAGACACAGGCTTTAGAACATAGTTCACAGAAACTAGAAAAGCAAAAGGGAGTGCAGTCTGACAAGTACTGAAGCCTAATATTTTCGTTGACTTCTGACATGAGCGTCAGATCGTTAACTAGTTTCAAATATATACCAATAAACCAATATATTCAGAACGAAGGAGAGTGCTAAGAAAAGCTTCAGTGCTACCGAGACGAGTTATCTTGTCTCGCAATTTTTGCTAAAACCTTAGATGGAGCAACAACGTCCGTGCCACCGTAGGCCAAGGCTATTCTTCCCTCCTTACTTATCTTCTTCTCGACACGTTTAAAGTCTCTAGACACTGCAACCCTCCATTCTTTTTGATCCCGAGTACGCTGCTTCTACTTCGCCAGGCAAAGCACTCTCTTATCCGCGATACATTATGTTCTGTTCGACCATCAGAATAGCGCCACATTGCTGTGTGGATACGTAGTCTTGGAAACCCTGTGTTACTTTTCATTCATACAAGCGTTATGGAACGACAACAACGAGCGTAGGAGCGCTCGGAGTGAATTCTATCCTCAACGTCCTGAGTGGTCTAAATCCTACTTATGTTCCATTCGCCTAGTGATGTATGTGCATAACTTCCTTCTTGTGAGCTCATGAAAGACACCAGGTGGAACTCTCATTTTATAACACGAACACTAAAATAAAAGTGAAAGAAAAATTGCTTAGTAGTTCCAGTGACTAGATTGCAGTAGTATGGTAGGATCTCTGTCCACAGGCATACAACTTGGCCTATGCACCAGCCGAGCACAATCCCTGGGCACCGTCACCTGGGATGTGTTATCTTTGGTACGTGCGGACCCGTGCTGAGATCGAGAAACTCGTTAAAAAAAAAAACTTTTCACCGTATTACGAGCAACAGTAGAATCAGGAAGTTGGAAACCATTGTTCATCGTCGTGTCATTGTCAGACTGTGCTAGGTTAGGTTAGGTTAGGTTAGGTGGCTGTCCCCGCTCAAGTAGGGACACTCTTAAGTCAGATAGGCCCATTGTAATACCACAACGAAGAAAACTAGGGCACTAGGGAACCAGAAAATGTGGCATAACTACAACGAAGGTGGACAACTGTAGCGATGTTAACCCTAAGATTTGAACCATTTCGTCCCAGTTATGAAGTTTCTTATCTTCTGAATGTTGAGTTCAGCTAGATCGTTAAGATTATCATAGAAGTATTCCCCGAGGGTTGGTCTTCTAAGCTTCGCAAGACCTGGACATGTACATAGTAGGTGGGTCGTGGTTTCCTCGTCTTCCTCGTCCCTACAGCTTCTGCAATAATCGTTTGGAAGGGACCTCCAGTCTAAGTGCATGCCAGCCTATCAAGCAATGTCCGGTAAGGACTGTGCTAACTCGCCAGAGACGTTGTCTTAATTATGTTATCAATGAAATCTTCGAGTACGAATTTGGGATCATACTTCTGATAGGCTTATCAGCGTAAAGTTAATTACAGTCTTTTGTAACAGCAAAAAATAAATAAATAAGTAGCTGGTGCGACAGCTCAAGGTTAGCCAAGTTCTAGCTTCTCGCAACCATTCATGTTCTGCGTGTTGTATTGTTCGCACGAATGGAAGAAACCTGAACGTTCACCGACCTGAACGGCGTTGAGAACCTTTTTCATGACAAATTCTACTCTCTTTTTATTCCCCGACGAGAGGTGGTGCCGCGAGAAATGTTCGATAGACACGGCTGGGGCTTGAACTCACGCAGCTTGCACAGCAGTCCAACGCATTAACCACTGAGGCACGGCGACCTTACGTGACAGCTGTGATATGTAAATATCGCTCTTTCCATCCATCGTATCTCCTGTATCTTCCCTGTACTAGGCGAGGATAGATTCAAGTTTCTGTGCAGCACCAAGAGTGTACAGCGTACATACATACGTTCTATGTTCATATTCTCAATTCATAGACGTTCCGGCTCGTGGTTATAGGGGGATTAAATAATTGAAAAAGGGATGAAGCCCGGCGAAACCTGGAATAAATACTTTTCTTGTCCCCACTGGAGGAAGCCGATTCGTGCTCGGCAACTCTACCAACGCGGTAGTTTTAAGAAATTTCAGTATCTACAGGAGGTCCAGGGACCTTTACCGACCTGAGCTCCTTAAATATCAAAGGTGATGTCTTCGATCCAGAAGTTTTTTACCCCACGGTTAATTTGATCTAGGTAATTTGTCCGCTGTCTTGTTTTCAGTCCTGCTATTTTTGTCTCATACATTCAGCAAATCAAGTCCAAATGGACAACAATAAGTATTCGATGGCCACCACATTCGGTATGATGGTAACCAGAATGTGTAGAACCGAAGGAGGTGTAGAGCCTAAAACACATCTCTTTTGCCACTGTTCAGTTCTGCAAGAACGACGACAAATGTCATCAAAGAAGCACAATGCTTCCATTTATTAGCTCCAGCATGTTATGCTTATAAAGGGTTTGGAACGCATTTGTCTTGATCTAATTTGTAATTGCGGTTGCGGTTGCATTAAGCCATACTCGCACATGGATCTGCTGTTTAAAGACCCATAACTACAATACGAGTATTTGTATTTGCTTCCATAGGTTGATATGTTCAGCTTCAGATATGTGGCCACACTCAGTGTCGTGCAATCGTTCGTTTACTATTAAGTAGTTATCCACCAGACAGAAGTGATAATGCGATTGGCAAGTTTTGGTAATAACTATGATGTAGGATAATTTAACAGATAATTAACCAAATGACGAGTATACATACGAGTATGTCGTTATTGCACGGTCGATCAATTTTGACCTTGTCAAATAGATGACTCTTATGTTTGATGGTGTCATGCTTTGGTCACTTATATAATACCGCCAATAAATTTGAATGACTGTTGAGAGTGGTACTTCTACAGACTCAGGTCAGTCTTGTGGAACGACATGTATTCCTGCTTTCTTGGTCTTATTCAGTTGTCCTAGCCTGTTCGAATATAGTCCATAGCTTCCTTGTGGTGACACAAAAGTCTCAGAAGGTTCATCTGTTATTTGTCTCTAAGGGAGACAACACATTGGAGCAAGAATGAAAGTGGTCCTCATGAACGCCGTGGCTACACACAAAAAAAAGGCTTCATTGGAATGAAAGCATTTTGACAAAAAGGGAATGTTGAAATTTAAGACACAACATTTCGTCGGCGCAGAAGGTTTGTACGGAGGAAATTTTCTCCATACATTTTCTGCACGCAGGTAGCCACTGAAGCTGCACACTGCTCGGCGCTCAACCACTACATGAAGATTTCTGACAAAAACGAAACGCAATGACAAGGTTAGGTTAGGTTAGGTAGATGGGTTGGTGAGGGGAAAGATGCCCCCAGCGCCACACTCAGGTCAGTAGAGACCCATTTTGATGCCCATTTATTGCGGAAGGGGGAAGGTACGCCTTGCTCGTGGAGCAGTACCCAAAGCATTCTTCTATTGCCCCAGGCTTTCGAACCATTTTGAAGCCTTAATGAACCTCCAGATGTCCCTTAGTTCTTCTGTATCTTGGAAGATGTGCCTTCCAAGGGAACGCAATGACAAAGGAACATTCATGCCCACGTGAACAGGCACTTAGAGTTGTTTTTCTGCAAGCTTAAGTGTGAAAGGTGCGATGTTCACTAAGATGTCAACTTATTCAGAACTTAGTGCCGAACCGTCATGTCAAGCGAGTCAACAGAGTTTGTGTTCTAAGAACCTTGAGGTCTTCTTAACAACACTTGATAAGCTTCGATTTTATTTTTGTAGCAGCATTTCTTTTATTGCTGCCTCGCTGTTGATGAAAAACGTGAAATGTATCTTGTAGTTTTGCCCTCATCATAGTCTCATGGGAGACTTTTGTCACTGCTAGAAACTCCGCTTAATATGACCTGTGTGATATTTCACCACTTTTTTTAGCTTCCCTGCTCGGGCAGGTACTTAGAAATGGGTTTAATCTAGGTTTGATGTTATACTAACATACTGACTTACTTAACGAGCTAGCGACCCGTGGAGGGTCTCGTCTTCAATCTCGGGCACACTCTTTCAAGTTCTCCAAACCAAGCTCTCCGGCATCCGCGATAGCTTGGTCTTTAAAACGGAGGTTCGGTCTTCCTTGTCATCTCGAACCGGGGGCTGAGATTTGAAGGTTCTCTTGGCTGGAGCATTATTGTCCATTCGCTCGATGTGGCCAATCCAGTGTGATCGACGTATTTTAGCTTTTTGGACTACATTCACATCTTGTTAAAGCTCATAGATTTCGCGGTTTAATCTTATCTTCAATTCGCCCTCCTTGCATATGGGACTAATTTATCTGACGAAGGATTTTTCTCTCAAAAGTGTTCAATATCTGCTATGCTTTTCTGCTTATCGTTTAGGAATCGGCCTTATATAGCAGAACTGGGAGGATAAGGGTACATTTCGTCTTTCGAATTAGGAGTTTTGAGGAGTTTGCTTTGTCACACCGGAGTAGCAGCGGTTTTTTAGGGTCAGCCTTCACTGAATTTCCGCTAATGTGTCATTCGTGGAATTGACGTTTACTCCGAGGTAGGTAACTTCTAAACTACTTCGAAGTTATTGTGGTCAACAGTGACGATTTTTCCTAGGCGGGGGACAGAAGCTTCTTTGTTTGCTGACAACATATACTTGGTTTTGTCTCTCATTTATTTCAAGGCCAACTCGTTTCGCCTGATCTTGAATTGCCGTGAAAGTCTCTATGACGGCATGTTGGGAGCGACAGATTTTGGACAGAGTTTTTAAAGGTAGTGTTGCCTGCACACAGGAAACACCTGCCCTGCGCATATTCTGTTCCAGCGTCTCCTTACCGAAATCCGGTGCATGTTCAAAAGCATGTTTTCCAGCGTTACGCTGAACATCTGGATCAGTTTTGTCGGGACCCCGAAGTCGCCCATCGCTCTGTAGAGGTCAAGACGATGAATGCTATCACATGCGGCTTTAAGGTCGATGAAAAGGTGATCAGTTTCGACCTGAAATTCGTTGACCTTCTCAAGGATTTGCCGTAGTGTGTAGGTCTACAGTATAATTTTTTTTACAGTCGATCTACCAGGTCGGAGCTCACATTGGTATGTGCCGATTAGTGTGTTGAAGAAGGGTTTCAAACGTTCGAACAGTACGTCGGATAGAATCTTGTAGGTATGGTGTTATATGATCAATAATAGATATGTTGCTCAGATATTTCTACAAGATCGTAGTATGATCTACTGCATTCGGTCTTCAGCTATCTGACTGACTTATTCGTTTGACACTTATAACCGCCGAAACTTGTACAAAGTCTACTTGAGGATGAACTCGAGGGCAACTACAGGCGTTGTTTTCATTGCACTGGTGGGTCCGCCAGTCTTTTCTTGACGACCGTTAGGTTGGTGCTGATGGCCTGCCGCCGCCGTGCAGGGCTGGCATATAGGTCCATGTGTTGCGGTGCACATCCGGCATAAATGTTTAGCCCAATTTTTCGTATCAAGCACGAGTCACAGGTATTTTCCATCCTCAAAGATTCTAAGAGGAATATCCCCAACTCGGTTTCTGAGACGTGCCATGGAATCCATGCCATCGGGTAGGTGTCCCCTGGGTAAGCCTAGGATGAGATGGCTGGACCAGGTCCGAAATCTCGCCTCTACCCGTGTGGGGATAGCCCCTGATGTTTTAGAGTCGATGGTGGAAGATCAGGAGATGTGGAGAGTCCAGTTAAGCACCCTAACCCCGCGATCCTCATAGTGGATAAGCGGGTCATTAAAAATGATGATGATGATGATGATGTTGCGTTGTCTCTTTCGAAACAACCGCACAGTGCAGCGATCTTTCTACAATCTTTCCTTCCCCTGTGGAACATTGCTTTTGTTTAATAATTTCCTAAATTTCCAACGAGTTCTTGAACCCATTTAAAGGTTATCCACTACAACTGCCATCCATTTGGTTTAATTTCGTCTTCTTATTGTTTCTCTACATTTGAAATTATTGGAATCAGTTTACAGTCCACTATTGTGTGTCTAAAGACTTATCGCTTTTACGTGTGAGTGGAATTCGTTGAGCAAACATTTACATAACAAATATAAAAAAGGTGCTAATTTAGAATGAATTTCATATCGCCTTAATGCTAACTGTGAAGTGTTAAATCATATCCGACCTTTCCTCTAATTAAGTGCATGATAAATTACCTCCTATCACGCATTCAAAAATTAAACAGAAAAAGTATCGCTACTTTCGTTTTTTTTTTTCTGTTTTATCTTATATTTTCTTCATAAATAGGCTCGTTGCCCAACTGCCACAGTAACAGGCCATACGGGGTAATGAAGTATTTGCGTGGAAGAAATCAAAAATCCAATGAAAAATGTTTTGTTATACAATTTTCGATTTCTTTTAATCGCCCAAAGGAAATGACGGTGGTAGCCAAAGTTGCAAACTTCAAATCAAGTGTTTTTCAATGTCCGTCGTAATGGTGTGTTATAACCTTTGCTTTGGGAAGAGTCCTTTACAAAACACACCAGAAAGGACGCCAAAAGTGCCTTAAACGCGTTTAAAGTACAAGTCTACAGCAGCAAGTAATTTGTAACTAAAACGAGTACTAAATTTATTTTAGTTTAATGTTATATTTTTATAACGCTGACATAATTATTTAATTAATGAGGCTCATTTGCGTGGACTATACCTAATGATTTATCATCAAAATTAAACTCGGGAGGTTCACGAAAATAAAGTTTCTCATAATTAATAAGTTTTTTTCGTTTTGTTATTGTGTTGTCTCACGTCGTTTGTGTTGCTGTCCCCCTAAATGAGGTCAAATTATTATGAGGAAGTGTGGCGTCCAGACCAACTAGGGTCTAAAGAATAGGAAATTAAATTAAAAGAAAAAGACAATTGTTTATATAATTCAAGAAAATGTCCAAAGTAGGTCAGCGTGAAAATATATAGACAGCAGACGAAAGATATACGAATCTTTCCGTGTTAGTGAGTACATTTCCATACTCCGCCACGCTTGATATCCTAAACAGGAACAATATTCGAAAGTTGCAATAGTTGGTAATAAAGTAATGAAAAAAAAAACATACATATATTTGCCTTGTTGCCGTGGTGAGGTTAGGTTGCATTGGTTGCCAGCTAAACCAACATACATAGACCTGTGTGATGCCACATGGATCTCGGAAAGACCTCCTAGTCGCTGTACCATTTGGAGCTTCTTTTGAGGCGAAGGACTCTTCTAACTTGGGTATTTATCAGGTCGCCTAAGTCGTTGTAGATGAAGGCTCCTAAGTGGATTTTTCTTTTACGGGAGAGAGCTGGACAGGTGCAAAAAAGATGGAGAATAGTCTTATCCTCCTTTTCTTTCATACATCTTCTGCAGAAGTCGTTTGGGTAGACGCCAAGCCTTGTTGCATGCTTGCCTTTTAGACAGTGTCCTGTAATGACTGTGCTAATATGCGATATTTTAAAAAAAAAATCAAATACTGAGAGCGTTTCAGATTCAGCTTTGACCAAATCTGCTTAATCGCTAGACATGTTGTACCACTTGTCCACCTAAGATTTGTTCATTCGATAGCATCTAGCTTTAGTTTAAGTTTACAAGTAGCGATTGGTATACCTAAGGTGCCCTTATCAGGCCCAATAGCTAATGTTGTTCCATATTTAGCGAGTTCATCAGCCCTGCAGTTCCCTGGAATGTCACTGTGCCCTGGCACCCAACAAAGGTGAATATTAGACTGCTCCGGTATCTCTATCAGAGACGAACGGCAATCAAGGGCTGTTATTGAATTTAAAGCGACTGATTCCAAGGACTTCAGTGCCGCTTGACTGTCCGAAAATTTGCGGATATCCGTGGCTGTTGTTGGCCTTTAAACAATTTTAGATTTGTTTATTTGGAATTTGGAAAACACGTTCATTGAGCATTAAAAATGTAAGCCAAAAATGGAGGATGTCAACAGAGCTTGGTCTGATCTATTAGTATAGTTGAAAGGGTCCAATCGCGCTATCTCACAGTGATAGGTAAACGTAGATTGTGAGCTGGAAAATGATGTTTAAGTTACAAAAAAAAAAAAAATTTAATAAGGTACAGGTAGGTTAGGTTAGGGCTGATTAAGACGACGAAACCCTCTTCATCGTACTTAGGTCTATATAGACACATTGTGATACCCATATATTTTACCAGCTACTTTCTATTGCGGATATACCTACCAAATGACAGTCACCTGGTTGTCCTCACAAACTTGAGCAGATCCGGTATTGAACCATCGGATAGCTCCTCAATGTTATCGAAAAGGTAGCTGCCCAGATTTCTTTTTTTAATATTGCAGAAGCTTGGACAATGACAGGAAAAGTGGATTGTCTCCTCATGTACTTCCTCGTCCCCGCATCCACTGCATAGGTTAGGTTAGGTTAATGGGTGCCTTGTAAAATTGTCACTGCTCACTTAGACCAGCAAAGGGTCCATTGTGCCCATCTTCCAATTTTACTCCGGGAACCTGTAAAGAGAAAGAGGAAACCGCTGATTTAAAACCACCCAGATAAAGAAATGAATCTCAGGAGGTCCCTCAGCTCGATATCATCCAAGTCCTCCAGTTCTGTGAAGAAGTAACTACCAAGAGTCCTCATTCTTCTACTGGCGAGGGCAGGACATTCACACAGCAGGTGTCGGACATTCCTGTAGCTTCTGCAATAGTCGTTGTGATGTATACCGAGGCGTTCCGCATGAATACCAATTGTACAGTGCCCAGGAATGATGCCGGAGCCTATCCTCGCCTCACGACGACTTAGTTTGACCAGAGACAGAGATAACTCGTCCATAAGCTTCTAGCCGTTGCACATGTGTCTAGCTGGATCCACCGTGTATTGGCTCGACTTATGGCCTCGTAATCGATATACCTTTTTAACGAGCTTATTGGAATTCTGTGAGGCATGCAGCGCTGCCCCCTTCGTGTCAATTCATCAGCTCTTTCATTACCTGGGATATCCATATGCCCTAGTACCCAGCATAGGGTCACCGTATTGGCTCTCGGTATCTCATCTAGAAGCTCTTTACAGATCCTCTGCATAGTTCGTCCTCTGTCAGGTGCAGCTTTTTGGAATGGTGCCTGAGCATATTTTGGCCTGTAATGTAAAAGATGCAGGTAAGGTTTGGTATAGCAGCTCGAAACTCCAAGGAGACTGTTGTTGGGACAACGAAAAATCATCTTTTAATCTCTTGAGGAAGGACCAGCGTCTTTCCTGCAGAATCTTTTGTGGCAACATACAGGAATATTCGGGAGCACTCAGTCTGCTTAAAATCTTAATTATCTCCCTTTTGAATCCAGACGGCCATTGGTTCAGCTGTAGCAAGGACACCTTTGAACACTTATTGTTCTGACAGCTCCTCAGTCGCAGTGAATCGTATTGAAAATACCTGAATACCTGATCTTATGTCTTTCCGTAGAAGTCTGTTAGTTGCAGTCTTATCGAATGTAGGAGGTAGGCAGTATTTCGTAAAATTGATTAATGAAAGATTGTGCCTCTGGTTTTGGCTTGAGAGTTTCAAACTGTTCGTTCAGAGGTCTCTGCAAGATCGTCACCGACTTTGAGGGAGCTCATCCCGTCGAATTTCGCAGAGATGCCAAATCTAGACATGGCTCTATAAAGCTTATCTCTGCAAACACTGTAGGTCAAATGGTAGGCTGTTTCAGCTAGGCAGTGTTTTTCAATCTTTTTAGAATAACGACCCCCTTTAAAAATTAAAAAAAAAGTGCAAACTTGCAAAACTTTTTTTTTCGGGTTAGGAAACGCTACACTGGAGCAGTCAAACGCAACTGGTTCATTGTACTACCAGAAAGCAGGACCAAGTTTTTATCTATTTTACTAGAATTTTCTCGACTTGGAGAAAGGCAGTTGTCTATAGTCTCTTCTGATGCAAGAATCCCGTTGTTTGTAGGAAATCCGATCGCCAAAAGAGGCACTGACCGGAGATGCGAGAAGACCCAACGCAGGTTTAGGTCCTGAGAAAATATCCTCTGTGCCTTGTCTAGCAATCTCATCGGAAATCTCATTTCCAGAGATCCTAGTGTGACCTGGGACCCATACAAGAGTCAAAGAGTTCAGCCTTGCGACAGAATTTAGAGAGCTCTTGTATTCTCGCACTATCTTGGAACTTGTTAAAGGGTTGAAACAGACGAAGATGCTCCGATTCTTCTGTTGTGACTCTTATCAATATAGTCTGTGGCCATTAGGATTGCAAAAATATCTGCTTGGAAAACAGACGCATGTTGCCTAGTAGTGAAGTCTAGTGTTGTCAGTTTCCACGAAGACACCAGCATCGGACTCATGACGGGATTTGGAGCTGGATTTGGATGATACCAAAAGCCACCCCGTCTAAGACGATGGATTGCTTTGATAATACAGCCTATGATAAAAGTATGAAGGGGAAGTATGTAGGTCAAGCAGAGCGTCGAGAGCAGAGCCAGGCGTACTCGTAAAAGCTCCTGTGCAGCCGAGACAAGCCGTTCTTTGAAGTACACTTATGTATGTACACTGCCAGAAAACTGAGAGCGCCTTGGACGTCTTCGACTTGACATGCTTTCCCCAAAAAAATTTTTATCCAGGACCACTCCTAGATATTTGGCTTCATCGGAGATCTGGATAGTGACGCCCTTTAGCACTGGCTGATTCAGATCGGTCACAACCCTTCTTCTCATAAGGAGAACAACCTCAGTTTTCAGAGTGTTGAACAAAAGCCCACCCCTGGGGCACCATTCATCGACCATGTCAAAAGCTGCCTGCGTGTTAACACAGACAGTCTAGGCATGACCAGATAGAAATGATGGCAACTTAGTAATTGTAGTTGTGTTTATAGTTCCACGTCAAGATGGTGCCTGCACTCTCAACTTTATGTTTTTATTTTGAAGCTCGCGACACCCTTACATTTGCTTCACGACCCACACTTTGAAAAACACTGAACTAGAGAGCGGAAAGTCGGTTTTCGTCGACATCTGCCAAAGTAATTTTTTCATATTTTCAGCACCGATTGTAACTCTACTACAAGGTTTTTTTCTGCATCTCTACAAGTGTCTGTATGCGCTTTTCTACCCTGACCCCTTCGTTTTCCCTTTTGGTAAAATTTTTCTTACATTCACAATCTCACCAGGCTTCTGTTTTCATCAAATGCAATCATTAACAGCATTCGCAGTAAATGTTGGAAAGTTACTGGGAAATGGTAAGGTTACAGCGTGAATTTAATTGTCGCACTTCCGTACTGCAATTTGATGTGAAATCTGTTAGTCGGAAGCGGTTGTACAGCGTCTCCAGGTAATGACTATATTTTCTCGTTAACTGACCAACTTATTTGAGATTTAATTTTCCAGGTTCCATTGTAGTTTAATGACAGACTTCGCCTACTTGGTTGTAAAACTCCTCCAAATTTTCGTAGCCCGAGTCAATGACCAACTCATTGTCTGAAGTTTAATCAACCCTAACCGATTTCCAAAGATAAATCTGCATAATTGTTAAAAGAATAAACATATCCCGAACCGAGTAAATTGATTTAATCCCCAATGAACGGTCATGGCACTGAATACTATGCACACGAACCCTTCCTCCACATGGTCTATTCAAGGTTTATTCAATCCCCATTTCAACGGTAGAATGAATTATAAAAGAAAAACTGAAAAACCAAAATAAGAAAAAAAAAAAAAATAACCTACACAGTGCAATGAACACACTAATTTCTCCTTCATTTAACTGCACCAACTTTAAATCCGTGGCAAATGGAAATAATTATTAAAAAAGAAAAAAACCTCTTTAACGACCGAGAAGAGACTCAACAAAGGTTCATACCCAGATACGAGACACGAAACAAACTACAGCCGAACATGTAGGAGAAATGTGAGAATATTTTCCTCCATTGTTTAGACGTTTTTACGCATTATACTTTGGGCCTCTTACGGGCGAACAATGAGACCTGGCCCCTTCGTTAAAAGTAACCTAAACTTCCCAGTTACTGTCGTTACCGAGCTAACGCGATCACTTCAACTCCAGCAACGACCTCCAATCTCAAGTTTTAGTTTCATTCAGAACTCGATCGCGACAAGTCATATCCACAAGACCATTCGTAATATTTTCCAAAAGGATTTTTCGGATTTATGTACATCGCGGGCTTTACCTAGTTTTAGCAGTGGCAGCTTGAAATTCACCACTTCTGTGATTGGACACGCGTCGGTGAATCTCTAAATCAAAATACAGTCATGGACGAGTCGGCGGTTCATGAAAGTTTCGAAACGAAAATTAATTGATCGTATCAATCGAGACCGGAAGGAGTTAATTGTGTATTTATATTATGTAACGTCAGTCAGGTATCGGGCGTGATAGCGAAATGTGAAGCCAGTGTATTGTTGGCGAGTCGCACGATGTACTGCTCAAAGGATTGTGATTGCAGTTTGTGTCGTGAACTGCGAGGATATCAGCCTCAGTTAGCCGATAAGAAGCTGAAAAAATCGGATAGTTTCATCGGTAATGAGAACTTCATTTTGAAGCGTTGTGATATCGGTGCGCGTATAGCTCAGCAAAATGAGACCATCCGCGGAGGTCCTCTCGAACAGCAGGAAACCATCCAAGAAGTGGGTCCGAAACACAAAGTGATTATATACTTCGGTGATTCCATAAATAATCGACAGAACAAAGATCGTTACACTGATGGGCAAGAGAGTGATTTAAAAGACTTAGTGCATGCGAGTCGGTTGTGCGATGAAATCGTCTTGAAGAAATGTGAATCGGATGTAACGAGCTCGCCGCCGCAGTCCTCTTCGGGTAAATGCACTCGCTCAGAGCTTCCATCGTTTATTGAAAGCATAGACAATGGGGTAATAAACATACGAATCCATGGTAATTACAAAACGGCGAATGACCTGGTTGCAACACTGTCGACACACAAACGCACGAACTCGACCAACAATTGGGATATACGATCGCAAAGCGAAGATTCTTTCGACTGGAGTTTTGTTCAGGAGTGGAGGTCTCGGTATGAGTGTTCTTTATCATAAGCTTGGGTGCATAATAGATATAATGCTTAAGATTTAGGTGTAACGATACTAACGTGTAATTAAAATTTATTCAATGCCTCTGAAAGCAAGTGTGAGTGGGTGAAGTTTGATGTGGTTGAATTGAAATGAAACAATGGTCGCGTTCAATATGCCTGGCAAATGGATTTGTTTACAAATTTACGAGTTTTGATTGGTTGACAGCCTGAAAAATGACTAAGGATTTAGTCAATTGTTGTTGTTTAACTGCAAATAAATCAATTTGCCCGGTATACCGAACGCCACCAATGTATTCGGCTGTCGCTGAAATGCGTGGCTATTAATTATTTCTTAGTCACACCGCCCTTTAGCAAGAGTTCTCTTAGAGGCCAGCATATTGTTAGCTTACAAACCAAACCGTATCACTTCGGTACGTTAATTTGTTATGTACTTATGATGGATTCAATCATCTAGCTTCTCTAGGCAGCACAATCCCTAGCCAACTGTCTCCAGTTGCATACGCCATATTAGTTCAGATCGCCTTCCACTTGGAATGAGGTCATCGTCATTCGCGTAGTCCCTCTGTGATGAAATCGAAAATTCTTCAGCTGGATTATTGGTGTTAATTCGCTCTACATGACTCCGCCATCTTAATCGTTTTACACGTTACTTTGTGACACGGTTGGTGTCAGCGTTCAGCTCGTGTAGTTCGTGGCAAATGGGGCCATAAATCGTACGGATAACTTTTTCCCGTAAATTATTCAATTTTGACAAAGTCCATAGGAGAGTGGAGTTCTATATAAAGTCTCCTTCGTTTTTCTCGGCAGGCCCTTGCTAAATAGTTGTCTCTTAAAGCCAAAGTAACAAAATTTGGCTAGTGTATTCCTAATCCTACGTCGGATCATCGCGCTGATGTTGTTGGCAGAATTGGTACCAGAGTTTAGCTCACTTCGTTTCACCGATGACGTCAATATTGTCTGCGTAATCAAGTAGTTGTACTGATTTGTGGAAAAAAATGATTGATGTGTTGTCTTGGGCATTTCACACCATTTTCTCCAGTACTAGGTTGAAGAAATTGAATAATAGTGCGTCGCCCTGTCTTTAACCTTAAGTGGCATTGAAGGTTTCGGTGGAGTCTTTTCTGACTTTGACGTAGTAGCGGGCGCTCTCCATTCTGGATAATCGAATGAGTTTCACAGAATACCCAAACTAGACCTGGCGCAGAATAGCTCATCTCTATTAACCCTCTCATATGCGGCCGATTTGAAGATGAATAGGTGGTGGGTATCGATTTGAAACTCTTGGGTCTTCTCTAAGATTTAGCGTAGTGAAGATTTGGTCAATCGTCGATTTTTCAGGCCTGAAACCACAGTGGTATTTCCCCACCAGTTCGCCGACGTGTGGTTTCAGGCGCTTCTGTATTACACTAGATAGAATCTTGAATGCGATGTTCAGGGGACTTATATGTATGTCTTATTGATCGGGCAGATAATGCTACAGTTCTTATCATCGACCACCAAGCTAAGCTCCTAGGACATTCGGGCCTGTGATCTAGCTATGGCTGTTTAAACTGCGTTCCGGTCAGTTGGATGTAAGAATTGGTTGTCCTCCATGTTTAGACTATCAGACTGCCTGACAGTGGAAATTCTATATATTCAGCTCTCTTTACGCTTTCTGATTAGTATATTTGGTGGAAATATTTGAGGAGTAGCAAGGCTATGAACAGATATTTTTTTTTTACCTATTTACGGACCTTTTTGTAGACTGCATTGGTAGTTTTCCCTCTAAAACTGTTCATGTGGGAAGCAGTCGTTCCTCAGATCAATTTTCAGTGCCTGAAACAACTGTCCCTAGGATTTGTAAATAGTCGGGACCGAGTGCCCTTCTTCAGTATTTGTGGGAACCATAACAGAAATTAAACGAATTAAACTTTGAAAGTATTCAGAAACTCCACGGTATATTGACCACTTCATCGGTTTTACAGGTCTGCACTCCCATTGAGCCCCGTCGAAAAAGAAAGATAAAATACTCTTATTAATTACGGCAGTCACGGGGCTCGCAAAACCTTTCCTTAGATTTCCCCATCATGTTCCCTACATCAGAGTGAGTTTTGGTTGCGATGTCTACTTCAGTAGACACATCTGAGCCAGGGTCTAAACGGATAGTTTATTTCCCCTTCAACACTGTAGGGGATAGAGTTTATGGATGCATGGCAACAGATATTATAAATCGGTGCATTCCTTCATCAATTCATATTTCTCTTCAGTCTACACCCTACGCGTAAAGTCTGCTGGAAGTCCCCAGCTAGTAGCACGTTGATAGACACTATCCGGATTATCCACGTTCACTCCTTTTGCGAGGAGTAAATTAATGAAAACCGGGTTTCCCGGACCACCAGGACCTGATTGCCTGGACTTATAGAGAGCCAACTGCTCAACTGTCAACTAACCATTATTATTTGAGACTGCTGATGAGAAGAATATCGTGTTTTTTAGCCGTATACGTTCGAGCTCTAGAAATTTCTGCAGCAAGACCTCTTAGCGACTAGTGATAAATCTTCGAGAGCGTAATTTGTCATGAAGAAGCACAACTCCGAGCCAGAAGGACCAGTTCCGTTGTCTAAAAAGTCCTCAGGGGGGGGATTAACTCGATGTCAATAACCTTCTTTGGGAATATGAGTACAATCGTTGATCCCTTAGGCCCCTGCCACGCAATGAGCGGGAAGCGGCAAAGCGGCAAAATTAAAACGTATGAAATCGTATGGTTGTGGCCATGCAGTCGTTGGAAAGCGTCATTTCCGAGCAAATTTTCTGCCGCTTGCCACTTATTGCGTGGCAGGGGCTTAGACAGCTCATCCCCAGACATCACTTTGCCAAGACTTTGAGTAATGAACGGTGTGCTTATCGACTTGACCTTCGAATATGTCAAAGTAGCCCAGATAAGACGCTGTTTCCGTTCCAAAATTCTTATTCATATGATTACTAGAACGATCATAAATATTATGCTATAAAAATAATATTATGCTATAAAGAGAAATAATTTCTTAAACAGAACTCATACATACATATGTACATAGCGTATATATTTATTCTCGTGGGAGAAGAATTGGTAAATTCGAATCTGACTTCTTTGTTGTAATTAAGGAATTAATCTCTGCTGACAAAAGGCCGCCATTTGTCAACAGAATTATGACAGCTATGTGTATAGCATGGCAACACAACGTAAGCAATAGATCGCTATATTTGTCAAGAACTTGAATTAATTGTATCTATATTCAGCGAAGATTTCGCGACAGCTTGTCACCGACTACGCAAATAATACAACTCTTACATACATACACATACACATATGTATGTATAGAAAAGTATGAATGTGTGCAAACCGGCAAAAGATAACCAACTTGTGGGGCAAAATGTCGAAGAAAAGCCGGAAGTGTCCACATCCAGACACAATTGAACATTCCTAGACAGACCTCAATGAATTTTTCACCGAAAACCATTATGCGTGACGAGACGCATTTACATTTCCCTAGATATGTTAACAAGCTAAATTTTTACTTCTGAAAAACGACAAACTCTCAAGCTATTCACGAAATGGCTTTGCATCACCCAAAAGACTCTGCTTGCTGTGACATTTATTCTGGAAAGCTGATTGGGCAACGCGGAAACTGTCACTCGCGAGAGCTGCAGAACATGGAAATTTCTCAACTTTGCGTCACAGGTGGAGGTGGACATTTGTCCGACACCGTCTTCCGCACTAAATGGAACGAGAAATAGTAAGCTCTTCGATAATCTGCTGCATCCCATAAACACGTCTGAATGCTTGCATGGGAATAAACGTTTTGTATGAACGTTGTTCTGGTGCCATAGAGCGCTCTGTCACGCAAGGGCGTTGAAACGAAAGAAACCCTTTTGCTATCTAGATTTGATTACTCATTTTGTTCGTTGTGTGACTAATTAAAATTAATTTCTCATTTCAGGCCATCCGGAAACACCAGAGTAGACATACTGCCATTCAACTCGCAATCGAATTCCCAACTGGCTGTAAATATTGCGTCTGGCAATCTGAATTCATGCGGTGTAACATCGCCTACCAACATCCAACAGCCTGACTTAACTGCGTCGACGAATTGCAGTGTGGCACTTCCATCGGGGCGCATTCAAAGTCCAGCTGTGGCAACACCTGCGCCAAGAATTTCAAAGGAAGTCGCGCAACGGTTGGCTGCCGCTGGAAATCAATCAGCCGCCCACCACGAGTCGATCGATGGATATTCGCCAAATAACAAATCTGCCAGTGGGAACAGTCTTGGGTGTGTGGTCGAGCGTGACCATCACACTAAAGTGGGCAGCAGTAGTGGTTATCATCTCGGACAGACTAAGCCTATGCCACAGCGTTCGGTCGCTGGTCCTGCCCGTCTGACGGCACAGAGTACACCAGTTAAGTCACAACCGCCAATGATAAGCGGAAGTTTGTCAAGTCAAAACAAAACCACTTCGGAGAAAATTGTCGATAATCTGCATGCATCCCAAAAACCAAATCTAGGAACGAGAACACATCATCATGAGTTCAGGGGTCTTCAAAGGGTGCAGGAGTGTCACAGTTCTTCGGATGAAAACAGGTCATCGGGGCACGCCAGTATGTCAGATACTGGCGGACATGGAAGCAGCTCACCGGGCGGAGCACTTGGCCCACTTCCTGAGGACAGATTGGCAGCGGGTGTCACGAATCGTAGTACAAGATCGAGAGCGAGTACGAATCATTCTCGTTCGAGGCATCGCGCCACACCTGCCAAGGTCCCTTGGGGTGGCAGTGGATTGGAGGACATTAAGCTTGCCATTCAGCAGCTTACAATGCGTTCACAGACTAGTACCAGTACTTACAGTAGTCTGAGCGCGGGCTCTGAGAGTTCCGAGCCTGCTAGAAGACTAGGACGCTACTCGTCTCTGGAAACAGTCAACACCAACGTCACTAGTGCTGACGAATTTGTGTGGGTTGATTCACATAACCGCCTGGTTGAGGTTCAACATCCACCCTGGAGTCAACATTGTATATTGAGAGTCATCCGGAACGGGCGTTGTAAAGAAAACTCCGAAAGAGTTTCGATAGAAGCAGTTCCAAGGCTGGGATATTTGCTGCAACGCGCCCTTGTGAGAATAGCCAGAGAGGTTCAAAGATTGTCCTCGAACTTGGGACTATGTTCGAAGCAGGAGGTGGCAGGTGCTTTCAAAGTTGTGCTCTGCCCAGGACTAGCTGATTCTTGCATAAAGGCCTGCTTGCGAGCTGCAGCAATGTTTGCTGTTCCTGGTGAAAGTGCGTTGAAGCAAAGTAAATCTTCGCGAGCGGGACTGCAACTACCAGTCGGCCGATTCCACAGGTGGATGGCGGATGCTCGACTTGGTAAATTTATTCATGAATACGCGGCGGTATATCTCTGCGCCGGATTGGAGAATCTCCTCGAAGAAATTCTTCTACAGTGCTTTTCTTCAGACGCATCCACAGCATTGACTGCTACCGGGCTTGAGCATGCCATAGCAGGTTCAGGTGACTTATGGGGTCTGCTCCAACCATATGCTCATCTGAATGCAGGACGTATAGCATCTGGAGCACTTACTATGCCGCGATGGGCTAGTCAGACGTCAATTGGCTCGGGCTCGCATCAAAGCAGCAGTGTCAGTTCAAGTCTGGAACCGTGTCTTCTGACCACGTGCGTGGGGAGTATAACTGAGCTAAAAGACCTCGTTTCCAGAGCTCAGCAGAAATTTCAACACACCGCCTTCTCAAACTCAGCCATCACTGCCCTGTTTTACTTTATGCGGTGTTCCCAGTTGGAGCACAGTGAGGTGGGGAGCTCTACAAATTCTTCGGGAAATATGCAAGAACTTTGTTACGAAAGAGCTTACGTGGTTCTTCCACCATTGGTGGAGTGGTTGAGAGTGTCATCAGCACATGCAGAGTACCGAAACGCAATAATGATTGACAAGGACGACATCATGCAAGCGGCGAGGTTGCTTTTGCCCGGAGTCGATTGTCCAACACGAGCTGTTGGTCGCGACGAGGAGCTGCCTTCCAAGAAGACTCTTTTTGGTCACAGTACAGCTGCATTAAATACAAGCACCGGAGAAGATACCACTGACTTGGGACGAAGAGCAACTTTGGCACTGGCATTTAAATTGATGCTGACCGGCAGGGCTGACTTATTAGCTCAAGCTTCAACCTTGTTGCCACCTACAACGAGATATGACACGTTGAATCATGTTGGGATGTCGGCGCTTATGATAGCCAGTATACGTAACGATGACATTGCCATTCAAGCTCTTCTCGATGCAGGTTGCGATCCTAACATTGAAGTACCTGCGGTTGGCTCCTCTGGCTGCCCAGCCATTCACCCGGACACTCAACATTGGACTGCCGTGACTTTTGCCGCATGCAAATCTAACTTTCAGGCTTTACGTATGCTGCTCGATCGAGGGGGCAAAGTGGAGGGAGGCGCACGGCTCAGCGAAGACAAATCGACATTAACACCACTGCAAGTGGCTTGTGGGTCAGGCAATCTGGAAGTGGTGTCGCTGCTGCTAGCCCACGGAGCACATGCATTTTTATCAACTCAACAGAAGGACTCAATGTGTTTCGCCAATTCCGCTCAAAGAGGTTGTTATTGTGCAATATCCGTAGCTGCAGCGCATGGCCAAAGGGCCTGTTTGCGGAAACTACTTTCACATCCTCTGGCGCCTGGAAGTCGAGAAGTGTTGTCACTAGAGGAAATGTTAGCTGAAGGCGATAGCAGTGCAAGACCCGGAGCTGAACGTCAGCAGGATGTTCCACCAAGCCTGAATAAGACGCAAATCAAGAGCCTGCAAGAAGCCATGTACCATAGCGCCGAGAATAATCATTTAGGTGAGTTTAATTGAGGTTATACACGTTTAGAGTAAACTGTTTTTGTCTGAGGAACCTCAAGGACAAAGAATGCAATAACTTTTGTTTCCAATTTGATTTTGTTGGTCGGTTGTATCCAGATTTTTCGGAATGGTACACGTCTCAAGAAGTTCACAAATAGTTGTTACCAGATGAAGCATATAGGACTGCTATGCTTTACTTCAGAGCACCAGTTTCGGAGCCTTTCTTGCTCATCAGCTTTAAAAACGCCGGACAGACTTGGAATTGGACCTGGCAGGTCTTGTTTCTAAGACACTTCTGCCAATCTTCCCGTTGTGTGTACTACGAAACTTTTTTTTTTTGAGTGACTGCTCAAGAGGGGAGTTTCTCATTTTTCAAACAGCCTTGTGTACGTACGGATAGAATCAGAATGATCCTAACATGTGAAGCGGGTTTGTTGCACTGTAGCCATTTTTCGACCAATAACCTCTGTTGTAGAATGATCCTACCGATCAACAGATCAAACCAACGATCAAGAGAAACAACCAATAGTTCTCTGATCAGTTAGGACGGTGAATTGTTGTTCTATTTAATTCTGAAGCTCTGATCGATAAGATACTAAAACTGAAACATTTCCTCTTTGATGTAACTCAAACAGATCAGCCAGATAGTATTTCTCCATGCTGCACATTTTTCTATACTATAAATTAACTTCAAGAATTTAGTCGACAGCATGGCGGCGTCGGTTAAAAGACAATGGAGTGAGTACTGTTTGTATGTGAGGTCAGGGAAATTTTCCTGTGTTTTAGCAAACTCCAGGATGTCGATCTTTCTACTTTCCAGCTGAGTTAAGTATAGACACATAGATCTCAGTACTCTGTGCCAAAACCTTTCAGTTGCTGGATGATGACAGTAGAAGTATTCCATCCCTCTTTGCATTATTTGCAGATTGAGATGTGAGCTATGTAGTTAAATTTTGTTTGCGTGGTTGTCGCACGATGTTCTGTTCTGCGATGAGGGATCTTGCCACTCTGCAAGTCGTCAGTTTTGCCCAGTACAGTGTACTCTCTCATAAGCGGACACCGACGGTTCCGAGAAAATTGTCCGCTTATGAGAGGTGTCCGTAAGGAGAGAGTACACTGTATTTGTGAAAATTCAATTGATCTGGTCATCTTGTCGGTTATGGTTTACACTGTTGTTCCTACACCCTTTCTCGTCACATTGTTTTGCCTGTCGAGAAGATTGAGCATATTCTTGCACTCCCATACGAGTTAAGACTTCGATGCAGGATTAGTTGACCTGTTGATGTCTGATTTACTGTCAGGGTAGAGGAGTATGTTTTTTCTTAGGTGCCCAACAAAGACATCCGCTCTCCTTTGGATCAAGAAGACTTCCATCTGAAAGACTGTGAGGTAAGATTCAAGATGGATGTACGGCGAGTTCGAGCAGTTTACTCCCACTTCCTATTCGTTTACTATATTGGTGCCGTCCTTACATCCAAAACTCCCCGAGTTTCCCCTTAGTCGTCAAAAGTTGTTGACAAAATGTTGCATTCGTTGGCACGTGGTGTTTTAAGAAAACAAAAAAAAAATAGCTGGCGTGACAACGCGTGATGAGCTTAGCTTAGCTTCTCGCAACCGAATGGAAGGTATGTACCTACAATTTTTTGCCGACTCCGAACGGCGAATTGAGAAGCTCTTTCATGACAGATTATACTCCTGGAGGTTTGTCATTCCCCGACGAGAGGTGGTGCCGCGAGAAATGTTCGGTGGGCATGGCTGGGTCTTGAACCCACGCCGCTCGCTCAGCAGTTCAACTCACTAACCACTGGGCCACGGCGACCATTCAAGAACCATTATTCTTTTTTTGCGGTGTCCTGTATGGGATCTGTCGTTGAAGTGGCTCACGGCTCTCAACCTTATGGCCAATGTTGTACATGCTAGTCTCTTTACTTCTACATAGATATCTCGGTAGAATGTTTAACATTACGTGAGATTAACTATTCTGAGATTAACTGTTCGACTACACATTAGAGGCAAATGTAATCAACTTTCTCGACTTTTGTGGTTCGTTTTTCCACCCCCAAGGAACAGCGCAGTAGGTAGAGAAAGAACGAGATTTATTTGGCAAGTGGAAAGGGACTTTAACCAACGCTGATTGGTTGAGGCACAGGTCCACCCCAGTCTGTAGTAAGTAATCTTTCGTCTATTATCAAACTAAGATACTTTACGCTATCTCTGAATAATAATTGAACTCCTCCTGGACAGGTCTTATGTATTTTCTGGTAAAAAGGACTAGCCTTGTTTGGTTTGTTTTTATGCTTAGAACATGCTCCTCATGGTCATTTATTTAAATGTTCTGAATCTGGCACAGGTTCTCTTATGACGATGTTTCATATCATCTGGATATGCCACACTGTCTGTGATGAGTATCGATTTCTTTCTTTACCTTCGAATGGACATGTGTTACAATGTTCTTAACAAAAATGTAGTTCGGTCTAATTTGGATTTAAAAATCTTGAGCAATACGCGTTGATCACCTCTGATCAGGCATCAGTCCTGTTCAATTGATTTTCACCCTGTGAATAAAGTGCTTTTTTTTTTACTTTTCAGATATCACTGTGGAATTACGTGCCCTTGGAGTTCCTTGGACTTTGCACTGTTGGATGCATGCTCTGGCCGCTGCACACGAGCTTCGCCTGGATGCAGTAATCGATCAATTGCTGCAAGATTTCCTACAAGTCTGCCCAGACGATTACAGCCCGCAATTTGTGTCTGAATGCCTTCCACTGCTGTTTAACATATTTCGATATAGTAAGAATGAAGGCACTACCTTACTACTGGCGGATATATTTGCAACCTGCTTTGGCTGGGAAGCTATCAAATCGATCAAAGAACCAGTTCTACAGCCAGTAAATAGCTCACGAATCGATCCGAAGTTTGTAAATAATCCCGAACTAAGCGATGTTACTTTTCGGTAAGGAAAACACTCAAAATACATTAGAACATTTTTTAATGTTAAATTTCTTTTTCTTCCTTTAGAGTTGAAGGCAAAATCTTTTATGGCCATAAAATAGTGCTAGTGACAGCCTCACCACGATTTCAAAACATGCTCAGCTCAAAATTGAGTGATGGCAATGCACCGACTGTCCAAATCAACGACATCCGCTACCACATTTTCCAACTGGTTATGCAATACCTGTATAGTGGCGGTTGTAATAATTTGGAAGTATCTCACAATGACGTCTTGGAATTAATGGCAGCGGCTAGCTTCTTTCAATTGGAAGGACTGCTGCGGTATACCGAGGCAAGATGCTCAGAAATGATTGACATTGACAACGTCGTTGCAATGTACATACATGCAAAGGTAACTGAGATTGTCTTCTCACAGTGTAAAAATATTTACTTATCGGTTTTTTCTAAGGTCTACAATGCCAGTAAACTTATGGAGTACTGTCAAGGATTTCTCTTGCAAAATATGGTGGCTCTTCTGACTTACGATGATTCTGTGAAAAGATTACTATTTGCGAAAAAAATTCCAAACCACGACGTTCTGTCGGGACTTCTGATGACATTGCAAGCTAGAATAAAGAATCGTAAGCCTGGTCCATCGAATTTCTCTCGACCTCAGATAAGTTCTCCTCCAGCGGTGTTAAAAGCTTCCCAAAGCGGAATAAAGAAATAAATAAGTTTTGTTTTTGTTTTTTATTTTATTTTCTCTTTATGTAGAACCTTAAAGTCAAACTGAACATTATATTCTGTCGGCAGCCAGCCCAGGTTTTTATGTATTGTTACGCATAAGAAAAAGTACCTATTGCTCTATTTTTGTATTTTTTTTCTTATAAAACTCTAGTTTCATTTCTAATAATTTTTATTTTATTTTAGGACTTTTTTTTTTTATTATTTTATTGTATATTTAAAAAAAAAAATATTTACTTAATATATTTAATAGTCGAAATCAATAAAAACTATTTCAAAACATGTAGTAGTGAAATTCGTTTTTTGCATAGGATTGTTATGATGGCAACCCTTTTATTAATTTATAGTTTGTGAGACAATTAACGGTTTTTAGGAATTTGTGTCAACTTTCTTTGATTTTTCATCAATTGTGGTGACTTCTCCTCAACTATTTTACTCCATGAGTTTCTCGGTTGATCTACACTTTTGCAATTTTTGGTTAAAAGATTCTATTGCCTCTTGCATTTTCTATAATTTATATAAAACCTTTAAGTAAATCTAAGAAGTTGGCAAAATCAAAATGCCCCACCAAAACTAACAAGAAGTTATTAGCAGAGAAAGCTGAAAGTTAAAATAAAATTTGATTTGTATATTGATTTCAAAATTTCGTATTTTGGAAATTACATAAAAAAGAGGCATTAAGCACTTCGATTGTAGTCGTCTACCAATTTGTCTGAAATATTGGCTATATAAACGTATTTATGTATGTAAGTACACCTAGATATTTAAACTTTTTTATGTCGCCGGAGACGTTCGTTAAATGCTGTCATTTCAATGCGGATATAGAGTCAGCATTTTCGACAGTCCACTGTTTTAAGGTAGTACATTTTTTTTTTTGGGTTTGGAAACGCTATACAGGAGAGCACTCAGACGCAGTTGGTCCATTGTACTACCAGAAAGCAGAACCCAGTTTTTACGCATTTTACTGGAATTTTCTCGACTTTCGGAGAAAGAAAATTATGAGAAGCTTACAGTATCAGCATTCACCACATCAACAACGTAAAACTGCCATCTGATCCGAGCAAAGGCAGGAGAATCGCAAAGGAAATGATCCGATGTATCGTCGCCCTCCCCAAAGGCGTCGCAGACAGTAGTGTCACTTAAGCCTAACGTACTAAGATGCTTGACAAAAGCGAAGTGTCCCATTAAAACGCCAATAAGTTGTCTACAGTCTCTTGTGCTAAGTGACAGCAAGAATTCCACTGATTTCTTACAGACGTTCGGGAGCATTCATTTAGTCTGCCTGCATCCTGGAGAGCCGTGCCACACACAATTATGTTCGTACGAAACCCAATCGCCAATGAAGGCCCTGATCGAGGACGCGGGAAGACCCAACGCAGGTTCATGTCTTGAAAAAAACATCCTCTGAGCCTTATCTAGCAATCTCATCGGAGATCTCATTTCCACAGATGCCAGTGTGATCTGGGACCCAGACAAGAGTCAAAGAGTTCAGCCTACAGAGTTCAGAGAGTTCTTGCATTCTTGCACTATATTGGAACTGGTTGACAATACTGTAGCTACCGCTACAGACGTAGATGCTCCGACCCTTCGGACCCTTAACAATATAGTCTGCGGCCATTAGGATAGCAAAGGTCTCTACTTGAAAAATAGAGGCATGCCTGCCCAGTGAGTAGTAAAGTCTGGTGTTATCGATTTCCACTAAGACAACAGCACCGGGCTCATGACTGGTTTTGGAGCCATCCGTGAAGACTCGACTACAGCCCCGTGCAGGCTCAAACCCTGGCCGAAGCCAGTCCTGAAGGTAAGAAAAGTCGACTTTACATTTGCACAGCAACCGAAGTTCTGGTGTTATTGCATCAGATGGCATATCCATGGAACTAGAGTCGTAGGATGTGTCCCGCAAGGCAAAACTCCAGTGTGGATAATACCAAAAGCCACCTCGTCTAAGACGACAGATTGCTTTGATAGTACAGCCCATGATATAAGTATCAAGGGGAGGTAGGTCAAGCAGAGCTTCTAGAGCAGAGCCGAGACAAGCCGTTCTTTGAAGTTTAGTGCATACGTACTCGAAAGCCCCCTCCACCAAACTACCGACGCATAAGCTAGAAACGGTTTTATCATAGTCGTATATATTCAAAGAACCTTATTCGGTGATAAGCCCCATGTCTTGCCAAATGCATCCTGACACTGAAAACTGAGAGCGCCTTGGATGTCTTCGACTCAACATGCTTTCCCCAAAGAAGTTTTTTATCCAAGATGAGTCCTGGATATTTGGCTTCATGGTACATATACGTAGTACATAATGTCGTGTATAGTTAAATTTTCGTGAATAGTATCACGTACCATTCATAACTGACTTACATATCTAAAGTTTATGTAATAGTGAAATTAATGTTAAGAAATCCAGAAAAAAACATTAAAAAATCATTTGCAAATATTTTAGCTTAAATGCATGTGAAGCTGAATGATTCCCGAGCAAACGGAAGTATAACCACTAAATGTACAAACATAACATAAAAGAATATTAAAATGATTAATTTATTGCGAAAATGCAATTTTGCCTAATTAGCTGTCAATGGAAAATCTTTTATGCTAAACTCTTGACAAATTGATGTTCAGACGTTTTTCTCGCACCCTCTTTGCAAGGAATTTCGCCTTAACCTGGAAACTCTATCAGGTCAAAAGGATAAGTCTCCTACCGCTTTTAAATTCCTCCAAAAAATATTTGAATAAATATTTCAAAACTAATCGATCCATATGAAATACGAAGTGATTTTGAATTTCTTACAATATCCGAGAGAATTTCGAACTCTTTTTTTAAATTTAGCATTATTTTATTGGTTGGCTTCAGGCCAATGCAAAATAAACATACATACGTATAATATTAATTGAAAGACAACATCGGAAAAACAAAACATTGAAAATCCATGGCGAGTATCTTTGCAAAGCATAGCTGAGTTTTCCTTTCAATCCACTCAAAATCAATTTCGTGCTTTGGAGAATCGTATAAATTATTTAAAATCGAAATAGTACACGTATGTACATCTCGTGGATGGGTTTGCTTTCAGTGTACGAGTATCTTTTTATGGTTTGATGTTCTTTCTACTTAACTTGTACTAAACCATCTGCAAAGTTTATATATAGCTGGGAATACTAGAATTATTTACATTCTATGGCTATGTGCATCAGTTTTATTTAAAACAAAAATTCAATAATTTATAGGTATAAACAAACAATGAATTTTTGCTGTCCTAACAAAATGGAAATCGTATTTATTTGTGTCTATATATAAAACAAATGAAATGATGAAGAGGTATACAATTTTGCAACCCGTTGCTATGTAGCAGTCATAGCACGACCCCATGGGAATAATTCTGGAAATAGCAAAACGGTAAATCAGCATGTTTGCTGAAAACAAAAATAAATTATTTAATTTATCTTTAAGCTGTAAACTTATTTAATTGTTTTTTGGTTCAAGAAAGCGGTCAAGTACTAGTTAAATGGTCTCCAGGGGAAATTGTGTATCACTATAAAACAGCCATCCTGACTTAAACTCGCTTCACTTAATGCTGCCTTGGTTTCCTTCAATGGTAGATACAATTTTACGTTCCATCAAGAATCTTAACTTTTGAGAATTGCAATAGGGCACTCGTAAGGTCCAGGTGTCTAATTATAACAAGATAATTAATCTATTTCAGAACTTTTGTAAAGCAGGACGAGAATTTACAACACACAATTTACAATTTTATGCTTATGTAGGTTAGGTTTCTGCATGAATAGGTTTATGGTCAAGCCATTAAATAATAATGTCGAAACAATAAAATTAAAATCGCGAGTGAAGCCGAGCGGATCAATTGGCACTTTCCTGTACACAGGAATTTAACTATTCGAGGACAACTAGGATTAGGTCGTGCGAAACAAACACAAAAATATTAAAGACTTCAACTTTTAAAGCGCGTGGTTATATCTTAGGACACAGAGACTGTAATTTGCCACTTTCGGGAGTAGGAGATCAAAAGGAAAAAAGAGGCCAATTTTGAAATTGTTTCTGCTAAAGTTTTTGGAAAGCGGGTACTGCAGAGGGATAAAATCATTAGACTACTCAACGGATAAACTGAACGCTTCTGTGGACCGCAACGTAGTAGTAGAAAACGCTACTTAAAATGTCTAAGCGATAAATACAACTCATAAAAACGAATTTATCTATTTATCTCTGCTATCTTCAACAAGTGCCATTATTGTCAAATTTTAATGCATTCCAACAATCAAATGAAATTTTTTCGAACTGCAGTTGCATGGTAATTAGCAATGAAAGCAAGAGTTGGGCCCCGCTCCTTCAACGTGACAAGCGATGATGCTAACCACTACAACATGGCCAGCACAATGGCTTGGCTTAAGAGTTCTCCTTCTCGTCATGAGATTAGAACTCCGATGCAGAGTAACACTGTATAATAGTGCCGTGTCATTCAAAATCTGTCCGTTTTCCTACAAATTTAACGTCCTCGTGCCATTGGAGAAAACTGCGGTTCTACTCCAGATTCCCATGGATTTTTAAATAACTTAACAGAGTAGAGTAGTGGCGCGTTCGTGAGTATTGAAACGGAAGCGGCGGAGATGGGTTTAGCGGTCAATGAGGGCAAGAAGAAGTATATGCTGTCAACAAGAAAGGACTCCCAACACCGACGTCTCGGACAGAACGTCACTATAGACGGTTATAACTTTGAGGTAGTTAGGGACTTTATCTACCTAGGCTCCGCTATAAGTTCAGATAACGACACCAGCGCTGAGATCAAACGAAGAATAATTCTTGCCGATCGCTGTTTCTTTGGGCTAAGAAGGCAATTGAGCAGCAAAGGCCTTTTTCGAACAAGTAAGATGACCCTGTATACGACCTTAATCGTCCCAGTCTCTACGGCGCAGAGGCATGGACTCTGTCAAAAGCGGATAAGGTTGCTTTTGGCTTTTTCGAGATTAAAAGTCTTGGGGTGTATTTCGGTCTCGTCTGCATAGAAGGTGAGTGGAGGAGGAGACACAACGAAGAACTGTATGGACTGTACAGCAACATCGACTTAACCAGAAGAGTGAAGGTCCAACGACTGAGGTGGCTGGGTCATTTAGAGCGGATGGACACTAATGCTCCGGCCAGGAAAATCTTCGAATCCACGCCCGAAGGACGGCGCAGTAAAGGAAGACCGCCAATCAGGTGGCGCACGCAAGTGGAAGAGGACCTTAACCAATTTAGCGTGCGAAACTCGAAGCAGCTGGCTGGAGACGCTTGTTGGTTGAGGCCCAGGTCCACCACGGACTGTAGCTCCATCTAAAGTAGGAGTAGAGTAGTACAGTGTTACTTGTTGGATATTCACACTCTTCTTATCTAACAGTCTCACTTTTACTGACCCCAAAATGTCTAACTGTAACCTGTAAGTTAAGAAAGGGTTTAAGATGAAAAAATCTGGCGTTTTAAAGTCCTTTTACCCTACGTTACAATTTCTCAAACCACTAGACTGTTTGCTCTTACAATTTTAGCCAGAAAGTTAAGGGATTTAAAAAGGTAGTAATCGTGATATACGGGTCCAACAGCCCATGAAAGCTAGGCATTGGCTAGCTTCTCGCTAACTTCTCTCGAAATGACCTACAATTTACAATTTATTGTCTCTTTCGAATGGCAAATTGAGAAGCATCTTCTCGATAAATTCTACTTCAAAGACGTGTCGTCATGGAAAATGTTCGGTGGATATTGCTGGGGCTTGAACCTAAGCACCACAAACAACAGTCCAACGTTCTAACCGCTTACTCACGGTGAAGAGAAAAATCCCTGAAAATCAACATTGTGATTGAGTTTAGAATGAAGATAACATCCAGATCATAGGCGTAAAAGTATTTCCTTCCCAAATTGTCATTGGAACTTGCATTATGAAAACCTCCGCAAGGTCTGTTAAGCAATTTCAACGAACCAAGTGTTCATCTTGGATCAAGGCTAATAGTTCACTAAATTTCTATTTATTACTCACACCTGTTTTACTAGGCTGTCATCGTCCTTTTCATTCCACAACGGAAAAGCCGGAATATACATAAATCTATAAATTAATATGCATATGAATATGAAAGATAAATATATGTTGCTGCTGTCACCAGCAAAGCAAAAGATTGGATTAAATGTGACAAAATAAAAAATAAACAAACATCTGTAGGTATTTTGGGGCCTGTCCCAGTGTTATAGTTTTCCCTTTCCTAAAAGCAAAAGCAACTTGTGTTGGAAATCCCAAGATTTGATTGTTAATCCATTCGATCTAACAGCTGGTCAACAAAAAAACATGAAGATTCCCCCAAGTGTCCTAATTTATCCCGAATGTCAATATATTTGTCTTTTAAAATCTTTAATTAGTTGATGCAGCTTTCTCTAGCGAATGCGCCTTTTTCCCTTTGCTGTCGACTCAATTAAAGCGCCAGTAAGCGGAAAAAGACAAACCAACTAGAAAATGGTAAACGAAATAATTTTCAACCCAACCAACGATGAAAATATAAAATTTTTTTGGACAGGTGTTCATAATGTTCTCAAAGTTACGCACTAAATTATATTTTTACTATAAATTTCAAGTGAATAGGATTAAATACACGTAAAATAAAAAATAAATTATATTAAAGGGGATGCCCACTTCGCACCCATCTTCTATCTTTGTATGTGCCGTCACAATTTTTAGTATAAAAATCCAAATTAAATTGTGCGAATGACGCATTTAGATGGGTTTCTTTAAAAAAAAAATCCTCATTTCAAACGTATACAGCTGTTATATGAAAACACAAAGAGATCTCTATACACAACCTATAGTGCGGGTAAAAGATGAGGAAAAAACCAAAAAAAAAACATAAACAGAACTCAAATGAAAAATCTGTTTATACATATATTTTAAGCACCTAAAGATAACTTTTTTTTTTCATCTCTTAGACTAATAATAATAAAAAAAAATTTATTTTTAGTGTCCATTAACTAAAGGCAGAAATCATTCAAACTCGAAACGCTGTCTCTGTCGTAGCGTGGTATTTTTAAAGATTTATTACCATTTAGACAGATTTGCCTTTCGCAATTTTTACCCGGTGTAAAGTATACATACATACGAGTACATCTGTGCAGTGTACATATTTCAAAGAGACTAATCATGTGCGTAAGGCGTTTTTAACGAAAATCGTCACGTTCTAAATTGCGCGAAACCCATTCAAACGTCCTAAAAACGATTTAATTAATTGTCCCCATTACATCATCACATAATCATTGACAAAAGATCCAATTAATTGTTTTAAAAGTGCAGAGTAATTCGAAACTATTAATTCTTGAACAAAACGCACAAGATACTCTGCCCGTTGACGAAATAAATCGCTTCTTTGAGTCTACCAGAAGGATTTGCATGCGGTAGTTCTCCTTATATCTATTTGGGAGAAAGTGGTTTTTGGATTTCATCCAATAAATTTCGCGGTGTGGATGTTCTTTTTGTTTTAACAACTGCATTAATAGGTCTGTCGTCCCCGTCTGCTTAAGGACTTGAAAGTAATGTGCAAATGGCGTTTGAAAAACAACTCGGAATTTGAATAAAGTTGATGATAAATATGATAATTAGATAGGTGATATTATTACAACTTGAGTGCAAGTATTTGTGTGTTAAACACGTGTCTGTAATTTGTTTAATTTCATATGTATAGTGTACTCTCCCCTTACGGACATCTCTCATAAGCGGACACCCACGGTTCCGTCGAAAATTGTCCGCTGTACACTGTATCATACATATAAACAAAGTGAAATGTAAAAGACTTGTCACTGGTGATCTAATGTCCCTGTGGGGTTTTCAACGGATTCGAATGAAAATTTCCATTCTACAGTCCTCTAATGAAAGATTTGTTATAAAGGGTGGTTAAATTTTAAGGGCCGATGTTGATTTTGAATAAAACACAAATTATTTAGGAAATTACTGTTTTTTCTTTTTATTATGATAATATTGGTATGGTTCAATTATGTATGGAACAAAATATTGGCCAAATGGCCGCCGCGACCTCGGCGGCACACCTCCATCCGATGGTCCAAATTTTCGATGACGCTGAAGCATAATTGAGGTTCTGTGCCGTTAATGTGCCGAATTATCTCATCCTTTAGCTCTTGAATTGTTGCTGGCTTATCGACGTACACCTTTTCTTTCAAATAACCCCAAAGAAAAAAATCCAACGGTGTCAAATCACATGATCTTGGCGGCCAATTGACATCGCCACCACGTGAGACAACACGGCCATTGAATTTTGCGCGCAAAAGAGCCATTGTTTCGTTAGCTGTGTGGCAAGTGGCACCGTCCTGTTAAAACCACATATCGTCCACATTCATATCTTCCAATTCGGGCCATAAAAAGTTCGTTATCATTTCTCGATAGATGCCTGACCGGCCTCATTTTGGAAAAAATACGGCCCGATGATGCCGCCAGCCCATAAACCGCACCAAACAGTCACTCTTTGTGGGTGCATTGGTTTTTCGACAATCACTCTTGGATTATCATTCGCCCAAATGCGGCAATTCTGCTTATTGACGAGTCCACTGAGGTGAAAATGTGCCTCATCACTGAAGATGATTTTCTTCGAAAATTGATCATCCACTGTTGCCATTTCTTGCCACCATTCTGACCATTGACGACGCTTGAAATGGTCAAGAGGCTTTAGTTCTTGAGTCAATTGCACCTTGTAAGCGTGTAAATGCAAGTCTTTATGCATAATGTTCATCAACGGCGAGCGTGAGAGGTGCAATTGTTGGGCACGACGACGAGTTGAGGTGGACGGCTCTTCAGTCACACTATCGCGAACAGCAGCAATATTTTCTGCAGTACGAGCTGTACGAGCATGCACTTGTGTTTTCACATCTTCTACAGACCCGGTTTGCTCAAATTTTTGCACGATTTTTCCGATTGTACGCACATTTGGACGATTAAATTGACCGAAAAAATCACGAAGTGCACGATATGCATTTTGATTTGAACGCCCATTTTCATAATAAGCCTGAATAACTTTAATGCGTTCCTCGATTGTGTATCTTTCCATGGTTCAAATTGAGTTAGTCCGAAATTGAGAAATGACAAATGAAATGCAGAAAAAAAACTTGACGTTTAGGTGTGGTTCACATTCAACATCGGCCCTTAAAATTTAACCACCCTTTACTACGCAAAAATGCATCCCGAAAAATGTAAATGATTTGATACTGTGAGAAGTGTGCCCATTGGTCGGGTAACTTCCGACCGTAAAACATGTGATGGCCCAGTAGCGCAACAGTCAATTTTGAAGCCAAGTGCTGGCTTAACCCCCGTCGTTTTAAAATGCATGCATGCAGGCAGAAAGTGTATCAGCGTACTCTGATTGGGAGCATAATTACTAGTCTAAGGGCGGGTGGCATCCTATCAAACGTTTCCAAAAGTAAGACTTTTGACTGTCTTACCCGGAAAAATATTGATTTCTGGTGTGAAGGACTCTCCTCGACTTAGAAAAGAAGAAGCCCAAAATACCAGATTCACGACACCTTCAGACTCAGTAATGAGGAAGAGCCGCCCGGAAGTAGGCTTGAATTCGAAGTAGGCCTCTCTTTACTCCAGGAACGCACACAACACTTATACATATCATTAAATCCATTTAGTGAACAGACGTAGACGGCCAGATTTCATACGGAAATAAGAACGCTGACCATCATTCAGTGTTACGTGCCATTGGAGCCGGTGTTCGACAAAGAAACCAACTAGGTGTTGCCCATAATAAAGGGTTTTTCAATAGGGACGCTACAAAAGTAGAGCGACAGGGACAGCAAACGACGCAATATTTTTCTGCGGTTTTTTGACATTTCTCTTCAGTAAGGTTTGCCATTTCATGACGGAAAGATATACGAGCCAACAACGAGTCGAAATTATTAAAATTTACTACCGAAATTCGGAGTCAGTGGCCTCAACGTTAAGAGCTCTACGTCCATTTTATGGTCGTCATAATCGTCCTAGCAGATCAACAATTGAGCGTCTAATGGAAAAATTTGAATCCACAGACACAGTACAAAATGTTCCCGTGCCAGTGAGACAAAGAAGTGCCCGTAGTGTCGAGAATATTGCTGCCGCTGAGGCTTCAGTTGCAGAAAGCCCAAATGTGTCTCTCACACGTCGTTCTCAAGCGTTGGGCATCTCTGTGACGTCGTTGTGGCGAATTTTGCGAAAAGATCTTGGCCTACATCCTTACAAGATTAAATTGACGCAAGAACTGAAGCCGCTTGACCACCAGAAGCGTCGTATGTTCGTGAATTGGGCTGAGCAACAACTTGAAAATGATTCGGATTTTCATCAAAAAATCATCTTCAGCGATGAGGCTCATTTCTGGCTGGATGGCTTCGTCAATAAACAAAATATGCGGTATTGGTCAGGCAGCAATCCACACGTACTCCATGAGTCATCATTGCATCCCGAAAAAATTACGGTTTGGTGTGGTTTATGGGCCGGCGGCGTCATTGGGCCGTACTTCTTCCGTGATGATCAAGACCGGCACGTTACTGTTAATAGGGATCGCTACCGTTCAATGATAACCGAATATTTTTGGCCCCAATTGGATGATATGGACTTGGAGGACATGTGGTTCCAACAGGACGGCGCCACAAGCCACACAGCGAATGTCACAATCAATTTATTGGAAACCAAGTTTGGATAACGTGTTATCTCACGAAATGGTCCAGTCGCTTGGCCGCCTCGGTCGTGCGATTTGACGCCGTTAGACTATTTCCTGTAGGGCTACGTCAAGTCTATGGTCTATGCCAACAAGCCAGCGACGATTGATGAACTTCGTACGAATATCGAACGTGAAATTGCAGCAGTATCGGCCGATTTATGCTTGAAAACCGTCGATAATTGGGTTCAGCGTCTGGACTTCTGCAAGCGTGCCCGTGGTGGCCATGCAAAAGAAATCGAGTTCCATACATAATGGCATCGAACGTACTTTCACAGGAATAAAGAATTTCATTGATATCCAAAACCGTTTTTGTTTTATTTAAAAAAACTTTTGTAGCGCTCTTATTGCAAAACCCTGTACAAACGCAAATGGAGACATAGTTATAGTGATGGGCGACCAGTATAGGACATGTCACCTTTCGGGCGTATAATGGGTAAAAACAGCCTAGGCGATTGTAATGATAACTGTGAAAGATTTGAGGAAAGCTTTGTCATTGGTCACACCATGTATGAACACAAAGCTACCAGAAAAACCAGTTGGATTTCCATAAACCGGTAACGCACTGAGAAAACAAGGCTTTGAGCACCCAGGAATAAGCGATCATATAGTCACCGCCACCGATTTACTGATTATTGTGCTCAAGGATCAGAGATACCTGAGAAAACTGTTATTATATCTCGAGCAGAGAGTGTTATCGAGATATGATGAAGTGGTCATAGTACGTAGTTTTCTGCTAATAACTGGAGATGGATGCAAGACCAGACAAAATTAAAAACTCGAATCGCAGTGGCCCTTGCCCGTAGAAAATAAGCAATCATAAGTCACAGTTTTGCAGGAAAGTCTAGTATGTGCCATGCCGCTAAACGAACTTAAGAAACTGCGAGCTGGTCATAGTTCACGTGAGGCGGGATTTGTTTGCTAGTGCCATTAGATTGGATTGCACTCAGCTTTAGTTCAAGTTTGCATTTGGCTGGTGCACTGCATTGTAGTACCATGCTTGGCGTTTCTATGTCCTGGAACCCAGCAGAGGATATGTTAATTGCTATGCCATTTCTGCAAAAGGCAAGCAGCTAGATGATGTTAATGATGTTGATGATGATGAGGTTGGATGTCCTGGGTGTTTGGTCAAATGCTAATATCCCATTTTCTTCTTTTTGTCGCCATAATTTCCGCCTAAAAGATACAACAATCCTCTGAAAATCGGAAGTAGAGATTGTGGTTTATATCGTGGGGGAAAACGCAGCCTCCTACGCCATTTTGGGTTTTTTGCTAGTGGTGCTGACTTCTCCCAGAAATCTCTCGTTGGGCTTAAAGACAAGCTGATAAGCGTTCGAGGCAGGAGGATTATTGTGGGTAAAGTATTGAGTGAACGGAATGCACATTGCTACTTCTCTGGAGCACTGTTTGTGGAAGAAGTGATGAAACAGTGAAAGATAGGAAATATTTCCTCAGGGTGTTTCAGCTATTAAAATATTTCTTTCTGTCAAGTAACTTTGTCAGAAACAATCTCTCAGCACCGTACATCTAAGTGAGTTTTGACATCCAATCTGACAGTGGCAAAATAATTTCTAACTTAGATAGCACTCTGACCTAATGCGCTTGCCACATTTGAATGAAGGTTACTGAACTGTAGCATCATTCGGAATAGCCGAATTAAAGCTACTTTGGTAACAAACAGCCCAGTGAATACGTTAAGTAATGTTCAGTAAGTTGAAAACCCATGCGTGCACTGTGGTTAACAACATGGATAGTGGTTAGAATACACCCGAGGTAGGCATGCCTGTCGTAAGAGGCGACTAAAATGCCCGTCGTTGACAGTGACTTTAAAACTGGCAAACCAAACGGCTGATACCACAAATAAGGTTAATCGCATCAATGGATTAGTTTTGTTAAGTAACTGCCAAGAACAAAAAGTTTTGCTTCTGCGACTGCTATTGAGTTAATCCTTCTCAATAGTGTGTTGCACTGGGGGAATACTCGTACTCTCCTGGAGCGCCGGCATGAAATTAAGCCTCTTTAGACAGGTGGTCACGTTAAACCTCTCTTGTTATATCTTCCCTTCTTGCAGGACAATAGCGCAGAAAAGAGATTTCGTCTTTCGATTCTTCTCGACAGCCTCTGCAGAAATCATTGGAGAGGGGGGGGGGGAGGGGGTGGATTGAAGCATTCTTACTCATCGAACAATACCGGATAAGGACTCAATTTGTAAAGCTTGTACGTTTCCAATTTATTAATAGGTTTCTTTCCGTAGGCACTTACATAGAACCTGCCTTAGTGTGAAAATTTGTTTCGGTATGCAGTGGGATGTAGGAATATGTCGAAAGTGGGTTTGGTAGTTGGAAAGCTATAGGTGTGGAGTGACCATTTTATTTATCCAAAGTCAAGAGAATATGTTTCCAGCGATCTCCAGGATTTCATCGATCACTTTACTGTCTAGGTGCATTGTACCACAATCGCTAGTCAGCTAGATACAAGGAGTATAGTCAGTTAGTTTGGAGTGAACTTATGCTAAAGGCAGACCCAATGTTGTCACACTGTGAGTGCTATGGCTTAGAATTTATTAGGTTAAGTCTCTGCTGGTAGTGTTTAGATCGTTTACATTGTGGAAGAGATATTCTTCTAAAATGGATTTTCTGATGTTAGCAGAAGGGGGAAACGCGTTAAGGAAGCGCAGCATTAGTTTTTTTTTTGCCTTTCTCATATCTGTAGCTCTTGCAGAAATCTTTACAGGCAATGTCCGCTCGTTGAGCATGTCTGGCTACGCCTCTTGTAATGACATTGGTTAGTTACTTCTTGTCTTTCAGGGTCGGGAATAGGCAAAGTAAGCACGGTATTCAAAGAATAGGTCCGATAGTATAATTTTTTAATCTATAAAAACAGTGTGGTACTTCAGGTCTTGCACACACAACACTGTTGGTTGCTAGAAGCTAAACCTTGAAAATTTATTTTTCCACCCATCGGCAAAGAATCTTTTACTCTTCCAAATTGACAAGGGTGGTTTAAATCGTGCATGTAAAAATTAATAAAAATACGATCTAATGCAGATGCGTTCACTGTTTCACTTCATATGATAATAATTATTTTTCTTCTAAATACAAACACAATTCGCATCCTTATCGTACCTCCATATTTACTCGCGTGTAAGAAAGTAAACAGCACTTGCCGGAAATGCGCAAAATTCCTACCTACACTATGCAAATGTGTTTCTTTGCAGTGGCGTAAGTGTTGTAGATTATTTTAATAGCTTTGGCATAAAATTTAATTTCAAGCGATTCCGTCAAGTACAACTACGAGCACAGGCCAAACCCAGAAGGCGTTCTCGCTGTATCTGTATCATACGATCGCTACACGCTCAATATCCAGGAAGTGGGCAGCGCCCTAGTTGAAATACAAGAAAAAGACCACAAACTAATAATAAACATTTCCATCTTTTCATTTTATTGTTTATAGGAACTCATGCCCAGCTACTGCAGAAATCTCTCTTGAATAGTAATAATAATTATTAGAATGATTCACATGTGCTGTTGCAGTGGAATACTCGCACTCGTACTCGTACAGTGGTGCACAAACAGTTTGTTTATATCCAAAAAGGCACTCGAAAGCGCCTGATCGTCAAATATCTGAAAATAGACCATATCCCGAGAGAGGGAGGATATTGGAAAGTGTAGGAAGTGTTAGGAATTTCAATCCGACAATGTATCTATGTTGAGTTGAGAGAGAGTTTACAATAGCACACAAACACCAGTGAAATATTCTGAAACAAAGCAGATAAAGGTACTTTTTCTTTTCGAAATGTTTATTCGATGGTGAACTGGTGAATGCTTTACGATATTACTATTCGATACAAAGGAACTGGAGCTGAAGCCGAGTGAATTTGGAATAGGAATGCTATTTGGTTTCTCGATTTTTAGAAAAAATAGTGTTTTTGTAATCGTTTGCATGATTGCGGCACGTGTTTGGAGTTCAATGCATCCTAAAATAAACACTCCTGGTTTCTTCTTTGGAGAAAAATAATGGAATGCGTTAGCAATATGCTTCCGAAAAAATACTCGTACGCCCGTACACACACAAGTTGCTGTGTCTTCTTTCAAATTAGATCAGCTCCCTAATATAGTTTTATGTATTCTATTTACAATTCGTTCGACAGCCATCTGAAATCTGTGAGGAAATCGGTGAGAGTATTTATCGCAATCATTTTGATGTAATCTAATTAAGTTGTTGGTGTTTGATGTGGGAGCTCTATGGAAACATACACTACATGCTTTAGACATCATGTCATACTATGGCTCCTTATTACCCTTGTTTCGAATTTTCATCAAAATTAAGATATTTTTCTTAAAAAGAAACCATGTAAATGCAAGAAAACATACATAGCAATGTATGTATGTATGTTCCGAGGGAAATGTTCGCTAAAGTCATTGGAATTTTCTATTCCTTTCACTAAGGAATATAATGAAGCCTGTCATCTACCATTGATCAGTTTTTACAGTGAACACTTAGTATGTGCTCTGGACTCTTAGAGTTTTAGCCTTGTAAACAAGATAAACGTGTTTATTCAGACACGATTTTTATAGACAATTGCAAGCACTAATTTAGGGAACCAAAGCGTTTTCAAAATAGGGACGAGCTGATGTTTAAATTGAATTATACAAGTCTTGTGTGAGATATAAACGAATTAATGACATTATGTGTGGAATATGACATCGTTCAAATGGCCGCTGCGACTTCGTTCGGTGGTGCGCATCCGAGAGGTCAAATTTTCGATGACTCTGGCCCATAGATCAGGCTGAATTTGAGCGATGACGCGGGTTATTTTGACTTTGAGGGCACTGTTCGTTTGCGACTTATTGGCATACACCTGCGACTAAAGGAAACCCTACAAGTAAAAGTCTAACGGGGTCGAATCGCATGATCTCGGTGGCCAGTTCACGTCACCTCTGCGTGAGATAACCTTGCCCTCAAATCGCTCGTGTAGAATGTCCATTGTGGGATCAGCTGTGTGGCACTTAGCGCCGTCCTGTTGGAACCACATGTCGTTCACATGCATATCATTCAATTAAGGCCTATCAATCACACACCCTTCAAAACCTAACCTAATCTAACCTATTATCCAATTTGGGCCAAAAGAAATTAGTCATCATTGATCGGTAGCGCTTTCCGTTGATGGTGATGATAATGCCATCGTTGTTTTCGAAGAAGTACGGACCGATGATGCCGCCGGCCCACAATCTACATCAAACAGTGACTTTCTGCGGATGCATTGTCACTGAACTGTCAAAATCTAACCGTCTCTATTGAAAAACCCTTTATTAAATGCGCATATACATAAGCATACTGCTAAATGTGTGCGAGAAATTTATAGATATGTCTAAAAAATTATTAGCTTTTCGAGCTCATATATACTGCACACATATCTCAATTTTCTTTCGCTTTCTTCAACTTCCATGGGTCATCTTCGCCGTTCCTGCGCTTAATTTTTCGAACATCTGTTCTAAAAAGTTTAATAGGATACAAATTCATTACGCAACAGGCGAAATCATTATCCTCGGTGACTACAACGTTCACAACTCAAACTGGCTACAACCCTCAAATAAAACTGACGAGCCGGGAAGACAAGCAATTTTACGCAACTCGCACAGGATCCTATACATATACTCCAGAGCATTTTCTCCCCCTATCAGAGCCAAATAATTACACTATTGAAAATCGGTTCGGATCATATCACATTACCAATACCGACAATAAGTCCATCGAACCATCACTGAATGATCTGAATATACAAACTGACTAATTGGGAGAACCGCAATGATTTGTCTATGTCATTTCCATTGGCTGACGTTTGTTTTTAAAACAACGATGTCAAAGCGTGCTCCGAAGCAATCATTAAAATGATTATCCTGGACATGGAGCTCTACATTTTCCATTCCATTAAGAAATCGACTCCAAACAAACCTCGGCTCGAACAAACCTGCGAATGAGCTGTAGCTAAAAACAACAGAGCCGCTAGACCATAGCGTTGGCGTTGCAACCAGATCGAGTAAGCCAAAGCAGATTTCGTAAGTTTGTCTAACGGGTTAGAGGGTTGAAATAAAATTACTACAAAACAGCGGCTCGCATCCTTTCTGCAGAATAGCAGAAGTAACCATTTTAATTATCCTTAATTTCTAACTTTAGTGAAAGACACCACAACACCCAAGGGAAGGACTCGACAAAAACTGAACCACCAAGTGTACTGGCCCTTTAAACATTCATGCTAAGCGTTAAGTTTCAACAACATACCTCTCGGCGAATTATTAAACAACTCAACTTGTTTTGTGGAAAATATACCAGACCAAACAGAATACCACCTATCGTACTAAAAAATTGTTCTTTGTAAACTATGTCTAGATAACATCTTTGCGGATGAACGACAAGCTTTCTACAACACATTTCTATTCCAGTCATGGTCGTATACCTTAAATGTAAACACGGAAGTATCTGGAGGAGCTATACTTTCTCTAACCTTGTTTCTTCTTCATATCAATGACCTTACGGAATCCACAAACAACATACCTTTGCCGAAAATAGGGCAGTTATATATATCACTAACAACATCCCTGTTAATGCTGACTTTAAGTGGCATGCATGATATTCATTCAAATGGACAGTCAAGTGATTCAAACTGAGATAAGCTTGCACCTTCCAACTTCGCATCCGTGCTACTTAGCTAATTTTTCAGAGCAAATTAATATTTTACACCACTGCAGTCATGAGTACTTGTTCTTTGCAAAGCGCAAGATAAACCGGATCTACTCCTTAGCGTACTGTTCGCACATCTGGATTCCATTTACTCTACATATCTTATCCTTAAAATCTTAAAACAGTGCAAAAGCTGAAACTTAGGCGCCACGGGAACTCCCATAAGGCCAGAATGAGGCTCCAGCCTTCTGCTGCTCCTGCTCCTTTTACTCCTCATGTCAAAAATACTCGTGTTGTATTGTGTAGCGCAATTCACTTTTTTCTTGGTATTACAACCCACCATGCACTGATTCCATTCAAAGGACTGATTTGCGATATTATCATTTGGCTTCTTCAGTGTGTGATCAATCCATTGCCATTTTCGCTTCCTTATATCGACATCCAACAGCTCACGACTCGTTCTACGCCACAATTTCTGTGTTTGGTATAATGTGTGACCAAGGAATCTTTAGGATGTAGTAGCACAGGCAGCGATTCACAATAAAAACGTGGTAATCAAGAGAGTCTTAGTAGAAGAAAACTCTCAAAGGAAAACGTGGCCATAGCTGCAATATCTAGCCGCAGACCGTGGAAAATCGAGAAGATTTGTTGGCGCCCTACGCTCCAACCGGGGTTACAGGACATGATGATGATTATTTGTAGCGTAATCTGGGCATTGCACAGTCAAACCCATCGGTCACAGTACCATCCTAGACCTATTACCAAAATAATTGGTTGCTTTGCAGACAGTCTACATCACTCCCAATTTAAATTTCACTAAACGTATTTTTCCACAGCTATATAGAGGGAAGTCCTGGATGGCTATGATGCAACTATCTATACTGACGACTTAAAAATCGACTGCAGAGTTGCCGCGGAAGCGCATGGCAAATCGAAAGGCTTGCTGACTACTTAAAAGCGATCCAACTTCCAAGCATAAAATCGCTATCTTAGTCGATAGCTTAGGAGGACATGCGGCCTCCATATCCCCCAAGCTAATAAAACAACACCGAAATGAACTGGCAGTCAATGGAAAGACACACTCAGGTCACAGGGACAATGCCGTATACTACCGCTCTGACAGACTTGCCAGGCAAGTCTCAGCCTTTAATAGCTTACTCAGTTAATATTCCACTGGGCACTGCACACTTTCTATCCTAGCCAATTTCAGAACGCAGAACCAGCAGCTGAGTAATGGCTAACCTCCAAAAGCGAAACCAAAGAGCTACCTAATGGGACCCGCACAGATAAGATACACTGTCGTAGCTGTGAGAATGTTTATGTTTGCTCATTCACTTTCTCTGCAAATGTCCTGACAACAAGCAGGCGACAAACCATTGTTTAAAGAACTTAAGGAAATCTTGGAAGAGAGAACTAAGAAACTGGTACTCTTTCTTTAATCCACCGGAAGGATCTGAGGACCGCTGATTGTACTTACTCTCACTAACACCCACATAAACTTCAGGTCACATGAGCTGTGGAATCGGAACGGCGGCGCCTTGGCGCTAGTTGAGTTCTTCGACCATCCTACCTACTTATTGACCTCGAATTTTAGCTCACCTTTGGTCAGCAAAAATGTTATCGTGCTATTTTATGATCAACTTCATTTTACTTTAAAACACAATGACCAGGCACCCAACGTAGTGTGAAATGGTTCTGCCTTCATAGTGCTTTAATTCTTAACTATTTCCGATTTGATTGTTTTTGACTCTATAGCGCTTTGAACGCGGCTTAACTATACAAATAGCAAGATATGTGCAAAGAGCAATATCCATTGCATATTTTCGACAGCCCTAGGAACACTTTTAGTTCTGGATCAGAGTCTGCGTTGCAGAGTCGGTTTCGCTGGCGTTCCATCCCTTCGGGGTATTGTGTTTAATACGGGGTGGGTTTCTTGCATTAAGCATCTGTAATGACAGTACTGACCGTTGACTGACCGCTGACTAAAAGCGCCTTTGTTCATAGGTAACAGGTAACAGGTAAATTTCCGTTCAAAACTCCCATTTATTCCATTTGAGTAAACCAAAAATCCCTTAAAAAATCCCAGGCTTATTTTCGTTTTAAATGTTTTTTATTCATAAAATTAACGAGCAAAAATTAGATTCTTGAGAAGGCCTGGATTGGGTCCCTCGAGGTAAACTCTAGAGTGCACTGTATGGCATTCACGGTTCTCTTTTGAGTCATATCGATCTGGAGTAATTTTGAGACAGATTGGTCAATATGTTAACAGGAGGGCCGAAATTAAGCTCGCGGATATAAGTTCCCGAAATAAGATTTCTTCGTTGTATTTCTGGGATAACTCGCCGAGATCGAGCTAGGAACACGCGAGGTGCTCAATGTTGCACAGCTACTTCTCTGAATGGAGTGGTCCACGCTTCAGTGGATTGGGCACGTTAAACACATGTCCCCAACATATCCAGGATGATAGTGTTGGATCAAGTTAAAGATCTCACCTCTTCCCGTATTGTGATAGCCTCTAATGGTTTAGAACCGATGGCGGAAAATAGAGAGATGTGGAGGGTCCACTAAAACACTCTAAACCCGCCACCCTCAAAGTGGATAAGCGAGTCATTGGAAAATGATGAATGCTGAAAAAAGGAATTGTGATGGAAGGAACAATGTTCAGGTACATGATTTATGGGTATCTACAATATTTAAAAAGTGCACTACATTGCAGATAAATCATTACGGTATAAAAAAAACTGCAATGATGTTGGTAGTTTGTGTAAACAAGACATACATATAGTCGACACAGATGTGGAGGATCAAGATGGCACATCAGTCCAGCCTAACATAAACGAAGAAATTGAAGTGAATACACTGCGAGATAAATACATCATCATCAGTAAGAAGGACAAATCAGTCTAGCAGTCTAAGAGATTCAAACGGCCATCACTAACTAGCTCTACACTACAATTTTGAAAGTGTGGTTTTTCTCAGAACACTTTGTTAGTCCATTGTGTCAAGCTATAGTATAATTTCAAACATTGTAGTTAAGTGTTAGAATAATACATTTCTTCATAATTTTTTTCCAGTAGAATTGAAATGACGAAGACAGGATATTTTTTTTTCCTCATCTCGTATTTGTGACAATTAATTGCGTATTCGCCCTAAATCCGTAAAAAATAAACTTCACTTAAACCCCTTTTGCTGAACCGTAAATTGTTAATATTTATTTTGATATAAAAATATTCGATTTCCTTCCCCCTCCTTTTTCACTGTAAAATTAGTTAAAAAAGAAAAAAAAACTGTCACCTTTCATCAACATTTCTTAAGAAATAAAAAAAATATTGTTTGTCAAACATTAAAAGTTATAAAAAAGTCTGAAGATGTGACTCACCTCAATTATTATTATTATTTTTTTAAGGAAACCCACCTATTTTTAGTTTGGTGACCGCAATTATTAAAAAAGAAATTCGAAATTCACCACCGAAAAATTATTTTTTTTTTTAAATGGCTTCGAAGTTTGTTTTTAAGTTTTATAAAAATTTGTATGTTTTTTTGTTAATTCAAAATCACTTGACAGAAAGGTGTAAAGGTATTCCAAAAGTCTTTCTTGGTTTGACATTATATTTTAATTCTTTTGTTTTTCTTTTTAAGAAAACTTTTATTAAGCGAAAGCATTAGCTTTGGTGTGATCAGTTAAACGCGCCGCGACGCACTGCACCCACACTCCATGATTTCGAATTTTTCGTCGTATTCTTAGGATCCAAAGTCGTCATTTTGGCATCCACCCATCGCCATCATATTCTTAACGCCGAAGACGCTCAAAAACCCGTCTGTGTATAAACCAAATGTGAATGAGACGAAAATAGAATTTTCAAATTTATTTATTCAGTTTCAATTTGAAAAATTCGCTGTGAGAGATCGTAGGTATGGCTTCCTCTCTTTCTGGTTTATAAGGATATGTAATTTTTTTTTTTGTTAAACAAAAACTCTGCTTTTCCTCAAGATGTTGTTTTTTTCTTCTTTGTTAATAGTAGATGAAAAAAAAAAAGAAGAAATTTTTTGTGGTTTTTTGGGTGTGAGCATCCTATCTGATATTTTTTTTTTTTTAAGAAATTTCCAATGAGCACTTATTCCATTTATCTATTAAGGTGAGCGCGCATCCACATTTGTCTAACTATAAATATATCCCAGCATAGGATGCAGGTAATTATAAACATTTAAAGATATATATTCACATATACTGTGTACTATTATTAATGTGTTTCTGTTTTATTTCTACAGCTCGGAACGTTTATTAGACGGAAGACGTAACGCGGGAGTGAGATTGAACGTTTTCCTCTTTGGAGGAGGAAACTATCCGCCCGCTGGCTTCCCATGACAGTGGCGTGCATATGTAGTGTGAAAAACACGTTCGTATAAATATCAAAACATGTGAATTGTAAACAATAGAAAATCCGCTTTATTCGTAAGGTGTATAAGGTGTATATGGTTTTTGTTTATATTGCGTCCCTTTTCAGGAACAGGCTGTGCTGTGTGTAGATGTAAATCTAATTTTTGATCTGAAACAAAAATTATGTTATTAACCTAAATATATAGACTTTTATTTTGATTTATTTTATATAGCGCACACATACTTACTGAACTGATTTTTATTTTATAATTTCTACGCCATATTTAGATCAGTAATATTGAATAGCCTGTTACTAAGTGGAATAGAATTTAAGGTTTGCATGTAGATAATAATTGAACTGTTAGAGGTTAAACGTACAGTCGTTCTAAGGCCTAAATGCGAATGACTTTATGCAATTTCAGATTTGCTCTGCTATGAAACTGAAATACTCGTACGTTTTGCTTCATCGAACGCCATGGAGATGTTGTACAATTGCATATGTATGTATATGATTGCGCTATTAAATTTTCAATTTATTGATTCACACATATCATTCAGTGTATTTCTATCTAGCGAAGTCTGTATATACTTATAGAATCTGATAGAACTATTTCACTTACTACAAGGATCGGAAATCACTTATGTATGTATTAACAATAAAATGTATTTCCTGGAAATACACAGAAACTAGTAGTGGTAGAAATTAAACCCCTGAAGATGCCTCGATTTTTTATTATGACTGAAAAGGAATCATTAAGCAAACTTTCTTTGTGGCTAGTCCCGAAGTTATTTATATTTTGCTTTTCTAGCTCGGGGTAAAAATGGATTTCAGGTAACAAGTCTCTCCTTGGTTAATTGCCTTCAGTTTCGCGCACTGGTGCCCTTCTACTTATACGCGCTATCATAGATAAGGTGGTTCTGACGCGAGCCAGGTTGGGCCACGGAGGCAACTTCGGTACATGTGAGGAGGACGGGGCACGCTTGCGGTTGCTCGGCTCAACTCGTCGGACGGGGGGTTGTTCTTGTCCACCCCACCTTGTACCACCTGCTCAGCACACAAATAAAATCGTGCCATGATGAAAGCTAGCTAAATAGAGAGAGATAGTTTCCCTAATACCCTAATTGGACTTCGGACGGACAAAAGAAGAAAGAAGAAAGTGAAGAAACCAGTCCAAGAGCTTATGCCCATGCCGTAGAGAAAGGAATGAAAGAACATCGCGATGCTATGCTAAACTAAATCTTAAAATAAGGCCCTAGCCTAAACTATGCTAACTTAAATCTAATCTGCACTTAACCATAAACGCGTTCCTTCTTTCCTCGGTCTCTCCATGGCACGGGTTCGCCAGGCACCCGAGACATGCCAGATGTTGTTGGCAAAGGTTGGCCAGCCCACCCTTATGCCTCGCGACACAAACCGATCGCTATCTTCCTGTCCGATGCAATGGAAGATAGCCCCTTCGGTTCCTTAACGTGTTGTCCCTACGGATTAGATTTGCATACTCTGCGAGAAGATCTGTGCGCAGGTTTTACCCATCGCAAACCTGTCTTAACTAAATCGCTGTCCTCATCCTCATCCTCATCCTCATCCTCATCCTCATCCTCATCCTCATCCTCATCCTCATCCTCATCCTCATCCTCATCCTCATCCTCATCCTCATCCTCATCCTCATCCTCATCCTCATCCTCATCCTCATCCTCATCCTCATCCTCATCCTCATCCTCATCCTCATCCTCATCCTCATCCTCATCCTCATCCTCATCCTCATCCTCATCCTCATCCTCATCCTCATCCTCATCCTCATCCTCATCCTCATCCTCATCCTCATCCTCATCCTCATCCTCATCCTCATCCTCATCCTCATCCTCATCCTCATCCTCATCCTCATCCTCATCCTCATCCTCATCCTCATCCTCATCCTCATCCTCATCCTCATCCTCATCCTCATCCTCATCCTCATCCTCATCCTCATCCTCATCCTCATCCTCATCCTCATCCTCATCCTCATCCTCATCCTCATCCTCATCCTCATCCTCATCCTCATCCTCATCCTCATCCTCATCCTCATCCTCATCCTCATCCTCATCCTCATCCTCATCCTCATCCTCATCCTCATCCTCATCCTCATCCTCATCCTCATCCTCATCCTCATCCTCATCCTCATCCTCATCCTCATCCTCATCCTCATCCTCATCCTCACCCTCATCCTCATCCTCATCCTCATCCTCATTCCTCATCCTCATCCTCATCCTCATCCTCATCCTCATCCTCATCCTCATCCTCATCCTCATCCTCATCCTCATCCTCATCCTCATCCTCATCCTCATCCTCATCCTCATCCTCATCCACATCTACATCTACATCCACATCCACATCTGAGAGGGCTGAAACCCCCACACTACTTGGATGCAATGTAAATGCATTCCAACGTTAGAGGCGAGTCACTTGAATGAATCTACTTTTTTAGCAAGAAACAGATACATAGAAGGTGCAATAAGATGTCCAAGAAGAACTCCTTCTCTGATCACTGTTACATCTTCCTTAATGCTAGCGTACTGCCTAACTTGACCTTCAGGTGTCTTTTGAGATTTGCACATTCTTTCTCTGATACGAGATTTAATGGAAGCAGCTCTAGCTAAATTGTTCACAGGGACCGACAAGGGGGGTTTAGATATTAACGCGGCGAAAACAGAGCTAATAATATTTGCGGAAAAGCAGAATACACCTAAGGTCAGACTTCCAAAAGTTAACAACGTTTGTCTGGGCTTCTCTGACTTCTCTAGGTATCTTCATTTTAGACTACCGGACCACTACAATGTTTTCCAGAACTGGGCTATTCGTGAACCCGCTGATGTCTTGTCGATAAAATCGGTACTAAGCATCGGCATCGTTCTTTAAACCGACAGTCATTAGGCGTGTTTTTTTTTTAAACCTAGCTAGCCAGTCGTTTATTTAGACGATTCCCAGTCAGCCAAACCCAGTCGATGTTTTATACCGTCAAGTTGGTACGCGTGATTTCGTTCCTATGACATCGGCTGTCAAACTGTCAATGTATTCGGCATTAAACCAAATTGTTTTTTTTTTAATTTGTTGTGAAAACTATGATTTAAAGAATATATTCAAGAGATAATTTACAAAAAGAGGTATGAAATCATAACATCTTCCATCTTTGTTCTCAGACGCCGGTCAAATGTCAAGAGAACAGAACAATTTGGCAGTGATACCAATGCTATAAATGAAAAACATCGCTTTCGGCGCCCCCTGGCCATGGGATATCGTAAAATTCCTAGCCAGTTGCTTTTGACTGGAGATAAAATCAAGAGTTGTAGCCAGCTGGTTGTTGTTTTTGTATTACGTATAAAATTTGACTTTGCTAGCAAAGGCTGACTAGATTTCAAAAAAACACGCCTATTAATAAGATCTAAATTAGTCAAGCACTCTTCACACATCTCTTAACGAGATATCGATTAGATACACCCTTACGTTGTGCTGAGCTCCTGGTCTTAGGCGTTCTAGGCGCATTAGCCAAGAACGGCAAAAAGAGGCTCTCGACTGTCACAGTTGCACTCCAGATGCCAATAGAACCGGGATGATACAAAAGGTTTGCAGTAATGCTGTAACATATACGACAGGTGTGACAGGTACGAGATTTCCGGCCAACAACTTTTAACGCAGTTGGAAGGATAAGGAGAAAGAGGGAACACCTTTCTAAATATGCTGTAACTACCCAGCACTTTCTTCCTTGATAAGAAAAACTTTCGGAAACAATTTTTGGAAGAATAAAATAAATCGCTGGCGCGACAGCTTGGGATGAGCCAAGGCCTAGTTTCCGCAACCATTCATGTTGTGCGTGTTACATTTTTTCGCACGAATGGAAGGGACCTACAAATTATTGCCGATTCCAAACAGCGAATTGAGAAGCTCGTTCATGGCAGATTATACTCCCGGAGGCTTGTCATTCCTCGACGAAAGATGGTGCCGCGAAAAATGCTCGATGGATATGGCTGGGGCTTGAACCCAGGCCGCTCGGTCAGTAGTCTAACGCATTAACCACTGAGCCACGGCGAAGAAGAGGAAAAACTTCAAGATATTTTCAAAATGAATATCAATAGAATATGGAAATTAATCCAAAAATTAAAATGATTGCAGTAGCGGTAACCAAACGACTCAAGTAACACCACATTTAGCCTAAACCAGTCTAAGTGAAGTCATCGACTGTCATGGATGCCCATCTAACCTAATCTGCCCTAAATATAAACATTTGATGTTAAAACGGCCAGAAATACCACCGTAACGAATTTCAGTGCTCAAAGCAAAAATTATAGAAAGCCTTTGGTGAATCTTTGGGCCTATAACACTTGCTACACTCAGCGAGTCTAACAAAGAACAAAAATTAGGTGCTCAAAGGGAACACAAATGAACCAATAGCCAGGCAAACATATCGAACTTTTATAAAAGGCTATCAAAAGAATAAAGATTTTGAGATCTAGAGCGTGATCCGAGAAAGCTACTTTCTCCCGCCATATTGCTAATCGGTCATTAGGGGTGACAGCCCCGTTGACGATACGTACGAGTAGGTACACTCAGAGAATTAAGGACTTTCACCAAATGACTACTGGTGTGAAGAGCGGGTCAATTGTTGTGGAGCTGGAGTTAACCATTAAAACTAAAATTATAAGTCCCAGTGCGCTATCTGCTGGACGACATGTATGTATGTACATACACAGAAAGAGGATAATGAGATCGAGGGTAAAACTGCATTGTACGTGCCAGAAGGGAGAAGATAAAGTTCTTCTGAACCTCAACCTCCCTAATCAACTTACTAACTGATAATTTGCTTAATAAATTTGGCGAAACATGAAAAGGATGAACAGTCATGGCATCTGAATGGAAGTTGAGGAAAGCAGAAGTTGAAACAGAATTAAATTCAACAAAGTTGCTTCTGAGACAGCCTACGAAGGGAACCTACGTAAGTCCCATCTGTCCGTCGATCATTAGTAAAAGCAAGCGCGTACCTAGTTATTGCTGCCTTCGCTAGTTTTAAGCAGAAACTGCCAATTGTCTTGTTATTTAACGGCAAAACCTTTTCGGTAAAAGTCCAGGTCCACCTGGGCTACAGCTCCACCAAAGTCTCTTCCATACCATTTGTTCCATACACAAGATAATAAATACTTCAGAAGAAAGATGTAGTGAATTAGATGCGAAAACTTTGAAGGCAAATTGTGCGGTAATAAGTTTAATGTAAACTTTAGGCGAAAATAAATATTTCCTACATATGTAGTTCTAAATGAAAACAATTACTTTTCTAAATAAAACTGTTTTATTTGGAGATGATGATTCATTGTTTGGCTTCATTGGTTATATTATAGACATTTTGTTTAGAATGTACGCTCAAGGCTAATAATGAAAAAATTAAGGCTATGTACTGTTCAGCGCTCCAATGAAAAGAGGCAATTTACATTTAATAATTATAGAGTTGCTATTTTTCGAACTGAAGAAAGATACCTAGAGCGGGAATACCAGGATAGTCCAAAGGGAAAAGCGAGAAAGCAAAGCCCGTTTCCAAGTACAAGATCTTCGAGAAATAGTGTAATTCAGAACGTGATCGTTGTGATATACAAAATTTTAGTTAATTATCGCGGGTAAATGGCTGACTATGACGGGATAGATGGACCTGCTGGCGAACTACATGTATTTTCTACGAGCTAAGTGCTCTTCAAGTTTGGCATAATTGGCTTGAAATAGTCTAATTGTTGACCTCGGCTTTAAGAGTTTGTCTTTTTGTTTCTTTATACAATTGACGGATACGCATTAGATAACCTCTTAGGTCGTATCACTGTAATTTCATGAAGCCATTGTACTCCCCGTTGTGCGATTTCATTCCAGAACTTATACCAATTTACGACGAATGCCACCAGTTTTTTTTTCCGCTACGTCCAAGCGTGCTCCATCTCAATTCTGTGCAATCGGAGGAGTTTCGCCGTAACTAAATTTTGCACTGTACAGTTTCTCTCTACAAATGCTCTCTACAAATCTTACGCTGCCTTGATATCGATAAAAATGTTGTGGGTTGTAGATCTGATGTAGAGTGAATATTTGTTCGGTGGTGAAATATGTACTTTACTTTTTTAAAGATTAATTCGAATTTTAGTTCTAATATTTTAGGGCAATGCCCAGTTAACCATTTAATATAATAAATAAACCTTTGTGCAAAAGTACAATGAAAATGTCGAGTTATACAGATATTTCAAATTAATTATATTATTTGACTCATCTCATCTCTTTGTTATACTCATTTGCAGTTTCAGTTCAGTGTACAATTCGATTGTCATTTATCTATTGTGAATGCTGTCATTCCTTCAAGCGGCTGTCAAATCCACAAACATTGAAAACATTTTTGCTTTAAAGCGTGTTTTGTTGCGGTGGAGTTTGTTCCACTAATTTCACGTATTATATTGACGACAATTTAAAAACAAAGTAAGTACAATAAATTTAAAGTAAATTACAATCAATTTATACAAATATTCCATCTATATAGACACAGATAACTTGTAATCATGGCGGGTGTTCTTTTCGAGGATATATTCAACGTGAAAGACATGGATCCGGAAGGAAAAAAATTCGATCGTGTTAGCAGGCTACACTGTGAATCTGAGTCATTTAAAATGGACCTAATACTTGACATAAATTCCTGGTTATATCCTATGGAACTGGGCGATAAGTTTCGCCTGGTTTTGGCAACAACTCTGCGTGAAGATGGTTGTCCGGACAGCGGTGAATTCAATCCACTGGAGCAGGAAGGAACCCGCGCTGATAGTTTTGAATATGTGATGTTTGGTAAAATCTACCGAATAGAAGGTGATGAAGCCCACAATGAAGCCTCCAGTAGATTGTCTGCTTACGTTTCATTTGGTGGATTACTTATGAGACTCCAAGGTGATGCGAATAACTTGCACGGATTTGAAGTCGATCAGCACATGTATTTATTGATGAAGAAATTGGCGTTTTAAATCAAAGTGGTTGTATAGTTTTTTTTTATTAAATGGCTTTAAGTTCTTTAGTAGAATGGATGGTGACGGGTTTGGATCACATTGTAAAGAATGATCCTAAATCATGGAGATGAGATGAGTCTAATGGATATTTTCCAAGTTCTGGGTCTCAGTGGGGATGTGGCCCATAATAAAACTTTTAGAATTATACTTAGGTCCGCATACCAACCCAAAAGTAGTGCAGCTCCAGAGCAAATACGCGAGATATATTGTAGAGGAAAGGGAGTAGAAATAGCAACAATAAAAGCAACTGTGCTCTATCTTTTATTCAATGGAATCGAAAAGACTCCTTTCCATAAACCGGAAAAACTTAATCTCCGCTATAGAAGTCATCACAGGCCACTCTATGTTAATCAAACATGTCAAGCGTAGAAGCTGTGAGACCCCACCAACACTAGCAACATTTCCTACCGGCCTCTCGCGCTCTGCTTCCCTGGTCAATAGCACGAGGTTCACGTTCATCTCAACTTCCTGAAACACAAAAAGTCCTTAATCAAAGTCAACTAAAGCTACTCTGCATTCCTAGGGTTCGATTGCGTCAGTCACGCTTACTTATACTCTACGACCACTCAATTAGTGTGAAAGAATTGAATCAATTAAGTTTTCTGTCTACTGAAAAGGAGCCTGCGGATTCGTAATCCTGATAATACAAATTGCATTAGTTTATCATTTGGCAATTTAAGGAAAAGCATATTTTTGAACTTTACCATTCATCAGTCTTAATTTTTTTATATTCGGTTAATATACAATTTATCCCCTTGTGTTTCCTGCCTTAGGTTGAAATGTCAAAAATGTCCGAAGACAGAAAATGAACCATTCACAATTGCCTTCCAGACTGAAAGTTCTCTTCCTGCTTTGCAAAAGCGGCTCAATAAAATTAGCGACATCAATCAAAGGAGTAATTAATTATTATATTTAAATGTAATAAGAGTTTTTGTATGCAAGCTGTCGGATAAAGAGTAAGGTAACAAAGTATTATAATATGCAACATTGCATATGGACCATTTAATTATTCTAAGTAAATTTTTATTTTTACGGAGACCAATTGAAGTTACCATGGCCACTAATTGGCGAAAGGAAAAGAAGTAAGTTAACAAGATCTAATTTTAGATTGGAAAAAATACCCATCCACACAACACAAACTCCAATATAATTGATATCACAATTATATACATACATAAAAAACATACACATTTATTTCCAAAGACACCACCAACCAGATAAGATAGGACTCTAGTTTGCTTAATGATAAGCATTCTTACTCCACTTCGTTATCATACATATATTCCAAGTCCAATAGTTCAACAAAATCAAAGACAAACTCAACCTCAAACGAAAGGCTGGAACAACCAACCTTTTTTCTTATTTAAATTTTTTTCTAAATTGGAAACCAAATGCAAACCGCTGAGCGTTGCTGAAAAAAAAATCCAAATATAATGTAATCATCAGCAAAGTTCATTTACTGCTCGATGGTTGTGCTTCTGTTTTGCACCGAATTTACATTGTGTGGTCTGCCCCAAATGAAATCGACGTTGAGTTGGGAGTTTGTGTGTTTTTTTTTCGTTTCACGGTCGATTTCAGCAGAAAACCTATTCGTTTCGCCCAACTTGGGGACGAATTCATTCAAATTCAGCGTTTTGTGGTGACTTTGGGTGAGGACCCATCCGACCGTGATTTTCTATTATTATTTTATTATTAAGAATTGATTAGACGCCCGAGTGCAGTAAGGAACGAGTGTGTTCCTACCAAGTGGGGTAAGTCAAGTCATAAATAGTCAATTGTGTTTCGTCGATCTTTCACCCGAAATCGTTTACTGTGCTAGTGTTGCTTCCCTTGAATGTTCTTCTGTATACAATATGTTTTTTTTTTTTCTGTTCCCTGTTCCTGACTCTCCGGTCCCCGCCATGTGTGGGACAAATGTGTCTTTTATTTAAGTGGATGTATAGCATGTGTTAGGTATGTGCATGTTTTCTGTGTAAACAAATTGGGAAACAGTCATTTACGATTAAACAGTAAACGAGTATGGTAGTATATTTTTGGAACCTCAGCAGAACCAATCAATTTTGAAAATAGTTCATATAGATACCGGAGTGAACTAAAATAGTAAGTAGTCACCGTATACAAATATGTCCAGTGTGTGTTGATATTGTATTTTGCAAACTAACTAAACTAACCAATGTTTTAAAATTCTTTTGTATAAATCACTTCTTCCTTATTATATTTCGATGGTTTTGGGTCCTATTCATCATTGAACAAGCTTAAAGTTAAATTCAACACACGATCTATGGAGTGTCGTCTGTCTTAAGTGCTTCGAGGCCTGTTCTTGAATTCCACGAACAGCGATTCAGATTCAGAAGTTTGTTTAAATAGTGAATTGATCTGTTTTTAGTTTTATTATAACTGCGTACTCTGAATGAGTACCATTAACCTTAAGTACATATATTCAATGACTCAAATCTGGCAAAATGCTGATAATGATAAGCAACCGTATCTTGTTATTTTACTTGGTTTTTTATCATACGCCAAGTTTTTTGTAACTCGGATTGATCTATTGTTTTTTGGTGCTCTTCAATGAGAGCTGGAAACGAGTGCTTTACATACAGTAAATATTGGAAACGACGCCGAAATATTTTAAATTGTACAGAATTAGCCTAGTTCCGTTTTCTCACTTTTGCAATCAAAATAACTCGAGTCTTCGATTTTGTTTTGAATAAAAAAACATATCCATCGATTATTGTAGGGAAAACAGATCGAAAGAGTTCGAGGAAGAACTTTTTAGAATTCTAATCCGTTCGATTTTTGAATCGGTTTGCTATGGCGTGGTACGTCTTGTTTTAACAAATATTTTTTCCTTCACCTTTAATTATTGAGTTTGGCTCTGCATCTATTTCTAATAAAACGCATTTGGGCATTGGCATATTCCTGGTGTTACCTTTTTGAATTTTGAGAACGGATTTAAATGCTTTCAAGCAATAATGTGATACATCTCCACTTCAGTAATGAGATGCCCTCCTTGTAATTTTTTAAATCTCAATTGTGAGCATTTTGTACAACTCACTCTCGTTGTCCGTCTTCTGTTCACTGCTCTCCCCTCTTCAATTTTTTGCAGGATAACTTCCTGAAATGGGTAGCCTTACATTCGTGATTATATGCCCCAGGTATTCTTGTTTTCTAACTTTAATTGTGCTCAAGAGTTCTCGTTTTATTTGTAGTCTTGTCAGGCCCTCAGCGTTGGATTCTTTGTTTTTCCATGAAAATACAGAAGAACAGGTAATCGCTGTCGATGCTATGTAGTAGCACAGTACACATAATGAGTAACGTTGAGTAATGAGAAATCTTGTTTTAATTTATAAATATTACACATTAAACTTGAATTCGTATTGTATTTTATGTCATGAATTCGTCAAACAAAGTACATACTTTTACCATAGTTTATACGTACAAACAGCGAAAGGGTCACAACTGTCCGCCATTTTGAATTACAAATTTTTGACACATGCGCAATATATTACCTTTATTATGTGTACTGTGATGTAGTAGGGGTTCTTACTGCCCACAAAAGAAATGTAGATACAATATCACACAAATAAGTTTCGCCTGAATGGTGTGGTCCATGAGGACTCCGGTCATTTTCTCTGTAACAGCTCACCTCTGTCTAATAAAAAATAAAACACTGGGCAAAATCTTCTTCAATTACATACATATATCAACGAACTATCTGGTTGGTCGCCGTAACTCAGTGGTTAGTGCGTTAAACCGCTGACCAAGCGGCGTGGGTTCAAGCCCCAGCCATGAACATCGAACATTTTTCGCGGCACCACCTCTCGTCAGGAAATGACAAGCCCCCGGGAGTATAATCTGTCATGAAACAGCTTCTCAATTCGTCGTTCAGAGTCGGCAATAAATTGTAGGTCCCTACCATTCCTGCGAACAATACAAACACGCACAACATGAATGGTTGCGAGGAGCTAGGCCTTGGCTTATCTCGAGCTATCGCGCCAGCTATTTATTTATTTATTTATCCGGTTGGTTCACCATCAGAACTTCTGAAATTTGCAATGGCGACCGGATGGTTGGTACCAATCAATTAAAAAGCCCATTAAGGAAACATCATGCGTATCGCAATGCGCCTACATTGACCTGAGTCTAATATAACCTTGTTCATAAAACTCTCAATATCCTTATAACTTCAATCTTTTTAACGACGCTACACTCTTGTGGTAGGGATGATGGTGTTTATGGAGTTTCGGTAAAAAAATCGTACCCTCAAGTTTTTTTAGGACACAATTCTCACCTTTTAACCAAATCAACATTTTGAATTAGATTAGATTGTTGGTAGAGGTGGCAGGGTTTTTATCACTGCGCTCAGATCGAGAAATTTCCTATGTGTTTTATGTCCTTAGCGGAGCAATACTTGCAAACATCTGCAGCTGGAAGCCCTAAACTTTTAACTTGCTTCCTCAGAACACAGTGGCCGGACAAAATGCCATTGACTAGTTGTTCCTGTGCCCTGCTTAAATTCAGAATATCTCTAGTTCTTCTGTTGTCTGGCGCAGGCCATAGAGCTTTGGAAACTTTGTGTCCACTTGTATTGTTGCTGATTTGCCCGATACTATAAGTATTCTTAAGATTCTTGCTTAAGTGGGTAGACCCAGTTGGGACTCTTTTTTAAGATATTTTTGTGGCCACGCATTAAAATAATTAACAACAAATGTTTTTTCACATGAAAGATATGTATTTACAGAAACTATTATAATTTTTTTATGACAAAATATTAAAAAATAAATGAGATACAGCAAATTTGGTAGGGGTCAAAAAAAAAAGTGTTTTCGGGTGATCACTGCTGCTCGTCACTGGATCAAGCGAATTCAAAAAAGAAAAACAAATTGGATCATTAGTTAATGACATAATGCTCCGGTTGAACGAAGGATTTTAAAAAATTTCGAACTTTCACAAAATGGCGGATGTTGAAAGTCAAAATTCTTAATTTGACTACAATTTCACTCGCATTTTCGGCTATAAAAAAAAACTAAAGAAGGAGGCTTGTCATTCCCCGACGAGAGGTGGTGCCGCGAATAATGTTCGGTGTTTCCGGCAGGGGCTTGAACCTACGGCGCTCAGTCAGCAGTCCAACGCAATAAACACTGAGCCACGGCCACAAAAAAAAATTATCGTCCAAAAAAAAAATCCTTTGTTCAACCGGAGGACAATTACATATGTATAGAATAAGTGAGAAAAATTTCCAACCGATCGGCAAAGCCGTTCTTAAGTTACAGTGATCAACTTCGAAGAAACGGTTTCGAGAAAAACGCGTTTAAAGTTTTGAGTATGAGTAGTTATGCACTAGAGACGGATCCGTTCAAAATAATTTATCTCCATAAATAACGGTCCAATTTGTCTAAAATTTTCAGAGAGAATGCAAAAACAAAATTGATTTTTTCAAAATTCTAACTGGGTCTACCTCCTTAAGGCAGGTCGATTGTTGAATACCTGTCTTCAGTTTTACACACCAAGTTAGTTGGTTAGTCTACACCTGTGCGTATTCTTGAGTTACGATCTTCGACTACTACGCCGTCGCTGCTGAAGAAAATTCACGTTCACTCTATGTACATATGTATGTGGGTACATGTTCCAAAATCTTCATTTAATCCAGATGATCATCCTCAAAAGACACTCACAATAAAGAATGATGAAAATGGTAAATCTGTCATACGTTTCTAGTAAAAAGGAGCTCAAGGAAATGCTACCTGCTTATAGTCCTTATTATATTTTTGTACTCGTTGAAATATATTCTAATATTTAATTATGTAATGCATACACCCTACATTAATCCGCATGTTGCAGTTTTTTTTTTATTTAAACTAATTTTGGTTTCAAGGGCATGTAATTGTTTATTCACACATTTGTATTTTAGAAAAAAAGTTATGTTTAAACAGTCGGTTATTTTGGAGACTAGGCTAAATATCACCTTTTCTTGTCTTTTTCCAGCTTCTTCACCTTTCTCTTCCCATAATTAAACACAATGCAAAGCAAATTCCCATTTTCAGTTTAACAACGCAAAGTGAAAATGCGTTAAACAAACATTGGTGCGGGTGGTCGAAATAGTTCATTTGTATTATTAACCCAAACACTTGAAAAAGCAAAAAAAATCAAATAATATAAACAAACTTATTTAACTTAAGCTTACATAGTTAGTGTATTTGTGGTGACGGTGGCAATTAAAACTGAAGCAGTGCTTCAGACTTTCTTAGTTTTAATTAAGTAGTATCTCTTTGGTTCACAATCTCCATATAAAATGAGTGCAAGGACTTCGAGACGATCCTCCTCTCATTCTCTGCGGGACAGTGGCATATCTATATCCGAAAAAAAATCTAAAAAAAACTCGGACAGCAGCAGCGAGGAGGATGTCGAATCGGAGAGGAGCATCTCCAAAGTTGATACCGATTCAGATAGCAGCCTGTTGTGCATCGACAATGCCACTGAGGATCGTAAGAAAAAAAAATGTCTTGTTTGTGGCAAACGATTTGTGGGTATGACTGATTTGCGACGCCACCATCTCATTCATACCAATGAAAAACCTTTCGAATGTAAAATTTGTTCAAAGGCTTATCGACAAAAAGTTAATTTGAATAAACATATGCAAACATCGCATGGCAATTGCGAGTTTACATGCATGTTTTGCAGAAGAACATTTAAACTAAAACAACGATTGTTGCTTCATTTGCCGGTGCATACGGGCGACAAGCCGTATTCTTGCCCAAGGTGTCCAGAGACTTTTGCCACAGGCCAACAAGTACGTTCTAGAAAAATGTATAAACTATGAAAAATAAAACTAACCCGATGACACTTATTTTACAGCTTCAAGACCATCTAGATGTCCATGATGCCGAGAAAAATAAACGTTGCTTGATATGTTCTACAAAATTTTCTACTGCAAAAAATCTTCGAATGCATATGAAACGTCATGAGCAAGGAAAAAGTCATGCTTGTAAATTTTGCAAGAAAATATTCCCGACTGATAGGCTTATGCGCGTACATCTAAATACAGCACATACTCATAAAATGGAGTTCGATTGCCAATTGTGTGAGAAAACAATTAAAGAGGACGTTAGTACTCACATGCAAATGCATGCTAAGACTAAGCCCTATAAGTGTGACGAATGTGACTCTGAGTTTACTCACAAATCCCAGTATTCTATTCATAAAAGGACGCACACTGGAGAACGCCCATATCAGTGCAGGGTAAGTGAAAAGTTTTACACCCAGATGGTTGCATTTTTAGAAAACACGATTAGTTTCGACGTGAAATCTCGTACTCAATATTTTTTCCATAAATAAATTATTGAATTCTTACCAATTTTTAAATCGAAGCCAACGACATCGCTCACATGAGTTTAGTTTTTTAAAGAACGAAGTTGCTTTACTTACTAACTTAGGTGGCGCTACAGTTCGGGATGAACCTGGGCCTCAGCCAACAAGCCTCTCCAGTTAGCCCGGTCCTTAGCTAACTGCCTCCAGTTGCGCACGGCAAGTTTGTTGAGGTCCCCTTCTATTTGTGCGCGCCACCAGGCGAGGTCTTCCTTTACTGCCTTGTCCATTCGAGTTAGATTCGAAGACTCTGCATGCCGGAGCGTTAGTGTCCATTCGCTCTACATGCCCCCGCCATCTTAGCCGATGGATGCGTATCTTCTTGACGAGGGCGATGTCGCTGTACAGCTCGTATAGTTCGTGGTTAAATCTTCTCCTCCAAAGCCCATCAACACATATGGGACCGAATATCTTCCGAAGAATTTTTCGCTCGAAGCAACAGTGTCGACAGTGTCCATGCTTAAGTGCCATAAAGCAGGACTGGGATGATTAAGGTTTTATACAGAATCTCCTTAGTTCTTTGGGATAGGGCCTTACTACTCAATTGCCTTCTTAGCCCGAAGAAACAGCGATTGGAAAGAGTTATTCTTCGTTTGATTTCCGACGTGGTGTCATTATCGGAGGTAATAGCATAGCCAAGGTAGACAAAGTCCCTAACTACCTCGAAGTTATAGCTATCAACTGTGACGTTCTGTCCAATTCGTCGGTGTTGGGTGTCCCTTCTTGTTGACAGCAAATACTTAGTTTTGCCCTCGTTTACGGCTAAACCCATTTTGGCCGCTTCTGTCTCTATACTCGCGAAAGCACCGGTGACAGCTCGCTGCGTTCTGCCTATAATGTCAATATCGTCAGCGTACGGAAGCAGTTGGACAGATTTATGAAAGATTGTGCCTCCGGTGTTGGCTTTAGTCTATCTAAATTGAAGTTCAACAAATTATGAATTTCTTTGCTTGCGTTACAAACTCAGAGTGCTTGTAGGACATCGATGATGCTTGCTATTGCTATCAATTCACGGTGTTTTCTAGTTCAACCCCATGAAATTTAATCAGCTCTTTGAGCTGTATGATATTCTTGTATGAAAGAGGTTGGAACAGTGACAAAGAAAATGGGTTGTGTTCATAAATTTTGTCGTCATCGCACTCTCTGCAGAGGTAACCATCGTTTAGACTTTAGATGCAATTGTTGTGTGATATCTCTACATATTATAGCCGGTAATTATGCATTTCAACAGGGAGGGAGCTGCCTTTTTGCAAAATGCTGTTGGTTTTTGCGCTTTCGTACTCTGGCCAGCGCCTTCTGAATGCTTCTCCGGCGGCTAGAGATTTTCATCTAGTATTTGCTCTCACTGGATCAGCGCACACTGAATCAATTTTCCCCCGAGGTAGGTTAGGTTAGGTATCTGGGTTGATGAGGGAGTAAGCACTCGACCTCACGACACTTAGGTCCTTGTGGACCCATTGTGATGCCCATGGGGGTGGGTTTCGGCTTTACCGGGCTTCTACTTTACCGCTCGTTGTTGATCTAAGTCTCCAGCCATCATGATGTCTTCAGGAACCTGGAAAGATCGTTTATTGGAATATCAGATAGTTCTTATATGTCCTGGTAATAATGTCTTCCTAATGTTCTGTTTCTCACGTGACATAGGCTTGGGCAGTGGCAATGAAAATGAGGAGTATCCTCTTGAACCTCTTCGTCACCACAGCCCCTACATATATTGTCATCATTGAGTTTAAATTTCATTGTGTGGTTTCTTAGAAGGTTGTGGCCGGTGAATGCACCTGCCAACATTGACAGCGATTTTCTGTCATGCTTCAAAAGCTTGTTGGTTCTGGCTTTGTCGTATTTTGGCCAAAGTTTCCTTGATATATCACAGATGGTGAGCGACTCCCACCTTCTGTTGGCTATCGTCAGAGTCCTGCGTTCCACTCGCTCCCTGACATTGCAGAGCAGAGGCTTAATCCATTGCAGTGCTCAATTTTGATCCATTGTAGATCCTATTCTTGCAAGCTCGTCGGCCATCTCATTTCCGGTTATGTTCCTGTGACCAGGAACCCAGCAGAGCGTAACACTGTACTGCGAGCCAAGAACCTTAAGCTCTTCGCGACAACGTTGGACTAGCTTGGATTTTATTTCAATAGCAGAAATTGCTTTAATAGCCGCCTGGCTGTTAATACAAATGGTGATATCATCTCGTGGTATTGCCATCATTGATACCATATTGGGTGCCTCTGTCACTGCCAGGACCTCCACTTGAAAGACACTGCTGTGATCAGGGTGTCTCATTGAGCTGTGTATGTTCAGTTGTTCGGAGACTGCCGGCACCTGTTCCTATATCCATCTTTAACCCATCTGTGTAGATACATAGACCTGTTTCTCGTTGGTTCATTGGTATCCCATTCTTCTCTGCTTGAGAAAGGGCAGGCGAATGCTTTTTCGAAGTCGAGATATGGTGATAGGTAATCGCTGCTTACGTCTCCACCTCTCCCGGAGTTAAATTGGAAGATGGGCACAATGGACCCTTTGTTGGTCTAAGTGAGCAGTGACATTGTCACAAAGCACCCATTAACCTAACCTAACCTACGTCTCCACCTACAAGCTTTCTCAGAATTTGTGCATGCCCCTCTGGATTTGACTTCCAGCCATGCGTTTGGCTTATTCTCAAGGCACTCTTAGCGGCAGACTCTTGCATGTATAAGTCTAGCGGTAGCACGTTGAGAATTGTCTCGAGCCCCGCCGTCGGCGTTGTTCTTATCGCACTGGTTGTACCTATGCATGCCAGTCTTTGTACTTTTGTCATTGCCTTTAGATTGGTGGCTTTGTCCGCAGCCCTCCACCACACTATGCTGCCATACGTGAGTATTGGTCTCAGGATTATCGTGTACATCCACAGAATTAGGGTTGGGTCCCCATTTCCTGCCATGCATGCGTAGAATGCGGTAGTTGCTTTTTTAACTCTTTCATTTACGTTGAGCTTCCAGTTAAGTTTCCTATCAAGTATGATTCCTAGGTATTTCGCACTATCAGATATCCTTAGGGAAATTACTTCAATAGCTGGTAGTTTGAATTTCGGTACGGTTCTTTTATTAGTGAACAGCACAAGTTCGGTCTTCAGGGGATTGACCCCAAGTCCACAGCGTTTTGTCCACGTATTAAGTATCTTTAATGAGTTTTCTAATAGTTCGCTAGTGGTGGGTAAAAATTTGCCTCTTGCCAGCAGTACCAAGTCGTCTGCATAGGCGACTACCTTAACCCCTCTATCTTTCAGTTTCAGAAGTACCTCATTAACAACTAGAACCCACAACAGAGGAGAAATGACTCCTCCCCGAGGTAACTTTTACTTCAATCGCATACTGGACGAATAACCGATTTTTATTGCAGTAGTATTTCTGTGGTATTTTTTGCATCTCGAAATTGACAAGTTGTGTGTGTATTGGATTTCACCCGATGCTTAACCTCTTCAACGCTGGATGAACATTTTACCCCGTTCTCTTTGTACACTTCATCTCCCTCTTCTATAAAGTCAGTCGCCGACGGAAATGATCCAGTGTGCGCAGGCCCATTTAAAATATATTTTACCATTTTCCAATTGAATATATTTTTGGCTTGTTCTCAGTCAAGGGCAGATTCCTTCCTTGCCGCTTTGTCAGCTTTCTCATAGCGTGATATTCAACTGTGACCATAGACCCAGGATAGTTTTTCGACAGTCTTCCAATATTTATCGTAATATCTCCCCTGATATGGGGGCCTTTTAATTTCATTTGGCTGTATCTCCGAAAAGAGCCCTTTTTATTCCATTAATGGTCAATAGCGTGAATGATAGTATGTATTGTTTTCTCGATAACATCCAACTTACTCTGTGCCGTATTTTTTGCACCCATCATGACTTATTTAATCCTCCTTCATTTCTATAGCAATACGTAAACTATTTATTCTCTCATTATATTTTAGGTTTGCTGGCGAAACTTCGGCCACGCTAACGTTCTCTTTTTGCACACACGCAAACACACCGGTGAGAAACCATTTAAATGCGTCTTATGCAACCTCCCCCACGTAGCTTTCTCACAACTGTCTCATTTGAAGACCCATATGAAATCAATTCATAAAAAGACTAATGCGTACGCATGCGAAGGCTGTACAGAGTGCTTCAAAAGTAAGATGCACCTAGAGAGTCATATGGTAACATGCGAGAAATTATTATTAGACAAATTCAAACCAGTGAAAGTTGAAACAATTGAAAAAGATGCTAGACTCCTTTCGCGTTTAAGATATCTCATTGCAGTGTTAATAAATAAAATATCAACACCGGCAAAGCTTAAGACTCTGGGCTTCGAGAAACGACTCATAGACAATGTACTGGTTGCATCGCTCAAAGTAGCAAATCGCAAGTGTTTTGAAAATGAGAAAATGAATGAGCTCGATCGAATGAAATTAAATATACAGGAATTTTTGAAATGGATTGTTCCTGCAGAAATAATGAATGGATTTAAAATGGAATGTCCATCCATTGAGAGTATCTTAGATAAGATAGTAACGATGTATTTGAAAAAGGTAACTTAAACAAAGAGCGTAGCTGCTAAAGTTCTACCAAAAAATGTTGCCATAAAGAAACTGATAATTTTAGTTTACTAACTGTAAAATGTTTACGTATATAACCAATGGTGGTGGTACAACTTGCCATAGTAGTTTTAAGTCAAAAATTCTATTAGATGCCGTGTGCTGGAAAGAATACAACATGAATTACTAAGAATTTCCAGTGTCTAGTCAGTAAAATATACCAAAAATATTATACGTATTTAGAAATATTCGGTGTCTTACGCTTTGATACATAAAAATATCGCACTACTCGAAATGAAATAAATTGAATTCAGAGGAATAAGAATATTGTTTTTTTTTTCAATTACTCTTCAAAATTCATCAAGAATGTTTATGAACTCTGTAGTTTAAGCTTACAAATAATAAGGACGCATGATTAAAGACATAAAAACAGTAGTGTAAGAGAAAGTCAGAAGATGGGAAAAAAGATTCAGAATAAAACGGAAAGACAGGTGTTAGAAGTTAATGAAATCAAAATTCCCTTATAGTCTGAAAACATAAGTATACAAACATATATTGAAAGATATGCATTTGGCCTATAAGTTCCCTCTGTTTTTATCAGAACTCAACAATGTCATTTTTAGTTTATCACGCAGTGAAAATTTATATATATTCATGCATATAATACGATATACATATGTATACATATAACATACACGTATGCATAAAAATATACAATATAACCATTATTGATACTTTTTTGTTGATTAAAATAAAAATTTTCATAAAACGAAAAATAAAAATCGATCTCTGCAAAGGATTTCCTTAGTTCTTCGAAGTGCTTAAGGGGACCCGGTGGTCCAGCGCTCGAGAATTTGAGGTATTTTTAGGATTTTTTTTTAAGGTGAAAATAATGAACAACGATATTTAAACTTTGTAGGCATATTATAACAGTTAAGAAGCAACCAACAATTTTTTTATAATAATTAAAAAAAAAAAATCAAGTATTAAAAAAAAGGCGCTGAAGATGGCACTCTTAAAAAAAAGTACCTGGTTGGCGGGTAAAATTCTGGCTCTATCACTCATCGGAAAAATAAAAATGGAATAGATTATTAATCTATTAATAGATTATTAATCTAAAAGGAAAAAAAAAAATTTTTTTTGACAAAATGGGGCACTCTTAAAGATTTTAATATCAAAAAAAGGCTTTTTTCACTAGTTTTTTTACGTAAAAAATAAAAAGTTATTAAGATAAATCTTTTTTGGAGGTTCCGGCCATAGCTACTGGTTTTCTGAATAACATATTCATATTTGAGATCATTCGGATGGATAGTTTTCTTTTTCTACATCCCGCCGTGAAGAAAAAAGTGGTTTCGAGATAAATTAATTTAAAGTTTCAAGTATGCGTCCATTCATGAGGCGGGCCACTCGTTCGCTAGGCTGTAGTACCTAAACTATTGTCAATATCATTACAGAAATTTAACAGTATATTCTCGAAAGACTATCGAAATATTAAAAAAAAAATTGATTTTTTGAAAATTCTAGACCACCGGGTCCCCTTAACTGGAAGGCAGACCATGGTACCTACGGTGAATGTGGAATGTTGTGTGACAAGCTTTCTGCACAAATCTCTACCTTATTTCTTTAAATTGCATTATAAAACTTACTTTCAGTTCTTTCGGTTTCCTTTTGTAAATTGTTTCATTACAACTGTTTGTCTGTGAAACTCAAATAAGTGATAATTAAAAGGTGCGATTACTGCCAAACTGCACCAAGTTCAAGCAATACGTATTTATACAAGTCAACCGTTTATTTGAACAGAAGGAGTTCGTGGTACACGCTACACATCCAATTCTACCAAATACAAAGCAAACTCTTCTTTTGATGTGATTTTATTCGGTGGCTATCAACCACAACCAGCCGTCCAGAGCTTGATAAATCATAATACTTAAAATCACCAGTCCAAAAACAACTCATTATCGAATATAGAATAAAACAGATGCATAGCTTGGTGCAAGGTTTTTTTACTTTACGGAAATATTCGTATAAATATATGATCTCTATTATTGGATCCAAACTAAACAAAATGAAATTAAATAAATTGCAATTGTGCAGTTGTATTGCACCTTTTACGCGCACAAACAGAGGATATTCGAATATATTCGCCAACCCAATACTTTTTCATAGTTCGTTGGGAACGAAATGTTGCTTCGTCAACTAGAGAGCATTTGCTAAGATAAGTGAGACGAGGAATAATTATATATTGCAAGTTAAAGTTAAAATTTGACATGTTTGACATATTTATTAGTCGGAAAACTCAGCCGACAAGACAACATATACGAACTGAAAAGAAACTCAGGCTATTTGAAGCTGCGACAGGATGATACGTAATGGTCAGCACTGTCAATTAATGTATTCTATGGAAACTATATTAAAAAGGGCGGTTATAATTAATATATGTATGTATTTAAGGCAGATAGATTAACCAAATAGGTGCATGGCATATAACAAGCATTTGTAATTGCTATTGTACCATAAGAGCAGTAATAACTTTAGTTTTCTAACTTTTGATAAAACATTTATAGATTCTATAACCCGTGGTGGTAGTTTTACTTGCCATATAAGTTTAAAATCAAATATTCTAGATGTTAGTTTTGATGTTATACATACTACATACAAATGATAAAATAGTATAATACATACAATATATTTTGTGTAATTTTGAGTATCTAATCAGTAAAAAATATTGCTTAAATATTTGATGTCTGATATAATAATGTTTAACCATAATGAGTAAAATAAAATACATTTGATGGAGTAATAAAAAAAAAATCTCGTTTTCTTTGTAACCAAGTGTTGCAAATTGTATGCTTAAACACAAATATTTGGGATAATTTTCGAGCTTTGGCATGACATACGCTGCATTGTAAACGAAATTATGGTACGAAATAACTGGAATCATCATCATCATCATCATTTTCCAATGGCCCGCTTATCCACTATGATGGCCGCTGGTTTCGGGTGCTTAAGTGAGCCCTCCACATCTCCTGATCTTCCGCCATCGACTCCTAATCATTAGGGGCTATTCCCTTACGGGTAGAGGTGAGATTTCGGATTTGGTCCAATCATCTTATCCTGGGCCTACAGAGGGGACGCCTACCTGATTGGCACGGAATCCATTGAACGTCTTGGAAGCCGAGTTGGCGGCACGCGTTTAATGTGCCCAAACCATCGAAGTAAGGACCTCTCCGTTCGAAGAAGTAGCTGTTCGCCATTGTGTACCTCACCTAATCCTATCTCGGTGAGTCACGCCAGTAATACAACGAAGAAATCTCATTTCGGCAGTTTTGTATCCGCGATCTTATTTTCTCGGTCATAACGCAGACCTCGTGACCATAGGTGAGGGTATGAACAAACACTGAATTGAATACCGATATCTAAGCTCCGATGCCAAGTTTGGCCTTTCTGATAACAGATTGACCAAGCTGTCTCAAAATGGTTCCAACCTGAGGATAACTCAGTATTCCTCCTTCCATCAGTCGCGAATAGGACCCCGAGATACTTAAACTTCAGCACCTGTTTCCACTAACATGCAGAGTGCATTGAACAGGCGTTCGGGAAATTACCATTACCTTTGATTTGTTCACGTTTACCCTCATCCCAGCTTCCACACAGACAGCTACAAACCTGTCAAGTGCGCGCTAAAGTTCGGTCTGGGTGGACCTCAGGATGACTAAGTCATCAGCGAAAAACAGATGACTTATTCTTAAGTCGCCCAAATCGAACCGTTCCTCGCCACGGCTGCGCTGTAACATCCACTATGACATACACTATGAAAAAGAGAGGTGACAGAACGCACCCTTGGCGAAGTCCAACGTCCACGGTGAAAGGTGTCGAGTTAACTCCGTTCACCCGAACACCGCACTTACAGTTAGTGTATAGAGATTGAATGGCCCTCAGAAGAGAACAGTCAATCCCATACTCCTGCAGTACACCCCAGAGTTTACTTCTAGGGACCCGATCATATGCTATCTCCAAATTTAAACAAAACACCTGTAGACAGGTTTGGCATACTCCTAGGCCTTGTCAAGTACCATTCTAGGAGTGAATAGCTGACCGGATATGCTTCTACCTGGAAGAACGCCGCACTGCTCATCGCCCAACAGCTCTGGAATTATTTATTTAATTAAAAAGCTTTCAAAATCAAGTTTGGAAGTAAGGATCTATTTAATACCGTCTATTTAATTTACCATGATTGTCCATAGAAATATGCAACGAAACGCGTTGAAAATAATACACGCACTCTCATAGCTAGCTTAGGCCAAAATGCGGACATCCTTAAGACCAAGTAGTTCGCTACTTCTAAATGAGAAGACTAGGTTCTACGCGATAATGGAGGAAAATTTATCACCGACACACGGGGGAGGGGATAAAGACAATAGGTCTATTCGCGTACTCCCTAAAACAGCGAATTTTTACGAAAAGTTATGAATTTTTACCCAAATCCTGTTCGCGTACGCAAAAATTTCGTAGTTTTTCGTAAAAGAGAGCGCTCTCGAGAGAGTAAGAAATTTTCCCGTGCTACGAATTTTAGTGAAAGAAATTTCTTTGGGCTGATTTATGAAAACTGTCAAATCTGCCAAATATACCAAACAGCTGTTCGTTATTTTTTTGTGGTTTTCAAATTGTCAGATATTGAAGAATTCTGGAACATCTAGCAATCATGCGAAGATCCAGGGAATCTAAAAAATGTGTTGGAACAATGAACAAATGTTTTCCACACTTTTTTAAACTCTCCAAATGTGAATTAGAAAATTCTTTCCTGTAAACTTTTCTTAAATTTGACACTTGGAGTTTGACGTTTATAATTGTGCAACTTTTCTTGTTTAACGCGTTCGTTTACTTTTTCGTAATTTTACCTCTCTCTGAGAGAATTTTACCCCCACTATTCAAAATTTGACAATCTACGAATTTTGGTGCAGAAAGTACCCGAACAGACCTAATATTCAATTAGGACTTCAATGGCGAACAATATGTGGAGTCATCAAGAGAGCAGAGGCATATTACCAGAAACGGCACCCGATGGCGCGTAGACGGAGTAGAGGCCGTAGGACCCACAAGGGAAAACTGGACATACGTAAGTAAGTAATCGCTTTATTATTGTTACCAGGTTAGAGCACAAGACCTGCCACAAAGTCATCTGTGTAAAGAACCTCCAATCAAGGCGTCCAGTTTATCATCACTAGCTTACCAGAGCTTCCGTGAAAATTCGTACGATGCGACGATGATCCCACGCCAACATGCAAAGGCGTCGTTAGACTGTAAAAAACCCTCCAACAGCGGGACCCCTTCCGCAACGGAAACAACCAGCAGCCCAATGCCCGTCTCTATTTAAAACTACTGGGTGTTGTGAAAAAAAAATGTTTTCATATCTGCCGCTAAAAGGGAACCTACGAATTCCAAGTTGAAGCACGACACATATTTTTATCAGCTCCCTGTTCTGGAACGTTCCTCCCAGCTTTGCTATTTTTCTACCTCTTCAGCTTTCCTCTCGAAGATGTATTTTTTCTTTCCTGCTAGTAGATAGGGGCACTATCGCCACTAAGAGAGCGAAACCTTCCGCTATAGTTCGATAGGCACTTACAACCTAAACTACTTTTTCTCTATACACCAACGTGATTCGTTCCCTGTACCTTTTCTGCCTTTCAGAATCAGCTCATATCTCAGGCGTATACAGAAGAATGGAGTTTATGATTGAAATCAGAAGTCTTCGCTTGCTAACAGCAGGGCTTCCTATGATCGCCGTTGGTAAACGCTGCGCTTGCGCTAATCCTGGAGGCTCTGTCGGATGTTGTTTTTGTGTGCTGCCACAACGTAAGCTCAGTTATATAATCTCAAATTTGATTACAAATTTCACCATCACATTCGTAGGGATTCATTTTTGCCACTTTAGCTTACAGAAGCCAATTGAGAAGGTACATATCCCCTAGACCAGTAGGCACACCAGTAACAGGTGATTGACGATCGATTTAAATTAGTCAAGACTTGTTTTTTCGGCAGATTTGGCACATCATACCGTTGTTCATTTACGGGCGATTTTCCTGATTGCGTTTAGGATATGTTTAGGTTAGGTTAGGTTGAAGTGGCTGCCAGCCAAAGCCAACACACTTAGACCCATGAGGGGTCCGGATCTCGAAAAGATCTCCTGCCTACTCATTGAAACCAATTGGAGCTTCTTATGAAGTGTAGAAGGCTACTGACTTCAATGTTAATTAGGTCGCCTAAGTTTGTAAAGAAGAAAGCTCCCAAGTGGAGTTTCATTTTGCGGGAAAGAGCTGGACAGGTGCAAAGAAGATGGAGACTCGTCTCCTCCTCCTCTTCGTCCATACAGCTTGTACAGAAGTCATTTGCGTAAAGGCCAAGCCTAGTAGCATGCTTGCCTATTAGACAGTGTCCAGTAATGACACCTATTATAGTGCTGATGCAGCTCAGATCCAGCTTGGGCTGAATCTGCTTTGTCGCTAGACATGTTATACCACTTGTCCACCAAAGATTTGTTCTTTCGATAGCATCTAGCTTTAATTTGATTTTGCACGTAGCGAACGGTATACCTACAAAAGCTGCCCTTATCAGGCCCAATAGGTAATGTTGTTTCATATCTGGCGAGTTCATCAGCCGTGCAGTTCCCTGGAATGTCACTGTGCACTGGTACCCAACAAAGATGAATATTTAACTGCTCCGCCATCTCTATATCTCTCTAAAATCGGCACTCTAGGGCTATTATTGAAATGACTGATTCCAAGGGCTTTAGTGCCGCTTGGCTGTCCGAAAAGATGCGGATATCCGTGGCTGATATCACGTTTTTCTTCGTGCAGAGGAAATCGTGCGAAGAGCTCCACTGATACACAAGCAAGCTGCTCGTTGGACTTTGCTAGGATATGTTTACAAGTAGTGAAAAATATATTCAGCTTCCGTCGCTAGGGCAGATAATATCGTTTCTGGTAAGCTCATCTGTGGTTAATGTTCTACCATCTTCTTGTAACCGTGAAATCTATGAAATGAAAAAAACACTTCGTGCCAACGGAAGACTTTTCAGTTAAGAGGGTCTTTGGTAGCTAGTCAGGGACTTGATGTTTAGACATACATTCGTTATAAGATCAGATGTACATAGGTAGGAAACCATATTGTCGGTCGGTAATTATCCCGTGACTTTTTAAGTACATTTGCACGCATTACGTACATGTTCGGTTGCTTGTGTTACAATCCGCCAAATCATCCAGGTAGAAATATAACAAAATTGATAAAAAAAGTTCTTAGACGGTGATTCAACATGAAACAAAAAGAAGCAGGAAAGCTGGTTCCAGTAAAGCTGAGTATAAGCTAAGTGGTTTGAGTTTTCCACCTTTCGACGGAAAAATAATCCTTAATTGTTCGTGTTCATTGGTAATATCCAATTCCGTCCTAACTTTTACTGATTGCCTTACAGGCAAATATAAAATTCACTTTTTCCTTCTTGCGCACACTCTGCACGAACATTGCTCCCCAATAAATATTAAATTTGCTAACTCGAACTTACTCATCAATGCATGCGGGTTATTAAGAGAAACCAAGAGTAAAATTATAAATACGTATCAACTCAACACTCACTTTGAGATAAACTGCCGGAATGCATGTGTATCTGTCTATCTACTCATAATCTCAGTTTTCAATCGCAATCTACTTTGAGTGCACGTTGAGAAGAAACCGAAGGAGCCCCGCACCCCAAATGCAAGCTCGCATGCGCTCTGTTCTTATTGGATTCCGCCAATAAAACGGCCATTTTATAGTTGCCGACTGAAGTCGCTCGTAAACTTTCCATTAATAATAGATAAATGTTGGAAACCCGACTAAGAGCAAAGTTCTTCAGATCTAAGGCTCTTCCTAGGCGTACGGGTGTAGTGAGGTATAGACCCTTGCACCGACGAATATTTACAACACAATAAAACTTCCTCTTACCACTTGACATTTATAGCCGGTAATTCTGTATTTAATTCGCAATTCTATACGAGGATAAGTTGTTCTCGTATTCGCTGGCCGCTCCTGCCACGCTTGCCATGTCCCGTAGAACTTGCTTCAACTGACTGACATTGCCAAGCCGCAGTGCGTCGTTGTTGTCGCTCTGTGTTTCTCATCGTTCTACCACCTCCTTATAAAGAGGACGAAGATCGTGAGCGTTTAAACGTAAAATTACGAATCTCTAATATTGACATTGTATACTGTGGATTGTGGACGATGGACTGTTCAAAGCCAACCACGCTTCAGATGCGTTTGCTGTTTGTTGGGTCTGTCTGCCTTCGGGTTGCTCAAAAGTCGGCAGAGTTTTGGCGTAAATCATACTTGGATTAAGTTATTACCGTGTGTAATAAATTTCCGGTACAGCTTGTACTTTTCTTGTTTACATGCATGTAGGTATCATAGATAGTTTAAAGCTAACGACCGCATTTCTTATCCCTCCCTTATTTTATGGATTTCATTACGTCTAGCAGTTGACAGCTGTAATCGGAATTTGGTTATTGAATGCATATCAAGGAAGGCTCTGTGATGGGACGAATAAATTTTCTTGTTCTGACTGTAATTACTTTTGATAAATCATTTGCTTTGAAGATATCGTTTATATTGAACCTTGTGTCCTTTGAAATTGGCATTTGAGAAACTTGTTCGTGAAACAAAACCTTCATACTTTATGATTTCTTCAGTTAAGGACGTCATGTGTTCTGCGATCTGAGGATACTAAATACGTTATAATCCTCTTAACGCGGTCAACGGCAAAACATCTTTGTAAGTAAATAATTCAAACGAACCTGGACAGCCATCACAGAGTTTAAGAATGCTTTCCTTAAATTAGACTCCAGAGCTTGGGCTCAGTCTGCTACAACCTTTACTTACTTGAGGTGGCGGTACAGTCCGGGGTAGGCCTGGGCCTTAACAAACAAGCGTCTCCAGCTAGCTCGATCTTCAGCCAGCTGCCTTCAATTTACCACGCCAAGTTGGTGATGGTCCCCTTCCACTTCCGTGCGCCACCTGAGTCGCGGTCTTCCTCTACTGCGCCATCCCTCGGGTGCGGACTCAAAGATTTTCCCGGCAGGAGCATTGGTGTGCATCCGCTCTACAGCCACCTCAGTCGTTGGAGGTTTCACTCTTCAGACTAAGCCTATGTCGAGACGAGACCAAAAATCCCCGAAGAATTTTCTCTCCAAACAGCCAAGAGCAACCTCATCCATCCATGCCTTTGCGCCGTAGAGCAAAAGTGGGACGATTAAAGTCTTAACTTCACTTTAGTCGTTCGAAAGAGGGCTTTGCTACTCCATTGCCTTCTTAACTCAAAGAAGCAGCGATTTGCAAGAGTTATTCTTCGTCTGATCTCAGCGCTGGTGTCGTTGTCTGAATTGAAAGCGATTGTGACCTTTCCTGGCCACTGATATGGACCGATCAAGTTGTTGACGAACGGCTTCAAACGCTCACAAAACATGGAAGAAAATATCTTGTAAGCGATGTTAAGAAGACTGATGCCTCTGTGGTTGCCTCAGTTCAGAGGGTCTCCTTTCTTAAGGATCAATGCTAAAGTTCCATTCATCGGGTATACTTTCTTCCGACCATATTTTACAGATGAGTTGGTGTATGCGCCTTACCAAATCATCGCCTTCCGCTTTGAACAGCTAGGCAGCTAGGCCGTCAGCACCAGCAGTTTTGTTGGACTTAACCTTAGATATGGCTATCTTCAGTTCGTCCCTATCGAGTGGACGAAATTGTTGTTCTTCATAGTCCAGGTTGAATGGTCCATTCTCCCTGACAGCAGGATTTGATATATCGTCGCCGTTTGCAGAAACTACCTTCGGATATCCCAAACTTCTTGTGAGAAAATCACACTTTGTTAACGGCTGAAGATAGAAAAGAACGTTGATTTTGTATCACCAAAGCAAAGTAGAAAATTCTCAGTTACTCTACCCAGGGAGGACTGGGAGAAACCCAAGCTCCGACTCACTAGATTTCAGCTCGCAGTGGATTTACTGGAAAAGATTTCATAGAATTCTAACTGGGATCCCATCCTGGTAAAATACCTACGTCAAATGAAATGTTCATTAGAACCGTGTATCGAGAGTGAAGAAACCTTGCCCGCTTAGCAGCGATTTATCCAGACTTACTGACAGTCTATGATGTACAGAATCTACTCTGGACCCTTTAAGGTATGGCGCAGTCGAAATTAAAAAAATCGCAATCTCTCTCCTCAACACCTTCTACAGAAATGGTTAGGGTACGTCTCTAAAACATTTTACCTCTTCACGTCAAAGACAGACCAAATGAGTCGAGTTAAGATGCTCAAATGTGAATTTTTGTTGAGGTCACTTGAGAAGACGTGGACATAAACCTCGCTTGGCTGTTACTATTCATCGGTAAAGATCAAGATGAATTCATTGTTAAAAACTTTACGTGCCCTTTAAAGGCTTCTTTCTGACATAGTGTAGTTAAAGCCTAGGTTACACCTGGTGTTAGAGGGAATGAGAGGTTAATGAACCTATGTAGAATGCGATGCCGCTCTGATACTTTTTTTTCTTGCTGCTAGTAGGAGTCACTTTCGCCAAACTTATTTTTATATTTGATATCCTTACAATTCTAGATAAGAGTTAGGATGATAAATGCAGAGCCTTAAGTCTGGTTGGAGTAAGATCAAATAGTTCTATTGCCCTTAGGACATGGTATCATGTATCAAGTTCACAATCATTTAAAGTGCGTCTCAGTGGCTTATAGCAAGGATATTTCGGCGTGACTTACGCAAGTAAATTATTCCTGGAAAATTGGTCAATAAGTAGTTTTTCGTGACATAGATGCGTTACATGCCCTGGTAATATGATTGATCATATGTTTTGTTTGGTTCAGGGCTAAGAGCGTTAGATCCACAAACACAGTTTTGCACGTTTCTTCGTCAAAGGTGTAAAATTTCCATTTTTGTTCTTTGTTCCTTGGTTGGCATCATTCTCGTCTTTGTTGTGATCTTATTTCGTTTGAAGGTTATTATCAAATGAGCTTTGCTTGCCTACCAGGTGCCTATCACACCCCTATCACGTGCCTATCACACCCCCATCACGCACCTATCACACACCTAAAACGTGATTACCACACCAATATAACGTGCCTATCACACCACTATCACGCGCCTGTCACATCCCTATTACGTGCCTATCACATCCCTATCATGTGCCTATCGAACCCATATCACGTGCCTATCACACCACTATCACGCGCCTATCACACCCCTATCACGCACCGATCACAACCCTATCATGTGCCTATCACACCCCTATCACGCGCCTATCACACCCCTATCAAGTACCTATCACACCCTTATCACTCGCCTTTCACACCACTATCACGCGCTTATCACACCCCTATCACGTACCTATCACACCCCTTTCACGCGAATATCACGTGCCGATCACGTACATATCACGTGCCTATCACACGCCTATCACGCGCCTATCACACATCTATCACGTGATTATCATACCCCTATCACGCGCTTATCACAAACCTATCACGTGCCGATCACACCCCTATCACGTGCCGATCACACGCCTTTCAATTGATTATCGCACCCAATCGCACTCCTATCACGAGCCATTACACCCCTATATCACCCCTATCACGCGCCTATCACGCCCCCCTCACGTGCCTATCACACCCTTATCACACCCCTATCACGTGCCAATCACACGCCTTTCACTTTATTATCGCACCCAATCACACTCCTATCACATGCCTATCACACCCCTATCACACCCCTATCACGTGCCTATCACACCCCTATCACGTACCTATCTCACCCCTATCACGTACCTATCACACCCCTATCACGTGCCTATTACACCTCTATCAAAGCTCTATCACTTGCCTATCACACATCTATCGCATCCCTATCACAACAATATAACGCCATTATCACACCCCTATTTTGTTCCTATCACACCCCCATCACGTGCCTATCACACCCCTATCACGTACCTATCACAATCCTAATTGGTGGCCGTGGCTCAGTGGTGAGTGCGTTGGACTGCTGACCGAGCGGCGTGGGTTAGAGCCCCAGCCAGGAGCACCGAACATTTTTCGCGGCACCACCTCTCATCGGGGAATGACAAGCCTCTGGGAGTACAATTTTTCTTGAAAAAGTTTCTCAATTCGCCGTTCGGAGAAGGGTGTAAATTGTAGATCGCTTCCATTCTTGCGAAAAACGTAACAAGCACTACATGAATGGTTGCGACAAGCTAGGTCTTGGCTCATCTCGAGCTGTCGCGCCAGATATTTATTATTTTATTTTAGATTTAATTGAGACAAGTGGAAAGATTAAGAAGAGCCGACACGTCCCACGTTGATGACATAGCATAAGTTGCTAACCATCCCCGAGAAGTAATACCTAAAGGCTGTATCGCGGGGAGAGTGTTTGAAGTGCACTGGGTGTGGATTAACATCTAGAAGCATTCCTGTAATCGACTATTTGGGCTTTTGAATCGAGCATGCTAGTAGCACGGGCCGCTTGTATATTCAGAAGATTACCACATCCCTTGGCGCAATCAAGGATAAAAAAATCCCCATAAAAATCAACATCAAATCAAAATCAAAATTCAAACACATCCACATTTACATCCACATCCACATTAACATCCACATCAACATCCACATCCCCATCCACCTCCACATCCACATCCACAACCACATCCACATCCACATCCACATCCAAATCCAAATCCACATCCACATCCACATCCACATCCACATCCGCATCCACATCCACATCCACATCCTCATCCACATCCACATCCACATTCACATCCACATCCCCATCCACATCCACATCCACATCCGCATCCACATCCACATCCATATCCAAATCCACATCCACATCCACATTCACATCCACATCCACATCCCCATCCACGTCCACATCCACATCAACATCCACATCCACATCCACAACCCCCCAACACACAAATATCACACTAATATCACACCCCAATCACACCCTTATCACACCCCTATCACAAACCAATCACTTTTCTATCACACTCCTCTTGCACACCTGTTACACTTTTATCACATCCCTATCACACTACTATGACACTCCTATCACATTTTTATCACATCCCTATCACACTCCTATCACACACCTATGACACGCCTATCACACTAATATCACCTTCCTATCACACTCCTATCACACACCTCTCACACTCTTAGCACACCCCTATCACCTTCCTATCACACACCTGTCACACTCTTATCACATTTCTATCACACTCCTATCACCCCCCTATCATGTAACTATCTCACCCCTATCACGTGATCATCCCAACCCTATCACGTGACTATCACACCTCTATCACGTGATTATCACACCCCTATCACGTGCCTATCACCCCCCTATCACGTGACTATCCCACCCCTATCACGTGACAATCCCACCCCTATCACGTGACTATCCCACCCCTGTCACGTGACAATCGCACCCCTATCACGTGACAATCACCCCCCTATCACGTGACTATAGTCACGCGGTGGGATAGGCACGCGATAGGGGTGTGATAGTCACGTGACAGGGGTGGGATAGTCACGTGATAGGGGTGAGATAGTCACGTGATAGGGGGGTGATAGTCACGTGATAAAGGTGGGATAGTCACGTGATAAAGGTGGGATAGTCACGTGTCAGGGGTGGGATAGTCACGTGATAGGGGTGTGATAGTCACGTGACAGGGGTGGGATAGTCACGTGATAAAGGTGGGATAGTCACGTGATAAAGGTGGGATAGTCACGTGTCAGGGGTGGGATAGTCACGTGATAGGGGTGGGATAGTCACGTGATAGGGGTGGGATAGTCACGTGATAGGGGGGTGATATTCACGTGATAGGGGTGTGATGGTCACGTGATAGGGGGGTGATAGGCACGAGATAGGGGTGAAATAGTCACGTGATAGGGGTGGGATAGTCACGTGATAGGGGTGGGATTGTCACGTGATAGGGGTGGGATAGTCACGCGATAGGGGTGGGATAGTCACGTGATAGGGGGTGATAGGCACGTGATAGGGGTGTGATAGTCACGTGATAGGGGTGGGATAGTCACGTTATAGGGTGTGATAGTCACGTGATAGGGGTGGGATAGTCATGTGATAGGGGTGGGATAGGCACGCGATAGGGGTGTGATAGTCACGTGATAGGGGTGGGATAGTCACGTGATAGGGGGGTGGTACTAACGTGATAGGGGTGGGATAGTCACGTGATTGGGGTGTGATAGTCACGTGATAGGGGGGTGATATTCACGTGATAGGGGTGTGATGGTCACGTGATAGGGGGGTGATAGGCACGAGATAGGGGTGAAATAGTCACGTGATAGGGGTGGGATAGTCACGTGATAGGGGTGGGATAGTCACGTGATAGGGGTGGGATAGTCACGCGATAGGGGTGGGATAGTCACGTGATAGGGGGGTGATAGGCACGTGATAGGGGTGTGATAGTCACGTGATAGGGGTGGGATAGTCACGTTATAGGGTGTGATTGTCACGTGATAGGGGTGGGATAGTCACGTGATAGGGGTGGGATAGGCACGCGATAGGGGTGGGATAGTCACGTGATAGGGGTGAGATAGTCACGTGATAGGGGGGTGGTAGTAACGTGATAGGGGTGGGATAGTCACGTGATTGGGGTGTGATAGCCACGTGATAGGCACGTGATATGGGTGTGGTAGGGATGTGATAAGAGTGTGATATTTGTGTGATAGGATTGTGGTGTGATAGGAAGGTGACAGGGGTGTGATAAGCGTTTGATAAGGTAGTGATAGGTGTGTGATAAGAGTGTGATAGGGATGTGATAAGAGTGTGACAGGTGTGTGATAGGGGTGAGATAGGAAGGTGATAGGAGTGTGATAGGCGTGTGATGAGGGAGTGATAGGTGCGTGATAGGGGGGTGATAGGGATGTGATAAAAATGTGATAGGAGTGTGATAGGGGTCTGATAGGAGTGTGATAGGGATGTGATAAGAGTGTGATAGGAGTGTGATAGGGGTGTGATAGGTGTGTGATAGGAGTGTGAAAGCGATGTGATAAATGTGTGATACTAGTGTGATGGACGTGTGATAAGGGTTTGATAGATGTGTGATAGCCACGTGATTGTGGTGTGATAGGCATGTGATGAGGGTGTGATAGGCGCGTGATAGGGGTGTGATAGGCTCGTGATAGGGGTGTTATAGGGTGCGATAGATGGGGGTGTGATAATCGCGTGATAGAGGTGTGATAGGGATTGTGATGAGGGTGTGATAGGCACGTGATAGTGGTGTGATAGGCATGTGATGAGGGTGTGATAGGCGGGTGATAGGGGTGTGTTAGGTACGTGATAGGGGTGAGATAGATACGTGATGGGGATGTTATATGCACGTGATAGGGGTGTGATAGGCAAGTGATAGCGATGTGATATGCACGTGATAAGGATGAGATAGTTACGTGATAGGGGTGTGGTAGGCACGTAATAGGGGTGTGATACGGGTGTGATAGGCAAGTGATAGTGGTGTGATACGAACGTGATAGGCACGCGATAGGCGTGTGATAGGCACGAGATAGGGGTGTGATATGCACGTGATAAGGATGAGATAGGTACGTGATAGGATTGTGAATTGCAAGTGATAGGGGTGTGTTATTGATGTGATAGGCTCGTGATAGGGGTGTGATAGGGTGCGATAGAAGGGGGGTGTGATAATCGCGTGATAGGGGTGTGATGAGGGTGTGATAGGCATGTGATAGTGTTGTGATAGGCATGTAATGAGGGTGTGATAGGCGCGTGATAGGGGTGTGATAGGAGCGTAATAGGGGTGTGATAGGGGTGTGAAAGGCACGTGATAGGGGTGTGATAGGCACGTGTGACTTTCTTGAGACTGTCGTGTGACGGGCGTGTGAGTGGCTAGAGACATTTATCTGACTATTGTGTGACAGGCGTGTGATTGGCGTTTGACTCACGTGTGACTGGCGTGTGACATGCAATTATACATGCACGTGCACATGTGGGTAGTCTTTCAAAGCCAACGAATAAATTTGGTGCCCATGGTAACTTTGGATTCCATATTCATATTCATTGCTGTAAATAGAGACGAGTTAGACTTGATTTAAAAAATTTGTAAGAAAATTAAAATTTATTTCTGAGATCACGCATGTCCATGTGTACTTTCGGATTCGGAAACTTTTAAAATAATCTTTTATATATTTGTTTATATTTTGATTCATGGATGTGGATAGTATTTAAGAATAAACTTGGCAGCATTTCCATATTCTGCATTACACTGCGTTGGTAACATATGTAACTTTAACCTTCCATTCATGACATGTTTTTTTACGTAAACACATAGTATCTACCCGGGTAGTTAAAAATGTTTCACACATTGTTACTGCAAAAAATGTGCGTATCCAATAAATTATGTACCTTGCACTGAATTTATGTACCCAAATGATTTTTGTTTGGTTTTAAAATTTGTTGTTTAATTAAATATGAGTAGAAGTAGAAATTTTGAATATCTTTCGGCGGCAGCTGTTTCCAGGAAGGTTTTTGTTATGATACCTATGACGGTATGAGATTCAAGAGAATTTATTTACGTACTCTACTACTGTTGTGTATTTAGTGCATGGTGAATTTTTTTCAGGATTAGTTTGACTAATGAAGAAAGCAAGAATATTTTCGGAATATGTTGAGAGTCGAATCTGATTCGGATGAAGCCAGGCCTGACGCTGATAGGGATGAAGAAAGGGAAGGATGCTGAAATAGGCGAAGAGATAAATCCAGAACTGAATAGTGATTGTAAATCTGATAATGAGAGTGATCATGATAAACAAACGGCCACCTCTAATTAAACTTTTTTTACCAGCAAATATGGTACAAAATGGTATAAGCAAAATACTGCTTTCGTCCATAGTGCGGCCCATAATCTATCGCCATTTTTTTGTATTATGAGCCGATTCATCATCATCATCATCATCTTCCAATAGCTCGCTTATCCACTGTGAGGGTCGCGGGGTTAGGGAGCTTAAGTGGACTCTCCACATTTACCGATCTTCCGCCATTGACTCTAACTCATCAGAGGCTATCCCCATACGGGTAGAAGTGAGATTTCGGACTTGGTCCAACCATCTCATCCTAGGCCTACCCAGGGGACTTCTACCCGATGGCACGGATTGAATGGCACGTCTTGGAAACTGAGTTGGGGACAAGCGTTTGACGTGCCCAAACCAACGAAGAGTGGACCTCTCCGTTCGAAGATTGAGTGCCTTGCGTACTCTGGTGTTACTAACCCGATCTCGGCGAGTCACCCCAGCAATACAACGAAGAAATCTCATTTCGGCAGCCCATTCATAAGAATCCAAATGTGTAGGTTTTCCAACAATAACTCCGAAAATTTTTATAGTAAATGGAACTCCAAACCAAAATGGCTGTTACATGGGCTCCGATTACTGTTGATAACTTTTTTTTGCAATTTTGTCTGTGATGGCTTCTCAGAAATGCAACTCACAAAAAGTAAGCGAGCTTTGGAAACAGAGTTCTTTATCTCTTTTTCGTTAAACCATGTCTTTATTTTATTCGTTTGCGATTTTTTGCGATGCCTCAAACTGTTATACGCTGTTACATCGGAAAAGTGGAGATTGTGAAAGACCTAGTTGCTCCCTACAAAAATACCGATGATTTCCTTCACAACTTTATCAGGAAAAGTAGTTAATATTCACATAGATTCATATATCTACCCCGGTAGATACTATTAACTTACGTACATAAAAAGATAAACAAGAAGAAAACATGCGAAGAACTGCTGTAAAAACATTTTTTTTTTACATTTTCTGCAATAAATCGAAAATTTGATAACTGAGTCGGAAGCGCTTCAAGATTTGATGAAAACTCGCTGAGTTATCAGCAAATGAAAATCGAATTATCTACCCGGGTAGATACAATGAATGCGAAGGTTAAGGAAACCCCACAAGAAAAAGTCTAACGGGGTCAATTGGCACGTCTCGGTGCCCAGTTCACGTCGCCTCTGCGAGAGATAACCATACCGGCCGTCCTGTTGGAACCACATGTCGTCCACATGCTTACAATCCAATTTGGGTTATCATCGGTCGGTAGCGCTATCCGTTGATGGTGATGGCAATGCCATCATTGTTTTCGAAGAAGTACGGACCGATGATGTCGCCAGCCCACAATCCACACCAAGCAGTGACTTTCTGCGGATGCATTGCCACTTGGTGGACCTCATGTGGATTGTCCCAGATGATTTCTTTTGCTGTTATCGGGGTCCCCTTTCAACTGCTCCAGAATAATAAAGTTTTATTATTTGCACGTATTGCTCGACGCTGTAACTTGCCATGGTGATTTGTCTTTAGTGTCTGAAAAATAAAAATCGGGAAAAGTAACAACAGATAAAACAATATGGCCGCCATGAACTGTCAAAATCGACCCGTCGCTATTGGAAAACCCTTTGTGTGTCCCTATAAATATTACCACCCTTATCAGTACTTGCGAATAAGAGAAATATAATATTTAACAAAAGTTGAATTCTCAAGTGTATACGTACATATATTTGGCGGATCCTTAAAAGCGAAAATCGCTTAAAAAGAATTCCCATTAAAAATGCAGATCGCAACTAAATATCGCATTCCTTAGGAAAAGGGAAAACCAGTTTATTGCCAAAATCTTGCGGTTGGTCTGATGTGCGAGATGCTTCCAGATATTATTTTCAAATCCACACTGACCTGCGGTATGAACAAATTGGAGCTCAAATATCATCAGTATGCTGATATAATTCTTTACGATGAATTTGAGCAAAATAGGTCCGTAACCAACTTCAAACGGTCCAAGGATTGCAATATTTTGCGGATGGAGTAATAATTTATGAGGGATCCACTGAATTGGGTTTTAGTCTTTGTATTCCTTTTTCTTATAACATTTTACAAGTCATTTCATTTGCAGGTAGCTGGTATCTTTGACTGCAGGTAGTCTCGAGTCAGTTCATCGGAAGAGATTAATAACGGAATGATATAAAAGTTTTTTTGTTTTCTTAAATTACATTATGTAGAAATGCACAGTGTATATTTTTGTGCATATGGACTTCATACAATAAATAGATAGGGGAAAATAACTTGATATCCAGTTCAATTTTAACTCTTATTGTTTATTTGACTTTATAAATTGTTGCAAGTAAGCTTCATTTACATGTATTCCTATTCCAAGGGGAACGCGATGGAAACCATAGTGGCTTGCCCCCAAAAACCCAATCGACCGGAATAAACCGAATGTAAAGTGTATCGCCTTCAGCCTGAATCGCGAAGGAATCGTATTTTTCCTAATGGAGTCCTTATCCGGGACAAACTTTGCAGTTTACTCGAACACAACTGAATTGTACGGCAGTACCTTGGCTTGACACTAGAGTAGAAGTGAACTTGGAGACAGAACTTATTTCCAGTGAACAGAACATATTTCATAAGCAGGTAGATCTATGATCCGGCGAGAGTTAAAATAAAAGCATGGCCACTAGTTTTAAGCACGGTGACTTGCCGTCATTCGATTCCCCATTGCTCTTCAAAGAATTATGCAGAACTCAAACGCCAATTCTAGAGGCACAATCCATGAAATTTCGACAAATACTCATATACACTGACGATGCTGCCATAATCGGAACAACAAAGAATGATATCAGTATCGTTTTCGTGAGAACTGAAACGGAAACGGCCAAGATGTGTTTAACGAGGTCGAAACAAAGTACATACTGTTAACAAAACCTAACGCCGACACTGCTATTAAACATTGAACATTCTCAGAGAAAAATGGCAGGGATAGCAAGAGTGGCAAAGTCATCTGTGGACAGGATTCAAAAGGAACTGAATCAAAATGCTTACGAAAGACGAAGGATCGAGACGAAAAAAATTACAACGCCACGAAATGAGAGTAAAATTAGAGGCATCTGTGTTCGAACCTGAAAGCAACAACAAGGGATGTTGACAAAAATAATTCAGAAGTCAGGATATAACAAACTTTTAGAAACCTACCGTGAGATAACTTCTTACTTACTTCTGTCTTGTTTCCTTTTGTGTGCCCTAGGACCTCTACCTCTACTAGGGCTACGCGCCATCGTGTGTGGTTTCTGGCAATAGGCCTCAGCTCTCTCCAACTCTTCTCCAATTACCAATTGCCCAGCTGTTCTGGGCAAAATATTTCACGGTCGACGTACACTTCTGCCATCTTGAGTAAGCGAATCCCATTCCTTACAGTAGAAATGAATGGAGCTGTCGCCTTTTCGAAATGTGTGACCAATCCACTGCCACTTTCGTCGTTGAATGGTTGTGCCTATCGTTTCCTTACCCGTTTTCTGGTAAAAAGATACGATTAGGCCGGAAAATCCTCGAATTGTTTCGTTGGCATTTCTTAACGAAACTTTGCAGCTTTCTTGTTATAGTAGATGCCATTTTATAACTGCATCCATATAACAGCACGGATTCAACATTGAAATAGAACAGTCGTAGCTCGGTGTTTAAGCTGGTAACAATGCTTCATCATATATTTTGGACAATATTCCAAACGCAGACTTCGCTCTTGCGATTCGGCTGACAATATCTTGTTCTATTCCACCATCGGTCGACACAATACTCCCAAGCATCTAGCGATTCTAACTTGAGATGATGAGATTGTTCCGAGGCTGATGGTTGTGGTTTTAGCTGTGTTAGTATTCCACCCCACGACGACGTTTGCCTCTCACGCAACACTCGCTGTAATTTAGTGGAGTTCCATAATCCTATGTAATAATAGGCATACACCGTCAGCGTAGTCAAGATGTACATAAGCGTCCATCGAATTCCTCCATTTCCCATCGACAGAGCTGCGCGAAACACATCGCTAATGACCAGTAAAAGCAGTATTGGTGAGAGAACGCAGCCTGGTCGAACCCCATTTTAGATCTCAAATTTCTCTGACATCCTTCCTCTAGGCAGAACGTGATGCCTCGACCCTCCATAAATTTCGTTTAAACAGATCAATTCTCTGTTGACACTGTCGAACGCCTTCTCAAAATCAGTGAACACCAGATGAAGTGGCGGACGGTATTCAACGCACTGCTCCATGATGTTCGCAGGGTGTGGATGTGATCGATACAGAATGGTCCGGAAAGAAAACCTGGCGCCGAGTAATCGCACTCGTTAACGAGTAACTCGTCATCGAAATGTGAGGATTTGACATTACCGCTCCCAATGAGGTTAATTTATCATTTAATCACAAGTACCAGTCACTAACTCGTTTTCGATAGCGGTAATTTGGCCCCTGCTTGTTCGGCATCGAATTTGCTTATTAATCCTTTTTTAATTCGCTCAGGAATTACTTTAACTGTTACCTAGGCTACTTCTGACGGCAACAGCCTAAAGGTGCATACGTCAGAAATTGATTTTTGCTCTATCGCCTTAAGGTTTGAACTCCAACTGCCTAGCATAAAGTGAATTCAAAAGCAGCATAACAAGTTGAGCCAAGGACCTCTTCCAAATCAAAGCATCAACGATGCACTAAATTTCTTGCAAATATCCAATTTAATTAGGTTAATGAGCTTGCAAATATCTTTATACTTCACATGTGTATCTTTCTGCTTTCCTGTGATAAAATTCCCTAGTTAATGTTAAGGGACATGTTCATTTTTTAGCACTTTGCTTATATTGTCAATTTGCTCCTTCGGATCTTTCTCAAGAAAAAGCGATGAGAACGAAAGAATCCCACGATAATCAGAGTCAGCTGCCATACTATCTTCCACTGCTTAAGTGTGGACAGCATTTTTAGTGCCAGTTGATTCCTGAGAACCATCGGATGGAGAACTGTTAACAGTTTTTTTTTAGAGCTTGTTAATATTATTCGCGTGAATAAAATATGAAAATTATTGATCAACTTATGTTTTCATCTACTTTGTTTTTAAATGTGAGTCCTTGGAAGAAGTTCCTTTGGTACGCAGACAGAGTATTCGCGATACTAAACTCTACTGGAATTGGTCCAAGTAAAGGGTTTCCCAATAGGGACGGTTAGATGTTAAAATTAAATAAAACAAGTTGTGTGTAAGATATGAACTATTTTTTTGTTTTATTTGAAAGGCCTTTCAATGACATTATGCGTGGAGGTCCAATTTTCGATGACAGCAGCACATAGATCAGGCTGAATTTGAACGATGGCACGGGTTATGTTGACTTTGAGGGCACTGGTCGTTTGCGACTTTTTGTTATAGACCTGCGACTTAAGGAAACCCCACAAGAAAAAGTCTAACGGTGTCAAATCGCACGATCTCGGTGGCCAGTTCACATCGCCTCTCCGTGAGATAACCATGCCCTCAAATCGCTCGTGCAGAATGTCCATTACAGCATCAGCTGTGTGGCACTTAGCGCCGTCCTGTTGGAACCACATGTCGTTCACATGCATATCATCCAATTTGCCCCAAAAGAAATTGGTAATCATTGATCGGTAGCGCTCTCCGTTGATGGTGATGGCAATGCCATCGTCGTTTTCGAAGAAGTACGAACCGATAATGCCGCCGGCCCACAATCTACAGCAAACAGTGATGGATTGCCACTTGGTGGTCCTCGTAAGGATTGGCAAAAAATTCGTCCCAATGTTTTTTTTTATATCGTCAGTTGCCTCATACTATTGCCACATTGACAAACCCATTTCATAACCATTCATACCACTTTATCTTAACACACTTACCCAGTCCAGGACAATGGTTCAAGTTTTCTGCGAATCGCATGTTCTTGTCAGATTTCAGTAAAACGAAATATTTATGTCACACGTACATGTGTCCGAATTCCAAACTCTCAAGAAAATTATTTCAATTCAACATTGCAATCCCTCAGACAATTGCCGCAGACACATATTTCACTTGACGTATCGTAGATGTCACCATAAAACATCATACCACCCGAACTAGTTACATTGTATGTATGTGCGTGCCGCACTACAGTGTTACACACTTCTTGGAGTGGTTACAGAAAATTGTCCTCTTATTTCATCGACCGATAGTTGGTTTACGAGTATTGTATATCTTTTCACACCTACCTACGGATAAAACCGATTGAAATTGCCTCGGTACTTGTAGAAATTCCCTTTTGCTTACATTATTTATTTTTAAGAAAAACTGGATACGAACAATAAAATAGCAACTGAGTTTCAGTAAAGTTGCGCAAAAATTGCAATTACGCAACGCACTGAGAAGTTGCAAGAAGGAAATATCGTTTTGATGTTTTTCACTTACTCACCTAATCAATTCGGGCATAAAAGCTCCTTGAAAAGGTCTAAGGTTAGGTTAGGTTAGGTTGAAGTGGTTGGCAGCTAAAGCCCAGAAACTTATACCCATGAGATGTCCGTTGTGATATAACACGGATCTCGGAAAGATCTCCTGCCTAGTCACTGAACCGATGGGTGCTTCTTATGAAGGGTAGGAGGCTACTAACATCGGCATTTATCAGGTTGCCTAAGTTGGTGTAGATGAAGGCTCCTAAGTGGATTTTTCTTTTGCGGGAGAGTCCCGGACAGGTGCAAAGAAGATAGAGAATAGCTTCCTTCTACTTTGCATTAATACAGCTTCTGCAGAAGTCGTTTGGGTAGACACCAAGTCTTGTTGCATGCTTGCCTATTAGACAAGTGTCCAGTTATGACACCAATTAAAGGGCTAATATCCGATCTATTAAGAGAAATCAAATACTTAGAGCTGTTCAGATCCAGCTTTGGCCAAATCTTGAAAAGGTTTAACATCTGCAACTGAAGTTCAGCAAATAATTGATTTGGTGTTTTTTTTACGACAATTAAAGATCCTCTTCCAGAATTGGATGAAGCGGGATCCTTACAGAAGTTTTCAGTATGAAACTTTTCCCTTTTCGTTGTTGCTTCCTACGATCGTGTGTCATGGGATGCAATGAGAACTGCAAGCGCTTGTCCTCTACAATCCATCGCGAGATTATGTTTCAACAGCAATGCGACTCCTTTTGTGTGTCTGACGATGAAACTATCTATTTCGCATTTCAATGCTCTTCTACTGTTGGGTGCAAGATGCTGCTGCTTATTTCGGAGATCTGAAAGGCAATTTCAATACTTACAGCTGTTCATATGTCTTATATCGTATATTTTGTAGGAATCTTACTGCCGTTTTGCTGAAACTGTACTGATATGCTTTAGGACACAGACATCTCGAGGGCTGTCCATAAATGTCTGAGTGCTTTGTTTTCAAAGTCCACCTTGACAATGAAGTCCCCCGAATAATGGCGATACCGCCGTTTAGTGTTAAATTGTAGGCGGCACTTAATTGGTTCCAAAAATTTTGTTTCTCTTCTCTGGCTCCATTGGAGCATAACATGTTATTATAGTTGCATTCATTACTCTCGTCCTGAATGTAGTTGCTAATATCCAGCCCTGGTCGTCGTTGTTCAGGGGACATTGCGTTGGATTGCTGTGCGAGCATTTTTGCTGACACCGCGGAATGACAAGCCTCCGAGAGTACAATTTGTCATGAAAGAGCTTCTCAACTCGCCGCGCCGTTCAGAGTCGGCAATAAGTCCCTTCCATTTGTGCCAAGAATGTAACACGCACAACATGAATGGTTGCGAGAAGTTAGGCCTTGGCTCATCCCGCGCTGTCGCGTTAGCTATTTATTAATTTTTTAATACCCAGACACTTTCTTTTTTATGACCACGGTGTTTTGCTTGTAGCGTGACATGTAATGCGTCTCTGCTATGTAGCAGATGCAGCTTGCTTGAGTTAAGTGTTGAACTCTGGTTGAATAGTAAAGGAACAACAAAAAGTTTAGAGTTCTTTTGATAAGTTAGAGACAATCTCCTTCGAATTAAAAGCAATTTGGCGTTGGATCCCTGCGAAAATGTGTTAGTTCTACTTGTGCCAAAAGAGGATTTATTTGATCGCCACAATCTCCAGCTGTAAAGGTCAGAGAGGCGGAAAGAAATCTCAAGTTTTGAAAAAAATGTTCTACCGAACTTCTATTGATCGTGTCGTCTTTCTATTCCTGTCTGTTTTCCGAATCTTGCTTAAATGCAAAACACGTCCTTTTAAAAGTATGTTGTCCTACTACTATTACTGTAAGCCCGCGATCTGCTCTATCAAACACAGCAGGCCCCGAACAATGAAAGTGTGTGGAGTGTGGCACTGTTTGTTATTTAAATTTCTTACGAATAAAAGAAGGCTAACCAGATTCTAGACGCCTAACATATGTCAAGATGCGGATTAATCGTTTGTAATGGGCAACTGTCACTGATTATTGACTGATAACTGTAAGTTAGTCAAACCAGAGAAGGTGCAACATAAGTGGCATAGGGTAACCAAAGCTCTATAGCCTGTTCTGGACCGCAGGAAAACAAGAGGTATTCTTAACTTAAGAGGGTACAGCTACAATTAGTCACTGGCATTCTGTCCGGCCACTGTCCTCTCACAAAGCATGCTAAAAGATTAAGGCTCTCAGCCACAAATGTCTGCAGCTACTGCAACGACTTATGCGCCACTGAGGACATAACACACATATTATGTGAATGTCAGGGAATTGCCAGGACACTCATGAAACTTCTCGGCAACTATTTCTTTAGTAATCTAAAGTATCTAGGCTATAATATCTATAAAAACATGGTAAAATTCAATCAAATCAAATGCTTTCAGGAAATGGTTTAAGTTTTGCCTTTTTGGTTTCACAGGGATCGCGAGGGGCCCACTATGGTGCCAAGTGTCTTATGCAACCGCTGGCTGCATATCCGTACTCTACTTAATCTAACCTAACCTAACCTAAGGTGATAAGTGATTATCTGGCAACAACATCAGCCCAATATGTGTACACGCACACATCTATCGAAGAGACTGAAGATCCTATAAAAATGTAAACGGAAGCATAGCCTCTCCGACACGACAACAGACAGCGGTGATAAGTAGCATTGAGCTCTTTCACCTAAGAACCTACACAGCAAAATAGATTTCCCCAATACGCCAACTAAATCGACTAAGTGCGATGAGAAACATGTATTCTGGAGATACAAAGAGGTCAGTGTGGTTTCTTACTATTATCTTGTTGCAGCCAAATTCAGTGCTCGACTATTCAATGAAAAGGAGATGCGAAAAGTCTAGAAAATTAAATTCAACGTTGGAGGCCAGAAGACTTGAGTGGGCCACTCTTAATAAACCACAAACGCCAACATTCAGTGTTCCATCATCAACGAGGTAGCTGAAAACAACTTTGGCCTTCCAACCGCAACCGAAGAAGAGTCCGTGGTATGATGATATGTAAATGCACTCACAGAAGAAGGTGACAAAAGTTCTGCACAAACAAGCGTTGTAGCGGAAATCTAGTACAGCAAAGGATATTTATTTATTATTCGCTTAGTACAAGCATGGCATAAAACTTAAATCTAAACTATGAGCTAAGGGAACAAGAAAGTAAAACTTAATTCTAAACTATAAACTAAAGACTAAGGACAGGGGAGGAGAGCTGTTGTTTAGGAAGATAGGTTTCGCAGGGAATGTCTCAGGGAGGATTTACTAAAATGCAGGTCAAATATGTGAGGAAACTTGTTTGCGTTAGTTAGCATTCTAGTTAGAGGTTCGTGTTGACCCTACTCCGTGCGGTGATAGGGGAGGCGGAACCGAGGCACTGATCGTAAACGGTGGGGATCAATGTTAAGGGAGATCTGGTGGAGAAAATGAGAGTACAATCAATGGCTCCAGTTAATAACTGATTAACAAACTATATATCAGCCTCGTCGCGACATGTGTTTAAGAACTGCATGCCTAACAATTTTAATCTGTTCATGTAGGGGGTAGATTAAAAGGATCATCCCAGCCCAAACCACGCAAGGCAAATCGTATGAATCTACGCTGAACATCTTCGATTCTCTGAATATAGACTTGATGGTAAGGTGACCAGACCTGACTGGCACATTCAAAGAGCGGTCTAACGAAGGTCATGTATAGGGATTTGGTGACGTGAGGGTTAGAAAATTCTTTCGACCAACGTTTGACAAAGCCGAGTGCTGAGTTAGCTCTGCTAATTATACTGTCGATGTGAGAGCGGAAGTTAAGTGCAGTGTCACAGGTGATGCCCAAGTCGCGCATTGAAGTAACAGTGGGAACCAGCTCATTGTTAATAAAGTCGGTCTTTTGAGGCAGGGGAGGGCGCTTACGAGACTAAGTGATGGATTGACATTTTTTCACATAAGTATTGAGCCAGAAGAAGGGAAGGGAGTAAAGAGTGGTCTTTCAACAAGTCAAGAAGCTTTGCGAAGGTAAAAACCGCTGCAGCGGGTCTGCTCTGATATCTTAGTAGAGGACTTAGTCATTACCCAAATATGGGTCGACGAGAATACGCCCGATTACTGGAATATCAATTTATATGGCCTACCTTTAGGAAAGGCGATGCTTTGTCCTGCAAGCCCAAACGCAATCTTCACACATGACACACTTGTGGAGATTCGACGAAAAATAACCCTAGGAATTCCTAACTCGTTGGACGAACATAATTGATGCTCTGTACCTCATCGGATATAAGGTCACACGTACGATAAGGGCGCATGGTGGTGGAGATTCAACAACGAGCTCAATTAGCTGTATTACGATGTAGTCTAAAAAACAAAAACATGTTGATTACATTGGATCACCCACATCAAGCAAATCAACAACAATGCTCGAGTCAAGAGGATGTTCGAATTCCAGCCTCTAGCTTCGAAACGAAGCAAAGTCGAGGGGGATGGAGGATTCTAATGTCTCAGAGTATCTTCATGCGTCGGGAACTCATTGAGTACTCAGTAAGCAAAATCTTGCCTGTCTCTCAGAAAACATAAACCAAACCATGGCTTTAGGATAGAAATAGGGCTTAGTCCAAACATATTTAAAAAACTTTGTGATAGAAATTCAGTCAGATTCCAATTAAACAAATTTAGTAAAACAATCTTTGGATAGAGCATACCTTCAATGTTTTCCCCAAACTTGCTGACAATCGTTTTTCACATTACTACCAACTTTCCAGGTCTTTTCACTATGAGAAAGCGAATGCTTAGCAGTCATGTTATAACTCGATAGCCTTTCTGCCGTTTAGGTAGTGAACTCTTCGAAATCGTAACTCATAGGCATCCAAATGGCTGAGATGCTCACCTCCCCTCGAATTGGGAATTCGTAACCACACCACTTAGTTTTTTTTAAATCTAAAGACTACACAGAATCCCTCACCGATACTCGCTTAACTCTAACCTAAGAAATCTCCGCCAAGATTAGATCCGCCTTCCATTGACTACAATATAGTAATATACACACAGTAAATGTTGGGCAGGCCCTTAACAAGTTGCATTCACAATTTGTATGTTCTTGAATAAATTAAGTACATGCGGATTAAAATACATGACAATCCTTGTCTTTCATGCCCATGACAACGATCTTCTCTGCCTCCATGTCTAATTGCAAACTCCACTGACTATCTAATCTTTGCGTTCCGGTTGTGACACGCATTGCTAACTTTGTAACATTGCGTATCGGCAAGTAGACCGACAAATATGGCAGCAGATGAATTGCATCCCATCGTCCTGGCTCCGTGTGAAGTGTGCGTCACCATGCACACAAGCCTGGAGCCTGTATTAAATGTCGCTCCCAGAGATTGGGTGTTTCGATTTTATTCCTCGTGGTTAATATACTGACGAAGTTTATACGAATTTCAATAGACGGATGGATGAAGTACTGCGATCTATTTATGGGAGTCACGGCACCTTACTCTGACACTGAGGCACAGTGTGGAGGTACACATTGGAGGTGGACGACAACAACGTCGGTTCGACGAGTGTAGTCGGATAGAAGCCTTGAAATCCTGCCATTCAACCCGCCGACGATTACTGAATGACATTTGGTCAAGCTTGAAGCATGACCACCACGTTAAACAAGTGCGGCGCTTTTTAGATTTTTATGTGACGTGATGTCGCGCGGTAACCATTTGAGGAATCATTGTGATTGAGGACGTATAGATACAAGCACGTAGACTCCAACCATGTCAAATATACTTCTATTTTTTTTTTCTTTCTCGATTTTACTGATTGCAAGCTGGGACCCAAAGGACTCTACAACATCCACAAATATGAGAAAAGCGAACGCAAACAAAAAAAAAAACAAAAACTACAAAACGGGTTGTGGCTCTTGATGATAATTCCCGCGACGGCACAGTTTAAAAGTAAAAGAATTAACACATAAAAAGGGAGAGTTATTGATGATGTATGAGATGAAGGGGACAAGACTCAATGGCCATATGTCATGACTTTTATATCCTTAGTGAGATACTGCGAATAGGTTTGGACTGGAGGAGTTTTTGCCTGTTCACTTGCTTGCAAATTTTTGTAATTGAATTTGCTCTCAAGCTGTGCGCTGGATCAGTGACTGCAAAGAATGCGGTCTCATGTTGGTTAAGAATATCATACATAAAAGTGCATATAAATCTATGGAGCGAGGTACTTTGGGATTTGGTTTTTTTTTAAATAACAAAGATGCTTTAGAATATGCTCTTAAAATTTAAAAAAAAAAAAAAACCTTCACATATGTACGTATAGGGTTTTTCAATAAGAACATAAGCATGAAATTCAGGATTTTGTTCAAACTTTTGCAGAGCCCAATTGGAAGTTTTGACGCTCCAAATAATCAACAGACTTCAGTTTTTGAGTTCATTTGATCTTGTAAGCGTATAGGCCAAGATCTTTACGCAAAATTCGCCACAATGTAGACTGAGAGATTTCCAATTTCTATGAATAGACATATTTGGCTCGTTTTGAACTGAAGCACTTACGGCTGCAATATTTTCGGTACTTCGTTGTCTCACTGGCTTAAGAACGTTGTGAATATGTTGACTCGAATTTATCCACTACTAGCTGGTATCCGCAACTACGACCGCGTGGAAAAAAGCCACATTATACCCTACGTGATTTCCAGAGTTTCAGGAAATTGCTAATTAAGTATAGATTTACTATTTCTCATATTACCTCCTTGTAAATAAAATCCTGGTTTTTCTTTCTGCCTCGAGGATGACCAGGTCGCCCGGTGAACTGATTGTAAGCATGCTATGAGACAAGGAGCCACTCCTCAGATCCAAGCAAAACAGAAGCAACACACGATCACCATTTGCGATCCATACGATGTGCGGCTGGGTGAAGTGGGTCAGTGCTCTTCTTAAATGAAATCTAAATAAATGGCTGTTTCCTTAGGAAGTATGCATTTTTAGAAAGGAAAATTAGCCTACATTTTAGGATAACTTTTTTTTTTCGACATCCGAATAAAGCTTATACGCTGCTCCAAAATTATGCCCTGTACATTTGTGAAAACTACATGAAAATCCGTCCAGTAGTTTCGGAGATGTGAGCGAACAAACAGACAGACAGAAAAGAATTCTAAAAATCGCTGATTTGTGTTCTATTACTCTTCTTCAGTCACCCCCTTTCTTTTTTTATAACTTTTCTTCAATGTCTGGTGGGACAATTATTACGACCGAAAACTCGAGTAAGCGCTCTTAAACTTGTGACCGCCGACTCAGAATTTATTCTAAATAATATTTCCAAACATTGCTCGTTCGTAAACTTCACCACGATAAAAATGTAAACCTTGACTGACGTTTTGACTTTGACAGACCAAAAAAAGGGTGTAATTATATTAAAATACAAAATTGTTAAAAACTCTATATATACACATACATATTTGGCTACATACATATGTGTACGCGAATGTTTTATGTAAAGATAAGAGGGACACCTAAGGTTCTGCTACCCAAACCAAAGATAGCAAGGATAGATCATACTAAAAAAGAAGAAGATAAATATACGTACATATGTATGTGAGACAGTCTGACAGGAGTATGGCAAACGTCTAAGGGTATAATTTTCCATAGAGAAGTTTCGCCATTTGGAGTCGGCAATTAGTCTCTTCCATCAGTGCGAAAAATTTAACACGAATGGTAGCAGCTAGTCCTTGCTTGAACTCGGGCTGTCACGCCAGCCATTTTTTTTTTTGGTCTGATTCTCTTACACTGAAGGATACCTAATAACTGTAACCAACTGGTGAGAAGCAGCTCAGGCCAAAGTAATCGTGTGGGATGAGTGCAACATCACTCATAAGAAAAGTATTGAGGCTCTAAACAGGACGTTCCGACATCGCTTTTACATGTGGTCTTCAGAGAGATCATGCCTGTCCTCGTGCCACGGGGGACACTTGCAGATGAAGTTAAGGCCTGTCTCACGTCACAGCCTAATGTTAAAGTTTTGTCCTTTAGAGTTAACATAGGTGTCTACTTTCAACGTGACTTGAGGGGAAGAAGTTTTCTAACTTATTGTTTGGTATTGGTGATGGAAAGAGGGGGGAAGAATAAATAGTCTGAATAACCCTTGCGATATTATGGGAAATCTGATAAGTTTGACTGACAAAATATACCCCAACTTTCATCAAATTGGAGATACCAAGAAACGGCAACAACATTCTTCTAATATGAAGCATGAATCTCTGGACTTGGGAGCACACTTTCAATCAACCAGGAGTACCACCTCACGTCCGGTACCTCAAAGTTGGCGCTTCAATCATGCTGTTGCACAATCTAAACCCTCCGAAACTGTCAGGTTAAGACTGAACAAAAACCTAATTAAGAGACAAAATTTTCGCAGACGTCAGTCAGGGAGAAACTGTCTTCACTCCCCGAGTTCCTCTGATCTCGTCAAACTACAACTTAGAATTCAAACGTCTGCAATTTTCCGTTGAGATTTGCTACGCTATGGTCATCAATAAGGTACAGGGGCTGAGTTTGAAAATGGATGGTGTAGATCTGATGAGTGACTGTGTTTCCTGACAGCTTGGTCATAATCCAACCAAAAAGAAAAACCAGAGAAAATTAATATGAGTCTATACTTACTCATCAATGTCTTGAAACTCGGGGAAGGACATAGGCTATAATGTGATATACTTCTGAAGTGTAAAACAACGTATATGTTGGTCTGAATAATCGACGTTCGACCGAATCTTAATTTAATGTTGAAATCTCCGAGGAATCAAGGTCGAGCAAGACGCCAACGAGGCGCACAATAATGCAGCTTATATTACCCGCTCTTGTAGAAAACAGAGCAGACCTCTCAGGTCAGAAAATATTTTCCAAAAGTCAGTACAACTATTCGATTATAGGGACAAACTAAAGAATTCACGATTTAGAAGCTGCTTAAATGGATTTGGTTGAAAACGAGGATTAAGTAAAGTACATTCTTTTTTGGTGTTTAGAGCCATGTAAGGGCCCCTAAGTTGGTCTTTGATAGTGAAAAGGAATTTCCTGTGGCTATCAGTATAACGTCATCTGCGTACACTGTCGCTTGAAGCCCACTGTATTTGATTCTAATAACTATGAGTCTATGGCAACCCAAAGCACTGCGAAAAGGAGCCCGCTTTGGAAATGCTCCCGTCAGGCTTTTACCCATAACTACATATGTTCCCCACAATTTTGCATTCATATTCTTATGCTCGAGCACAGACACTACATAGTTTGTGATTGCTATGTCAACGTTGAAATTTCTGAGATTTCTTTTCACTGCATTTTTCATGACATCCTTGGAAGCACCCACCCTGTGTAAAATGTTGACAAGAGTATATTTTTTGTCTTTGAATAAGTAAAGTAATTTCAGTACTTTGAACCACGTTTTATAGTGCAGTTTTGACTTTTATTTTTTGTAAGTGCATGCTGTGACGAAAAGATATTATTGGACCTTAGCCCTCCCTCCCCTCTATTAAAGAAGTGACTTCATTCACGTATTTTATCGTCTCCTAGCATAGCCTGAATTTAGACTGAAAATATTCCAGTGTGTTTTCCTAAAGTTCCACTTCCTAATGATTTTGGACAGTGAGTAGTAAGATAGTTTTTTAACACAAATTCTATTAGTTTATGTTCAGAAAAGTATCCGATCTTCAACGCCTTGCACTGACTTATTTATAGTGTGTCGGAGTTGCTCGCTAAGGTTGGTTATCCAATTCCCTTCCTATCCTTAATTAAATTAAAAAAAAACTGCTCACCACACGTGTTGATGTCGCTACTTCTCCACTGAATTTGATGGAAGTTGGCATTGCATTTCAATAGCAAAGCCTTGCTATGATGATCTTTATCATGTCTGTTCCTCTTTTGGATACCTTACATGAGCCACTTTGACATATTTGGAGCTTAAGTCTAGGTATAAAGGAACTTTAAAATTGTGTGAGGGATTTCTGTGGAGATAAGGGTGGATGATCTTGACATATTTATCTTTTTACAATAGCGAATACCGAGATGTCTGGGCTAGCGAAACTTTCCGAGAGCGAAAAGGATAGAAGGCCGCTGTAATCCTAACCCTTTATCGGGCGGAAGACCCGTGTATGATACTTCTGATACACGTCTACCGGATAATAAGTTGAAATATTCGATTCCAGTGAATTTTTTTTCAATTTTAGATCCAAACTATACACATACCGGTCTGTTGACAGAACCACAAACCTTATTTTCACTCTTGCTGCCTTAAACCATTTAGTGAGATTAATTCTATGGCGACAACGGCATTGAAATTGGTTCAGTAGTCCTTAAGATCCAGTTTTATATGCAAATATGCCTCCATATGTACATATATACTTATGTATAAACGTGTGGAGGTAGCTAATTTCGCATGTGTAGTCTTTTGAAGGCATTGCACAAGTCGATTAAATCAGTGAATATTCCAAAATGGATTACAACGCACGGCTGGGGAAATCTCCACCCAAGAACGCATTTTGTGATCACACAACCATGTTACAATTTGCATAGCGTGAACATGGTTCGTTGATCCTATCTCTTGTCCGAGTGCACTGCATACCTTCCTCCACGCCGGCGCGCGCTGCTATTGCGCAATAGGCTCTCCAATGTGCGTTCCCAGGTATTCCGCACTTAGATACCATCATCCCGGATAGGAACGAATTGTGCAAACACAAAGTAAGTACATATGCAAAAAGTCTGTAATTTTAAAGTACGAGTACATCGTGCTCAAGATACTTGAAATTTAATACCCAAGGGCTTCGTCTTTGTATAAGTACCTCTTCGATGTAAAAACAAATGTAGACATTAGAACGCAACACAACATACATAATCAGATACATACGCATGCGTGCGCAAAGATTAAAATTTGTCGAACATAAACTAAGATAGGGCAGTGCAAATGGCTCTTGACTTTGGTATAGATGTCTGTTGGTGGTGCGGTGGTTGCGTGCATCCTACAAATTGGAAAATGTACTTTGACATTAACATAATGGACATGATTGACATTTCGTAATGGTTGGCTTAAATTTGTTGTTAAAGATCTCTTCTTCGGTGTCTATTTGCATGTTCCTTTGTCATGTCATAACATTTGGTTTTCAAAGGAATTTTATGCAAAAACCGAAGATTATGCAAGTTCCCATCAAATTTTATGAGAGTTGCGCAAATAGTTCTATTCCTTTCCAATGTTACCTGTGTCTTAGAAAATTATTCTTTGGATGATTCCATTCTTATGCGTCAGAGTAACAATTACGTTAGTTAAGTTTGCATAATAATATATTTTAGTTACCAAGTTATCGATGCAACTACTAGTATGTACAAATGTTTTTCGACCTGGAGACTTTTGAACCAAGTTGCATCCGAATTACCGCGTTACAACAATAGGATTCAAGTTACCGCCTTTGGTAGGTAACACCACGTAAGTTAAGATGACAGCATTACCTATTTTTCATTCGACATACTATATGGAACATATTTAAATCGACGCTCTTGTGATGTATAAATCAATGTACACATGTAGATAACCAACATATTGCTTTATTTGGTGCCCGTCGTAGATCAGCATTGAGTGCGTTTCTACTTTGAAGGTACTAACAGAACTTTTAATTAACAAACATCTCTTCTCTATCCGCAGCTTCGTCAAAGGGAAGACAAAATAAAATGCAAGAATTTAGTTTCGGTCTCCGCCCGCACATCACTGCAAAACCATAACGAATGCTGATGTTCATGGATGTTAAATGAACAGATATTTTACACAAGAAAGGGTACCATAAGAAAATGTTCACTCTGTTCAGTCTATAATCCAAAGACGACAATCCAAGGTTCTAGACTATCATTAATACATAGATGCTCTTTTGTATTTAGATCCACTCACAGTAAATTTTGTTACGGATATTTAGTAATAAATTATGATGGCGGATCTCCTTTGATTAAAGAAAACGATTCGATACAAACAAACATACAACGCTTAGCTCTTAGAAGTTACCCCTACTAGTATTTATCAAAGGAGAATCTGCTTATTGCTTTTCTTTCTGTTATCCGATAAATGCTCGTTTTGTTTGAATTCTAAAAATGTTAAGACGGTTAAACAAAGTCTAATGATAAAGATGAAAATGTTTATACGTAAACGATAAACCCGGCGCTTTGTATGCCTCTTGTTTCAAACACATCCAGCGAAACAAGAGGCTTACAAACGGCGCTTCACAGAAAGACCTGAGCTGCGAGCTTTACAAACACACGAAGCGAGACGAATACAGGCTTCGCATGAGAAGCGCCCTATTGGGGAAATAGGGAGATCCTAGTGCAGAAATGACGTTCAGAAGTTTTACCAAATGGTAAAAAGAACCTGTCAAGGCTACCGAGCCCGAAACGAGGCCTGTAGGGATGAACAAACGAACATCGTAGTAGAATCGCAATCGACGGCGACGACGAATCAATCCCCCAGCATTTAATCTGGGCGATGAAGACCAACAATTCCGTCTACCCGACCTGTGAAAATAGCTTTATCTAAGCTTAAGTCGAAGAAAGCTGCTGGAAGTGACGGCCTAGCTGACGAGCTGTTCAAAGCAGCAGGCGATGACTTGGTTAGGAGCATGCACCAACTCATCTGGAAAATATGGTCGGAGGAAAGTATGCCGGATGAATGGAACCTCAACGATGTTTGCCCGATCCTCAAGAAAGAAAACCCTCTGAACTGCGGGAACTAGAAAGTCATCAGTATTTGCCTCCAAGATCTTATCTGCCGCATTGTGTGAATGCCTGCAGCCGTTTGTCGGGCTAGGAAAGTCCACCATCGACCAAATATTCACACTGCTGCAGATCATGGAGAATTTCAAATCGGTACGCACCACCTTTTTATCGATTTTAAGGTCTCGTATCACACCATCTATAGAGACGAGCTATACAAAGTTATGTCTAGTTTTAACATCCCTGCCAAACTCGTCCGTTTGTGCAGGATGACGGTGGAAAATGCCCGCTGCTCCATCAAGGACGGTCAAGATCTCACCGAGACTTTTGATGTCAAAAAGAGATTTAGACAAGGCGACGCGCTGTCAGGCTACTTCTTTAACGTCTTTCTTGAAAGAAGAGTGCGAAACCCACGTGCCAACATCAGAGGCACAATCTTTCAAAAGTCCGTACAACTACTCGCATACGCCGACGATATCAACATAAGCGGAAGAACGCATGGTGATGACACTGACGCGTTCGTGAGTATTTAGACGAAAGCGGCGAAGATGGGTTTAGCGGTAAGAAATTGCTGGAATCTTCACCGAACGAGAATCCTGAAAAATGCTAAAAGCTTCTAAGGCGCCAGCATTAAATATAGAGACAACGCTGCCAACATACGAGTACAATAAGAAACGCCGTAGATGTTAGAAATTTGGGTATGTATGCACTGCGACATTTAGAGATCTATTGTGCTCCTCCGAACTCGTGTTAGTCGACGAAGTTTCGACCTATAGCATCTCCTCCAATTCGATTGCTCCGAGGAATTAGAGTGACTAGATTTGGTCCAACGACGGGACATCCATTTAAAAAAATTGATACGCTCTAAAGTGTGCTCTTCTTTGTTGGATCACTGCTCCAGAGTCTATAAGGAGACATGACTCGACATCGCTGTAGAATCTGCAGCTTTATTTGCTTCTATTTCCAATTTCCTGATATGCGCCCTGAGCCTACAGTGGCCCGGTCGAATGCGCGGCTAGTTTTTGTTTGTGACTAAGCAGGCCTTGAACCTCTTTCGGCCGTAGTTCTCGAGAAGTTTCTTTGCCTGCTATAGTACTGGGAGTGCTTCTCACAGCATTCTTCTTTTGCATTCTTCCTCTCTTCGCAGTTTCTCTTCTATGTTGTTCCAGCCCTCAGAATGGCTCTTGTTCAACGAATGGGGTCTCTGACCCTTTCATTGCCAGATCGTCGGCTACCTGATTTCCCTTCTATTCCTACATGGTATCCAGTTGAGGGTGATTTTATTAAGAAACGTCGTAGCTGATGTGTTAGACTTTACCCGACAAGCCTAAGAGACAAAAGTGCTCGCCCTGACTCTGTGGTTAGTGCGTTGGACTACATTACGAGCTATGTAGGTTCGATCCCTAGCGATATTCACAGCGCCACTCCCTCTCGTCGGAGAACAACAAACCTCCGAGAGTGTACATTTGTGAGCAAAAATGGTTAGCCCCCTCTATTTGTACAAAGAAAGTAACACGTACGTACAACATGAATAGTTGCGAGAAGCTAGGCCCATCCCGGGCTGTCATGTCAGCTATTAATTTTTTTTATTTATCGAAGGAAATTGAAACGGAAGTTAATTAAGCTACGTTCAGACGATTGCCAGATCTGACAATATTGTCAGATCTGTCAGTGAAAAAATTGTGCCAAATGTCTTACAACCGTGTGAACTTACAATTTTGTCTGACAATATTTGTGGAAAACACACTGTCAGATTGTCATTGTCAGACCGCCATCTGACAATAAAATTGTCAGGTATTTGGTTATCCTCTGAACACACAATTTTACCATTGTCAGACGATTGTCTGACGTTAAGACATTTGCAGACTGATTTGCTATTGTCAGATATGCTGTGCTTATGACTTTTGACAATTAGTTTATTGTCAGATAATTATTTCATATTTTAACCAGCAAAACGAAGTTTCGGGTTTTTTACATTTTCGATCTGGTTTTTTTTGTGAAGATGTAGCTAGATATCGTAGAGTCAATACAAACCGCTATGCCGCTGAAATGCTCGTGCGCATATTCGTTTCTTGCTTTTGAATATGTGGAGTCACTAAAGCGAAAAGGTCATGGAATTGTTAAGAATTCATAAGCAAAAAATTGCGATACAATTCTGGCTCCTCTGCTCTCAATTCGACGAGCAATTTTGCGTAAAGTCCCTCTTGCTGACGGCGGGCCACCCAATCCTTCGTCCAAATACGCCGACGTTTGTGTGGCAATTCATCCTCCTCGCTGCTTTCCATTACAACCGTAAGTACATCTTTTCGTTCCATTTCGAATAAATTTTTTTATTTATTTCACGTTTCTCAAAAAACACTTGACTTCACTGAGCGCAGAATAAAAAAAAAACAATTTTTAATTTGTCTGACAATGCCTGTTAACGGATCCGCCAATTTTTTGTTAACAAAGATCTGCCAACGTTTTCAGACAAAATATTGCCAGGCCAACTATCTGACAATGAAATTGTCAGACTTTGGGACAAAATCTGGCTACCGTGTGAACTGACAATTTAGCATTGTAGGGTAGTTCGCTATTGTCAGCTCATTTGCAGCTCATTGTCAGACCATTGGTAGACCTGACAATATTGTCAGATCTGGCAACCCTCTGAACGTAGCTTAAGTGTTTGAGGACCAACGAAATAAAATTGATTCGACAAAGAGATGAACATGAATCTTTTGTCGTTCTGCACAATTATCCCTACATCTTGAACTTTCCAGTGGCCCTTTGAAAATATCCCGAAGCACTTGCTGTTAAATGACACAAGAATAATGTTCTTTTTTTTATGTAAAACAAGAATTACGCACTTTCAACTCCAACGTTTGCTAATTTATCTGCAAGATCATTTTCATTACGACAAGACGAAGCTCGTGTGTCAGACTTCCTAGACAAACTATTTTAAATAATCACCACACTCACATCCATTTGCAGTAACCTGCAGCCGAACAGTAGCACTAAACACTGGTAAGCATCTACTTCTACGAGTAGAAGTCATCGGATGGCCTCAAAGAACGAAGATTAACAGATTTCGCTCTTTGCGACTTCACCGCTTGAGCACGAACGCTGTATAATTTTGCAGTACATCGTTCATGCTGCAGCAGTAAGACATATCCAAAAGATACACTCCTGCTTTTCTCACTGTTCTTGCTAAATAAACTCAGCTTTCGGACAACATTCAGCGCGCTTAGAGAACGTTTACATTGCATTCGATATTTTCTAAATGTAGTAGCTACATGGCGCGCCAGGTCACCGCAATTCATCACATTTAAGTCTCTTAAAATGTACACCACCGTAAAGATCCTATGGAGCAGGTAATCCGCTTTGAGGAGGAGGGGACAAACCAAAACGAAAATGATTGCGCTCACGGTCGAAATTTAGATTTCCATCTTGTCACGTACGCGACTCTCTTGCAGAGAGTCCGCGATTGTGTCTTTTTACTTACTTACCCGTGAAGGAGCAGAGAATGAGGAAAACTAAGTAAACAGAAGATTTTCCCGATGGATAGATTCAAACACAAAAGGATTGGCAACCAGGAAATGTTGTACCGTAAATTCTGTCGCCGGCGGTTTAGTAAATTTGTTCTTTAAATTTTTTCCCCCTATTTTTTTTTTCTTATTTTTGATTTAACTCCTTCCACTTTGGTTCTTACCTTCGTCGGAGTACAAATTTATTAGCAGAAAGATCTCTTATTTTCGCGACAACTACGACGTCACTAATGCATTCTTCCTGCAATTCCGCCATCCCTCCCCCCTGTGAAAAAAGCAGGTACTGCATCTGAGATGCATAAATTTTACATTGTTTGCTACGAATACTGGATAATGCATCGTCAACATGCGTGTGCATCACAGAGTCTGGGTTATGCGCATGCGAGCCCGAACCCGCCCGCCAGAGAAATGATCTCGCGGAAAGAATTTTTGATGTCTTACGGTTGGATTTTGAAATTTTGATCACGTTCGAGAGGAAAAGATTTTTATGAGAATTAGGGACTTGATGAAGTGTTTTCGATCGTGCCAATAACCTTTTGCTTATGCGTGCAAGGGTCTTACGTCAGTGTCAGAAGTTGACGTACAAAAATGCACAGGGAAGTCGAGTTATGTAATCGTTCGGAGAAAAGTCATAAAGATTCTTTTTTTCGGAAGAGATAATGCATTTGTGTGGAAAGATGACAGAGCGTTTTGCTTTGATAAGTCGGTTTCAATATTTTACTTGCGTCTGAAGTGAATTTTAATTCATATTTGTTTTTTTTTTTTTACGACAAGACAACAGGTGTTGATTCAAAAGCAATCAAATTCTTAAGGTCTGCCTTCTTTTTCCAACTGACCAAAAGCGAGGCAAGTATGAAGTTTTCATTGGGATGATCGACTGGAAACGACTTGCTGTTTCTTCAAAGCAACATCTGCAAATATCTCAAGTCCGCAAACCCGTGTACAAAAATGTCCAAAAGTCGCCAACTGGCCTTGAAAGGCTGAGCAGACGTCTCCAAATCGTCCGAAATGTTAATTTTATTTATGCAAATTTTTTGATCACACGATTTGCGAACGTTTGGGGCACATTTTTCAGCAAAATTTGCGCACATCTGCAAATCGTCTAATCGTAGCTTGAGAGTTATCTTTCGTTTGACTTCTGATGAAAGTTCGTTATCGGAGGTAATAGCAGAGTCACGGTAGACAAAGTACCTTACTAACTCGAAAATATATCTCTATCGACTGTGATGTTATGCCCAATTCCTAGCCGAAAGCCCTGGTAGCTAGTGCTTAAGTTTTTGTAATTAAATTGTAATTCACTTACTTTTTAATAAATAATAATAATAATAATATGTCCAATTCGTCAATGTTGTTTTCTTGTCAATAGCAATTATTTGCGTTTATTCACCGCTAAGTTCTTTTGGCCATTTCTGTCGGATTAAGCAAGCAGTTGCTCAGAATTTTGAAAGATATTGTTGGCTTAGGAGTTTTGTGCAATTCCTTTATGAATGCTGTTAAAGAAGTCACCTTGTCCAAATTCTATTTTAACATCAAAAGTTTTGGGAAGACTGTTATCGACCTCGATGAAGCAGATGTTATCAGATGATGTCAGAGGGGGCCTCAACATGGATAAACAAATGGTGATCGATTTGGAGTTCTTGGATTTTCTCCAGAATTTTCCGATCGATTTTTGTTCGTCTAGTAATTACGAAGAGATATGTAGGAAGAAAGCAGAAGTAATCCATATTATTCCAATTCTGAATATTAAGACTCTGCAGTTCATGCTTGTGGTAATCTAAGTGTTAAAGAGTTTCATCAATTCTCTTTGGTCGGGAGGAAAAAACAGCATACAGTTTAATTAAAGTTTAGAGCATGTGGGGTATCTGTTTTTCTTGTTCTTTGGACTCTTCTAAATTTCTATTGAGGCTTGAGTGGAGGAAATCACCCACATACCTACATAGAAGAGCTTTCTTTCCTTTAATTCTTCTCTATATCCTTCCCCTCCATCACTGGGTGATAACAAACTCTTCACGATTTAGTCCTAAAGTATGCAGTACCTACCTTTTTTTTAAAAAAATTAGTGATGCTGTATAGTGTAAGTAGTTTTCCATTCAGTCAAGTGAAGCTATTATACATAGTTCAGTTTTTTTTTTTTTTTTTAAGAACCTTATGGTTGACACTGCGACTTAGCAAGATCTATTGTGTCTCCAGTCTACTTAGTCTAATAGGTATACTACCTTCACATTGGCCGGTAAGGAAGCCCACTAGCTTCCTCATATTGTTCCTGTCAAGGTTTAGAATTTACTTGTAAGAACGGGCTTTGTAAGTCTCTTGGAAACCCGGAGACATTTTCCCAAGGGGCTAGACGAAGTTGGTGTTCCCAGTTGATTAACAAAGCTGTGACGGTAGCCCAATTAACCCCACAAAAGGGTTCCGGTCCCAAGAGCGCAGAAGCCGAACAGGCCCCAGCTAGCTCATCCGCAGTTTCATTGTCTACAATGCTCTGGTGGGCGGGTACCTAACCAAGCTTCACCTTGTTGTGTCTGGAAAGTGATTGTAGGATATCGTAGCAGGACTTGACTGACATAGATTCCACGAAGTGGGATGTCAATGCTTTAAGCGCTGCCTGACTATCTGAATAGATTTGTATTTTTGTACACCTAATACCTTTATCGGGTTTTATCCTGACGCAGATCTCAGTAGCATGGAGTTCCAGGCTACGCTGGGGCACATTCCCATTCTTACCGAGACTTTAGTGTGGGGTTCAGAGACGCGAGCACCTACTCCGGAAGCCATTTTTAATTCGTCGGCAAACCAAAACATGCATTCTGGGTCTTTTACGGGTTCTCCATTACACCGTTTGATACGGTCTAATGTTTCGACCTCAAATAGTCGTTTGAAACTGTACTCCCTGTCCATAACGTCGGGGATAGTGCAGAACATGTCTGTACTTGGAATTGAGTGAAGTATTTTTAGATGATCCACAAGACTAATGTTTTAGCTGCAGCTTTATAGCACAACGGGCAGCGGTCTTCCTAGTGAAGATATGTGGGAGTGTGAGCCCAATGACAGCCGCTACATATGGCTGAAGTAGGGCAGGTGCGCATAGCACAGGCAATCCACAGGCAATTCTTTATAGCTTCTCATTCATTGCCGTTGTTCGTTCAAGTACTTTTGGCCCCCAAACTATGGCCGCATATGTTATTATGGGTCTGACTATCGGAATATACAACCAATGTACCATTTTGGGACTAAGAGCCCAAGTTCACAAGGTTCTAGTGCTAAATTGATATGTGCATTCCAATTTAAGTTTTCGGGGTTAGAAGTATCCATTCAGTCTTGCGCGGAGTGATGCCAAGTCCACGACTGTACTAATGTTCATGACTTCACAAAGGGGGTACTTCATAGATAAACGTACATGTGTACATATATTCAGCGAGTATTTTACGGTCTCATTTAGATTTAAAGTGAAGGTCTTTGGAATTACTATCGCCTTCTGCGTCACAGCCTACCAAAAAAACGTGAGAACATACCTGATCGTAGCCCATTGTTTATATTTTTCTGCGTTTGGACTAAAAAAATCTTTTAACAGTCAACCGATTAAAATCTGTAAATGAAAAGTGAGAAGAATTTCATTAAACGTTATAAATGAAGTTCCGCCAGCAAAAACGTTGGACCACATAAAAGTCGTTTCGTGTGACATTTAACTATTTATTCAATTTCGATTTTATCAGATTTTTAAAATGTTTTCTGCCCATTAAATCTGTGTTAAAGATAGTCGACATTAATCATTTAAATGTTATCGGTTAAAATAAATGGTGCACCGTGTTACAAGGTGGGCTACTCAATAGAATCTTAATTAAAAAACGGTAGGTAAGGGGTGTCGTATATATCATTTTGCTAAAAGAGAAAGTTAAATGCGAGCACTAAATCAGAGTCAAATCAATTGTTTTCAGTGATTTTAATCAAAAGACTAAACTAATTAACTAAGTTACTGTTTTCAGGGTGGTTTAAGGTTTTCTGTCCGTTTTAACTACCACCATTGCTAATAGAATTGTATCGTTTTAGTTTTACTTGCACTTAGTCTGAAGAGAGTCTGGGAACGATATAACGAAGGCGGTGTCTGCCCAAATGAATGCTGCACACATTCACAAAAGATACTCTCGAGTCCTAGTCTAGCCGGCAGATCGCAGCAGCGAGTCAGTAATAAAAATGCTGATGGCTAAAATTAATCTTAACGTCTAGAATTTTATGAGACAGGCAAAAGTGGTCTTAACGATGATGATGATCGACTCTTGGCAAACATTAAGTTTTTTTTGTTACCTTTCCTTTGGCGCGCAGGGATTTCACGCAGCAGGACAGATTCTGCAGTTTTATTTATTTCGTGAATAGTTACCACTCCTCCCTTCACATGTTGTGGGTTTATTTGCTTTGGCGAAGTGCTGGTTGCACTTTTATATCCAATTACAGATATTTTTTGCTATTTGGAGTTCCGCTGAAGCCCTAAAGACTCTGCAGTCTACGCGAATCGGATGGGCCGAACTCATGGACGTGGCAAGACGGATACATTCGGTTAAATAGCGAACCGTGTGCTGTTCGTCCTTCAATGAGTGGTCGCTGTTGTTACTTCTTTTTTTTTTTTTTGTCCGTGATGGAATGATGATGATAATGATGATGATGATGGTGGCAAATACCGGGACAAGGCATATCCCAATCGTTGCTCTTTGCCGAATACATACTAATGATTGGCAAAGGACAAGCAGATAAGCACTCCGTATGCAACATACGAATGCCAAGTATCTACAAGATAGCTTGTGATCATCGTCACTATGCGTGATGACGACCGTCTGCGTCTGGCAGGCAGTGGTACAGAAGTTTTGAGATGGTGCCGCAGATAATGAGCTGGTGCAAGATGAGATTTTTATTGCAATGGCATTTTAAAGTGTTGTACTGTTTATGATCAGCCCATCGCACCAAATACCCAGCAATAAAAATTGTTCAATTAATTCAATGGAAATCACGTCTTAACATGGAAGGTGATTGAATAGACTTAAAACCCGTTATCCCGGCCACAAATTACAAGTAATCATGGAGCACAAAAGCTTAAGTAACCGGTCGTCGATCAAGATCAAGTTGAAGAGGCCCATTGTTAAACGACAGTCCTCCATGAGCCAAGTGGATTGTCCATTCTGCGCCCCGCAATAGTGCAATTGATGATTGTATCTAGATTTTGGATATGGCATCCGAATAAATACTCCGTAATCGTAATGTAGTTTGACTGGTTAACTTTATTGTTACATGACCTTAACATAGCGTCTTTGAATGACGTAAATGGTTTTTAATTTTTTTTTTCCTCTCGATTGTTCGATCATTTATTCGTTTAAGTGTGAAGATGGGTTTTCTTTCAATATGAAAGGTGCTACCATTAATCAACATGAGAAGTGAGATTTTCTTTACAATGAATTGTTATAATGATGCTTAAGTGAGTGGATTTTGAATTCTGTGAAAATGTCTTCGTCGTTCACCGTGAAGGCTTCGATTTGGTGTTGGTGCTTTTTTTTTCTTTGTGTTCAAGGGTTTTCACGAACTTATAGTTAAACTTGGCCGAATCTCACACCTCTTGACTCTGTTGTAATTACATTATCTCTGTTATGAAATTATTTTTTAATGAAGACGGTACTGACTGCGGGTAAATTGTGTTGGGGAAAATTTGAACTCAGTTGGATATCAGTAGAACGTTTAATTTGATTTTGTTTCTTTAGGAGAAGGGACAGATAATGAACAGAAATAGAAAAGTGATGGACGGGAAGAAGAAATAGAACTCATAAGGTTCGCGGATAAATGTACAAACAGATGTATGTGCCTTTACCTCCATGTGACTTCGTACACCTGACTACAAGCCTAAACTATGGGTTTTCCTTCAAAGAATTTGAAATCTGTTCTTCTTTCCTACTCATTGTTCAAATTTTTGTTAGCGGTGGACGCCGTGACTTAGTGGCTCGTGGTTTGGACTGGAATGCGAGTTGAGTAGATTTGAGCCCCTGCGACATCCACCAAACTAAGATTTTCTAAATGATCCATTTGTACCAGGGGCTGGTGTGCAGTGCGAAGATTAGGCACCGGGTAGACCAACCATAGGAACTCACTTAAAAAAAAAGGATGCTGACGTTGTTTCATGAAGGACCATCAACATTCAAATGAAAACCCTTGGTAAGGTTAGAGAGGTTTTCGGCGTAGTTGACGCACTAAAACCAGTAGTAGGTCCATTGTGATGCCTCAGAATCTAGGAGGGATTCTCTTTCCTAATCGTGGAACCAGTGGGAGCTTTTAGTAAAGCGAGCTATGCTTTCGACATCTTGTTGTGCTAGGTAGGCATAGATTGTCGAAGAAGACGGCACCGAGATGGTTGTGTTTTTTGCGAGAGAGCTCAAGATATGTACATAGGTACAGGTGCTCATCCCTCCAGCTTCTGTGGAAATCATTTGCAGGAACGCCCAAGCGAGTGGCATATCTCTCTATGAGCTAGGCATGTAGCACTCCTGGAAAGAATCTGTATTGTAGTACCATTCTTCGCGATTTCACCCCTCACTTTTCTTGAAATCCATTACGATCTGTGCTTGGGAAGTTATTGGTGGCTGCCCGTCCAAAGCACAGACACACAGGCCAACGTAGACCCTTCGTGATATCACATGGATCATTACCCGGAAGGCCCGCGTATTCATTTGGAAACGGTTGGAGCTCTCATTTAAACTAAGGACAAGTTTAATGTTAGTAAGTGATAGTTCTTCAAAATAGAGCTCCGAAATAGAGCTTTGTTCTCTGGGATTACTTACATACTAACTTAATATGGCGCTCCAGTCCGGGGTGGACCTGGGCCTGAACCATCAATTGTCTCCAGCCAACTTGATCTTTAAACAACTGCCTCCAGTTTTTCACTCCAAGTTGGTTAAGGTCCTCTTCCACTTGCATGCGCCACCTGTGTCAAGGTCTTCCTCTACTGCGCCGTCCCTCGGGTGTGGATTCGAAGATTTTCCAGACCCGAGCATTAGTGTCCATCCGATCTACATGACCCAGCCACCTCAGCTTTTGAAGCTTCACTCTTCTGGCTAAGCCGATGTCGCTGTACAGTTCGTCATTGAACCTCCTTCTCCACTCACCATCTATGCAGACGGGACCGAAAATCACCCGAAGAATCTTCCTCTCAAAAAAGTCAAAAGCAACCTCATCCGCTTTTGACAATGACCATGCCTCTGCGAGGCAGAGAAGGACTGGGACGAATAAGGTCTTATAAAGGACCAGTTTAGTTAATCTTAGCACTGGTGCTGTTGTCTGAATTTATAGGAAAAAAGTCTTTTTGGGAAAGACCCTGAAAACGTTCAGAGGAAGTGACAAATTGTTTCTTCCTCCTCTTCATACCTGTAACTCCCGCAGAAGTTCTTTGAGAAGTGATCTATACTTCTGACATGAAGGCCAATGGGACAGTGACCAGCAAAAACACCGATTCTAGTGCTAATGAGCGACCTTTTAAACAAAATCAGACTTCTAAATCTAGTTTATCTAGTAAATCTAGCTTAGCATAAGCCAAATCTCTCTGGAGGTACAGCATGTTGTTCCGTTTCTCCTTCCTTGTTGCGCCTTGCTGTTCGCATCGTGCTCTAAGACCAACTTAAACAGAAGAGGAGGTGTTTCCAAACGCTACCGTTCTGGAAGGATTTCTACAGAAATGCCCCAGCGGTTATGTACATAGTTCCAACAAGGCCAAGACCTTACTTGATCTCACCAAAGATGAGTTACCTTACAGAACATTGTCCACTTAGATACCACCTGCATGCCGAGATACTTAGCAATCATCTGGGCACAAATGTCAGCTCGGATTACACTGTCCCGGACTTGGACTTTGAGAAACCCTTCTCATGTGTCTTCCCAAGCAGGGAACAGTGGCAAAATAACGAAGTTTTGAATGAATCCAAATCCATCTACACAGATGGCTCTAAAATGGATATAGACATAGGAGCAGGCCTTTTCTCAGAACAGTTAGGACTTAACAGCTCCATAAGACTCCCGGATCATAGCAGCATTTTCCAAGCGGAGGTTCTAGCGGTGACAAAAGCCGCCCAACTGGTCTCAATGCTTACAATATCACGGGAGGATATATGACAGTCAGGCTGGCATTAAAGCAATAGCTGCTACGCAGATAACATCGAAGCTTGTGAAATGTTGTCGCGAAGAGCTTAAGATTCTTGGCACGCAGCACAATGTAAAGCTCTGCTGGGTCCCTGGTCACAGCGGAGTACCAGGCAATGAAAAAGCTGACGAACTGGCAAGAAAGTGTTCAACCCTAGCTCCAGAGCAAGCGGACTGTACGGTCAGACCGCTACTCTGCAACCTAAGGGCGAAAATTGCACAAAAAACTCTAATAGAGGCATATAACAGGCGGAAATCTCTAACCACCTCTGAAGTATCAAGAAGGTTGTGGCCAGAATATGACAAAGCAAAAACCTGCCAGATTTTACAAAAAGACAGGAGATCACTGTCAATGCTCGTGGGATTACTTACTGGTCACAACATGCTAATATATCACACAAAGAAATTACACCTGAATGATGATGATATATGCAGGGGATGTGGTGATGAGGAAGTCCATGAGGACACAGCTCATTTTCTCTGCCACTGCCCATACCTCTGTCAGATAAGAAATAGGACCATAGGCAAATTTTTCTTCGATTATATCGACGAATTAGCTGATGGCTCGGCATCAGAGCTTCTCAAATTTTCAAGAGCGACTGGATGGTTAACACCAAGGAATTAATAAACCGCAGTAGGGAATATAGTGGGTATCACAATGGGTCTAAATATACCTAAGTGTAATGAGGCAGCCCTCATCAACCCACAAACCTAACCTAACCTAGATACCACCTGCATTAAATGAAAGTATCAGATACCGATATTTGCCGGCTCTATGGATAACAGAAAGAGACCGCTAAACATATTCTGTGCGTATATCCAGAAGCCGCAAGAAAAAGGCTACTCCACTTGACGCGAGCCTCGGTCAAAACAGCGAAAGTTTAACCTGAGGTTTATCAAAAGCTCCTATACAACCTCTGGTTAAACCATATTGGCCACCACAATAGACCTCATAGGTCGCAGTGCGCATTTAGGGCCCCTAATACAGAATACAGAATGTAGTGCCAATTCCGCAATTAATTTGCCCCTTTGAAGCGCAGGAGACTTAATACTCGGAGGGTGTTTAACCAAAGTTTCAGGCTTGTTTCCATTGGTGTGACTTAATTCGAGAGTAGAATTTTGAATAGCAATGATAGTCTCCAGGTCTGAAGGACTTGGTTAAGCTTATAAAAATCGCTTATTGCTAACGTATTAAAAATAAATTTTAAATGTTCTTCTATGTAAGTATGTTTTGACAGTAATTTATGCAAACTCATTATGTTTATTGCCAATTGTGTGGTTAGTCCACAGGCACTTAAAAAAATTTTTTCATAGACACATCACTTTGCAACTGCAAAAAAATAGTTTTTACTATAAAAAGTTGGTGATAAAAATATTAATAAATAAATTTTTTATTATGGGCCAACAAACACGTGAATGCACAAGGACTGAGAAAGAAGAGAACCCTATAAAACGAGTATCAAATTGCAAAAATTCAACTCGTTAACCTTGAAGGCAGTGTACCACTCTGCGGATGAATGACACATCTACAAAACGTTTGAGTTTGTCCACGTCTTTTTTTTTAATTAAAATAAAAAAAAAATTAAAACAGCATGTCAAAAGTACTATCTCGGTTCAGATATATGTACGTATACGAACGCTTCGTCAAATATACGTTCTACAACGTGCGCGAAGGAAAAAAAAAACATATTGGACAAGGTCGCTGACTGCAAAACCAAGATGAGCAGTCTTGAGCCACGATCCAACCGAAATAGTTCAACTCTCATCGCACTGTGCGTGGTCATCTACGACTACGAGTAGTATAGCGACTGCAACCAAACACAAACGTATTTACGACGGACGATGGACAGGCGTATTTGTCTTCTCAGAGTTTATCCGTGTGTAATTAAAGGAACGTAAGATACTTGGCCGTCCTTTGGGGATGATCATTCGTCTAAATGTGTTATCCCAAGGGCCAAGAACTGTCAATCAAATAACAAAAAAAAAAAAAAAAAAAAATGTTTTTGCGGCTCAGAATAGCAAGACAAACTAAAAGGATTTCTAGTTTTGAACAATAACCCAGCAAACCGTCTGAGAGTGGCAGGATGTCTGGAACACAGCACCCAGAGAAGACAGGAGCCCTGCTTTATACCGATTAATGCTGTACACGGTGCATCACACTTTTTGTGCGTATTGGTGTTAAGATTTTTTTTTTTCTTTTTTATTTGTTAAAAAAGAAATGTAATGGTTGTACTTGACAGCGGGATACCGTGCGTCGTCGGTAGGGTGCTCTTTGGACTTATGAAGCTGCAATTTCCAGAGTAAAGTTTGTAAATTATAAAAAAAATATGTATGGATATGCATTGAAAATGAGAATAAATTTGACCTGGCAAGTTGACCTTTAATCGAAAATGGACCCATATCGCTAAAATAGTGATATTTGCGCATAAATTCCTTATGCAGAAAAAGTACAAATACTCACAAAAAGTGTGATGCACCGTGTACAGCATTAATCGGTATAAAGCAGGGCTTCTGTTTTCTTCTGCGACCAAAATTATGACAGGATAACATTTTTGCAAAACACAAAAAGACTGGGTCTCGTATTTAAAGCTCTTTTCTTATTTTTAACTCTTGTTTTATCAGAAATATGTACATCGTTACTTCCTGGCAGTGCCCGCTGGATAAGATAAATCCAAAGGTGTCACCTGATTTATCTTCTCAGATAGGGAACTGAGCTAACTACTTTGCGCCGGGCGGTAATACATGGTAGCGAGTAGCTCAGAACTCCCACATCTCTAAATCCATACGACAACTTAGAAATCACATGAGCCATGGCCAACAAAATTGATCGCGTTGTGATGGACAGAAGACACTTCTTCAGTGTATTGGATGTTCGAAAATTTCGAGGCGCAGCAAAGATACGAATACCGACCACAAGAGCCTTTACCAATCGATTTTTCTGAGAGCTCGCTTCATGCTCTCCAGCAGCATCAATAATCACGGAAGACCAATGCAGGACTACCAGCAAGCCTTTGGAAAAATCGCGACTAGTCCACCTCCAGAAACTGCCAGTTTGATGCAGAAGGAATCCCAGACAAAAGGAGTGCCTACAAAGCGGCTCTACGAAAAAGGACGGAAGCCGCTTGCCAAGTTACTTAAGGTGGAGCTTCAGTCCGGGGTGGATCTGGGCCTCAACCAGCAAGCGTTTCCAGCCAGCTCGATCTTTAGCCAGCTGCGTCTAGTTTTGCACTCCAAGTTGGTTAAGGTCTCCTTCCACTTGCGTGCGCCACCTGAGTCGCGGTTTTCCTCTACTGTGCCAGTCCCTCGTGTGTAGATTCGAAGATTTTCCGCGCCGGATCACTGGTGTCCATCCGCTCTACATGACTCAGCCACCTCAGCCACCTCAGTCACTGGACCTTCACTCTTCTGGCTAAGTTGATGTCGCTGTACAGGCAGTACAGTTCGTCGTTGAATCTTCTCCTCCACTCACTGTCTATGTAGACGGAACCGAAAATAATGCGAAAACGTTCCCCTTAAAACACTTAAGAGGAAATTCCTTGCCTCTGCGCCATAGAGCAGTACCGTGACGATTAAAGTCTTCTGCCTTAGTTGTTCGAGATAGGGCCCAATTGACTTCTTAGCCCAAAGAAACAGCGATTGGCAAGAGTTACTCTTCGTTTGATCTCAGGATGATGTCGTTGGGTAAATTGATAGCAGAGCCTAGGTAGAAACAGTCCTTAACAACCTCGAAGTTATATCGTTCTACAGTGACGTTCTGTCCGAGACGCCGGTGTTGGATGTCGTTTCTGGTTGACAGCATATACTTTGCACTGCCCTCCCGCTAAACTCATTTTTGCCGCCTCCGTCTCAATGCTCACGAACGCGCCAGTGACATCACGTCGTATGTCGACTTCGCGTCATCGGCGTGTTCGAGTAATGGAACGGACTTTTGAAAGATTGTGCCTCTGGTGTTAGCGCGTGAGGTTTGCACTGTTCTTTCAAGAACGATGTTGAAGAAGTCGCATGAGAGCGCGTCGCCTTGTCTAAATCTCTTTTTGACATCAAAGGTCTCGGTGAGATCTTGAGCGACCTTGATGGAGCAGCGTGCGTTCTCAAAACTAAACATTGCTATGTATAGCTCGTCTCTATAGATGCTGTCATGCGCGGCATTAAAATCGATGAAAAGGTGGTGGGTATCGATTTGAAGTTCCTGGGTTTTCTCCAAGATCTGCTAGAGTGTGAATATTTGGTCGATGGTGGACTTTCCTGGCCTGAAACCACACTGATATGGACCGATCAGGTTGTTGACGAACGGCGCTCACACAACATGGCAGATAAGATCTTGTTAGTGATGTGAAGAAGACTGATGCCTCTCTAGCTTTCTTAGTTCAAAGGGTCTTCTTTCTTGAGAATCGGGCAAATAATGTTGAGGTTTCACTCATCGAGCACTTTCCTCCGACCATATTTTACAGATGAGTTGGTGTATGCTCCTTACCAAATCATCGCCTTCCTCTTTGAACAGCTCGGCAGCTAGCTTTGCTGGACTTAAGCTAAGATATAGCTTGTCAACTTTAAGAACAGAAATTGAGAGACAAAAGGAGCATAGCAAGTGTAAAATCGAGCGGATGTAGAGAAAGGGCTTCCGAATTTCTAGAAAGGGGTAAAAAGGGTTTCACTTCCCACTCCAGAGCTTCCAAGGACAATAGGGGAGTAACATATTGGAAAAATAGTTAATGCTGATGTTAAAGCAACCGTATCTTGACTTAAATTACGTATGGCCGCAGTTCCTGATGGCCTAGGAGATAAACTATATAAGGCTGCAGGAGACGACTCGCTGCAAAACGAAATCGCCCAAAGATCGCATGAAAGATGCTTGAAACCTCAGCACCGTATGCCCGAAACATAAAAAAAACAAGACCACCTCAACATAAGTCTTGTGAACATCGCAAACTGATGCAATGCTGAAGCGCCTGGTGGGAAGTTAAAGACCGATTTTAGGCCTAAAAAATTGACTATGGACGAAATCTTCACGCCAAATCCTGAAAAAGACTCCAAAGTTTGGAAATAGAAAAATTCCATATAATTTGAAAACTGATTGCCCACCGATCATCACCAAGTCCTACTCTGCCTGTAAAGTCGCGTAGTTATACCCAAATAAATGATGTGTCATATCTAATTTTGTACAGTTATTCAGTTACAAAATTGCCTACACTTTATATCCGTAACATAATACCTACAACCACGCGCGGGATTAAAAATTCGTCTTGCCTTCAACAAAATGGCAAATCTAATTTCACTAAGAAAATTGCAGCGTCACGTACCGGTCATTGTGCATCCTGAGAGAATTAAATCAACTAACAGCAACAGCAACGGCAACAACAACAACATCAAAACCAACGGCAGGAACAGCGAGACAGAATTCAAGAACATAATATTTAGGCACAGCAGTACACCGGTACTTTGGTGTTTTCTATTTTTCGTACAGAGCGTCAAGATAACACCATCATCTCAACGGCAAGAAAATGCATCCGAGCAGTCGCCTGTTCTCGTTGCAGTATATGTATGCATTCAGGCATTTCGCAGTATGATCTCTCTTGACCGCACGATCACGTTCTGTAGTTAATTGCTGCATCGAACATAGCCAAAGGTTGACATCGTCTGCCTTTTCGGTGTGGGATTTACTCAGAACACATTACTCTTTGATTACTTGTTTCCAGGAGGTTAAATGCGTTTCAACCCTGTCCCTTGCCTGCTTTGACTGGAATTCGCAAATTAACTTTGTCTGTGGCTATTTTAGTTTCGATCCCGCAGCGGTTTGACCTTATCAAGCCTTCAGTTTGAAGGAAATCAACGCCATACAAAGCATTATTCTATGCCAGAGGCCAGTTCCATCCATTAGGCAGAGTTAAAAATAACTTTCAATTCCAGAGTAATTATTGCAACCCACAGGGAATTATAACTTTCCTGGAAGTTTAACTTTTACTTATGCACGAGTACATCCCATTATGAAGTAATTTTGTGGCCTCGCATGGGAGCAGTGTGAATTCGATCACGGCAACGTACGTATGGAGGACCCTCTGCAACTGCGTTGTCAGTCAGGCTGGATAACAACAACGCCGGTGACAGAAGGAACGACACGAGTCAGCCGGCGGCGGACATGATGGCGTGGGTGTGCACTAATGAAGCAATAATGGCACGTCTCGACTCAATGACACCTCATTCCTCCTACGCTATATTTGGGAGATTATTGCAGCCTGTACTTTGAAGAAGATGAGGTGCAGCTTTGCTTCGAATTTCCTCACAACACAAAGTCTCTAAATAAATTGTCAGCGATTATGGTTTATGTTTTCACATAAAGATGCACACAACACGCTCTCCCCCAATGCGCGTTAGTGAGTGGTTTTCAAGTGCCTGTGAGAGAGATGATCATTTAGCTGATCCGCTGTGGATTCTTGAAATATTATCGGACAATGAAAACAAATATTCTTAATGATTTATTAAAAAAAAAATTAACGAAGTGTGATTTATTATGTAACTTGATACAAAAATGTTTGGACTGTGTTCAACGCAATGTCATCACCACCATTAGGCTCAAACAGTTAGACAGGCATTTTTATTAGAAAAACTTTAGATGTACATAAGTGACAATTTTTGAAACATTTCATGCCAGCAGCTTCATACACAATACGATCTGTTACCTTCAGAGACTGACTCGGGATTTTGCAAATAGTCGTAGCGAAGAAAACCATGACGGAAACAAAAGCCCCGAGCAGACAGATCCAGGAGCCTTAATTACATTTTTGTCGAGAGCAGTCTGAAGTCATTGGAGAGCTTGGACGGGTTGAGCTTCGGCAATAAGCCTAATAGAGCACCCATTCTTGAGACTCAAAAAAATTACGGAAGTCGTGAAGTTTTTCGAGGCGTTAATGACATGCTCTCCCAACCATTCAATAGAATTCTGCATAAATTCTCTGCATCTGAGATTTAGCAAAGGCCAGATCTTCCTGTAGATACGGCACGTACGGTACCATTCCTCTATCTTTGGTTTGTCTTGCTGATCGCGTCGTACTTTACATGTAGTTTACATGTAGCGAGTGGAATACCCAGGTTCTTCCGTTCCGGTAGGATGTCCAGAGTACTACCACGTTTGGCGAGTTAATCGACCTTACAGATCCCTGGAACGTCCCTATGACCGGGAGACCAGCATAGATGAATGTTGAAATATGCTGCCATCTCCACGAGAGATGAGCGACAGTTTGAAGTAGCTTTTGATGTACATGTACAGGGTTTTTCAATAAGAGCGCTACAAAAGTTTTTTTAAATAAAACAAAAACGGTTTTGGATATCAATGAAATTCTTTATTCCTGTGAAAGTACGTTCGATGCCATAATGTATGGAACTCGATTTCTATTGCATGGCCACCACGGGCACGCTTGCAGAAGTCCAGACGCTGAACCCAATTTTCGACGGTTTTCAAGCATAAATCGGCCGATACTGCTGCAATTTCACGTTCGATATTCGTACGAAGTTCATCAATCGTTGCTGGCTTGTTGGCATAGACCATAGACTTGACGTAGCCCCACAGGAAATAGTCTAACGGTGTCAAATCGCACGACCGAGGCGGCCAAGCGACTGGACCATTTCGTGAGATAACACGTTCTCCAAACTTGGTTTCCAATAAATTGATTGTGACATTCGCTGTGTGGCTTGTGGCGCCGTCCTGTTGGAACCACATGTCCTCCAAGTCAATATCATCCAATTGGGGCCCAAAATATTCGGTTATCGTTGAACGGTAGCGATCCCCATTCACAGTAACGTGCCGGTCTTGATCATCACGGAAGAAGTACGGCCCAATGACGCCGCCGGCCCATAAACCACACCAAACCGTAATTTTTTCGGGATGCAATGATGACTCATGATGACACATGATGACACCGCAAGAAAAATATGGCGTCGTTTGCTGTCCCTGTCGCTCTACTTTTGTAGCGTCCCTATTGAAAAACCCTTTACATGTACATCATGTACATTCCAGGGATTTTACAGCAGCCTGGCTATTGGTAAAAATTGTAATATTCCTGAAGGATATCACGTCGTTGTTCGCCATTATTTCCGCCTGACTTTCCAACTATACGGGGTATAGTGAGCTAGTTAGTGAGAGCGGTTTCCAAAGAAGAGGTACACTTAGACCAGAAAACTAAGTCCATTATGATGCCACTGCGTACTGGGGTTTGACCCTGCCTACTCCTGAAACCATTTAGATTTCCTTACGTAGCTGTTGAGATCAGTCGTGCTGGCAGAGTTCAAATGATTTAGATCGTTAAATAAGTATTGGACTAAGGTGGGTCACGTGCAGAGGAAATCGTAGCATGCTATACCCACGCCTTGAGCAAGCCTGCCTAGGATACAGTGCCCGTGAGGACGATGATTAGTTTTTAGAGTTGGTCTCTTTTAAGTCATATTAGTCAGATCCAGGATAGGCCAGATCAGCCTGGCATTGTTACAATAATCAAAGTGTTGCCATCTACGATTACCTTTCGACAGAGGGTCGATGTAAGTCAGGTACATAGGCGCTTTGAAATGGTCGAACTTCCTACCGTCTGTCCGTACATTGAGATCCTAGTCTAGCTAAATCGTCAGCCGCACAGTTCCCTTGAATATCGCAGGGGCCAAGGACCCAACAGGGCGTGACGTTATGCTGGTTAGCGATCACGTTTGGAAGACACGCGGTAGTCCTTCACTGCCATAGATGTTGGACACGAGGGATCTGATCGCAACCTGACTGTCGATGTAGATTGCAATATCCGTGCGTGATGTTGGGTTAGCCTTCAGCCAAGCGGCTTGATTAATAGCTGTGACTTCGGCTTGGAAGACCCTACAGTAGTTGGGGAGAGAGTGGTGGATGTCCAAGTCTTCTGAAAAGACGCCGGCACCGAATCCGTCGGCTGTTTTAAAGTTGTCTGTAGAGGACTTCGCTTACTCTAGGCGCTTCTGTCCGGTATTTTGTGCTTATAGTCCATGTTAAAGTCATTTTTAGTAGGCAGCATGTCTGTTGATTTGGTAGGGCTGCGGAGAATTGATAGAATTCTTGCATGTCCCACTTTTTCTCACACAATTGGTGGGTTTCTTGCAGTCTTAGGTCCGCGTTAGTGGCCTGCTGCATGGCATAGATATCTATTGGCAATAAGTGGAGCTTGGTTTGAAGGGCAGTTGTAGAAGAAGTTCTCAGCGCACCAGTAATGCTGAGGCAAGCCACACGTTGGATTTTCTCGAAGTATGCCAGAGTGATCACAATTGATCCAAGGTCTAAAGGAATAGTTTGATTAACCTCAAATACGGAATACTCTCTTATTGTAAAAAGCAGTCGGGAGAAGTGAACAACAGAGACATCATTTATCAAGTGTTCTTCTTAAGGGAAAGTTTCTGGATGAGCGGCCAGAGATATGACGACTTAGCATGTGATTTTGTTCATCAGCTCGTGCCCCCCCATCGCAACATTGTCTTTGATTTCTAAATCTATCTCATGTTTTACAGTGTTCTCGTTCTAGATAGCTTGCAATCCAAACTCTATCTATTTTTTCATATTGCACAAATAAGGAGAAACAGCATGAGTAGTTTTGAGTCCCTCGAACTGTGTAGCCAAGGCAATCCCAGGTCAATTGCTAAAAGGAAGTTTATGGGAATTTAGTGTAACAACTTTTGGTGAGGAGCTCGTGTCGTAACTGGTCGCTTTTATATCTCCATTAGTCGGAGTCTCAACGAATCTTTACTAGCTGCTAGGTGAACATGGCATCTGTAACGAAAATACTCGTAAAAAAGCTGATGGGATCACCTAAGTATACAGCTTGCCGCAACCAGGCGGGACAAGAGAGTGGTGCTGCATTCCACTGCAATATAATAAGAAAACACTGCAGAGGCGGGGGAAGGTAGTGGCATCGAAATCTTAACAAACCAACGCTCAGAATATTTTAGATCCTCATCAAACCCAGGCGAATGTAGTGGTAAATCAGAGGATGCCAGCTCGGCAATTGGCAGTTGTTCTGCACTACGATTTGAAGCATTTCCAGTGAGCAGTATGAAGCATAATAAAGAGCAGCACTGTTGGCAAAAACTTTATAAGCAACGACAGAACGCCAAACAACTGCTAAAGCGTCTCAATGAGCGAGATTCCTCATCCTTCACGCAAAAAAGTGCTAGGTAGGACCAAGTAGATACTAGGGTCAATACCTAAGTTGAAGGCCAACGTAAAATGGAAAAATCTTAGGGCGCAGAGTTTTGGAGTATCTAACCCGAGACCATCAGCCTCTTGCATCTTACCTTAGCTGCAGATGGAATCAAACGACTTTCAGGTGATACAGATAAATAGTCTGAATCTAAATTTGAATCACTTGAGGAATACTTCAAACGAGGTAGGCATGACGACACAAAATCTCCACCTCTGCCTGCCAACAAAAACCCACTTGTCAAAATGAATCGCGATAGCGGTCTTTGGTAATCAAGGATTGCCAGCGTTCGCGGATGTACATATGTACCCCAAATATTTGTAAAATTTTTCTTTTGAAAAGGTCTGAAATCTGCTCTACTTTTCCACTCGAAGCTGCAGACTGACCCATAAGAGATTAACGATGCTCTGCAGTTGCTCTTGCTTCGGGAGTTTGCCCCAAATTTCTATATATTTTAACTTGTAATGAACTTTGACGTACACAATTCAGACAGATACCTTTGTTAGCTTATTGCTGATCCTTACAATTTGTAATAGATTCTTATTTTTCTTGCTCCCTTGCTTGCATAGCAAATCACTGTTTACGTTCCAGTTTAGTGACTATTAAATCCAAGGTTACTGACCAAACATTTATCTCCATCAGCCAAAGTTGTGGTTCCTCGAATATCTCTGAACTCGCTCGAGAGCACACCTACCTACCTATTTCGACTTCGGCCGGGGCAGCAATTTGCAATGGAGTGCGTGTGGTACTCGCGGCGGCATTGAATTCAGCTTAATTGCTTTCAATCACATCGTGCTGCTATTTTTACGTCATGTTACCGCTATAATGAGTTGCAGAGATAATCATCGACATGCGCGACTGACACATCTCGGCTTAAGCTTCCATTTGCGGTTTATCCATTTACGAGTCCATTGGCATTGGATGAGGTCTCCAGGTTGCGAAATTGCTGATTGATTATACACAGTAAAAGTTCCTCGAAAGATTGCCGCTCGGTATATCACATCTATTCTGATTCATAGCCAAACCAGTTTGGCTGTGGCGGAAGATAGACCGAAAACTTCATATTTGCCCCAAACGAAGCAGATACGAGTAGATAAACAAAGAAAACAAAACTGTGAGGAAAAGATACTGAAGAATGGGATAATGATGGATCCAACACACATACAGATCGGAGGGCATAACTTTTCTCACTGATAAATCTGCAAGCCATACCAAGTTCGGAAGTGCAAAATGCAAGCGCATGACTTGGACCCATTGATTCTGTGCTGTGAAGTATTTCCCAGAAGGAGAAGAACGCCCTTTCAAGCATAGAAAGCTACACGGTTACGTGGGTTTACTCTTTGTTTATACATAGCACAGCCAATACGGGCTCCAGCTACAGCTAGGAATTGAGAATCTCTGTATATTTTAGATACAAATTTGGAAATTTTGCTAAAAATGGCAGAAAAGATGGCACATCCGCACCTTCACTATTCATCTAGTTACCCATAAAGTGTGTCGTCTCTGGGTTCTATTGACTGAGCACCCAGCAGATACTCCATTCCATTTACATTCGTCCCTTTTATCGTGGTGTGCTCCTTTCAGTCGTGGTCTCTCACATCCCTCTAGGAGTGATGATCGTTTTGGTTTCCTTTTTATAATTTGGCTTCCACTGCATTGTTTCACTTACAACACAAGGCAGTTGCTCCAGTACGAAACCGGGAGAGTGTGGAGTCCACCGAGAAGAACTGTTACCTAAAAAAGAACAACTTTGGTGCAACACACAGAAGTCGTTGTTTTGGAATTCGAATTCCTATTGAGGAGATGGAATTTATGTTCGCTGTAAACAACTAAAGCTGTGAAATTTATGTTCAACGCGAAGACATAATTTTTGTATCGTGGACTAAGGCGCAGGGTCCATGAAACCTTGAAGTAACAAATTCAAAGTTGAACATATTCCGACTTCTGGAATTGAATGTATGTTTGCACTGATGGTGGAGTAACCGTGGTGAGAAGTATAAATGGCCACAGAAATAAATAAGCCCTATGAAGTAGAATTGCGGTTCGACATAAAAGCTGTACCGCTTGAAAGTATAAATTACGACTAGATACATATTTTTGCTGTATAATCTCATAATTTATTTATTTCGATGCCGATAATAGCATGGGTGCGCTTTAGGGATGGCCTTGTGCTAGAATAGTACGTATTAAATAATCTACCTAGTATCTGACTTTTCCTACGTTTCATGGTCTCAAATCCTAGAAGACTGTCTGCTTGCCACAACAACAGGCTTTTGGCATTTTCTTTCCTATAATTTCCAAGCCAGTGCTGCCGATTCACATTTTTCTTGAGCAGTATAATTCGATCTACTTGCGCAGTACTGGGTAGTAATATTCAAAAATGGTACAAATCAGATTTTTTTAACTCACTTATGCATTTCGATTCCTTCGGTGATATTGACATATGTTCTTGATCAATCTGTTGTGGACTAGGGAAATAAATGACTCGGCCAACAACATCAACAATTTTCTGCTGGAAAAGTTGCCAACTGAGAATGTGTAGTGTGAATCTTTGGACTCGGAAGTAAAACTCGAGACGCTGTACATTTATTAACCTGTAGAGTTATTGGACACTTTCTATCAACCAGGAAATTTAGCTCAAATTCTCAGACTCGAAGTTGTTGCCCAATCTAAACCCTCCGAAACACTGCAGGTGAAAATTTTGTACCAACACATAATCGAAGCTAGAATGTTCACAAGTGCCAAACATGGAAAAACTGTCTTCATTCCTTGCATTCCTCTGATCCCATCAGACTACAACTTTGAGTTCAAACGTCTGCAATTTTCTGTTGAGGGTTGATACGCCATGATCATCAATAAGTCAATTTCACCTGGTCATCTCCGAGCCAGAAAGAAAAACAAGAAAAGTTGTATACAGGGACGCCTAAAAGAATTAATGTGAAAAATTAAAAGTCTTTACCTGCTCATTAATGGCTTGAAACACGGGGAAGGATATAGGGTACTAGCTGATACCCGCGACTGTCCAATTTAAATTTTTTTTTTCATACAAACTTGAACACCCTGTAACACCCTATAAAAGCTGAGTTTCGAAAAATCCCTTCTTAGTGGGTGTCTACACCACAAAAGGAAACTACTGTCCAAATTCCTAGAACCAGCGGTTTGGGCTGTGCGCCTATCTCTGGGTCAGTCAGTCAGTCAGTCAGTCAGTCAGTCAGTCCGGACAAAGAGTTTTATATATATAGATAATGCAATTGCAGTACTTTCGGCAGCATTGTTCCCAGGCCGAATTCCTGTCACTCGCTTCGCTATTGCTTAAGGTTTCTTCTCTTTAAAAAGTGTCTTATAGAGTTTAACGCATTTTCAAGTTCAAGACATTTTTAAATTTTAGGTGCTGGACAGATGTTTATTCATTTGTCAACAGTATGCACAAGGTGGCGCAAAAGTAATCACCCTAGCGGAAGATCTATAAATTTTGCAAATAGCGGCTACACAACCTGGTCAAACACTAAGGCGTTAAGCCGCTATCCTCGAAGAGACTAGGACAACACCTGACAGAAGAGGTGCCGGAAGGCCTCATAGTGCTCGTTCCAAAAAGAATATCGCCGCTGTAGTTGAAGATGTCGCGGAAGAGCTGTGAAAATCGACCAGACGATACAAAACAATTATCAACGAGTTTTTATTGCCGGAAATTGATAAATTGGGACTGGAGGACATGTGGTTCCAACAGGATGTGTCAACGGCACATACTTCACGAGCCACACCCAAATGGTCATCAATTCTGGCGGGGGCCACTTGGCCGATATAATTTTAATCACGTGAAAGCAGAAATCCAATGCAATTTTGGAGTAGCTCCGAGGACGTGGTTTCAAATTACACAGTACCACAGGTGTTTCTTAACGTTGTGCAACTTAATGAACTTAGTATGGCATTGCAGAGCTCTAAAGGATAAGTGGAGCTCGTAGGTTTCTTCAGAATAGGATCTTGCATACGACATTTAGCCGATATGTCCCGGCAAGGCTTGTAAGGCATAACTTGTGGCCACTTGTTTCTTCTACACGCTGATCTTGACAGTCGTATCGTTTCAACGGCATTTGTGTACATATATCTGTGTGTGTCCCCAAATGTGTCTTAAGGCGTTCAACACGCCTACGTGCCTTAGGCCGCTGCCATGCAATGCGTGACAAGTTGCAAAGCGACAGAGCGGCAAAATACGAATGAAATCGCATAGTTGTAGCCACCCAGTCGTTGAGCGGCAAGCGTCATTTCTGAGCACCATTCTTAGCCGATTTTACGCTTGCCGCTTATTGCATGGCATAGCCCTTAGGATTCTATTCCTAGCGGTGCTCCTCTTCCACAGAAGTGAACAAGGGTCATAACCCCCCTTCTTTGGAACCTAATGATAAATGAATTACCTACTAGTCAATCTGGAAAACACAGGATGCAAGGTAATTGATGCTTCTGATGATGTTGCCATAGCTGTTTCGGGTAAGTAAATACTTAGACAACTTCTGCGTTATGTTCTTAACTTACTTTCGAAGTACGTCCCAAGTTGTGGTCTGGAGTGTATTTCCACACACAAATTTCTTGATTCTCTTTACTGGGAAATATAAAAATCTTCAAACAGCCGTGGATCGGTGGTTACTGCGTTGGAGTACTGAGCGAGCAGCGTGGGTTCAAGTCCCAGCCATGTCCACCGAACATTTTTCGCGGCACCATCTCTTGTAGGAGAATGACAAGCCTCCCGGAGTATAATTTGTCAAGAAAGATTTTCTCACTTCGCCGTTCGGAGTCGGCAATAAATTGTAGGTCCCTTCCATTCGTGCGAAAATTGTAACATGGACAACTTGAATGATTGTGAGAAGCTAAGCCTTAGCTCATTTCGAGCTGTCGCGCCAGCTATTTATTTTATTTAGAAACAGTAATGGCGAAATACTTGGGTCAGACAGGAAACTAAACTGGAAAGCCAATCTCCTTGAAAGTTCTGCGTGCCTTTGCATAAGCGCTGCATGAAGAACCACTCACTCTGAGGCATTAGTTCCATTTAACGCCCTAATATATTGCCGGTGAGTTGATGTCTGCTGGGACGGCTATTCACCTTAAAACATCCTCACAATGATCTTGATTACGATCCGGCCACGCATCGATCTTAGATCAAATCAACGTCTCAGTTAAAATACTAAAATGATGTTTAGGTCCAGAAAGCTTATGGAATTCGTGCCATCAGGTAAGCATCTCCTGGGTAAGTTTGGACCAAGTCCGAAATCTCACCTCTACTCGTATGGGAATAGGCTCTGATAATTTAGAGTGGATGGTGGAAGATGCGGAAATGTGAAGGGTCCACTTAAGCTCCCGTGGATATTATCATTTTCACGGATAGTCTGCTTCAAAGATCGCTATGAATTGCCTCTGTTCTTTTAAGAAGATTTAAGAAGCAGATAAACATGTGCGTCAGCATGGTATACCATCAAGATATTCCGAGAAACTGCAATGCTGACGAACTCGCCAGACGTGGCACTACTCTAGATTACCCCACTTAGGACCTCTTTTCTTCGATAATCTAGATGACTTGCCTAACACGTATATATGTATGTCAACAGGTTTATAAGACGTTCCAGTTGGTTTTAACTTTTCTCCCCTAAGAGGCCTCACAACGGACCGATATCGATTTAAGCGTGTCTGTATGTACAATACATAGGCAGCCACCCTTACCTCACCTAGTAAATGAAGTTACTTTTCTGCTCTCCAGTAACTATATACATTGCCGACAGTACGATCAAAGTTGGAAAAGCAATGCCGTAGATCTATTTACGAGATTCCAGACAGATGCGACGTAACCCTGTGCTGGGTTCAACTGCAGAGCGCACGAGCTGGCAAAAGAAGGCGCAGAACGGCATCTCCCTGAAAACCAGGGGAATCACCTGCGCCTTTCGAATCGATCAAATTGACAAAGATGCCAAGAAACTGGCAAACCTCAGGTGGAACACAGCATTACCACTTGCCAAAACAAATCTGGCCTAACCTGGGTTCAAAGAAGACGGAGAAACTTTTATCCACAAACTGGAAAACCTAGGTTCACTAATAGGGGAGACACAGCTTCATAGGCAGACATGCACTCAGACTGCGGGTCCCCTCCAATGATTTCTGTAGAAGCTGCTGAAACGAGGAGGAGAAAGAAACGCAACCCACCTGCTGTGTAAATGTCCTGCTCTTGCGCCGTTTAGAAGGAAAATCTCCCGGGGAATACTTCTAACGATCAAGCCGAACTCGACATCCAGAAGATAAGAAACGTGATCTGCGGGACGAAATAGTTCGACTCTGCGGGTTAATACCGGTACTGGTTCCATGAGCTGGTAAGCCGGTTCTTCATCGTGGTATAACAATAGGCCAACCTAGTTTAAGTGTGTCCCTATCTGAGCGCGGGCAGGCACCTAACCTAACTATATACAACTGGGTGGTGCGATTAAAAACTGAGGCAGAGTGTTCCCTCAACTTTTCGGGAAAATACTCAATTTAAATTGAATAAAAATAAATTTCGTCAAGTTTCAGAAAACACTTTCCTCAAGAGAGTTTGTCCAGAGTGTTCCCTCAGTTTTTATTCACACCACCCAGTATCTCCTAACCCAACCTGTCACTCTAAAATACATGAACCTCACTATCTTGATCCAAATCATAACCTAGATGCCGACATCATAATTCACAATCGAACAAATACTCTCAGAAAAATATTTCAGTTACAAGTGAAAAATGGAAAATATTTAGGGCACATGTCAAACCAAGCAGCTTCGCGATCAATCAATTTTTCAGTACGTCTGGTAATTTTCACGGCCATGGGATCCAAATTTGTTTTCTTTCATCGAGAAATCCCAGGGCAAATGGTAAAAACAATTCGAGAATCGTGACCACAGTATCGACAACAGGCACATGAAAGAATTAAACCATCGAAGAATTGTTGACCCCCGGAACCTTATTTAGACGAAGGTATTCAATATTTCAAGGAACAAATTGTACACGGCAGATAGCAGGAAAAAGAATCTTATAAGAATGAAATCTGCTTACGAGGTTCATTAAATTGTCACGATCGACGTTGATTGACGCACCTTAGCGAAAATTCTGAAGCATTTTCTTCGCCATCTCCTCTAGCCGTCAATGGTTCGTTGGAGTACAAATTGTCGAACAACCAGTATGAGTACGATCACTGACATCGAGTCTTCGGCTCACGGTGGTCAATGATGGAATTGATTTCTACGAGAAAACAAATACCATCGATCGATCGGTTAGAATGCTGGCGAAACGATCTGTTCACGTCAAAGGTTTATTTTTAGAACAATGTACAAGTAATGCCGGTGCGTATCGACATTAGGAAAGTACCCACTTCAGCGGTGTTTAGCGTATGTATCTTTTGTCTTACTTACACGACATTTAACTTATTTTTTTTTTACTCAGCTTGTCAGCACTTCTGGCCGGTGAACTTTGTTTATAGTCTTGTCATGGAATCTTTTAATGGTTTGGGATGTAATTTGCATGCATCTGCCCGAGTTGTATTGGAACAAGTTTTCGTTGTCTTCCTCTTCCTCAGAGGTACAGATACAAGGAATTTCATTTTTCATTGATTGGTAATTAAAACTATTCTGGTAAAGCGTTTTCCTTAAAAATGTGTACAAGTTGTTGCGAAAGAGAACATCGCTGTACTCTGAGGAAATTCCTTACAACTTTTGGACATCTGAAAATTCATGAAAAAAAACGTCTGTTTTTGTTATGGCGAACTGTACTCAAGGGGCTTTTAGAAAACAGCAACTGCACGGAACTCTGAGGATTTTTTCAGTAACAACTGACCCGCAGATATATATCATGTCTTAGTTTTTGGACGACACATCTTGAAAGACCTCATAGAGTTCACGTTAAATCTTCTCCTCCTCCTTGCACACGAAAACTAGAGAATATTTGATTTTTCTTTCGAAGGAGTTCAATATCCCCTCTGGCTTTTAACTTTTTGTCGATCATCCAACTTACTAACTTAAGGTGGCGCTACAGTCCGGGGTGGACCTGGACCTCAACCAACGAGGGTATCCAGCCAGCTGCCTCCAGTTTCGCACGCCAAGTTGGTTAAGGTCCCCTTCCACTTGCGTGTGCCACCTGAGTCGGGGTTTCCCTCTACTGCGCCGTCGCTCGGGTGTGGATTCAAAGATTTTCCGGACCGCAATATTGGTGTACATTTGCTCTACAAAACCCAACCACCTTATTCGTTAGACCTTCACTCTTCTGGCTAAGCCGATGTCGCTGTACAGCCCGTACAGTTCGTCGTTATATCTCCTCCTCCACTCACGGTTTATGCAGACGGGACCGAAGATCACCCGAAGAATTTTAATCTGGAAAAAGCCAAGAGCACCCTCATCCGCTTTTGACAGAATTCATGCCTCAACGGCATAGAGCAGGTCTGCGACAATTAAGGTCTTACAAAGGGTCGCTTTAGTTGTTCGAGGGAGGGCTTTGCTACTCGATTGCCTTCCTAGCTCAAAGAAACAGCGATTGGGAAGAGTTATTATTTGTTTAATCTCAGCGCTAGTGTCATCGTCTGAATTTATAGCGGAGCCTAGGTCGACAAAGTCCTTCAATACTTCAAAGTTATAGCTATCTATAGTGACGCTCTGTCCGAGACGTCGGTGTTGAGTGTCCTTTCTTGTTGACAGCATATACCTGGTTTTGCCCTCATTGACCGCTAAACCCATCTTCTTCGCCTCCGTCTCGATACTCACAAACGCACCAGTGACATCACGCTGCGTTCTTCCGATTATGTCAATGTCATCGGCGTATCCGAGAATTGGACGGACTTTTGAAAGATTGTGCCTCTGGTGTTGGCGCGTGAGTTTTCCATAACTCTTTCAAGAACGATGTTGAAGAAGTCGCATGACAGCGCGTCGCCTTGTCTAAATCCTTTTTTGACATCAAAGGTCTCGGTGAGGTCTTGACCGACCTTGATGGAGCAGCGTGCATTCTCGATCGTCATCCTGCACAGACGGACGAGTTTGGCAGGGATGCCAAAACTAGACATGGCTCTGTATAGCTCGTCTCTATAGATGCTGTCATACAAAATAAAATAAATAAATAGCTGGCGCGACAGCTCGGGATGAGCCAAGGCCTAGCTTCTCGCAACCATTCATGCTGTGCGTGTTACATTTTTTCGCATGAATGGAAGGGACCTACAATTTATTGCCGACTCCAAACGGCGAATTGAGAAGCTCTTTCATGACAGATTATACTCCCGGAGGCTTGTCATTCCCCGACGAGAGGTGGTGCCGCGAAAAATATTTTTGGTATTTTCCTGGCTGGGGCTCGAACCCACGCCGCTCGGTCTGCAGTCCAACGCACTAACCACCGACCCACGGCGACCCACCGACCCACGGCGACCTGTCATACGCGGCCTTAAAATCGATGAAGAGGTGGTGGGTATCGATTTGAAGTCCCTGGGTTTTCTCCAAGGTCTGCCTAAGTGTGAATATTTGGTCGATGGCGGACTTTCCTAGCCTGAAGCCACACTGATATGGACCGATCAGGTTTTTGACGAATGGGTTCAGCTGCACATGCAACACGGCAGATTAGATCTTGTAAGCGATGTTAAGAAAACTGATGCCTCTGTCGTTGGCGCAGTTCAGACGGTTTCCTTTCTTGAGGATCGGTCAAACAATGCTGAGATTCCATTCATCGGGCATACTTTCCGCCGACCATATTCTACCAATGAGTTAGTGTATGCTCCTTACCAAATCATCGCTTGCCGCTTTGAACAGCTCGGTAGATAGGCCGTCAGCTCCAGCAATTTGTTGGACTTAAGTTTAGATATGGCTATCTTCCCTTTGCCCAGGTCGGATGGACGGAATTGTTGGTTTTCGTCGTCCAGGTTGAATGCTTCATTCTGCCTGACAGCGGAATTTGATTCGTCGTCGCCGTTAAACAGTCTGCAGAAGTAGTAGTTATTCCGACATATCCAACAGCGTCCTGTAATAAGACTGGTACGACCATTGTTCTATAGAACATTAATTTTATTCCTCGAGTCAGGAGTTTTGAATCCAATCGTCTAGTCGATTTTATTATTTTTGAATGAGCCGTAAGTCCGCTTTAGCACTGCGATTTCATGTGCTAATCTGAATATTTTAGAGCAATTTATCTGCTCCAGATGCCGGCAGGAAGCTAATCAGCTTCTCAGGGTGAAGCGCGGCAAGTGCTGTCATTGACACGAGTTCACTGCCTACGATCCGTTTCCTCACATGAACGAGAGCGAGACATTCTGTGACGATGTGGAGGGAGCTTTCCTCGTTCTCAATGCATAGTCTACAGATAGGGTCCGGTGACACGCCAAGCTTGTTTAGATGCCATTTTAGACGGCAGTGGCCATTAAGAATTTTGAGGTGGTTCCTACCCAGATTCAAAAGAAACTTTAATTTCTTTTTGTGCATTTCGGTCCAATTCCCATTCAGATGACGTTGGATTTGAGCAAGATTTGTTTCCTCGTGTGAATCTTGAAAAGGGATTTGCTTATACCACAGGCTGGTTCGGAGCCACTGAAGGGGGTTGTTGCATTTGTCTTGGCCAGTGAGTCCGTTGTTTCATTGCCTATGTCGCCTTTTTGAAAAGGGATCCAGTGTAGTATGACCAAGTTATTTTTTTCTAATTTAAGAAGCATTTTAACTGTCTCCAGAACTAGTTTTGATTTTATCGTGGCTGAGTTTAGTACTTTTTTAGACCAGCTTGACTGTTAGAGAAGATGAAGATGGTTTTGGCACAGAAGCTAGAGAGCAAGTGCTTATGCACTTATTAATGGCAAATATTTTTGCCTCGAAGATCGTTAAGTATATGCCTAGACTGACCATTACGTTGGTGCAAGACGACTGTCCTAATATTCTACCCTCAGATCCACTTTCCACACTTGATCGTGCTCTGAGGGACGAAGTTTGAACTTTTCCCAGTCGTCACTCGGGGCGATGACTGCACAGTAATTTTGGAAGAGTGCAGTACTTTGGAAGAGTGTCATCCAATGGCATGCTGAACTCGCTACATTGAAGTAGGTAGGAAAACATGTTAAGGTGGCCATCGGGGGGATATTATGAGCAGATGATATCTAGAAGGAAGAGGTTGTGTAGACTGAGTCTAGCCTGCATTTCTTAGGGTTATTCTTCGTCCCGTATCCACCGCTTGACGGTCTACTGTCTTTACTATTAGGCCAACTAGGAAATTGAAAACTCACTGTCTACTATGACACTTTAATCACTGCGATTTTACTTAGCCGAAACAGGTCTTCTCCACACGGTGGTCTATGAACGACTGTCGAGTTACGAGAGCCTATATATTATGTATTTACTTAGTTTTATATTTTTTTATGTATACTTCTAGACGAACTCATTTCATTTCATCTTCAATTGCCGTGAAAGCCTCTATGATAGAACGCTCCAGTTTCCAGAACGCTGGATGGAATTTTGAAATATACTGCCTTCCGTCCTTACGCCTGCCATGCTCACTTTCTTTTCCAGCAAGATTAAAGAAGTCACACATTAACGCATTCTTCTGCCGGCATTTGTCGCATGTTTAGAAAAATTCAGATTCAGCTGTTTCCGAACTGCATGAACAAAGCTTGCAATTGTGTGGTTGCGCTGCGCAAACGCACGAGATTCGACAAAATCTTGAATTCAGCATAAGCCGAGTAGAGCTCAAGACATCGGTGACTGTTCTGTGGTTAGTGCGTTGGACTGCCGTGCTAGCTGCGTAGGTTTTAAGCCGAATCCAAGAGGAACTGAGAAGAGAGGATGAGTGCAAAAGAAGGATGCTATGGGAAACACTCCCAGGACTAAGGCAGGTGAAGGAACTCCTCGGGAACTACGACCGAAGGAGGAGCAAGGCTTTGCCTAGGTACCAGCAAAAACCAGCTTCGAATTCTAACGGGCTTCCTAACGGGCCATTGCAGACTCAGGGAGCATCTCAGGAAAATGGGAATAAAAGCAAACGGAAACTGCAGATTCTGCAGCAATGCCGAGAAGACTCCGTCATACCTCCTTACAGAAGAAGAGCACACCTGGGAGCGTACACTTCCTTGAAATGGATCCCCCATCGTTCGACCTAATCCAGATACTCCGATTTCTCAGAGTGATTGGATTGGAAGAGGGTCTCTAGGTCGAGACGTATAGGCCAATATGAGTACGGGGGATCACAATAGATCTAAACAGGTCGCAGTGCACACACACACACACCCCGATTTCTAACGTCTAACATCTAAGCCCCAGCAATATTCATCGAATATGACAAGTTTTTGAGAGTATACATAGTTTGTCATGGAAAGCTTTTCGAATCGCTCTTCCGAAGCGGCAATGAATTGTAATTCCCTTCAACTGGTTCGACAATTATAACACACACAACATGAGAAACTTGGCCTGGATGGATGGAGCCAAATGGAAATTAGCTTCAACAGCATGTGGTTGCTTTCAGTATTATCTACACAAGTACGGTCCTGCTTTAACTTTTTTATTTACTCAAACTGTGAGGAAGCCCTTTGGACGTGTGTTCTTCCATTGTCCATAATACCGCAAAAACGGAGAAATATAAGAAAGTCGTTCAAGAAATCTTCGAGGGAAATATGTGATGTGTAGAAAAAATTGCTGCTTAAGAGGTTTAAAGCAAAGTGGACTAACATTAGCCGTAACTGGTCTAAAGCGCTTTTTAAAATTGTCTCTCTCCGCCTAATCGTTGTTGTTTTACATTTACCCTCCATAAATTTAAATAAAACTTATAACGGCTCTAACTTGTTCTTCTTTTTGCGATCACGTCCTTATATATCCCCACAACCATCCAATCCAATGACCCCGTAGAAATAGCTTCTTTCTCATCCAACCGACAACAGCCAACAACATGTGTAACGCTAGTTCACACCGCAGAGGCAACCAAAACGCCGATACCATGCATTTCATCCCATAAATAATCGCCCAGTCTCTGCAATTTTCTCATCAACCACATTAGTCGAAGTGAGCTAATTTCCCCAATCGCTTCCTCCATCATTAAAATCAATATTAAATAATAACCACTCTGCTAACTTCTCAATTATATTCCTCCATGCAGGACTGGCCTAATGGCAGTCTGTCGCCTCATTGAAACCAAACATCTTACCCGTGAGGAACTTAAATACACCCGTTCGCTTCATCCGCTGAGTAATGTGCCTGCATACCGGCATTTACATAGTATAAATCAACACATCCGACACGGGCTATTTTTAGACAAAGCCTCGGCTAAGTCCAAAATTAACCAGCGACGTGTAAGCCCAGTGTGCCCTCATAACGAGGGCTTGAAAAATAGTTCACGACTGAAGAAGATCAGTCCAAACCTCACCCAACACAGACAGACAGACATAATAAACAAAAACAACCAGCCACAGCTTTAATGCTCGTATTGAGATCATTAGATTAAGTGAACATTAAACGTGGTGGAATCTCACTTGAGATCCTAATTAGGCGGATTCATTGCCTCGGTCCAGAGGCCGACCGCGATCGCGACTGCGACTGCGCCGTCATGAGTGTAAGTCAGTGTACGAGAGAAGAAATCATCCTTTCGACGACAAGGTGCAATTTGCAATCTGATCGCCTAGAGTACAAAAAGATCAACGTGTGGCTGTACCGTGCGCCGATATTGCCTTCAACGTGCGAATAGTGTGTTTGAGAAGACGACCCATCTTCACGCCTGGCCCAAGGATAGCCGCCGTCATCGGGATCATAGTAATGGTCATCAATTCCACGTTAGCCGTACATAAAGCAAACGTACGAGATGTTCGATAAAAAGCAATATTGCAGACCATTAGAAGGTAATTGCTATATGCGTCGGCATCAGATACTATGAATTCCTTCTTTTTTTTTTTCGAGGGCATTCTAGAAAGATCCCTCGGAATCGATAGTAGTCCAAGCTGCTACGGCCTGTATCTGATCGAGGCTCTTCCCACAGCCAGTGGCTCATTGAAGAGTTCCAGTGCCTATTCCTGGTAATCTGTGTTTTGCAAGTATTTTTCCCAAGGAACTGTCTTAATTAAGTTGTGTCTTGCCTTATTTACCAACTCCGATTCCTGGTATTATCGTGCACATAAATGCGTGTACGCATGCGCCACGTGCTCTATGGAACACTGCGCGCTCTTCTATTCCATTCGCGTTTGCCAAAGGTGCAGGGATAAGTTATGACTCCTAATGCTGGTCCTTGTTCCACAAATTCCTTGTTTGATTTACTGTTCGCCGGTTCGGCTTACGCTTACGCCGGTGGTCGATAGTCCAGCCGCACGTCAGCCTGGTAGGAGGGGAAATTTCAAACAGTGACATTAACGACTTTTTTATGAATGAATCTCATTTACATTAGCGTGCATAGATAAATTTGCATTTTATGCGCCGAGCTGACCACTCCGGATTATTTCCCTGAGAATTCCTTCCGCGGTTAAACGATTTACTCGAACTCGAACGAGTTTAGTTGTTCGATGAAATAAAAATAAAAAAAGTATCATAAACGGATGCAGTATTTGCGAGAACAAGTTTTACTGCATATCATTCAGAAGGGCAAATTCTAACGGCAACTACGCATGTGCTGTGCGTGAAACCGGCCAGTGGGCTGATAAAGAGCACCGAGCAACGCACTCGGTGCGTGCACGAAACTTAATTGCAAGCGGAGATATTGCGGTTACACGGATAATTGATCGGAACATGATGCTCACCTAAAACCCGGCGAGGGGCGTAAGCCGTTCCTCGCTCTGTCGCGATGCTCTTTGGAGGCTTTTGCAATAGCATCACGCATTTCATTAATTGAAACTATTTAACTGATTTTGATTTATAAGCTCACTGGTGCTTGTGTGCTGGTTGCTCCGGTTTTCGGCTTGGTGTTGCACGGTATTTATTTTTTATGTCCATCGAATTGCCGTTAGGGAATAATTTATAATTAAATTCAATGTGTGTACTTCAGCGTTTCTGGTTCCTTATAGTGTTGAACTATGGACTTTGCGTAGAGTGCCTGGAGGCCTTAGGATGGATCATCCCATTAAAACCAAAATTTATGGCATCCCGTTGCTGCAAAAACTGGACGAATGCTGGTTAGATTTGTGTCTAACAAGGATTTGCCTTAAGAGACATCTGCCGTAGTGTGAATATCTGGTCAATGATTGAATTTCCTGTCCTAAAAAAAAACTCATAGGGGTCAATCAGGTTGCGGATAAACGTTCTGAAGCGTTCACGCAATACGGCGACGTTTAGGAGACTGATTCCTCTGTTGTTGGCGCAGTTCAGGGTACTTCCTTTCCTGCGGATTGGCCACACAATGCTGAGGTTCCATTCATCCGGTATGCTTTTATCTCAATAAATTTAAAGAGCTCGGCCGTTTAGCAGTCTGCAAAAATGTTCTTTCTAAATCCTCAACACTTACTGTGAATCTGCTACCATATTCCCAACTTCATCTTTGCAGGTGGCTGTTCAGTTCTTGTAACCTTGTATTGATCTCTTTACCCTTTAGTCAAATTTTCGAACGTCCCATCAACAGCAACACCTCCCAATTGATTCGACCGCTCGCTTCTCATGGTCTTTCCTTTTTTCTATCGATAAAGTCGGTGTTCCTCTCTTTTTTGTCGCCTGTAGAGCCCGAGGACAGCGCTATGTCTAGTTTTGGCATCCCTGCCAAACTCGTCCGTTTGTGCATTCGATGACGAGGGAAAATGCACGCTGCTCCGTCAAGATCGGTCAAGACCTCACCGAGACGTTTGATGTCAAAAAAGGATTTAGGCAGGGCGACGCGCTGTCATGCGACTTCTTCAACATCGTTCTTGGAAAAATAGTGCCAAACTTACGCGCCAACACCAAACGCACAATCTTTCAAAAGTCCGTCCAATTACTCGGATACGCCGACGATATGGACATATTTGGAAGAACGCATCGTGATGTCACTGTTGCGTTCGTGAGCAACAAAGGCGGCGAAGATAAGTTAAGCGGTGAATAAGAACAAGATCAAGTATATGCTGTCACAAAGAAAGGACACTCAACACCGACGTCTAGGACAGAACGTCACTATAGACAGCTATGGCTTTGAGGTAGTTAAGGACTTTGTCTGCTTAGGCTCCGCTATAAATTCAGTGTACAACATCAGCACTGCGATCAAAAGACGGATAACTCTTCCCAATCGCTGTTTCTTTGAGCTAGGAAGGTAATTTAGCAGCGAAGCCGTCACCCGAACAACTTAAGCGACCCTTTGTAAAACCTTAATCGTCCCAGGCCTGCTCTATAGAGCTGAGGCATGAATTCTGTTAAAAGCGGATGAGGTTGCTCTTGTCTGTTTGGAGAGGAAAATTCTTCGTGTGATTTTCGGTCCCGTCTGCAAAACTGTGAATGGAGGAGAAGATACAACGACGAACTGTACGCGCTGTACAGTTACATCGACTTAGGCAGAAGAGTGAAGCTCCAACGACTGAGGTGGCTGGGTCATGTAGAGCGGATGGACACCAATGCTACAGTCCAGAAAATCTTCGAATCCACACCCTCAACCAACGTGGAGTTCAGCTGGCTAAAGATCGAGCTGGCCGGAATATAGCGCCACCTTGCGTAAGTAAGTAAGAGCCCGCGGGCAGCTCCGGTCTTCTTCTGCAGCATTGCTTTTCCAGCTTCGGTTTTGGCTGCATAAGCCTGCCAGCACTCTTCATCAAACCCGGGGTTTCGTTGTGGTCGCCGTATAAAACTCAGCATATCATTGGCGGCATTTCTGGTGACTTATTAGCATTGCTGCCATTGATCTTCTGCACTTGATGCTGGAGGCACAGAGCTGATAGAGGGATTGCAAAAGACGTGATCGTCAAAAGTTTAGGCAGTCTCTTGCGACATCGAATCTTCTCTCAATATCTGTTCGATCTTGTGATGGATATCCGCATTCGTGATCTGACTAACACCGAGTAGTGGTGTAAGCCACTGAGAACGTCCGGACATCCGAGATACTGGCCTGACGTGGATCGCAACATGATCAATTTGGTTGACAGTTTGATGATCTGGAGACCGCCACGTTTCCTTACGAATATTGAGGTGCGGGAATAATGTGCCTGCAATGATGATGTTTCGTCTCTTCGCAAAGTCGATAAGCCTGTGTCCGTTTCCGGAAATTTCAATTAAATTTTTGACATCTAACTTCGTTAAATTTCTCGAGGAGATAGTAGACGCTTTCCTTGGTTACGCTATCTTTCTCTTCTCTGGAGGCGTGAGCACATATCCCTGTCATATTTTTGAATTTCTGAAGCCCATAACTTCTTGTTTAAGTCTTCCTCTGATCACAAATCCGCTTCTAAATAACCGCTGAATTTATTCTCTACTACACTCACCAAATTGTTTAAAAACAGAGGATCGACTCAAGGCATAATTTAGCGGCTTTATCTCTTTGACCTGTCGGGTCTTATAATGATGATGTGTCCACGACCTTCTCGTATAATTGCACAGAGCTCAACTTTCCTTGAGCTCGTGGAAGTTGTCCTTGGCGTTATAATTTTAGAAAATGGAGAGTTTTGACAAATCTAGGTATGATAAGATAAGCGAGTTGTCGTTCAGTGCATTCGATGGTCCATAAAAGTTTAAGACTTTGGCCAGTTTTTATTGAGTTTGGGTTCTAAACCTATAGAAAGATTATAATGAACATTTACTAAATATACATGGTAAGAAAAAAATTTAATCTTAAACATCCTTTTAAGGTTAAATCATTTCAGTAGTATTTTCCGCCCGACTTTACTACTTGTAATTATGAACATAACATTTTAACCCACAGGTTTAATCCACCAGACTGATCCCACTGGTCAGTATAACAAGTAGTCCTGCTTTTGCTTCCACCACCAGCACGTTTATAGGACTACTTCATAAATCGTTTTATATCACTCTCACACGATGACGTCGGCGTCGTCTGGCTTCATGACTGTTCTGGACTCGCACGAACAAAATTAGAAAAAACAATTTCTTAATCATAACACTGGTACACATTTATTAAGCATAAAAGTACAACCAGTAGCCGGAGTGGTTTTTCCACAATTGGACTATCAAGGCGCACAGAAAAGTGAAGTTAGATATTGGTGCAGGAGTGTATCTGAGTGAAGGAAACTTGTACAAAATCGAAAGCACCTGGAAATACGGGTTCCCTGGCAGAAGAGCAAGAAACCACGACTCTACACTTGGGTGCACCTCGATGCAGTGCATCTCGTATAAGTAACTTCCACTTCGGCTGGGCATATCACATCCTATTACGGCATTGTCTGCAAAATTCCGCAATTTGTCAGACGGCGATAATAATTACTGCATTGGTCAGTACAGTGAGGTAATTGGTGCGGATTGTCGTGTTCGATAGGTGGTACAAGAACCTGGCCTGGTAGCTAGGCGGAAGAAGCTTTTTTTTTCTGTGTTCTTTTCTAATCCAGCCAGTTTTAGCAGTTGAAGTTTTTTCCATGCAGTTGCATGCGCTTAGTGCGATATGGTGTGGCTAATTGCAGACACTGTGGAAGTAGGACACTGTGCAGGAATAGACTGTGGCTGACTTGTGTGCATATTTGGTTGAGTTCCAGATGGTTTAGATGGGGATGGCAAAACAAGTTTACCCACAGCACGGGAAGAAAAAACATTCAAATGCGTTACACATTTCCACAAAGGCCTCTAAAACAGTGGGATGGAAAGAGGAGTTTCTTTCGCCCTGTTTTTTGCGGCCCGCGTAATAAAAGAAGTTAGCTTTTGAGTAAATCAGAATCAATAGTCTCTTCACAAGATGTAGGTCTAATTGTATGTTCTGCGTATTCATTACTAAATGTATGTGCATACTCCGGTACACCAGAGAAGCACTTTAATAAGTAAAAGGACATCTTCGCTTGATTTCTCATGTGTTTACTGGAGCTTAGGAAACTTCAAGAGTTCTTCGGGGGTCCCAGAGGTGAAGTCGTAAGCATCATTGCTTGCCATGCTAAAGGGTCCGGGTGCATCTTTTGATGTCAACTCCATCGCAACGGCATGACACTGGCGATAGATTGGTCATGGTGAAGACATGATGAAGACATGAAGAGAACGTTCAAAGCCGCGTATCACTACATTTATGGGTACGTGCTATACAGAGCATTGTCTAGTTTCTATATTCCTACCAAACTAGTCCGATTGTACAGAATGAAAATAGAGAATGCTCGCTGGTCAATTAAACGCGTTAAGTGCCTCATTGCAACCTTTGGTGTCAAAAACTATTTTACCAACAACGCGCTGTCATGTGTTCCGCTTCTTCGGAAGAACACAGCGTTGTCTGAAGCGAATTCAAGAGTCGAAAACGGGCAAGATAGGTTCTACAGGTAACCAGACCAAAATAAAGTACACGCTGTCACCAAAAAAGGACAACCAACATACTACCTGACCCACCTGGCTTTGTTCTCCTCCTTTCTGCCAATTAGACCTTAAATATACTTAAACCTGGCCAGAGAACATAGTTAAAAACTAAAATCTAAAGCAAGTAAAAGTAGTTCTCGAGTTATAAACGACAGATAGACGGAGAGGACGTTTAGTGTAATTAGAGACTTTACCTACCTAAGCTGCGCTATAAACTTAGACAATGACAACAGTGCTTCGAGGGAAATATTCTTCGTAAGATATTCGGTCCCGTTTGCGTTGACGGGTTCTGGAGGAGAAAATTTAACGATGAACTTTACGAGTTCAGTTTACAGCGACATCGCCATAGTCAAGAAGATACGTATCCATCGGCTCAGATGCATGTAGGGCGAATGGACACAAATGCTCCGGCTCGCAGAGTCTTCGAGTCTAACCCGGAGGGACAACGCAGTAGAGGAAGACCTAGCCTAAGGTGGCGCCCACAAGTAGAAGGGGACCTCAACTAGCTCTGAGTGAGTAACTGGAAGCTAAGGACCGGGCTAACTGAAGAGGCCTGTTGGTTGAGGCCCAGGTTCTTTCCGAACTGTAGAGCCACCTAAGTAAGTAATGACAACAATGTTGAGATCAAGAAAAGAAAAACTCTTGCCAACCGTTTTTGTGGATTAAGAACACAATTGGGTAGGAAAGTCATCTCTCAAACAACTAAAATGACTCTAGATCCTACTCAACTGAATTTTGCTCTCTAGGAAAAAGGCAGTGACTTTGTCAAGAAAGAATGAAGTCGCCCTTGATTGCTTAGAGAGAAAAGTCATTCCAGTGGTCTTCGGTCCCATCTGCATGGGCGGTGAGTGGAAGAGAAGTTACTATGATGACCTGTATGAGCTGTTGAGCGACTTTGACTTCATCGGAAGAATCCAAATACAGTGTCTGGGACATGTAGAGTCGAAAAACGCCAGCAAAACCAACCAACTTGTCGTGCTTACCTGGAGGCAGCTAGTTAACGATCAAGCTGGCTGGAGACGCTTGTTGGTATTCGAATTGTCGTCTTTTTGTGTTCAAGTCAAGCCAAACAGAAGTAAGCTATAGACTCTAAATATTCTTCAACCACGGCCCGAGCCTCATCTAAAGTTTGCAGCCTTTGGATATCATTGTATAAGTATTGGACATTTGTGGCAGTAAAACAATCACCTCTTATGCGCCGTCCTTAGTATCATCCTGCCAGTGCTAGTACTCTCACGCAGAAGGACAGGAAAACCCTCTCCATCCTTGTAGGAGTAATTACAGGTCATAATACTCTGCGATATCACATGAAAAAGCTAAGGCTATGCAGAAGCTGCGGATGCGAGGAAGCTATTGAGGACACAACCCACTTTCTCTTCCACTGCCCAGGTCTCTGGCATTACAGATATAAGGCCCTTAGAAGGCACTTTTTCCAGGATACCGAAGATCCAAGTCAATCAAGGACATCTGGAGGTTCATCCAGGTTTCAAGATAGTTCGACACTCTGGGGCAATAGCAGAGTGCTAATTGCTCCACAAGCAAGGGGTACCTTCCCTCCCAAATGGGCATCACAGTGGCTCTCTTCTGACCTTAGTGCGGCGGAGACGGTTCTCCCTCCCATCAACAACCCATCTACCTAACCTAACCTTGTATCATACTGCACAAAAAAGCTCTTACTGAAATGACGAAACAGCTAATATCGTTGGCTAAGTACGTTGATAGTCTCTTTCTTGAATATGGCTTCAGTTCACGAACTTCAAAGCATTTTCACTGCACATTTTTACTAGACTTCACCATTCCCACCTTTAGAATTCAAGGCCAGTTGGGAACGGGTTATATGGCCTCTACCGTAGATCGTTTGGAATCTCCGAACCGTATCGATGGCTCTTCCAAGTCCAAGTGCCAACTATTCATTCTAAGATTTGGCCACTGTATCCAATAGAACTTCTACCCTTTTGAAGGCAAAGCAATCCTAGCTCCTTCTCTTCGACACGACTTGTCGTACATACATACATACATATGTATGCACATGGATATATGTAATTCAAATCGATATCAACCTCTTCAAATCGCCTGACCACAATCATGGTCAATTAGATGCATCTCAATTGATGAGGTTTAATCGTGCGCTGCAATGTTTGCAATTCTAACTGAACTATTACACACACTGCTACGAATTCCTCAGTTCGAAAGCGAACGCTATTACCACCATTGTGCACTATTTTCACAACCAAAGCCGGACCAACTGAAGCCAATCAAGCAATAAAAAGCGACAAGCGACAAAGTGGCGCAGAAATAATGGAAGTAGATGGATTTACACAAGCGACAAGAACAATTTACGAAAGCAAAAAACTGCAAAAAAACGAAAAAAAAAAACTCTTGGCAACTTGTATGGTGTGAAGGACGTCATTGATTGCCCTGGGGGGGAAGGAAGCTGGCAGCCAAGGCACAAAGTATTGTCGCAAGAAAAATGAGTTTGCATGGCCGTATGGTCTGAAGACTTCCTCTCCTTTTGTTAGTCCAAAGAACACATGCAGTTTTAACGTGTTTGGAATAATGACAGTTAATTATGTATTTTCTTGAACCAATACAAATACAACAGCGGCGAAGTGCTTACGTGATCCTTGTTTGCCGTGTCGTTGCCGCTACCGCTACCGCGGCCGTCCCGTCGATCGATAGACCACAAAAATGCAGGCACGTTTGCTGCAGCACCACGTTTGTTGCAAGCTAACCGCACTCCGTAATAGGAATACCGACGCAATGAGAGTTTAACAGGCGCTTGTAAATTCTTTGGAAATTCCAGTAGCCTTACGCTATATAATGGCAATATGTCGCCTATGCTCTGGGTTGAGGACTATTGTGCGACAAGACGGTGACCATGCAACTGAAGCTGAAGGTGTTTTGGTTCTGGTAAATTTACAGAGAGAGAAATTTAACGCAGTTGGTAAGTGTTTGAGTCAAATGCCAGCCATTGCGATGTGCAGAAAGTGTGAAATAAAATTCTCACTTAATTCAATTGGAACGTGCTCGAAACGAGACGCGTTGTGTTTGGAAAGGTGTTAATATTAGAATTCTAGCCGTTGAGCATACAACACGCAGTTAAAGCTCTCTTAATGAATATTTATAGGAAGGTTGTGTAGCAGGAAGTCAGTGTACTAAAGGGTGGTTAAATTTTAAGGGCCGATGTTGATTTTAAATAAAACACAAATTATTTAGGAAATTACTGTCATTTCTTTTTATTATGATAATATTGGTATGGTTCAATTATGTATGGAACAAAATATCGGCCAAATGGCCGCCGCGACCTCGGCGGCACACCTCCATCCGATGGTCCAAATTTTCGATGACGCTGAAGCATAATTGAGGTTCTATGCCGTTAATGTGCCGAATTATCTCATCTCTTAGCTCTTGAATTGTTGCTGGCTTATCGACGTACACCTTTTCTTTCAAATAACCCCAAAGAAAAAAATCCAACGGTGTCAAATCACATGATCTTGGCGGCCAATTGACATCGCCACCAGGTGAGATAACACGGCCATTGAATTTTGCGCGCAAAAAAGCCATTGTTTCGTTAGCTGTGTGGCAAGTGGCATCGTCCTGTTGAAACCACATATCGTCCACATTCATATCTTCCAATTCGGGCCATAAAAAGTTCGTTATCACGAGCGTGAGAGGTGCAATTGTTGGGCACGACGACGAGTTGAGGTGGACGGCTCTTCAGCCACACTATCGCGAACAGCAGCAATATTTTCTGCAGTACGAGCTGTACGAGCATGCACTGGTGTTTTCACATCTCCTACAGACCCGGTTTGCTCAAATTTTTGCACGATTTTTCCTATTGTACGCACATTTGGACGATTAAATTGACCGAAAAAATCACGAAGTGCACGATATGCATTTTTGCAACTTTAACGCGTTGTGTATCTTTCCATGGTTCAAATTGAGTTAGTCTGAAATTGAGAAATGATAAATGAAATGCAGAAAAAAGCTTGACGTTTAGGTGTGGTTCACATTCAACATCGGCCCTTAAAATTTAACCACCCTTTATAAATGCCGCAATACTTGCAACCACTTCTTTCGATTTTAGCTACCAGGACGACTTCAAATACCTACGACAAAAATTGGTTCATTGTTGATGGCTCCGAATCTACAGGGCATCTCTGAGAGCCCGGAAAATATAACCATTGTACCTTTTACTAGAAAAACAAATCCGTCGTTATATGGCGAAAAAAGTAAATTCTAAAAGGAAAGCTATCTAGAAATAATCTAGGACAGATGAGCTGGATCTATACTGCAGCATCCCGGCGGCTAAAACTGCCTTGAAACTCAGGATAGGACAACAGTGGTCACCAGCTACCTGCGGTCACGTCACCGTACTGTCTCGATGGGAGAACGCCAGCAGATTGACAGAAACACGTAACATGATCTAGACCATAGCATTCGACAGGAGATTCAGTATCAGAAATCCTGACAGAGATGACTGGAGGAACCACAAAGTTACCAATAAAAATGAACTGGCCTTCTACACCGATGGTTCTAAGATATTCATTGATACAGGTGCCAGGGTCTACTGCAAGGCCCTACGAATAAACCACTCTTTTAGAATAAAGCAAAACACGACGAAAGGGTATCACATCAATTACAATCACGGTCTATACCGACAGCCAGGTGGAGTTTGCAATTACTAGAACTTATAGGAGTCTGCAAATACTATTTAGATGAGATATCGAGAGCCAATAAATTGACCTATGTTGGGTACCAGGATATATTGGTATCACAGGTAATGAAAGGCCTGACGAACTTGCATGAAGGGGAGCAGCGCTGTATGACTTACGGCCCTTCTCTTTGCGAGGATTCTAAAAAAAAAGGTTAAAAAGGTTAAAAGGTATATTGAAGACGAGGCCATTAGTCGAGCTAATACACGTTGGACCTGGCTGACACATGTACAACGGCTAAAAACTTATCAAATCTGTTCAAATTTAGTCAGCACGAAACAAAAATAGTTTCCGGCATCAGAACTGGGCACTCGCCCATTGGTATTCATGCGAAACGTCTCAGTATACATCACAACGACTATTGCAGAAGTTGTAGGGACGAGGAAGAAATCAAATCTGTCCGTCACTTGCTGTGTGAATCTCCTTCCGTCACCGCGCCGGTAGAAAAATGAGGAATCTCGGTAGTTACTTCTTCACGGAACTGGAGGAGTTGTGGCACATCGAGCTGAGGGACCTCCTGCGATTCATTTCCTTATTTGGGTGGTTTTAAATCAGGGACTCCCCTTCTCTTTCCAGGTTCTCGAAGTAGAATCAGAAGATGGGCACAATGGACCCTATTGCTGGTCTAAGTGAGCAGTGACAAGGAACCCCTTAACCCATCAAAGTTTGTGGAATGCTACTGCGAAGAGCGAAGAGTTCTTGGTATGCATCGCATCATGAAAAGTAATGAAGCGACTGACGAACCCTCTGTGCTCACTAAATAGGATTCCAGCTTACAATGGATGTACAGGTAAGAAAAATGTCTTCGATATCGGCTTGGCTATTTGAAAAAATATCGATGCTGTGACTGGATGTTTGGAGATTGTTCAGCAAGCGACAGATATCTCGAATCCAGCTCTGTCTGGAAAACACTAGCAGAGTCTAGAAGACGAAAAGACTTCGATATATTTAGTTGGTCAGAGAAGATGCCTGCGCCGACTCCGCAGTCCCTTTTCGAAACGTGTACATGCGAATATCATAGTCATTGACAACGCTTCCGTTCTTCTAATCTTCTCTAGTGGGAAATTTAACAAGAAACTATTTCCTAAAATTTAGGGTAGTCGGTAGAAGATCCGACCGAATCGCTTGAAGTTGTTTCCAGAATATTCCAGTGACCGTACGGCTTGGCAGTTCAGCAACCAGATTCCCTGAGTCGCATCGTGCTGCATATAGCTTTGTCGATGATGTGAAGTTCCAGGGCGATCAGATGCAGGATCACACTTAGGCCATCCGTAAGACAAGACATCAATGTTCCCTTAACACCTAAACACGCCAATCTCTGCAAGTAATGATGCAAACATTAGATGTGCAGCTATTCTTACTTCCCAAGCTCAAGTTACCGAACCGAGTGGGCGATTACAGAATAATGAAAGGCATGCCATCGATGTAACAATTGCCTAAAAAATTCACCATCCTGTGGCAACATCACAAATTGTGTCGCAAATCTTAAAAATGTACACGATAGCTTCTTACTTTACTTCTCTTAAAAGTATTTATAGAGACCAAAATCAGAAGAATACTAATTTTCAGTAAAAACTCTATAAAGAAAGTTTAGAACGCGGCAGTCTACACTATGTGAACTAGGACAATGTGGTCAGTTTCAATCACAATCCATTAGTTACGAGTAATAGGTTGTTTTCTATATGAAATCCCCAACTGCAAACGCAAAGTAAAAACGTAACCGCAATAAAATAAGTGCAGAGCATTTTTTCTCACTGAATTAAATAATTTTTATCACTTGCATTTTATTCGCGCTAAAATGTATGACCAATCCATTGTCGGTTTCAATTAGTTGCAGTACCATTCTCATATTAATCCGTGAGGCTCACTGTATCTCGAAGATTTAAAGAAAGTTATTAATGAATCATTATTATTTCCTTTTTTATAGCGCACTACATCAGTTATGGCGAATAGATGGAGTTGATGGACAGGGAGGAGAGGGGAGATTAGAGATGAAAGAAAAAAGAGTGAGGTAACGATGTAGGTTAAATTTGTATGTCTGCAGATTAGTTTTTAAAGAAACATTAACGATAATAGACTGTTCCACACTTGTGAAGTGTGATTCGGATATGATACAAAAATAGGGCCCAAATGCACTGCGACTTAAAAGACCTAAGCAACGCTCTAGGTTTCAATCACCAAGTATCCCGCTTTTGACTGAGTGGTGTTTTTTTTTTTTTTTTGCGGCGCCTGGGCATTCATAAAGAATATGTTCGTGACTCTGTGAAGTAGAAAAGATTCAAGCAGAAAACGAAGCTACCTACTTTAGAAAATGCGGTTACTCTACTAACAGCTTGAAGTATGTGGATTTACCAGGTTATAAAAATCTTGCATCTTTAAAAAGATCACGAAGTTAGCCCACCAGGCTCAGCTAGTCACGAATATCACACTAACTAATAACTAGCCAATTCCTCGTCCAAAATCAAGTCACATAAAGGAAACAAAAAATTAAGTCCTCCGCATCCAAGAAAAATGATGGATTCCGCCTCCTCGACGAAACGTTGGAATGAATAGAAAGCATCTCCACTCACGAACCATACCATACCTTTCTCTGCTTCATGTTTCTGAGCACCGCGCTCTCTTCTTCCGTTGAAAAGTCAAGAACTTCCTCTTCATGAGGATTGGGTACTTTTTTCAATACTCCTTTAGTGAATGGCCTTGGACGTACTAAATCAACTTTGTCTATTGACTTTCATTCGAAAGTAAAAAGTAAGTGTCATACGACTATACGAGTATCTCCAAAAGTGGGTAATTGAATTTTACGCCATGTAAATTATATACAAACTCCTAAGACCTGCTATAGATGGAATCAGACGAGCCAGGTGAACGAACACATTCAACCCATCCAACAGTCACCAACTTTAAAATCTTGAGCTCGAATATTTTTTTACGACCTTAAGGCTTTTCAATGATAGAAGCAAAGATCCAAATTTTCACCAGCATATTAAAATTCTTTCCATACGTTCATCTGCTAATCTTATGCACGTATGCACTTATACTTACGCCACTATCCCTTTGCATCACTCGAGGAAACATCAAATTCCATTACAAGGTCCTACATTAATAGATTTCAGGGTATTATCTTACTGCCTCTCGAATTTTATTTCCTCCTAAGTTACATAAAATTTAATGCAGTTTTAATAAAAGCCTAACTAGGTTCTATTAATACTCATTCGAGTCCACAGATGACCACAGTCGATGGGCACAAAAATACCAAAAGATTCGCGCCAAATCCGAATCCAACAAGTTGAAACCTTACACCGACGGGCATTAAATGAATCTGAAGACACTCAAGAGCCTTATTTTCAGCTGATTGCCCACTTTGGAAATAATTTGCATTCGAATACATGGCCATATGGCTGCCGTTGAATTAAACTCATCATCTTAAATTAATATTAATTTTCTGGCATTGCAGTGCTCGCAAGGACCACTCTTGGAATCTTGAGTTCAAAAATTCTTGTTGAACGTTTAATAGTAAATTATAGTCGCACTCAAACGGGTAGGTATAGATCTAAGGGAAGGACTCGAAAGACATTTAATTGGTATTCTATGTAAATCAATTGAAGCCATGGGAGAACTGTAATTGTTAATTAGTAGGTACTGCGACTATGCCCAGGAGTTGAGGAGTTATTATGAACGTATCTCTGGAGTTACTATTTTTTACTCTATTGACTTAAGGTACCTGACCACCTTAGGAGACTAAAAAATACTACATTTTCAAAAAAAAAAAAATTTTTCAGCCCTGTATTAGAAATTACAATGATTCTTTTTTTAAAGTTTTATTTAAAGTTTATAGAACACAAAATTTATTGATTTTTTTTAAATTTCATTTCTTAACCACTATCCAGGAGGCGCCAAAGTTGAGGCCTCAAAAAAATGGTGTCCCATGGCGGACAGTTTATCTCAGGATTGGTAATTCTGAAACAAAAATAAAAAACGGCATCTTCAAAAGAAAGATCCCTTACGTGACAATTTACCACAATTTGCCAAAAATCTCCAAAAAAAAGAAAAATGGCGGATGTTTGAAAAAAAAGTTGAAAAAATACCCCTGTTTTTCACTATTCTTTGCTAAAAAAAAAAAGTTATAAATAATTTTTTTTATCAAAATGTGGTAAATTGGCATACAAAACATCCCAATGAAGAAAACAACACCAAATTCATTGAAATCTGCCGAGTAGTTTCGGAGATAATCTGTCCGCCATTTGAAAAAAAGTAGTTTCGAGAAAAACTGAGAGTAGCACTTTCACTTATTTTACACTGTTAGAATTCGAATTTTGGAAAAAAAAATTTTTGGAGGTGATTTTTAAAAGTATGACAATTAAGAAAATGCAAAAGACAAAAAATCGATTTTTTGGAATTTATAAGGTGGTCAGGTACCTTAAACCTTCCAGAGAACATTTGGCCTTGTTAAAGTATGAATTTTTTTAAACTTCATAGACTTTGGTGTTGGCTAAACTTCCACGGGAAGAAGATACGAAAAGAAAAACAAATAATTCCAAACAGCAGGTCAAGACAGCATCCCATACTCAATGCAAAACGAGATTCCTTACAGAAAAGAAAAAAAAACAGATAAACTCAACATGAAGTCAGAAACTGGTAAGGCATGCATTCCCCAAAGGCTCTAACTGAAGCTAGTACAAGATAATAGACACAAAATTTGTCGAAAAAGCTAGTAAGCGCTTAGATACATGCGCCACTTCTTGATCGATTTCGCCAGTCTACCATACAAAGGTCGCAATAAAAAACGAATTCCTATCGGCGTCCTAACTGAGCATTGCGCCGTGAGACATATTTCTTCGATGAAGCTACAGAAATAGATTCTACCTATCACCTTCGAAAAGGAACGAAAAGGCTGACGAATTGGCAAGATTGGGGTCGGCTATGAACATTAGCGATAGCATAATAGAGAAAGAAGCCAGCCCCTTCTGGCTAGCCAGAGAGGATTGCGTCACCTCTCGGACGCTATGGCCGAAACTAAATAGAACTAGAACAAGGTGCCTTCTGGCACTGGACAGATCTTCTATCCGCATGCTCACTGGAGTTATCAGAAGGATACTGCGCTATCGGAGTCATGCTCCGCAAGTGGAGAATCGCGTCCAACGATTTATGCAGAAGCTGCGGAGATGAAGAGGAGGTAGAATCAATCCAACATCTACTGTGCCACTGCCCCGCCCTGCAGGAACGACGACTACGCGCTTTAGGATCAAGGTTTTTTGCAAGCATGGCAGAGGTAACAGACCTACAGTTAACGGATTCTTAAAGAGTACTAACTGGTTCACAAAACAGTCTACAATAGGATAGGTCCTTAGGCTGTCCCGAGAACCGTACCGCTATTCCCATAAAATTAAAAGGGTATTCACAATGGATCTTCAGGTCTCCGAGTGGAAGTGATGAGGCCTATCCATCACACACCCTTCTAACCTGTTCTAACCTATCACCTTCTATGTAGGTATGTGGCCGCCCTACACTGGCACCCAAAAAAAGCGCTTCTCATGGCAGTAACTTCTTTTAAAGACTAGATGAGTAAGGAAACATTGAGCCAAACCAACTTATGTGATTCACATGTGTAATACCTAATGCTGTCTTCTGTCACTTAACTGAAAATCTAACCTCCCACCATTGTCCATGAATGGTTTTTGAATCGCTGAAACTGAATAATTTTCCATTCTCGGTATGTGTGTCAGTGACAAACACTGTTGGAAGGACCACATATTCGAAGTCGCCAAAAATGCTGCAAAATGTCTGGATTTCCTCAAATGGTACAAGAAATACTTTACACCTTCTGATCTGGCCTCAATTCATAAGGCGTTCGTCCACCCAAAGCTCGAGTATAACATATCTGGTCTGGTGCACCCAATTGCACATTGCGAAGTCAATAGACTCGCTTGAACACCGACGAAATGTTTCTTGTCTCTCACTGTTTTATCGTTTTTTTTCCACAAATAGTGCTCTAGCGAAATAGGCAGTTGCTTTCTGCTCCTTCAATTCTTCACCCCAAATTCGCGTCACGCTTCGAATGTTCATCAGTTTACCCTTAATCCTAACTTCGGGCATACAGTCACATATAGAGATTCTTTCATAAGTCGTACAACGCGAATCTGGAGGCATTTAAATCCAATGTGCATCCATATCTCCTTCGTCTCTCCTCTAATTTCCCTAATATCTGTGCCCTCGTTTAAGGGTAGTGCAGCATGGAAACTTCCACCTCGTCCATGTAATCAACCTGAAAAGATTCGAACGACAGCTAGCAGAGGTCTCCAATGCAATCAGAAAGAACATCAAGGATCGCGACAGGAAGCAAGTAATTAACTTCCATCTGACTCAAGTAACCGACCATATGAGTTCGCTGAGAGGGAAATCACATACAGAACTGAGATCCATTGACTGGATCGGTTTCGCATGAAAGTAGATTGCGCGTAGTCCCGACTCTGCATATGGGGGCAAGATCTAAGGAAGTCAACAGCAGGTAGTCGAGAACAATAATCACCAGTACGAGGTGAATGAGAAACTCTTCGGCGTGGTTTAGAACCCTAGGAAGAAAATCAACTGGGTCATCGACAAACCGAGCAATGCAATAAGAACAGGACATTCTTAGCCAATTCCTGACAATCAAAGGGAAAATTAACGAGAAAGTACGAACCTGTCAGATGCCGAAGAGTGGCATCATCAGCACGAACCCGCTGGATCAAGACGAAATTAACCTCTTAGTGAATAAACTCCAGTATTTCCTTTACGGAAACGCAATCGAGGATATCGAGTTTGCGACGCTTTCGATTTACATGAATGGCTAATCGCTTTTCTACACCTTATCAAAACCGAAAGCTGGGCTCCTAACGAAGCCATCGATCATAAACGGAAAACAGGTCAATATTGAGTTCTCTGTACTAAAGGATTGGCTCTCCATAAGCAACTCCACGATATGTAGGGAAGAAGCATGAAATCAGATTCCGGGGAGCAATATATGTCGAGACTATTGAAGGAGGGAGGAGATGCAGGTTGCATGTGCACATATCGTGCAAACACAGATGAAGTCATGAAACTCATCGAAAAGGACACCATCTTCCTTAACCAATTTCAATGGCGAACTTACCTCGACGTTGACGGGGACATTCATCGGCTGCCGCGGAATCATTAACTGTATTTATGGAACAAATAAATAGGTAACGCCGTAGCCCGAAATGAATCCAGCCCTAGCCTCTCGAAACCGTTCATGTTGTGCATGTTAACTTTTTTGCACAACTGGAAAGCACCTACAATTCATTGCCGACCAATTGAAAAGCTTCATCTTGACAAATTATACTCTCAAAGTTTTGTCATTTACATACGATAGGTGGTGTCTCGAAAATATTCGGTAGATATAGCTAGGAATCAAACCTTCGCAAACAAACCTTTAGGTATTTGAATCTCATCCATTTTTGTCCAAAATAAAAATAAACCGCTGTTTCCAAATTTTCTTATTTTCATTTTATTTCATTTTACTTGTTCTAGCATTTACATTAATAAATCTTAAAAATACTAACACTATGTACATTACTTAGAAATTGTAATCTAAAATCTTACAAAGATTCAAGTCAACTAAACGTTAAGCGCAGCCCACTTATATTTAACTGAAATACAGAAAGAGGTTCATGGAATACTCGGGCATGTACATTGAATTTATCTTACGATACAATTATGTGTATTTATCGGAGTCCGATATATTGTTTGTGTATTTCTTAAATTTATTTATAAACAACATATTAAGTCTATGAGAGAAGTCTTTATGTTAATTGTCATATGTATTGTTTTTTTTATTTTTAAGTTTTTTTTTTATGAATAAGCTTTACTTTAAATTAAATCACTTATTTAAAATGAATACTCCCTAGGAGTGTTAAGGCGAATACGTATTCCCATCGATCTATCGTCAAAGATTTAACAAAACGATTTACACGATAAATGTTTAACACATTTATGTGCAATACACTATTAGTACATCATTCCTGGATGTACGCCTCCACTACGTTGGAAATAAACATTGGGATTACTGCTTAGTGTGGGCTCCAGTGTGGTGTATAGATTGATCTCATCGGGTCGAATAAAAAGCCCTATAGGAATAAAAGAGCGAAAAACCGGTATAATTCGTCAGACAAATAAGAGTTCGATGATTTTGTTTAAGACATATAATTTGGAGTTAGAGGAAACTATGAGAGTGAAAAGCTACTGGTGAATATGGAAAGTTATAACGGAAAAGAATCATGATTTATGTTAAAGTATTGCGTGTTTATGTAATGCGTGTAAAGATAAAGAAATTTTTAGAAACAATCATAGAATTGCACACAAGATAATCATTTTAATTACAGAACAAGAAGGATAATTACAGAGCAATGTGATGGATTTTTAAACTGCTAAAATATTTTTTGAATAATTAGCTTTCAAAGCATTTATCTATGTGTACCAAACTCTTGTTAGACATATACAAACATATGCACTATGTTCATGCATGTGCAGATGCATTTTTCTATTCAGAATGTTGATGCCCGATTTTTTACTCAATACAACAGTTTTTACTTTCCGCGTCAAATTGGTATATGTTCTTTAATCTCGGCAGAAATAAAGTGTTTCTACTTAACTTCACTTCTAACGAGCTAACTAAACGTGTTAAGGTCTATTAAGCAGCACTGCCAATAGGATTTTTTCTACTTCGAAGAGACGCATGCTACCATGTCATCCAAATTGAAAATAAAAAAAACTCTCTGACAAACTTTAACGTCGGCTCCGCAGTTTTCGGGTTCCAATAGAAAAAAATCTGACAGCTTTGTCCACGCATAGTAGTTACATTCAACCGACTACCAACCCCAGCTACTCGCGCAGCGCACTCTATCGGAGGAGGCTATAACTTTTGCAAATGGTGACAACTGTCAGTTTTGTTTTAATATTTGTGAAGTAATCCGATGCAGAATACAAGTCAACAAGTCATGGAACGCTATACTCCTCAAGATCGCGGATTACTCGTGACTGTTTACCGAATAATTCGTCTGTGATTTTGGTGCAACGTGAATTTCGCCGCAGATTTTCCGGCCGTCCTATGCCAAATGGTCAAACACTAAGACGTTTAGCCGCTCACCTCGAAGAGACTGGAGCACCACCAGACGTCGTTGTGCTCGTTTCAACGAGAATATCGCCAAGGTTACTGTAACTGGTGAGGGAAACAGAACAATGATCAATTAGTTTTTATTGCCGCAAATTGATGAATTGGGACTAGAAGACATCTGGTTCCAAGAGGACGGTGGAACCGCACACACAGCTCGCGCGATAGCGGACATTTGACCGCTGCAGACTACTTTCTTTAAGGTTTTTTTGAAGCCACCAGTCTATGAGTACAAGCCACAGACTCTGGAAGCTCTCAAAGAGATATTTGAAAGAGTACGAGAACTTATCACCCGAATTTTACGCCAAGACGATTTAAAATGCGGTGAAAGGAGTCCAACAATGGCGGCGCCCACTTCTTCCGATATCTTCTTCAAAAAGTATCATAATAGAGAAGCACTTAAAAATCCAAATAAAGATTTAAAAAAAAATTATGAAATTATGTCGTTTCATTTTGAAGATGAGTGCTTTTGGAATACAGGGTGGCTACAGTTTGTTGTTGAAGAAACTACGAAGTTGCTGATGCATAATTCGCAGTTTTCGAAGCACGCAACCATAGTTGCTGCATTTAATTATATTAATATTCAGATTGTGGTGAACATGCAATTAGTGGTAGAGTATACATGCAGTTTTTTGATGGCTCACAAGTTTTGACCGTAACTCTTATAGGATGATTCAAAAAGAGATCTGCAAGTTGTTTTTTTCTTTAATGATAATGTTTGCTTAGGCTGTCTGCATCCACTACACTCAGAAATCTGCAGCAGAATGCTCTTCAATGGCTGCAGTCTTGGAGTCAATTCTAAAAAAAGGAGGAGTTCTCTTTATTGGGAAATGCCTCATTTTGACATTCTGAAAATGTACGATGTCAACCCTGACCCAAAGCTGGCACAAAGCTGAATACTTAGGCATTTCTTAGCAGAATACTCGGTTTAATTCTAACTCGATGGAATATTCCAAAATTCTAAACTGCAACGGACGACGCTATCGACGCAGAGAAAAGTGATCAGAACTTAAGCTTGTATCTTCTGTTAGGTTCGAAATACCAATAGCTTTCGTCAAGTTAAGGATGCTTCAAATGCTTTTTAGGCCGAGAAGCCGCAATAAAACAAACTGCGACAATTATTATAGAGAACATTGATGAGTTGACGGTCAAACAGCCATAAAGGCGTTTCACAAAGCTAGTACACGGCTTAGCACATTATACAGGGAAATAGACAGAATCTGTCGTACATGCTGGTGTCATGTATGTACTACAGCTATATAATCAGTCTACCATACGAAGTGATCTATCAGTCCAATACAAATTAGTCGCAGAAAGAAGAAATAAATCATATTCATGACAGCCTTTGACTAGGCTTTAAAAGACGCGCTGCTCTTCGCAGTAAACCCTGTTTAGGACTAGATGGGGTACGAAACATTGTGCCAAACAAACACCTGAGATTCATTCATTTATCTGTCTGGTCTAGTTAGTGGTGAAGCAAATTTTAAGGTTCTCATAGTTTTTTTAGCAAGTTAGGCACAAGGGATAGAATCCACCACAAGATCCAACTTTTCTTTGAATGCAACGTTCAAAAACGGGATAACGAAACCATATCAACGCACAAGCATCTAAGGTGCACACATCATAAATAGAAGGGAGTTGGCAAGTGTTCAGAGCTCCAGACAACAACAAGTAAAAATAATGAAGGGTTCTCTACTAATCTCGGGTGTGTAGGTCAAACGTCAGCCACATAGGGTGAGTTCATAATTGTAAAAATACCGCAGCTGTGCAAAATTTGGTGTTCATAAATGTTAAAATACTGCATTACTACTGCAGCTGTATTGGTATCACTTGCGTTCATAAACATCGAATGACTGCCTTTGTTTTGCAAATTTGCAGCAAATTTTGTTTTGATGCACAGCTGCGACGATAGCGAAAATGTAAATTCTGCACAGCTGCGGTATTTTTACAATTATGAACTCACCCATAGTCTTAATGAACAATTGAAACTGCAACACTGAATAAACTGATTTCTGACAGCTGCATATTTTAGCAATACTGGTTCTAGTGATCATCAGTGACGTGCTCCATGCAGCATTGACAATAGAAAATTAAGACGTGCAATAGACAACCTCCCCAAAATAACTTCACTTCGCTTACAATTCTTTCCATAGAATCATGAACCCAATGACTCATTGCTTGGCATATAGTAAATATGAATGACAAACCTCCGAAATTATTATTTTTAATAGAGAAGCTTCTCAATTCGCCATTCGAGGTATGTATAGGTAATATATTGCACCTTGGTACCTTCCATTTATGCGAACGATGTAACATGCTTGAGGCTTTCCGAGAAGATAGGCCTTAGACCTCCTACAGCTGTCGCGTCAATTTTTTTTTTCTTTGCAGTTCTTGGAAAGTAACTACCGCTGTTACACGCAGGCTGCAGTCCTTTGAAAAACAGGCGACTCCGCGTTATCCCACACATCCTATACAAAATCGTAGATATCTCAAATGAGACTTTTTATTTAAGAACAAGTTGGGATTCTATAGACAAACGGCGAAAAAAGCAACAGTCGCCAAAGCAGAGTACGTATGTATGCGAACCAAACAAATCCACTTACTTAGTCAGGCAGAATGGGCAGCCCTAAGCCAACGTGGGACAGAACAGTTGAGCAGGAATCTAAACCTTCTCTATGAAATTCAATATAATATGGCGCATAGGCGTTAATGATTTTTTTTAAAGAACCTGCCCTTATGGTTGGATTCCTGTCAAGGTTTAGAATATTCTTGTAAGAAGGCATTAATGATACCATGAGCCGCTCGAGGGTTGATAGAATTAAAATAAGCAAATTAAAGTGATGAATGAAAAGAACTCCACATCCACTGAAGCAGTTTGATGACAATCTAGAGTGTTCTAATAAAATGTGAGAAAATATGATAAAAGCATTGCTTTATTATAACTCCAAAATCGTTCCGGCAAAGAGGCTGAAACTAGGAAGATTGATAGAAGCTTACTTAAGCAGCAAGCTTTTGCAACGCGCAAGCTTTCCAGGTATTTTAAAATTTATTTGTTTATTGATGAAAGGCAAAATAAATAAAAATAAAATTAAAGAATGAACATAATAAATATTTTAAAAAAATGCACACATAGAACATACACTACAGTCGCAGTAGAGTAAAGATAAGAGTCTTGCTAGCTCCATTGAATATCCTAAGAAATACCGTAACCAACAAATAAATTTAGATACAAAGAAATATACGCATAGAAATACATTGGTGTATACAAACCTTACCTGGATACCTTAATGTTTGTGCTAAATGTGCCGGCGTCATCGACGTTATGGAACTGCCTAGTGCCTTAAGGGTCGGTGGTAGTGGTTGAGATAATTGTGGCGGTGGGGGTTGTGGATAAAAACAAAATGGGTGCGACAAATGTGCTGGAAAGTAATGGTACATACGTGTATAGCTCGGAGGTGCTGCTGTAACAAGTGCCACACGATCTATGCAGCCATGGAGCAAATATTTGTACAATTTCGATAAGATTTTTTTTTTTGTCGCATATAATATTGTTGTTTATCGTATTAACAACATAAATATTAAATATAATTTAAATATAAAACCGCCACATAATAGTTGAATGTATGTATATGATTAATATGTATCCATGTTTATGTACATTTGTAATTTTTTGTGTAAGTGGAATGTTGATGATATGGCGATTAATGGCGGTCATTTCCATAGGGTGAAACATAAAGTAAAAAAACAAATAAAAAATATGATATATTAAAATAAGTCCAATAAATTATTTTATTTATTCATTTATGCTTTAGAAGTACTAAGTCACACCTTGTTGTTTTAAAGAAGGTTTCAAAAGTGTACATGCGCAGCGTGAAAGTACTTACACTTTTTGTGATTCTCTAACTTTTTAAACACCGACTACACTCCGTCCAAGCTGAGTTTCAACCTCAACTTTCGGACATCCACTCCTTCCCGAGAGGAGTAAGAGAGGGCTGACGATAGAGACAATCACTCCGTTCATCTCTATACCGACGGCTTTAGAACCGAGAACGGAGTGGGAGGTGGTTTTTTCTCCGATATGCTTAACCTGAGCATTCCCTTCCATCTACCTAACCACTGTAGCGTTTTACACGCGGAAATCATGGCGAGCAACGAAGCTTTATCCTGGCATAGACATAATGTGATATCCTTTAGGGACATCATAATCTTTACTTATAGTCAAGCTGCTATAAAATCTCTGGAATCAGTAACATGTACATCAGAAGCTGCTTTAGATTGTCGCTCATCTCTCATGGAGATGTTAGAACATTTTAACATTCACCTATGCTGGGTACCCGGTCATAGGGACCTTCCAGGGAACTGTAAGGCAGATGAATACGTCAAACGTAGTACATACTACTCTGGACATTCTGCCGGAACGGAGGAATCTGCATATTCCACTCCCTGCATGTTAACTGCTCTTAGAGAACGACGCGATCGGCAAGACAAACCAAAGGGGGTGGAAAGGTACCACGTGCCGTACCTCCAGAGAGATCTGGTCTTTGCTATATCTCACTCGATCTAAGAGTTTGATCTTGCTCAATAGGTCGCTCATTAGCACCGTTATCGGTGTTCTTACTGTCCACTGTCCCAGTGGCCTTCATGCCAAAAGGATAGCTCTCTTCTCAAATGACTTCTGCAGGAGCTGCAGGGACGAAGAGGAAAAAGAAAGGATGCAAGGCTGACGAGATCGTCAGATACGGTACTTATGCTAAGCTAAATATCCTGCTGGAACAATAGGAAACACGCTCCTCCATCAGGGTCGATCAAGACCTCACCGACACCATTGATGTCAAAAAAGCTTAAACAAGGCGAGGCGCTGTCATGCGACTTCCTCGTTCTTGAATGAATAATACAAAACCCAGACGACAACACCAGACGCACAATCTTTCAGAAGTCCGTCCAATTACTCGTGTACGCCGACGATATTGACATCATCGGAAGAACGCGCGTTTGTGGGTATTAAGACGGAGACGGCACTCAACACCGACGTCTTGCACAGAACGTCACTGTAAACACATATAACTTTGAGTTAGCTAAGGATTTTGTCTACCTAGGCTCCGCTTAAAATTCAGCGCTGAAATCAAACGAAGAATAACCCTTGCCAAACGTTGTTTCTTTGGCCCAAGAAGACAATTGAGTTGCAAAGTCCTCTCTCGAACGATTAAAGTGACCCCATATAAGACCTTAGTCATCCCAGTCCTACTCTAAGGCGCAGAGACAAGGGCTCTGTCAAAACTAGATGAGGTTGCTCTTGGCTGTTTCGAGAGTAAAATCTTCGGGTGATTTTCGGTCCCGTTTTCATAGACGGTGAATGGAGGAGGAGACACATCGACGAACTGTACAGGCAATACCTCGACAACGGCTTAACCAGAAGAACGAAGCTCCATCGACTGAGGTGGCTAGGTCATGTAGAGCGGATGGACACCAATACTTCGCCCTGGAAAATCTTCGAATCCACACCTGAGGGACGACGCGACGCATTAGAAGAAGATCGCGACTGAGGTGGCGCATGCAGGGTTAAGGGGATTTTAACCAACTTGGCGTGCGGAACTGGAGGCAACTGGCTAAAGATCGAGCTGGCTAGAGAGGCTTATTGGTTGGGACCCAGGTTCACCCCGGACTGTAGCGCCATATTAAGTTATAAGTAAGTAAGTAAGTAATTGTTTCAACTAGTCCTTGAAACATTTCTAAATGAGTACTCGATCCTGTGGTCTCACTGTAGTTCAAGTGGAAATTAACGTAACTGGCCTGATGAGCGAAGAATTTGCACCTAAAAGTTTATCAAATGTCGGCAGACAACAAAGGACTTGTGGACAAAGTGGTAACTACCATACTCATACAAAATGATGATCACTCTTTTAAGTCTTCACTTTTTCCAAGATTTCGAAGAAGTGAGTAAATATACCTATCAAGGACATCTGTAGGTTCATTCAAACTTCAAAGTGGTTCGAAACTCAGGGACAATAGAAGAGTACTTCTTAGGGATGGCTTCATCAGCAAAGGATACTTTTCCCTCTCCAATCTGGCCTAGGAGTTGTACAGCAGTAGGAAAGAAAGAACTCGGGTCTTATATTCCCCAAAAGGGCAAAGCATCAGACTTTTATTTACAGAAGCATTAAAATTATTCCAAAATGCGAAGTTTCAAGATCGTGTGCTTTGAATCCAATTCAGAACAACTTCCCACTTATCCGTAGTTAATGCGTTGGACTGATGTGCAAGTGGCGTGGATTCGAGCTCCAGCCATGTCCACTGAACACTCCACCTCTCGTCGGAGAATGACAAACCTCCAGGAATATAATTTATCCTGCAAGAGCTTCTCAATTCGCCGTTCGGAGTCGGCAATAAATTGTAGATTTTTTCCATTCGTGCGAAAAATGTAACAAGCACAAAATTAATGATTGCGAGAAGATAGGCCTTGGTTCTTCCCGAACTGTCGCGCCAGTTTTTTATTTTTTTTATCCTCTTTATCCCCAAGAAGCAAAGGATTTGTTTGAACACAAACGCATCTAAATCGAAAGAGTTAACATATTTACATTTGACACATTCGTAGCTGTACTAACGTGCTTTGCGTCAAGTCACAAGATTCCAATTATGCTGTGATTCAAGAAATAATTAAGTATCACGTGTAGTTCATCAAAAATTTAACTTTTGCCAGACCTAAATCTTTTAATGCATCTTTTGGTGGCAATGTTCAAAAAATCCATTAGCATATTGCTCTAATAACCTTCACCGCTGTGTGCCCAATTTGCCCTTAAAATGAATATGGTACCAACCATCATTAAAACTCACCTACATCTGCTTATATGGCCATGCATGCATGATTACGCTCACAGAGTCAAAGTGCATGTAGGGTTTTCTACGGCCACCTATCTTAATCATATTTCCCATCTTTGGGGGAGATTCCTCGATATTCCCCTCGGGAAGTTCTAAAATTGCCATAGATACAATATTCTCTCCGACTATGCTACACATTTGCCGTTAGAATTTTCAGATTTGGTCGGTAGAAGGTAGTTTTTTTTTTTTTTTTTTTTTTTCAGGAACAAAAGAAATCTGTGCACCTTCAGTAGAAAAAATAGAAAAAAAAAAACCCCAGCTCGTTGAAAAGACAACGACGATGATGACGTCCCATACTATGATAAAGGCAGGGGAAATAATTTTGATCACCTTGTTATGGTCACGCTTCGTGTATTCCTCGCATGAAACCCTGAAGCGTGCCCAATTAGGTTAAGCTCTCCTGTATCATTTCGCATTCTGATCGTCGTCGTCTTCGTTTTCTCCTTTTTCCAAGCAAAAGCGAGTGTAGCTACCAATTATATTGAGGCAACAAACCACAAGCAACGTTTGTGAATTCGATTCAAGTCTCCCATGACTGCAATAGATACTTTTTCTTTTTCTCGTTTGCTTTGTACACATGTAACTTTCCGTGCAAGTCATAGGCCATTCGTCAGTTCCAGACGTCTACCTGGGTTAGTTTGTTTTGCCTGCCTGGGATTTTCATCATTTGTCGACTTTCGTTGACGAAGTGTACATTCTTTACATCTCAAACGGGGAAGTTGGAAGTTTTCTATTAAATACTACTCTCGGAGAATAATAAATAGAAGCAAATAAAGCGGGGCAGAGTCTGAGTGAGTCTTGTTGGAGTTAAGAACGATTGGAGCTGCATATACCCAAGCATCTAAAGTTTCCATTATCGTTAATTGTGACTTAAAAAAGAGAAACCATAATTTAATTGAAACTTTTTCAACCAATTTTAAAGGACCATAACCTTGATATCTGTGGCCACAAACCACTAAATAAGGCTACGACTAGATGTTGACTTCAAGAGGATACTCCTCACTTCCTCTGTTACTGCCCAAGCCTATGTCTCTTGAGAAACAGAACATTAGGAAGACATTATCACCAAGGCATACAAGAACTATCTGATGTTTCAATAAACGATCTTTCCAAGTTTCTGAGGACATCACGATGACTGGAGACCCAAGTCAACAACGAGCAGTAAGGTGGGTGCCCGGTAAGAGGCTGGATCAATCGCCATGGGCATCACAATGAACCACAAGGACCTAAATGTGATGAGGTCGAGTACTTTATCCCTCATCAACACAGGTACCTAACCTGACCTAAATTTTGACTTCTACTCCATGAAAAGTTTTAGGCGATACAGCCTCTATCTGATTTTCATGTCCAATTTAATATTTCAAACTAATAAAAACCAACCAACGACGTGCTTACCATCCACAAGCACATAAAATTGAAGAGTTCTACAATATAATGCCCTGTTATCACTCATATGTAGAAGGGTGGAAGGGATTTTACTATCCTTCTGCATCAGTGCGTTAGTTGTGGCCTTGCTTTTCGTTGCCCATTTCTGTACTGCCATTTTCTGTTCTGCTCCCTGCTTCATGTCGTAGGCAGGACTTTTACTGAGAGATCAGCTTACAGATTCTTTTCTTGCCAATTCAGCAACTTTCTCATTCTTTGGTAAGCCTTCTTGTCCAAGGATCAAGTATAGTCCTATCTCATGCTGTGTGGCAAGAACACTAAGCTCTTCACGACAGCATTTAACAAGCTTCGATTTCACTTCGATAGCAGAAGTCGCGTTTAGTCGCCTGGCTGTCGATGCATTTGATTTTATCGCCTTCATTGCAGTTTCTCGGGCCTCAATTGTCATTGCTAGGACCTCCGCCTGGAATATGCTGCTATGATCCGAGAGTCCATCTGGTAATATTTGTCAGAAAATATGGTAACACCAATGTTATTTTTGGACCCATCAGTATTCCCAAGCAGAGAACAGCGGGAAAACAAAGAAATTCCTAACGAAGCAGAGTCCATCTGCACGGATGACTCCATAATGAACATATGTACGGGTGCTGGTGTCTTTTTTGAGGAGCTAGGCCTCAGCAGCTCCATAAAAGTCCCTGACAACAGTCGTGTTTTCCAGGCAGAGGTTCTAGCAGTGACCAGAGCTGCCCAATTGTCGCCAATAACGATATCAGGGGAGGATATCACGATATTCATAGACACCCACGCGGCTATAAAAGCAAAAGCACACTGCTACTCAATTTACATCCAAGCTTGTAGAGCACTGTCGCGAAGAGCTGAGGGTTCTTGGTACATAGCATAATGTAAGACTGCTGGGTCTCCGGCCATAGTGGTATCAGGAAACGAGACTGCTGAAGAACTGGTAGGGAAGGGATCACCCGTAGAACCAGAGCTAGCGGAAGGTACAATTAAATCACCACTTCGTAATGTGAAGGAAATTATAAGGCTAAGATTCTTAACTAAGACGAATAACAAGTAGAAAACACTAACGACCGCGAAATTTCCAGAAAAAAAAAAATGTCATGCAAAAAAGCTACACCTGGTCGAAGACGACTTATCGTGAGGAGAAGGTACATGAGGACACAACCCACTTTCTCTGTCCTTGCCCTAGCCTCTGCAATATTAGAAAAAGATGTCTGGGCAGATAACATCGAAGAGCTATCCGATGGTTCACTGTCGGATCTACTCAAGTTTGCAAGACAGCCAAGTACCTGTCGTCAGGTACATAGAATCACGCAGTAGGAAGTAACTGGTAAAACTCATGGGTACCACAACGGGTCTACATAGACCTAAGTGAGATAAGGAGGGTTTCATTATCTTCATCGGCCCGCTAACCTAACCTAGCCTAACCTGGACCCATCAGTATCGGTATTAACGTGCTTGGTTTGGTTCCATTAAGTCATCCCTGCTTGAGAATTAACACTTTGTAGTCAGTGGTAACTACATTGCTTATACAATTAGGTTAGGATCTGGGTATGTTCCACCAGGCGTGACAAGGCACTTCTGGCCACAAATCTATGGAAGTAGATTGAGTATAGCCTCTAGTCCTGCCGTTTGCGTAGCTCTTAAAGCAATTATTTCTGCCATGCATGTTATTGGTTTGGCTCCTTGATGTGGTTTTAGAAACGTGCCTTTAATTGAGTTCCTCCAAATTCTGTGTTAATACATATAGCTCTCCTCTAGCATACTTACAATTCAATAAGAAAGAGTGTGATTATGGTTAGGGTTGACTGAGGTTCTTCGCACCACATCTGTTTGAACACGCAATCGTTATTCTTAAGCATTCGATTGAGCCGACAGCCCTGTGTAGTTCTGTCTTGACACTTTTTCCTTCGTAAGGCATGCTGTGGTGAAAATAACTCTCTAGGGCTCAACTTGATACGAATGTATATTTTTACTAGCCTCTCGAATGGTTTTACCACGAAAGAGACAAGACTAATAGATCTAAACTCCTTAGAGGTTGCATGGCTGGTTTTGCCTGTATTGCGAATAAAGATGATCTTTACCTCGTGTCTCCGCAGAAGGCTCCCACAGAAAATATTTTCCAGAATTGGAGTGACTGTGATCGCGGTTTTTTGCAGTATGGTCGGGTATATTCTCATCTCTACCGGTACCACAGGCTCTGTTCTACAGAACTTCTGTCTCGTTTGTTAGGCTGTACACATTGGGTATCCAGGAGAAATATTAGCGTTACAGACCATGACTTAATCCAATTGCCAACAAAATCTTTTAAGAGATTCTAGAGCTAAAGGTTCTGTAGAGAAGAATTTCCTCAGTCCCGCAAATTCTGTGATCTACATAATGTTATTATTGCCAGAAACGATGTTTGGCCCTCTAGGTTTAAGTAAGTTTCCTCTGACTTGCTTTGTAAAGGACCTAGTCTTCATCAGAATTCGTTCATTTGGCTGTATTCAGAAGTTTTCTAGTTTATTTCCCAATGCTGTCGAGTCCTTATTCCGCCACGGAGGTGTCTTTTTCGTCTTGCTTGTATCTTTGCCGGATCTCTACTCTCTACTAAACAGATCTTTGATATGATCCAGCAATACATATGTAGTTCATAAGGTGTCTGCATTTTTAGACTGATGTCAAGCGAGTTTCCTTACAAAAGTTCTTCAAAATCCGACTCTAGCAATGATACGAGTATTAATTTTTGGGTGACTGCCTATGACTAATTGAAAGTTTTTGGTGTACTCGCTTGAGATTACAACGAATCGTCCACTTCAACAATCACGCCTATACATACTCGTATTCCATTTAATTTCGTTCATCTTAACAGAAAACTGCAGACCCTGTCTTCAAAGAATTAACTTTTTGGTCAATGGTATCGATGGTCAGTTCAACTTTGTCCACTGCTCTCGTTAAACAGAGAGGCGTACCCCCCTTCTCCTGGACTAAAATCTTTAAGATATTAGAACTCCCATACAGTCATGTGGGTATTCATGGCACTGACTCTAATTTAATTTACAGCTGTTCAAAGGTGGACCAGTCTAACTTGTCATTAAATGAGAGCAACTAATCCGTTCTTGATTCTGAATGATGATAATCCAATGAATGGATATGGACTTAATCCGCACTAAAAGGAAGGAACTCGTGCATGAGGGCTTATGTCAACAAAAACCATTTAAAATTTTCAATTGATATTAGTTCCATTCGTATTACGAAATAATCCAAAGAAATGATGATGAAGTAAAGCAACAGAGGCGTAGAAAAATCTGAGCATGCGTGAAATTTCGATGAAAACGGGATTAAGCTGCATAATCCTAGTGTCTCTGCTAGAAGCAAAGAACCGGTAACAATATCAAAGAGCCGCCCACAAAAGAATTTATAATTAAACTTCAATATGTGCGGTAACCACTTTTTGTTCCTCTGAACACTGCTGCAGTGGGACCTCACATCTACCCGGCATTAAGCCATCAAAAGCCAATTTAATTACAACTTGTCTCTGGTATGGCTGTATGTTTCTTATCAACAACAGCAACACTCTCGAAAATGGTAATTACGTCTACGAATTATTATTTAACAACGTCATGGCGCAAGTTGCTGCTCCGAGGAAGTTATGCAAAGAGAATAGCCCTAAATAATGGGTCTTACTTCACAAGTAGTACCGCACTCCATTGCTGTTCCTAATTCAAGGTTTTCCATTACAGTAAATGCACTTAGTGCACTCCGTCCATAGTCCGCCAGCGATTGGTACATGATATGATCATCATGATCTTTAGGCTATCTGCGAGATCACCATCCATGGTTGAGGTCTCTGTCTCTATCATCGCCGTCGTCGTCGTATTCGACGTTGTTGGTTGCGGCAGCGAATGTGGTGTTGAAACAGTAAGCAGAGGCAACGTATAGAGTTCAACTTTAAGATCGCAACAGGTATGCGTTGGGAGAAGCTTACTTTGTTGAAGGGGCGTGTAAAAGTACAAGGAAAAACGACACCTTGACTTTGGTTGAGTTTCATGAGGTCTAAGTATCATGGACGTACGAATTTACTTTTTATTTGTTCAGTGATGTTAACCAATTTCGTAAGGCGAATGGTGAGAGTGGAATGGGGTTTCACGAATTAAGAAAGTGACTTTGTAAGGAAAGGGTAAGAGTTTATAAATCAGACTCGAGCGTTTTCTAATTGGAACGTTAAAAATATCAATCATGGATTTTGAAATATGGCTTTCATAAAGTGCTCTGATTTCAAGAAATTTATAAAAATAGAACTCAGTACAAACAAAACAATATATCTGCTTTAGAGTAACGAAAAAGAGCCAAGAATTTTCGAAATAGTAAATGCCCTACGAAGATTTCAATTTCTTGCCCGGAAACAATTTCTTTCAACGAAAAATCTAAAGATCAGAAAGCTCCATCTGTAAAGAAATCCTGCAAAAGGGCGAAGAGAACCGTAAAAAAGTGACCCCCTTAGGAAGGCATGGTTTTAGGAGAGTTGGGGCCATGGGCCCGGAACCACCGCTTAAGTTATGCGTGTAGCAATTATCCCACGAATACAAGGAGCTGAAGTCTATCAACCTTTTAAATCTTTCAGAAGATGTGAACTGCAAAGCTGCTCAAACAGATTGCCCCAATTCTTTCTCTTTTTTGTTAAAAGTGACCGAGTGCTCGCTTGAAATAAGTTAGGGGCGGTTAAGTAGACTAGGGCTTTTCAGCCAGCACGGCGGTTGCACTGGACGCTAGGCACCATAAAGAGCCTATGGTAATCCTTGTGAAACCAACTGGCGGAACCTAAGCCATTTCCTGAAAGTATTTTTCACAGCTGTCAAAGTCTTCTAGACTACTAAAGAAATTGCCATCGAGAAATTTCCTACATGTAAAGCGGAAGAAAGAGAAGAAGGTACTCGGGAGACACGCGAGATGTGTGCTACTGTTGATTAGTAGTGTGCACAATAGGAAAGGCTGGGTCCGGGTGGACAACAGCCAGTACCCAATGGCTACCGCGAGGAGGTAAAATAACCGCAATCGATGTGTAGCAACTGTTACAACACTGGGCGTTGCCAAGTTGATACCAATCAGAGTCTACTAGTATTACTGCAACACAGCCTTCTGGGATATTTGTGAAATAAGTTAGAGTTAACTTAGGTACAGATTTTTTAATTTTACATACGTGTTTTGACAATTCCTTGAAATTCACATAGTATATGTGTTATATCCTCAGCGGCGCATAGATCGTTGCAATATATGTATGTACGTATCTGCAAACATCTATATCAGAGACTCCTAACCTTTTAGCATACTTCCTCAGACGACAGTGACCGGACAAGATGCCAGTAACTAATCGTAGCTGTAGCCACCTTAAATGAAGAATATCTCTGGTTTTTCTGTGGTCTAGCGCAGGCCATAGAGCCTGGATACCTTGTGTCCTGTTGTATTGGCCCATCTCTGATTTGCCTTACTTGTGATTATTCTTAAGATTCCTGACTTAGCTATAGAGGAAGGAGGATTTACGGTGGTTCACCCTTGCATGTGTTGCTCTTTTCTGCCCAGCCTGACCAGTTGGTCGGCTTTTTTATTTCCCTTCGCTTGACATAACCCAATATATTTTCTACGGGATTTCGATCTGGGCATTGCGTCGACCACTCTCTAATATAATTTTGTTTCCCTAAAGAACTTTTTTTTTGTTCAGAAACGATGTTTGTGTTGCTGGTACGTCCACTGAAGGGGTAATCTCCTCTTCGGCACATTTTTCAAGAAATTGGTGTACTCCGCGCTAGGCAAAATTCGACCGACGGATCCTTAATGGACGCTGGTGCCGGCATCTTCTATGAATTCAGAGATATAAATCAATCCTTTAAAATTGGAGACCGATGTAGCGTTTTTTAACCCGAGACAACTGCTGTTATATAGGTCCTAATGCTAATCAAAAAAGACACCATTGTCAGGAAAACTATCACCATCTATGTTGACCGCCAGGTGGCTATTAAGTCTCTGCAATCAGCATCGACAAAATCGAAGCTTGTAAAGGTTTGCAGACAAACTCTCAATAATGTATCAACGGACCAATAAGGTTACCTGTGCTGGGTACCAGGCTACAAAGATATGTATATCAGGTAATGATGGTGGGCGAACTTGGTAGGAGGAGAACTAGCATATGCATAAACCCTTTCACCCATCAGCACTCTTTACAGGAAAATAGATAAGAAAACCATGATCAGGGCTAAAACACGTGTGTCTAATGGACACTTGTACAATAGCCGGATCACTATGGCCAGCCTTCGATAAGAAGAATTCCAAAAATCTATTACAATTTAGTCAAAGGGAAATACGAATCGTTCCCGATATCCTTACTGCGGGATAGGAATCCATGCAGAGCTACAGAGAAAAAATGGAAATAGAATCCGTCCAACATCTGCTATGCGAATGTCCGGCACTAGTCACTAGAAGATTGCGTACTCTTGGAAGTAGCTTCTCCAATGGAGGACCTTCATACAGCTAAGTTTTGAAACCTCCTGAGATTTCTATCCCTTTCAAGGTGGTTTCCAGATTAGTTAGCCCTACCCCTAGGTTAGTCTCCCATGAGTATACTTTTTATGGGTACAATAGATCCGATTGAGGTCTAATCAAGTCCTTGGGACACCCACAAAACCAACCACCCTACCTGTTCCTACCAGGAAAATACATCTCAAACCATCACACTCCGTCGCCATATTTTGTGGTTGCAACACTAGGTATATCGTGGCGAAAACTCCTTACCATTTACTCCTTGTAGAAAGTTAAGCTACTATCTACTGCCAATAAATACGCCTTGACTCGTCTGACCACATAATATTTCACCATTTGTTCGTAACTCTTCCAGAAAAATACCACTCGTTTAAAAAATCCAAAACCTGACATATATTATATGGATCCTATTCCAAAGAAGAGCAATTTGTAAAATAAGTCTTCTACATGAAACTGAAGGAGATGCATGGCACCAATTCTATTTACAATTTCGCAGCAAATCACGGCAAAAATAATTTTAAGCTTAGGCAGGCTTTATAGACTATACCAAAGGTTTCCAATTTAAAAATATAACAATACATACTTGGAAAGTGGTCGCCAGTGGTTAGTGCTGGTGTGTGAGAGGCGTGGGTTCAAGCCCGAGCCATGTCCACCGAACATTTTTGTCATGAAAAAGGTTCTCAATTCGCCATTCGGAGTCGGCAATAAATTGTAGATCCCTTCCATTCGTGTGAAATATGTTACTCATACAACATGAATGGTTGCGAGAGGCTAGGCCTTGACTCATCCCGTGATGTCCCGCCAGCTATTCATTTATTTTTACTTGGAAAGTTGGTCATTCGTCAATGCAGAATCTTTAAAAGTATCTTTAGTTGAAACGGCTTAAAGAATTATGGATGCTCTTGCATTGCAGTGATGCCCTTTACGTCCTGAGCGTGAGAGCATCCTTTAGTATCCCAAAAATAATTTCTTGGCATACAAACGAAATAGAGTCCCTAGGAATGTTTTATTTTCACTAACGTACACACATAAATGTATCTTATGATTACAAAATATATGCACATTAACGTTTATGGTAATTTATACATAATGCAACAGGCAATTTTTGTACCATTTACATTTACATACATACATAAGTACAATATATTTGTATATTAATGCTTTTGAAAATGTTTTAAAGTTGAAACCCAGGAGCAAGGTCGAGCTTGTATAAAATACTAATAATTGCTTAAGCAAATGAACTTGAAAGTTATTCAAAAATTAAAGCATCGTGTCAATTAGCATTAACAAATGCTTTGATCTAGTTAACTAACGAAAAAGGTGAAGAAGCAATTGTCACCCAATAAATTTTTATTTGGCTTGGATTGTTAATACAAGCGCACATGCATATTTGTTTTCCTATAAACGACACGCTCCTAACCAAAGTGCAATAAAATAATTCCATCAATTATCATAACCGCAACGCAATTGGAAAATTTAAGAAAAACTACAAAAGTTGATGCCTATACCGGCATAACAAGATAAATCACATTTTGAGATATGCAAATATGTTTAAGCAATATACACACAATTTAATGTGTGTGGATGACAAACCAGATTGTGTGTAGACATCTTTTTAATCCTATCTTTTATTTAACAGTTTAATACTTAACTTATTGGGTTGCCAAATGCTGTTAATAGAAAGAAGACCTGTTTTTCTTCTTGGAAATGGTAGAAACTCCTCAATCATGTTTTTTTTTTTTTTAAGTATTTCCAGTATTGCAACGAATCAACCATTTGATTTTGTCATCCATCAGGAGCCAACACACAAACATGCATGCATATTTGCTGTGGGTAGATGCCGTTTGAAGTAAGTCCGAATAAAGCCATTTAAACTTGTCCATATCAGTCTTCCAAGTAAACTTTCTAAGTGAGAGAACTTGATAACGAGAGAAGCTGACATCTTTGCTTTAGAACTATGCATCGGAGAAAATTTAAACAGATCTACATATGTACATCAAACAAAATTATTTATGTGTATTCTCTCCGAAAGCCGCGCTTCTAGCCATAAAGGCCTATAAAATAACATCGAAACTAGTATGGGACTGCGTACAACTGCTTACGTCACTAACCAGCACAAACAGAGTTCATCCCATTTGGATGCCAAGACACAGCGGCCGTGTCAATGGCAATGAAATAGCAGACTTACCAGCCAGAAAAGAATTCGCATCAACTTCATGATGCCAAGACCGTTTTGTGGTTTATCAATCAGCACTGCAAAGTGCTCCATTAAAACCTGACAAAGTTCACCATTACTGAACGAATACTGAAGCTAACAGACAAACACCTCCCATACCAGAACGAAACAACTCCTAGGACTAACCAGGAGTCAGTTTCGTATGGTCACAAGCTTCCTAACGGGACACTGTGGCGTCAAAAAATACCTAATGACTATGGGAATAGAACAAGACAATACATGCAGAATGTGCAACGAAGACGAAGAATCAGGAGAACACATTTTGTGTCATTTAGGCAAATTCTACCTCGAAACAGAGGATATATCTCCCAGCTCACCCAAAGACAACCCTGTTTTTGTAGAACTGTAAAAGAGTTACAAATATTTTATGTGTACATTGCCAAATGCTAAACGACGCTGAAAAAAAGAGCTTAAAAGCTTAATAGTTCCTAATACCAAGGCATTCATACAAAATTCTATTCAGTCACTCTTGGCGGCGCTTTGTCGACGTAGGATCAAAAATATTTGTTTTCAGGTTAACATACCTCTCTGGCTGATCAGGACCATTGGTCCCAGATCAATCTAGAATCCCCCTCTTTTGGGAGAGAACAATTCATGTCAATCATTACCTTGGCTCCGCATAGTAGTCATTAGATTCTGCCCTTAGAAAGAAGTGTATTTAGTCCTCTAAAGGTTAAGTATTCTATTAAATGCCACCAATTGATAACACAACCCACTGTCACGGTCAAATTCACATTCCTTTCTTTAACTAATTTACCTTCCCCCCCCCCCCCCAAAAAATGGGCATCACAATGTGTCTCTCCTGACCTGAGTGTGGCGCGGGGGGCTTCTTTTGCCTCGCCAACCCATCTACCTAACCTAACCTAACCTAATTTATTTGCTATTCATTGTAATCATTTTGCAACCGTAGTGTATTTAACAATCATGGACAGTTAAAATGTTAACTAAGAAACTAAATAATGCATAAACCTTGTTTCGTTAAGTTGACTGAACTTTAAGAACCATTTTAACCTTTGTAAAAACAGGTCGCGTGGGCGATGATCCATCGTAAATTTATATTCGAAAATAGATTTAACAGTGTGAAAATGAACCGGATCGTGAGAATCTTAGCTGAGTTTATGTACACTTTGCATTTTTATTTCATCAGAAAACAGGGTGTCGTAGAGGATTTGCTTAGACAGATAGGTAGAGGTGGCGGTTAAACTGAATCCATTTAGTACTGGGATGTGTATTTTTGTTACCACGACTCGTGTGACCTCTGGTTGATGATGTGTTCTGTTGAAGATGGGTGAGATGGGTGAGATGGGTGTGGGTGCCTAGATCCAGCCTGTAGAGTTTACAAATTAGATCTCGTATCCCTGTACCCGAGATGATACTGAAGTTGTCGAAAAATGATTGGTTTACGTATATGACACTCCAGTTCCGGACATTCGCAAAGGAAGTGGAAGAGAGTTTTCCTCTAATTTTCAGTGAGGGTTGTATGGAATACGCCACATGGTCTCCAATTTGAGGGTGGCCATGGTGCAGTGGTTAGCATCATCGCTTGTCACGCTGAAAGTCCGGGTTCAACTCCTGATGTCGGAAAAACATTTATTTCTTAAATAAATAAAAATCGATCAACTGTGAAAGCTGACGGCGACTCTACTGCGAAGGCATAACACTGGCGGTAGAGTGTCTTGGCTTGAAGAGTTGATTGAGCGAACACTGAGTATGACATCAGGGGATTCGAAAAAATTTCTGCAAATTTAGCAATGACAAAAACACCACAAATGTCCCCAACTAGCCTGGACACCACCCTTGGACGCCAATGAAAAACTTAACGAAACCTGAGTTTCAAACCACTGTACCTCGCACGCGGTGTGTATAGCATTATAAGGGTATTCATATCCCCTTGATCCGCGCGTGGATTATAAAAAAAAAAAAAAAAAATTGGCCAATGCCCCGTGGCAATCGCCGTTATTCTGGTAATATCTGGGCGGGTTCCACATAGGAGATCTCTTGTTCTAATTGTATCGTAAGTCGGCGATATCTGCCTTGATATAGCGCAGTTGGTTAATCCCCTCCATTGGAGGTTAACCTTCTGCAGGAAGTATAAGTGGATTTGTCCTTCAACCGGTCCTGGCGGGGTGTAAGCCGTGTAGAGCTGACCCCTGCCTGGCCAACTCATCTGCACGCTCGATTGCTGTTATATATTACCCAGAGCAGTGTGATTCTAATCTGTTCGCCCAGGCGGGCAAGCTCGTTCCGGCACTCTAGCACTAGATATTCTTGCCGAGTCAATATCTTTGATAGCGGCTTGGCTATCTGTTAGGATAGCAATGTTTTGTTTGTGTGTTTTAGTATGCCCGGGTTGTGTGCAAGCTTTTCGAATTACCAGTAGTTCCGTCTGGAAAACGCTGGCAAGCGGTATGATCTTGCCATTTTCAGTGATTCCGAGTAGACCCTGGTCCACACGCCGCAATTAATCTTTAATCCGTCGGTGTTGTACGTATTTAGGTTCTTTACCACTTCGTTTTTGTTCCATTGCTAAAGTTAAGTTTGGGTGTGAATCGGTTGGATACGTGACAATGCCGTTTGGTAGCGAGTCCAGGATATTGCTGTGTCCAGGATGTGGCCGTGCAGTCCAGCACCCTGATTGTTTAAGTCCGACTGCGCTGCATAGTGCGGTGTTTTGCTTAACTTAGAGGAAAAACGCATTGAAAAATGAAACTGACCAAAGTCTAGCTATTATGTTGGGCGCGTTACATTTCTTGCACGAATAGAAAGTATCTTCAATTTATTGGCGACTCCAAACAGCGAATTTGTAAACTTCTTCATAACAAAAGTTTCTCTATGAGGTTTGCCATTCTACTTCAAGCCATTGTGTCGTGAAAAATGCTCAGTGGATATTGCTACAGCTTGAACCAGCTAGTCACCACTTTTGGCATCTTAACGGATAGAAACAGAAACCAGGAACGATGTTTACAGGGAAGCCTTAAGAAATTAATATGAGAAATTGAGAGTCTATACTTACTCACCAATATCTTGAAACCTAGGTTGGGATATAGGGTATAATGATACGTCTTCCACGCGGACGTAGTCGTGGGTATCAACTTGTTCTGCATATATTGACCGAATTAAAGTTCGCAACCCCTTCTCATTCTCCAACCTCCATACATTACCAAAACTCAAAACATTCCTGGATGAAATAAAAATTCAGTTGAATAAAAAGAAATTGCAAACCGCTATTCGGACGACCTCGAAGAAGGTCACTTCAAAGAATGTAAAAATATCCACATAACTTTAGTTTGCTTTCATTGTCATTCGAGACTTTTCGATTCACCCTCGTACAATGGTGACCGAAAATAGATGTAGTTGCTTGCAAATATCCGTTAATTATTATTCTAGCCACTGTTTTAAAATTTAATGCATACTGTTGCGTCTGTTCTTTAAAACAGTTTCTATCACATTCCACCAAACACAAACGAAATGCAAATACAAAAATACGGTCACTCAAAATGACTTCGAATGTCCGAGTAGAAAAAAGTGTGTCTTTCCTCGACAAGTTGCCTCATCTTTCTTTCAAGTGAACGGATTTCCACAATTTATCGATCTTAACTTCCCAAATTCAGGTTAAAATTTAAATTATTAACTATTTATCTTCTAATGAATACGTCATAAAATGCGCATAATATTTGCAGCATTTAGTAAGAGCCGTTGTAAAAATGAAAAATGGGTGATTGTATAATCACTTGTGATATGCAAATGCGCATGAATGAGCCGACATTTGATTGGAATCCATTGATCTTGCACGAACGAAGAGAACCATGCTATTAAAGTAGGTTATGAGTTTATCTGGTTTCTGGGTTTCGCATTGAACAATAGCTGTAAATGAAATAATCTTAAGAAAGGAAAAAAAAAAAAAAACAGCCGAATGGGGGGAAATCATTTCAAAACAAAAACAAGATATAGACGTGGTAAATTATGGAATGGTATTGGTCAAACGTCAAGATAGCAAAAGGAATTAATATACTGACACACCTTTTTCGTCGGACTTATACTTTGTTTCTTGATTTGAAGTCTGTACAATGCTTCTTTTGAAGAATTGTTCAAACAATTGATTGATGCTGTTGGACTTTGAAGAAAGGAACGGTTTACATTTTTATTGTTGAAGAGAAGATATGATTTGGTGATGCAAGATTTGTATGTATATCATAGCTTCATTGACATGAGATAGCAAGAAAGCCTTTGAGTGAGACGGCTCATGAGGCAGAACCAACATTTAAAGAGTTTGGGAATAAATATGTGATTTAATCAGTAAGCATGGATGTGCAAAGTGAATCTAGTTGGTGAACCGCAAAGCCTAAAAAGTAAAGGGCTGAAGAAAAGTCAGACAAACTCGCTCGGCAGGGATCAGCTTTGGAAAGTGAGCATACATACACATCGATAAGCATCCCTATCGGTGTATTGAAATTTGAAAGTTAACGTTCACCACAAGATGAGAGATCTAATCATTACATCTTGGTCCGCCAGAGGTGACTGCATTATGTATATCCAGCAGCTTATGGCAGAAAATAGACCAGAACAAAACAAACTGTCTCCCGTCTATGAATAAAAAAGATACTCGCATCCTAATAGGCGTACTGACGGGACGTTGTGCAATAGACTAGCTGCCCAGCAAACTCTGCATTTACTCCCCAGACTACTGCAGGAGCTGTCAAGACGCGGAAGCGACAAAGACCACTTACAGCACTTACTCTGTGAGTGTCCTTATCTCTATAGCCGCCGACTCCGACACATGGGAAACAGGCTGTTTGAAGAACTGGGAAACCTAACAGACGAACATACTCCACTTTATTAAGAGTACAGAGTGGTCTTGCCATACACCACCCATCTAGAAACCAAGGTGGGAACATGAACCACAACACAAAGGGGAACACAGGGGAATGAACGTACAGTCGTTAGACTTGGCACTTCCCCTATAAGCCAACTTAACCTAACCTAAAGACCTGGAGTCAATACCAAACGAATTGGTTAAGTCATCGGCTGACTACTTAACTCCTAAGTTAAACTTCAACTTTAAGAAAACATTTTTTTTTGTAAGACCAGTGGTCGCAGTGGCTCAGTGGTTGTGCGTTGGACTGCTGTGTGAGCGGGGTGGGTTCAAGCTCCTGCCATGTCCACCGAACATTTTTCGCGGCACCATCTCTCATCGGGGAATGACAAGCCTCCGGGAATATAATTTGTTATGAAAGAGCTTCCTCAAATCGCCATTCGAAGTCGAGGTCTCTGCCATTCGTGCGAAAAACGTAACAAGCACAACATCAGTGGTTGCGAGAAACTAGGCATTGGCTCATCCCCACCTGTCGCGCCAGCTTTTTTTTTTTAATGCCCCCAACCAGGGCAGACTTAGAGATGGGAAGGAATTAGACATTTTAATGTGTTGGGAGGGCTCGGAAATGGACTGCGCGATGTTGGTGTAAGTATCTTCTCACATAAACTAAATACATATATCGAAGTCACTTCGCCAACCAGACTTTGTTGATTATTCAAGCAGAGCTCTTTGCCACACGCGAAGTCTCCCGCGCCACGAAAAGTCTCCAATACCCTTCAACCAAGCCCCTATCAAAGCTATTGAGTCGGCCACCACATCCTCAAAACTGGTAGAGCAATGGCAACCTTCGTACTAAACTCAAAATTACCTGGTTCTCAGGATACCGAAAAATGGATGAAATGAAAGAACTAATGAACTGGACTGGCGGGGGTCAGCTTTAGCTGTTACAGGCAACATTCACCATTACTTTTTAAAACTGTTCAACCAAAGGTAGGCTCACTTAGTCCTTCATATCTAAAAAGACTTGGTCCAACTATAACAAACCAAAATCAAATATACTGCTGAGCAATCGTAGTTACTAGCACAGGTCAAATTCGAGGTAGTAAGGGACTTTGTCTACCTTGGCTCCGCTATTACCTCCGATAATGACACCACGTCAGAAATCAAACGCAGAATAACTCTTGCCAATCGCTGTTTCTTCGGACTAAGAAGGCAATTGAGTAGTAAGGCTGTATCCCGAAGAACTAAGGTTATTCTGTATAAGACCTTAATCATCCCAGTCCTGCTTTATGGCGCTGAAGCATGGACGCTGTCGAAAGCGGATGAAGATATCCTTGGTTGCTTCGAGCGAAAAATTCTTCGGAAGATATTCGGTCCCGTATGCGTTGACGGGCTTTGGAGGAGAAGATTTAATCACGAACTATACGAGCTGTACAGCGACATCGCCCTGGTCAAAAAGATACGTATCCATCGGCTACGATGACTGGGGCATGTAGAGCGAATGGACACTAACGCTCCGGGACGCAGAGTCTTCGAATCTAACCCGGAGAGACAACGCAGTAGAGGAAGACCCCGCACATAAGAAGAAAGGGACCTCAACCAATTTGGCGTGCGTAACTGGAGATAGTTAGCTAAGGACTGGGCTAACTGGAGAGGCCTGTTGGTTGAGGCCCAGATTCACCATGAAATGTAACGCCACCTAAGTAAGTAAGTAGGCACAGGTCATTAGTCAATAGGAGACCACACAGTAAAACTAAGTATCCCTCATCACACCTTCTGTCGTAGTTGTAAGAATACCGCAAAAATAAATTTCTGTTCAACATAAAGGATGAGCTAGGCCTTGGCTCATCACGGACTGTCACTCCAGTTTACTTACTTAAAATGGCGCTACAGTCTGGGGTGGACCTGGGCCTCAGCCAATAAGTGTCTCCAGCCAGCTCGATCTTTAGCCTCTAGTTTCGCACTCCAGGTACTCCAGCCCGTACAGTTCGTCGTTGTATCTCCTCCTACACTCAGCGTCTATGCAGACGAAACTGAAAATCACTCCACTCCAACTATTCATTTATTTATTCGCATACATTGTTTAATTCAAAACGAATTTTTTAGAAGAGAACACACAAACTGCAGAACAAATGCTTTCAAATGGTTCCAGTTACATAGTTGGATTACATTTGCCTCACTACATTCACAAACACAGGCAAAAGAGTATCTAAAGTCAGTTCTAGACATATACGGATAGTGGATACATAGGTATGGCAATCCCAATTAGCAAGCCCTTCGGATACCACTGCTGTTCAATCGATTCAAATTGGATAAAGTACAGTACCGTTTTCTTTTCTAATTGATCTCCTGCCAACCATTTGCAGCGCTCAAATTCAACCTCAAACCAATTCAGTATCCAGCCTCAAACGAGTTACCCGGAATTGAAGTCCATAACGCACTCAACGGCCATCATAATACGCCATCGCAGTGCATATATCTTCAACTTGTTAGACATGTACCACCACAACCGGGGGGTGCCTACGCCCAAATGTCATCTATCTTACGGCATATGCGCACATAATTTTGCCTTTCTGTCTACGCCGGTTGTCGGTTGTTGGTTGCTAGCTGTTGGCTGTTGGCTGTTGGCTGTCGGTTGTCGGTTGTCGGTTGTCGCAGCCATGGCCCGCAGCCCGTCGTCTATTCGGCAAATAGTCCAAAAAAAAAAGAAAAAAAAACGCGAATTTACAACTATTACAGCTCGTTACAGAGCATGTTATTTCCTCATTACCATCCAGTCTCGAGTTCGAATCAGAGAGTGCTTCCCCTCATAAATATCGTGGCAATGTAAACCGTCCCAACCAGCCAAGTGACCAGCAGCTTCCCGTCCCGATCTGCCTAACTGGTTGCGTGGCTGCTCTTGGCAGCGCCAAGAAAACCACATTCGCATCTATTCGTGTGTACGTACAATTGCGCAATTGAGATACTACTCCCGGCGCGGAGCGCAAAGAAGATGGGAGCTCTTGGCATCTAATACCTCATACATTTCAAGGCTGATCACGTGAATTAGCGAGAAATTGAATTATTGAATACAAAGTGAGCGAGCAACACACGCTCTCCGCACAGCACACATATGGCAAGGCATGATCCCTGGAACGACCGGGTCCATTTTAAGGCGATTATTAATTAAGCAACACACAGACACACGATAGATAGATACGATAGATACATGATGGGGTATCCGCTGGCGGATTATGTTGTTTGCCCTCCTTGCTGCGGCGCAAACTGGTGTTAGAGACCTACACTGGTATGTGGCAAACTGAAATATATTATTTAGCCATTTCCGAGGCATAGTATTACGATTGTTACGTAATTTACGTAGGTTAAGTGCAAGTGGCATTTATGCTTCTGTGCTGTTTGCTGCTGCTGCCGTTACTGGTAATATCAGTTTCGATTTCATTTCCATTCAGAGGATTCTCCCATAAGTAGGAAGTAATGGCTGAGACATAGCTCAGAATGCTATAGGTGCTGCCTTGAGTAATTGACCAGCGCATTGTGTTGTTGAATTAAGACGTATGGACTCGGCTCGGAAATGGGGATTAAGTTTGTTTGTTTCTAACAGTGTGCGGATGGAAAGATTTCCATTTAAATGGAGAGAAATAGAAAGTTTCCATTCTTGGAGGTTGTTATGGTTCATTAGCAATTCGATTTGACTCATTGTGCAGAAAGTGATCAATCATTGAAGTAGGTCTTTCTAAATGGTACATATTCTCCTAAATAAGGTGAAGTTTCTTTTGTTTTACATGCGCTGTGTTATTGGGGAACTATTTGATGGCTTTGTTACACATTGTTGGTGGTTTTTTAAGGCTTTCACCAGATTTAGTGTTTGAAAGCGTTAGGGATACGTTCATTTTGTGAGTTTGCTGTTGAAAGTGAAGTGGGAATGACTTGGTAGGGAATACGAAGTAATTTATCTGCAAGATATGAAGTTTTAGCATTGTTTAACTGGCCCTTTGAAGTGTGCACCCGACTGCATCGAAAGACCTCCCTCAACAAGTTAATTAAACAAATGTAGCTTGTGCGACAGTAAAAATGGACGCAAGGTCTAGCTTCTCTCAGTGGTTCATGTTGTATGTACACGAAATTGTTCCCCACCAAAATGAAAGGGGAAAGGGGGGGTCTTTCATTGATCTTAGTGTTTAAATACCTGAACAGTAGAATAAGATATTCGAATCCACACCCGAGGGACGGTGCAGCAGCGGAAGCCCGCGACTGGAGGCAACTGGCTAATGATCGAGCTGGCTGGACAAGCTTGTTGGTTGAGGTCCAGGTCCACCGCGGATTGTAGTGCCACCTTAAGTAAGTAAGTAGAACAACATCGATTTAGACTGTAAAACTCAATTGGAACGGATGGCGGTGTAATATAAAACGGGAAGACATCAAACCTATGGCCCTAAGAGTCTTAACAGTCTCAGTACGGTCTTACCATAGATGGCGTAAGCAAATAAAAAACTTGCTTTGTGATAAAAAAAATCAACCAACCACCAGCACCATTAGCACCATCTGAGTAAAAAAGTGTTGTAACAAATGAATGACCAACCAAGGCGAGGACCTAGGAGAGGCGATTCCGGATCCTGATCGGCAGTCCTGTCCAAGCAGTTGTCACGTGCGGTCGTGCTCTTAAAACGTATAATACTATCCTATCCTAATAAAGTTATTTTAATAAATATTGGTTGTCTTTCCATATCCTTCGTTAACAAAAGTAAAGTTTATAAGAAACAAGAAGTGCTTTGCACTACCAGGAAGCAAAACCAATTTTTTTCTTATTTTACCAAAATGTCCCTGACTTTTGTAGAATAAGCCCTGAAGTGGTTAGGAGCCCACAGTACCTGCACCCAACACATTTGCATCGACGATCCGCCACCTGATAGGAGCAATGGCAGGACAATCGCAGAGGAAGTCTTCCGCAGTATCGTCACCTTCTTCACAAGCCTCAGTGACTAAAGTAACACTTAAACCCAGCACGTTGAGATTTTTAGCAAAAGCGTAATGGCGCCTTGGAATGCCAATATGTTGTCCGCAGTCTTTTCCGCTGAGAGATAACAAGAATGCGGCGGCCTACCACTAGTCCTCTCAGGAAGCATGCTTAAAGATTAGCGCTCCCAGCCAGAGATGTCTGCAGGCACTCCAACGACCTATGCGCTGCTGAGGACATAACACACATATTATGTGAATGTCAGGGAATTGCCAAGGCACGAATGAAACTTCCCGGGAGCTATTTCCTTAATAATATATGTAGAGGAGCGATAGGTAAAAAAATTCTAAAATTCTGTAGGGAAATTAAATGCCTCAGCAAATGGTCAAGGTTTGGGCAATTTGGTTTCACAGGGATCGCTATGGGTCTATTATGTTGCTAGTGTCTTATGCTAGCGCTGGCTGCATAACCCTACTCTACCTAACCTAACCTACCACCCAGAGAATCATGCCGTACACAATCGTGGTCATGGAAAATGGTATCTTTAATAGAAGCTCTGCGATGGCGTAGAAAGACCGAACGTAGGTGCCTCATCGGAAATCTGATTTTCATTAATCCCAGTGTGACTTGAGACCTGAACAGTTAAAGTGTTGAGTATTGCGAACGAATTCAAAGAGGTCTTGCATTTTCTAGCTATGATAGAAATAGTTAAAAGGGTGAGCAGGGCCTTAAGCTCAGCCTGGTAATCGCTGCTTCCACCAGTTTCTTACAATATATGTATGTAGTTCATGACCTTTGGAAATAGCAAAGTCTCCGCTTGGGTTTTTTGCCTATCGGATGGTGCAGTTTTATCTTGTCGTCTTCCATGAAGGCATGAACACCAGGGTCTTGAAAAGATTGGAAGCCTGACATGAAAATTCGATTACAATCCAATTCTGATATTTTAAAAAATAGATAGCTGGTACGACAGCTCGGGATGAGCCAAGGCCTAGCTTCTCGTAACCATTCATGTTGTTTGTGTTACATTTTTCTAACGAATAGAAGGGACCTATAATTTATTGCCGACTCCGAATGGTGAATTGAGAAGCTTTTTCTACTCTCGGAGACTTGTCATTCTCTTGAAACCACGCCGCTCGTACACCAGTCTAACGCAATAGCCACTGAGCCACGGGGACCACCCATTCCTGATACTGCCTGAACGCAAATTGATCGTCATTGAGCATAGCTATATATAATTTCGATGTAAGGGAGTTTGTTTTGCTATGACTTCTGACCACGTCTTCTCAACAACAAATCAGACGAAGGACAACTCCTGCCTTGGGCTGGAAAGGCAATGAAGCAGTAAGAAAGTGTCTCGAACAACTAAAGTGTCGATTTTATCAAAGGCGGATTAAGGTACAAGGTAGGTAGGTAGAGATTGCGGTTCAACTGAACCCAATTAGCACTGAGATGAGGCTTTTTGTTGTGGTTGATGATGTGCGTTGTTGAAAATGGGTGAGACAGCCGGGAGCGTCTAGATTCAGCCTGATTCAGCCCGAGATGTCGCTGAAATCATCGAAGAATGGTTGGTTTACTGCACGCAGTCTGGATCTTGCTGGTGTCAAATATTTGCAGAGGAAGGGAAAGAGAGTTTCCTTCTCGTTTTCATTTTAGCAGCTGCGGCAGTGAGGATTGTATTGAATACCTAGTTTGGCCTCTGGTCTCCAATTGGCCAATCCTTATTCTGGCATTATCTAGGCGGGTTCTGCTTAGGAGATCTTTCGTTCTAAACTTATCGAAGGCCGGCCATATATTCCTTGATATGGCGCAGTTCATAAATCTCCTTCATTGGAGGTTGGCCTTCTGCAAGAAGTATGAGTGGATTTGTCCTTTAAACGCTCCTAGCGAGTGTGAACCCTTGCCGCGAGTGAGCCGTGTAGGGCTGACCTCTGCCTGGCAAGTTCATCTGCATGCTCGTATCCTGTTATGCCACTGTGCCCTGGAACCCAGAGCAGTGTGACTCTGATCCGTTCCGTTGAGCGGGCAAACTAATTACGGCACTGGACATGGCGAGGACATGTGAATACCAACGCTCCGGTCCGCAGGATTTTCAAATCTGAAGAAATAGAGGAGGGCCATGTCTATGGAGATGCCTACAAATGAAGGGAACCTCAACCAACATGAAGTGCGCAAATAGAAGCAGTAATTTAAGAACCGGGCTTTCTGGAAAAGCTTGTTGGTTGATGCTTAGGTTTACCCCAAATTGTAGCGCCACCTATATATGTCCGTTATTAAGAAATGTCAGTTTTGTTTATAACATCAGAATTTTCAATGGCCTTAGTCCTACTTTTTAAGCAACTCATATCAGACGAATGTTAAGAAATGTTCTTACACTAAGCAGGTGTGGCTTATTGACTTTTGGTACGTTCAAGTGCATTGACAAGTGTCTTCTACTAAACAAGTGTCTTACAGTAAACCAAATCCTGAATTTCTAGAACTTCAACTTCACCTTCATGTCTCCGAAGCTACTCGTAGTGAAAGCTTAACTGATTGTCTAATTAACAACGCGACAGAAAACGAGAGTAGAACAGCTCTGTTTACCCATGTAGTGAGGGTATGATATGTTATTAGGTTCTACTGCCACGCTTTGATTCCCGTTAGCCAGTGTGCAACTTTCTTGAACAACATTATTTTTAGGTCAGTGGTTTCGTTGGCAAAAAAAAAAAATGAATACAAAACACAAAGAAGAAAAACAAAAGATAAGAAGCAGCACAGGAAGAAGAAGAAGAAGAACAACTAAGTGCTATTTTCTGCCATCACATTTATTAATGATTGCCTTGAGCTAAAGAAAATACGAGTGCATACATTGGCTGCACCACTGTAATTACTCATTAAGTAATGCAGGTAGAATTTAAACTCCTTCAATAAGCCGGTAGGTGAGTTCAACGTAACTTGCAATATGTACATGTACTTATGCACACTCTTATGGACACATACATACTCCAAGTAGTTTGCTCTTTTAATTACATTTCATCAACTTTTTGTAGAGAAACGTAAGAAATGCCAGTCATTAAGGAAATAAGTGTGTATATTAATTTAAATTTGTTTAACATTATGTCGGTACATATGCCACGTGTTGATATATGACACAAGTTACAAGGCGTGTTTACCACGGACATGTGATAATTTGCAATTTTATGGTTTTAAAATGAAGTCTTCTTGGTTTTCAATTGTGCACCTAATCTTATATTTTTTCCTTGTGGTGTTGCGATGAATTTATGTAGAAATAATTATACAATATTAATTGGGATAGAATTAAAGGGTTTTTCAATAGGGACATAACAATATTGTATTTTAATACAAACGCGGCCTTAAACTTCTTTTATGACCTGTCAGTGTTAAAACGTCAGTAAAGATTTATATTTTTATAATGGTGAAATTATTAAAAATTATTCCAATCGGTAATCGTGTAATCTTGAGAAATAGTCCGGTCGAATGGCCACCTCGCTTATGCGATTTAACGCCGCTGGATTTCTTTCTATAGGCCGATATGTGTGGTGGGAAATTTGCTCTAAAGAATGGTCATATCAACGAGATCGTATTCAATACTTAAATTTAACATGTGTACTACACCTCGAATAAATTTCAGCCCCATATTTCAATTATTCTCGGTTTTATTTAAATAAAGTGTTTTCCAATGGGGACGGGTAGATTTTGACAGTTCATGACGGCCATGTTGTTTTATCTGTTGTTAGTTTTTCCAAATTTTTATTTTTCAGACACTTAAGACAAATTACCATGGAAAGTTACAGCATCGAGCAACACGTGCAAATAATAGAACTTCGTTATCAAAATGAGTGTTCTGTTGTGGCAACGATGCACGCATTGCGCCCATTTTACGGTTTACATAGTCGTCCTTCCCAGTTTCAACATTTGGTCCCCAAATTCGAGTCGACCAGTTCAATGAGCAATCAGCCAACACCCGTTCGTCAAAGAAACGCAAGATCTGCCAAAAACATCACCGCTGTCCATGAGATTGTTAAAACGACTATGGCATTGCCATCACCATCAACTGAGAGCGCTATCGATCGATATCGAACGACATGTAGTTCCAACAGGACGGCGCTACGTGCCACACAACTGATGCCATAATGGACATACTGCACGAGCGATTTGAGGGTATGGTTATCTCACGCAGTGGCGACATGAACTGGCCACCGAGATCGTGCGATTAGACTTTTTCTTGCGGAGTTTCCTTAAGTCGCAAGTCTATGCCAATAAGCCGCAAACGAGCAGTGCCCTCAAAATCAACATAACCCGTGCCATCGCTCAAATTCAGCCTGATCTATGCGTCAGAATCAACGAAGTCCAGAGAAACCGCGGCGGCCATTTAAACGATGTCATATTCCACACTTAATGTTATTGATAGGCCTTACAAATAAGACAACAAATTCGTTAATATTTCACACATAACTTGTTATATTCAATTTTAATATCTACCCGTCCCTATAGGAGAACCCTTTACAAAATTGTTACGTCCTTATTGAAAAACCCTATAGAATAATGAACGCTTATAAATGGAACTTTTACAAGTCAATTATTTACTGAGTTCAAATCGTTCGGTTTCAGTGTACATATTCAAAACTCAATTAATTAAAATGAAACTCGGCATACAATGGTGAAAATATAATTTAAATGTCAAACTGAAACAGAAATGGGAAGAGGTGAGATCAAATAGGAGATGTGTACACATTTTATTTTATTTCACTAATAATGGCAACAAGCCGAGGAGGATCACGAAAAGCATTGTCGTAAATCGAAACATTTTATGATGTCTGTATATAATTTTGTTGTAGGAAACCAATGAATATCATTGCCATCGTTGTGCAATTTTCTTCCGGATATCAATTAGGTTTCATTAAGGATCAGTACGGCGGTATGGGAAATTTTATAATCTTGATTTCTCAGGTAGAAGGATACACCAAAATAGTCCAGAAAACTAGTTCTTTGACTTCCTGACAAAACATGGTGTAAAAAGTTTGCTCTGAGCTATCGAATTGCAAATCACATTGACTTATCTTGTGCACAGTGAATTCCGATTAATTGGGACACCGGATAATCGGAATAGGAAGTGGCTGAGACAAATAAATTAGAACAGAAACGAAGGTGAATTTGGTTGGTTATTGGAAACACCAGCCGCTTAATCGGGACATTGGCGCTGCCAAAAGTAGGTGAAGGACGGCATCTCCCCGTAAACCTGGGGGAACTACCAGCGCCTATCGAATCGATCAAATTTCTCTTTGACACGGATACTAAGAAAGTGACAGACCACAGGTGGAACAACATCACCAGTTGTCTCTTTTCAAAACAAATCTGGCCGAACCTGTATTTAAAGAAGATGGAGAGACTTTTATCCACAAACCGAAAAAATCGGGTCACTAATAGGGGTCCTCACCGGACACAGCTTGATAAGCAGATATGCACTCAGACTGGGGGTTCCCTCCAATGGTTTCTGTAGAGGCTAACGGGACAAGGAGGGAGAAGAAACTACAACGCACTTACTGTGCACGTTTCCTGGCCTAGCGATGCTGAGAAGAAAAACTCTACGATGATCTTAACAATTTAGCCGAACTCGACATTCAGAAGAAATGGATCAACTCTTAGTGTTAATACCGTAACGGTTGGCCATCTCGATGTATTCTGTGATACATACTCTGGTTCCTGGTGCTGGTAACCTGGTTCTTCATCGTCGTATCACAATGGGCAAATTTGGTGTTTCCCTGTCTGAGGGGGGACAGCCTTCTAACCTAATCTAATCGAAACTTATTCATCCCACATCTCACTCACATTTTGACAGCAAAAATAAAGCCACATACTTGTCTGCTATATTTTGAAAACTTTACTCAGCAAAAGGAACCACATCGTTGGCAGCTAAATGAAGTTCACAAAACTCCAAAGGGCACTCTTTCATGCTGTTGAGCGGCGACTTGCCTTTGATTAACTTTCAAAAATTTGCGCAAAATTGTTTTTTCCTTCGGTGCTTTTAGTTTCCTTGTTTTACGACTTGACTTGTTTTTGGTTTCGTTTCAACAAAATGTTGGTTTGTCTTTTACTTGATCCTCACTTCGTTTTATTGGGACAGTTGCTTAACTAACACAAAACGATCTAGCCCGATGAGTTTTTTTTTTTTTTTTTGTAATTTGCGCGCGCTTAAGGGGTTATGACTACCCTTAAACGAGAGCACGGGTATTAGGGGAATTAGAGGAGAGACGTAGGAGATACCGATACACGTTTGTCTTAAATGCCTGCGGGTTGCAGTGACGAAACACAGAGCTATGCAGATTGTTCCACATACTTCTTGTGTTCAAAAGATGTTCGGGTGTTGATGTTAAGTAACAAAACCAGAAGCAGCTGTCGAAATCACATTTTTATAATTTTTAACGAAACAGAAGCAGTAGAATTTCATTACTTAAGGCAAATATTTCACTCAGCTTTAGGTGTAAAGCACCACATTAAAACTAACGAATGCGTTAAATTTTAGTTTTAATGTGAATCAAGAAAGAAGCTAAGCCTTTTTCATTATTTTTTTTTTTTCTTAATCCGAAAGGATAAGCTTTTCAGAAGTAACTCTATCAAAATAAATCCTTCGAAGACATTAGTGGGCAAAACTGTAAAAATCCTGCTGAAGTATAATTGGTATGAAATGAACTTCAATAATTATTTGGGGAGCTAGTGGGATAAGTTCTCCATTGAGCTCTTTGCAATCAATGTTTTGTCTCCTAAACCCCATACTTCGGGAAATACAATACATATGCCAAAATGTTCGTCCGTCTTCTAAGAAGGGCACCCGAAATGACAGCGTTTTCCCGAAAAAGTGTACAAATATTTTATGAGCACATAAATAAGAAACTGCAACTTATTGCTGAATAGAACATAACCAACAAATTCAATGTAATTCCATTGATTTACCGTGATATTACAGGGTTTTCCAATAAGGACATAACAATGAACTTCAGGATTTTCTTTAAACTTTTACAGAGCCCTATCGGAGAAGTTTCGGCACTTCAAATGATCAAGAGGATTTAGTTATTAATTTGACTTGTAAGGATATAAGTTTTAATAACCTCATCACGATAAAAATGTAAACTTTGACTTACGTTTGGACATTGACAGCTTATAAAAAAAAGTTTAAGGGTGCGTTTATATTGAAATACAAAACTTTTACTGTTAAAAAGACTTTGTATCTGTAATTAATATTTATAAAATTGTTAAAGAGAAATTACTAGAGAAGTTTGATTTATCAGGATATGTACTCAGTCGTATTTTTTACATGTTCACCCATCTTTTCAGTTTTAAAATATCATTTGAATCAAAAATAAAACTTTTCATTGCATTTTTTTACTTCGAGTTTTGTTAAACTATATATTATTTGAGTTTACCCCCTGAGTTCAAATCGCTCTATTTTACAGTGTAATTCGAAACTTGGTCTATCTAAAAATAGTTTAGCGTACTATTGTTACTAAATTGTTTACAATAGTTTATTGAGTTATCAAAATATTCTCATGGTTGTAGGAGGTATTTCGTTTTAGATACACAATCACAGCCGAACTTAAAGACATCATAAAACAAATAAAATAAATAGCTAACGCGACCGCTTGGAATGAGCCAAGGCATAGCTTCACGCAACCACTCAAGTTGTGTGTGTTCCCTTTCTACACGAATGAAAGGGATCTTCAATTTATTGCCGACTCCGAACGGGAGATTAAGAAGCTTTTTCATGGCAAATTATACTCTAGGAGGTTGGTTATTCCCTGGCGAGAGATGATGTCGCGGAAAATGTTCTGTAGACATGGCTGGGTCTGGAACCCACGCAACTCGCACAGCAGTCCAAACATCATAAAATGCAACAAAATAATTAGCAGTGATTAGTGCTGAGCGACCTGACATATCACGGGTTCAAGTTTAGCGAAGCCAACCAAACACTTTTCATAACACCACCTGTCGGAAAGCACTAATAAACCTCATCTGCCGTTCCCGTGACATGATAAAATGAGGCCGTATGTGAAGTTTATCTTGCAATCTAAGAAGCTTACGTTTCTCTACATTAATTTCCCGGAAACTTCTTTCAGAATTTTATTGCGCCAATATTTCATGGTGCTAAGAGTCTAATGGCTCCGTTAATTACGCCCCAAACAAGATATTAAACTTCCGACGTTGCTTCAAAAGATGAGTTACTGAGGCCACTCTAAAGTCGACTGTGTTTTCTGTCCTTCACTAGATTAGGGTAGGAAATGATCTCAATTAAACAATAACATTTCTGTTCCTATTTCACTCTCTACATTATTTTAGCACATTTCTTGTACTTCTATGACAATCCTTTCCTACTTATTATTATTACTATTATTATATCTAAATAAATTACATAATCAATAATTGAAAAACATTAAAGCGTTAGATGCCAGGGCTTTCGGCTAGAACGTTTCCTATTTAATTTTAAATAAATTCCCAGCGGCTTCAGTTAAATAATTCACCAAAGCACTGCCTTCACGCATTCTGTTTATTTCCGAATTAAAAATAAAAGTTTGTTGTGTTATACAAGACAGAAAAAGAAATCGAAACAATTACATTAATTGCATAACTTTATTATTTGCCACTGCGCCGCCGCAGTTGTAATGTGAGAAATCATTTAATAAAAACCGAATCAAACCTAACCAAGTACTCACACACAGTGAATGTGCAAGTCTTCACTCGTGAAATTCAAAAAAAAAGTTAATGGGTCATTATTTTCGACGGGCATACATACATACATATGGAGCACTTGCCAGTCAGTGAATAGTTAAACAATGCTCCATAACACGGCCGACCTTTGAGTTGCGTGCGCAGGTATACTATACGGAAAGTCAATTACTCGTACTCCAACTGTGACTATTTTCACTTCTGTCGTGTGTAAATCTTTCTCGCACTTTTTACAGCAATAAGGTGTGACTTAGTCTTTAAAAGAGAATTAGTACAAAAGTAAGTCTGACACACTTGAGTGAGTTTCAATCCGAGTGCAACTCTCTCCGAATAGGTACGAGTATGCCCAAGTGCGTCAACCTTTTGTTTGAACTTCATTAAGAAAAGCAGAAGCAAAAAGACAGGCGAAAAAAAAAAGAAAAAAAAGAAATGGACAACTTACCGCCTCCGTTCATGGTTGCCGTATGCTTAGAACTATTTCCATTCGCCGTGTTCGACGTTGAATTCGGTACCGGACCCATCACTCCATATTTGATTGGCTTGAAGTGAAAGAAGGACGGCGAATATCCAGAGCCAGCTCGACTTAACGAACTAAATTGCTCCTCACGATCCTCGACGTAGAGGCCCTCTTTGCCCATGGCGGCCAATTGACGCCCCTTTGGCATAAACATTACCAAAAAGACAGTCGCCGATGTTGCAACTAATCCAAATGCAATGCATGCATCCTTGTGCCGGTCGGCCACGGCCAGGCCGCATAACATCCAACCAAGCCAAATTGGTATCGCACCACCAATCGCTAGACCAATGTATGTAGACTCCCGATAATTATCACGAATGCCGCGCGATTTGATCGCGAGAACCGCCACGAACACGATCAGGAAGACAATGTAAATTAAGGACAACAACAGTTCCGAGAACTGCGTCTTGCACAGTGGTATCATCATCGTGCTACCGTGTTGCAAACGTGTGATATCACTCGATGTGATCAGCATAGAAGAGAGTTTTCCAACACTAAGTCCAGCACTAGTGCCCGCACTAGTTGTGCTCGCGCCGAATGGAACTGTCATCGTGTAAATATCTGGCGGTTGGGTCACCAACCACTGGGTTCCAATGGCCACTTGAATGAGTACGGCAAACAACAGTAGCAATCCTTGATACGGTGCCGGTAGATAAACACCGCCGTTCAAACTAATAAGAAACACGCACTTCACGAGAAGAGCCGCAAATACCAAGGCATAAGCAACACCGGCCCCAAAACGTATCGCGCCACAACTTAGAACAGTCGGCTGTGCGGTGATTATTGCGCCGAGACCGGCGCAGGCGAATAAGCCCAGCAACAGCATTTGTCCCAAAAATAGATGCCGACGTGAGGGTGAGGTACGCCAGGCCTTGAACAGAACAAAAATCTCGAAGGCAGCCATCATGATCATGGTAAGAGAAGCTAACACCAGGACGGGTACGACCCATGGCTCCTTGCGCAGTCCGTTAGGTAGATGTGTGCTCACCACTGTCGGCGGAGTTACCGATGATGTGTTGCCATGAGAAATTGACGGATTCTTCGGGGCCAATATCAGCACTGGTCTCGGCTGTATATTATTCGTGTGCTGACCCGTCGAGTCGGCCGGACTGAATTTCGATGTTGTCGACGATGCAACTGCCTTCTCCGTCGTCGTCGATGATGGAACAATAAAAAACTCCGTCGACATTTCAATCAAACGATCCGCCTTCGAGATATTCAGATTATCGATGGACGCAGACGCGGACGCTCCAAGGTCATTGCCACTGCTCTCGTTAATCGCTGCTATCGCTGATATTGCGCCGACCACTTCGTCAACGTCGTCGTCATTTCGTCGCAGTGGGACTTCTTGCCGCCTCGGCTGGCCCTCACTCGACGAATTATTATTATGGAAATTTAAACGATTCTCACCACCATTATCACCGGTGCGATCATCAAACCGATTTTCCACTTCACTGCCCGCCTTAACTACTGGGACGAATTGATTACTAATATTAAGCTCATTGCTACTCGAATATTTAACATCTAAGTTTCTATTTACACTACTACTATTGAAACTAGCGATTTGTCTGTTTCGCGGTTGCAAGCGATCGCCGAACTTTGGCTGCGAAGGACTGGGATTAGCGTTTCTGAGGTCACTGTCTAGATTCGATTGTGCCCGACTTATTCCAACGAGTATGGTTAAGGCTAGAGTCACCAGGGGTAGGAAGCGCGAATGTATGCAAAGCGTTGCAGGAGAATGCACGGATCGCGATCTCGATTTTTTCGTCAGCACTGAAGCCGACCGTCTCGGCTGACGGGCCATACCTAACTGAAACGTTCATTGGAATCACGCAAAAGTTAGTTAGACCGTGATGCGGGCTGTTTGCGAGCGACGACTGAAGCGACTAATCCGGTGTGTGCGATGTGTACCAGGTGAACAAGCGTAATGCCGTTGGTGGTTGCTCTTGGTCTTGGATGGTACACATTTCTTTTTCTTTTCTTTTCCTTTCGATCTTCGAACCAAGACCAAGATCGAGTCATCACATGACTTGGAGAAAATTCTCTTTTCTTTCGAAATTCGAAGTTGCTTCTCTTCGGTGCTGGTGATGGGGTTTGTCTGTGCACTCTTCGGCTCTGACGGTTTGTAAACAAACCATACTGCAGGTTGTTTACCTTTGAAATTTCGCTGGTTTTGTTTGTTAGGAGTCGTCTTTTATTCACATCGGTATCTCGTTAATCGATCGCCATCGGAGCAAATCTTAAATACTTAAACGTTTCTGTACCACGCATCTAAGAGTGTTAGCCTGCCGAAAGGAATGACGATGATCGATTAAAGATTTTGCGTAAGTACGCGTATGATGATTTCATTTGAGGGTGCCTTTTGGTATTTTTCCAAATTGCTGGTGCTGGTTCGGGTCTTCAAGGAATATGTGGTTTATTTGTCGGGTTAGGAAACAAGAAAGCAAGCCCCAGTGTTACCCATTATCGACCTTTGGAGAAAACTAAGAAGGCGATTCAATGATGAGATGTCAGCACTCACCACATCAGCACCGAAGATTTGCCACCTATTACGAGCAAAGTTAGGACAATAACAAAGGAAATGATCCCAAGGATCGTCGCACTCTCCACAAGCATCGCAGACCGTAGTGTCAGCACATTGAGATGCTTAGCGAAAGCGAAGTGTCCCGTGAGAACCAATAAGTTATTCACAGTACTTTCTGCTGAATGGAGTTAATATTTGACAAATGTCCGGAAGCATTCGTTTAGTCTTTCTCGCATTCTAGAGAGCCTGTCCACGCAAAATTTTGTTTGTAAGAAAGGTTTCTCGCAAACAGAGACCTCAACCGAAGACGCGCGAACGCCATAAGCAGGCTTAGCTCTGGAAAAATCATTCTCTGAGCATTATCTAGCAATCTCATGGAAGATCTTATTTCCAGAAATCTCCGAATAGCCTGAGACCCAGGCAAGGGTAAAGCTAAAGAGAGAGAGAGAGTTCTTATTTTTAGAGGGCAGCGATTGGCACTGCGGTCTCACATAGAGGCCTTTTGTGCTGTCCAGAGAGCACTTACATTTTATTTTAAAGGGACAAGCAAGACCACAACTGCAGCCTGACTATCACTACAGATGCCGATGCTCTGACTCCTCAACCTGTTCCTTAAAATATAGTCCATGAACATTAGGATAGCATAAGCCTTCGCTTGGACAACAGAGGCATACTCACATAAGTAATGAGGTCTAGCGTTGCCGGTCTCCACGAAAAATCTTCGAATCTACACCCGAAGGACGGCGCAATAAAGAAAGACTACGACTCAGCTGGCGCACGCAAGTAGAAGGGGACCTCAACCAACTTAACGTGCGAAACTGGAGGCAGCTGACTAAAGATCGATCCACCGGACCTATGATTGGTTTGCAGATATCCGTTAAGATTCGACTACAGCCCCGTCCAGGCTCAGATTCTTGCTGAAGCTGTTCCTGAACGAAAGGAAAGACGACTTTAAATTTGTCGGTGTCATTGCACCAGGCGGCATATCCATAAAACAAAGGGCATAAAAGGAGTATAGCGCAAAGTTATCCAGTAGGGAAAATACCAAAAGTTCCCCTATAGCCGTCATAGGCCGTTCTTTGAAGTCTTCTGCACTTCAGCCATTTACTTACAGGAAAGTCTATTCCATGAAACAACCGACGTATAAGTTAGAAATGGTCTTATCATAGCCATGTAGATTCAAAGGACCTTTTTCGATGATGAACACCCTGTCTTGCCAACATCATCCTTACACTGCAAGGAAACTATGTCTATTTCTATTTGTTTGACTTGGCATGTTTTGCCCAAAGCTGGTTTTTGTACAGGATGACTCTTAGGTACTTGGCTTCCATGGTCACTGGTCATAGTCCTCCTTCTAAAATAGGACACAAATATCTACGTTTAGGTGGCAAACAGCAGCCTTGAAAATATCGAAATCATTCAAACTCCCGAACTTCGCCAGTGTTTTCCGGGCTGAAATACTCGCAATTTACTAGGCCTGTCATGCGCTCAACAACGACACCACCCCCAAACGAAACATCGCAATTTTCTCCGACAGTCAGACAGTCATCAAGGCTTTCGTCTCCACAACCACCTCATCAAAGCCGGTAGCACAGTGCAGAACCGAGCTTGCCCGCCTGGGGAGCTTATCTTCCCTAAACCTCATCTGGGTCCCTGGCCACAGAGGTATCGAAGGGAACAAAATGGGTGATGAGCTTGCCAAACGAGGATTGGCCCATAATGGCTTACTCGCGAGAGAAGTTCTCATCATATTATGTGTTGTCAAGGGAAAAATCAACCTACACTACTTCTCAGTAGCCAAACACGAATGGAACAATCCTACTAGCTGCGCCATATCCAGAAAGACTTGGCGACTTGACAACTACAGAAAACAAGCGACTTCCTTGGAAGAACCCAGACAGACATTGCGCTCGTTGTCGCTATCTGTACGGGTCACTGGGCAGTAGGTATCCATGCTGCCAAACTCTCTTTTAATCTCTACTGCCGCAGCTGCAGGGATACAAATATGAGGGAACCCTAGAACAATGACTCAATGCGTTAGGGAAATCCTTCCTTGACAACCGCGGACAACTTTAAGAAAAGAAAATCCCTGACATTCTACTCTACCTTAACTCCACAGGTTGGGTTCAAGCCCCAGCCATGTCCACCGAACATTTTTCGCCTCCAAGAGTACAATTTGTCACGAAAAAGCTTTTTAATTAACCTTTCGAAGCCGGTAATAAATTGTAGGTTCCTTCCATACGTTCGAACAATACAAAAACGCACAACACAAACGGATGCCAGAAGCTAGGCCTTGGCTCACCTCGACCTATCTCATATTTCAAGAAAGTGAACCCTTCGAGAAGCTCGTTATTGGCTGACTATATTTTCTTAGCTAATTTGATTGTTTCAAAAATGACAATGAATCTTATGTGTTCTGCTAGGCTGAACCGTCGTTATTGATAGTCTTTCAGCGAATGAAGAAATGAAGGCCCTACTACACCACCAAATTCCCAAATCTTGTTTACAGATGGTTTAAAATTAAAAAACGGCAGCACTGGTGCTGGGGTTTATGGTCCCAGTTGCCAACACGCGACAGCGATTGGAAAATCACCTATAGTATTCCAAGCGGAAGTACACGCTATTGAAGTGTGTGCAAGATAATGCCTACGGAAAAGAACCCAAAGAACCCGCATCTACATCTTTTCAGATAGCACTGTTAGCCCTTAAATCCTATACGGTAGGGTCCAAGCTTGTCTGGGACTATCTCAACCTCCTCGAAAGTCTTGCATCGGTAGATAAGGTTACCTTACCCTCAATCCCAGAACATGAAGGCTTCGAGGATAACGAACGGGCTGACTGCCTGGCGAGAAGAGGCGCTTACCGCCCACTCGTTGATCCCGAACTCTGGTTTAGGGTATCAGCCAACAGTGCATATTGCAAGATAACACAATGTGAGATCAACACACCCGCCGACTACTGGCTCAACCTCCGAGGCCTTAGACAAGCGAAAAAATTCATCAACCCCAACTTATACAAGGCGGGGTTAGGAACCTTAACTGGCTATATTACACCACATATCATCTGCATAAAATGAAAGTAACAGAGACAGACATTTGCCGGCTCTGCGGAGAACAGAAAGAGATCGCTGAACATATTATGTGCCTATGTCCAGGAGCCGCAAGGAAAATATTACACCACTTAACGCGGGCCTCGGTCAACCCAGCGGAAATTCGGAAAGTTGAACCTAAGGCTATACTGAGGCTTATCAAAAGCCTCAATATAACCTCTGGTTAAACCATTTGGGCCACCATAGTAGACTTCATAGGTCGCAGTGCGCTTGTAGGGCCCCTAATACAAAATACAGAATTGATAGTCTTTTTCTTGCCAGCTTTCGAATGTTGGCTTTTTGAAATAAAGTCTTCTTTAATTCTAAAGGGAATTACTTTTAATAATAACTTTTAAAGACTCGCAGCTCCTTCCAAGTAGAAGACTTCCAGTCGTTTAAATCAACACGGTGTTGTTGTGTTATCATTAACGCTGGAGACAATGTCGGATGACTTCACTGTCTGCCTTTAATAAGACAAACGGATCTTAGATGTTTCCGACATTGTTGAAGTTGTCTGGAATCCTGTTCAGTTTGTCTGTCATAGTTTGTTATCTTGTGGATATTTGTGGGCTTCAGGTTGTTGAAAGCAAGGCATCTAATACGTTGCAAAATTCAGTTGTGATCATCTAGCGATTGTATTTAAGAAATAAATCTTCTAATAAATGCTATAGGCAACAAGTTCACCAACCGAAAATAATTAATTAGCCGTTTCTACAATTCGTCCAATTTTAATGCAAACTTCATGTTACAAATCCATACACACATATATACATTTCTCGTTCCAATATTTGAACAAAAAAAAAAATAAAATACAAATATTTCTCAAAGTAAATATTCCAGCTCCTTCGACTAAACCAAACAATGCTCAACCTTATATGAAAAAGGCAAATAGAGTCACAAATTCTATCCAAACAAATGTATAATGTAATTCAATGTAGTCCCCTATGAGGGCGATCGTATTCCCTCGCAGGCGTACTAAAAGTAAATGCACATGTTCGCATAAAACGTTAAGATATTCATTGTGGGAAGAACCTCCAGTGCTCATAATACGATTTGCAATTCAAATATGATGATTGGATATTACCCGCACCAATATGTCAAAACCTTAAGCAGATATTCTTAAAGCATATATTGCTAGCTAGCAAACAAAGAAGAAGAGAAACGAAGAAGAAATGGAGAAATCACAATGGTTCTTTGCGCTGCAATCCAAGCTGAAGAAGTCATCTCCATCATAATCAAACAGAATTATTAAATTATAATTCTTGGCTTAGGGCAAGACTCCTTCTACAAAATAGCAGGGTGGATCGTTTGGGTCGTCATGTAGGCACTGAATGCAGAGCATACGAATAATGAATAAAAATGGAAGGAGTTTCGTTCGCTATTTGCCGCCAGGGTAAAACGAAATCAATTCAAAATTTAATACTTGCCTACAAATGTTTATGGATACGGTAACAGAAATTGAAGGTATTTTATTATTCTACTATTTACTGACATATTACAAATTGAAACTGAATCGCCATGAAATGTGGACTTGAAAATGTATGCTGTGAGGAGAATTCAAGTTCGCTGCAAAATTTTTTTGTTTTGTGTGCAACCCGAATGGAGTTGCATGTATGCAACTAAATCACACGTGCAGTGCATGCAATTCAGGAGCCATGATGAAAAGGTAATCATATTTTCCAACACTGCATTGTGTTACGAGCTAAAATTGGTGCCTGTGGTCTATGGAAATGCAAAAAACTAGTATTTAGACTGTCTGAGTCAAACTAAAGTCACTTACATTCACTTGAAGTAATCGGCATTCAATTAAAGTCTTCCAGAATTCGTCTGATTTCACTGAAGTCTTTGAGACTTCAGGTCTTGTATCCACAAGCTCTTTTGTCACGTTCTTGCTAAAGCTGTTCAGTGATTAAGGAGGTGTTCGAATTCCGTCTCTTTTTCTTTCTCGCGATTTCTGTGATGCAAATCGGGTTCGTTCCCCGTAACACCTTCGGGATTCAGTACTCAGACAAGGTGGACTTTGTTGTTGCTGGCAAATAGGTTGAGTTTGCTTTGACGTTCTCTGAGCAGATGTAGTCTGTACATGAGATTTGTGATAGCTTAAAGCTTAAAGTGTTTGCACAGATTTCTCTTTCCCTGTTTTGAGTGTAGAGTTGCATGAGAACTTCAGTTCCTGTGACGAAGGAATCTACCAACTCCGAAGGGCGAATTGAGAAATTTCTTCACGACAAATCATACTCTCGGAAGTTTGTCATTCCCCTACGAGAGTTTGTGGGGTGAAAAATACTCGATATTGCTGAAAGTCGAACGCACACACTACGCGCAGATGTCCAACACACATTTTGTCTTAAAGTTAAATTATAAAATCATCGCAAACTTCTGTACACATGTCAGGTGCCACATACAAACCACGACGACTCAATCCAATTCCAATTGATAGCCTGCCATGTAAATCTAAAATTCATTGCTGACTCTGACCCTAACTACAACACACATAAATTCTCTCAACGATAACAGCATCAGCACAGAAGTGCTGGAGGAGGAAAAAACGTACACCTAATCAGACAATGCCACAAGATCATCGTCTGCATCATAGTCTGCCATCGCATAGAAGTTATGTACCTATAAGTCACATGGCAAGCACAATTTGTACAGCACACAGGTAAATTCAAAACGTGTGCATGGGGCGTTGGTGGTGTATCGAGCTGCTCCGGGTGATGCGTCCAATTGACAAAGACGTCCATGATGGTGATGCAGCAACAACCTCCGCTGTGTAATTATTGTGAGTTCTATTGCACACGGCCCTAGAGGAATTTGATTTCAAAAGATATGCCAACTTGTGGCTACGCAATTTCCATATTCGTTAGGTTCCATGTTCTAAGTGGATAGGGAGCCTTCGCAATCAATTGCATATTCCACTGTGAAGTGCTTATAAATGAATGACAACTTCGGTCCATGACAGAATGTCTGCTTTTCCACCAACAGAGCTGGACTTTTAGAGGGATCAAATATTTGTGCCCACTTGCTGGCTAAGTGCTGCAGATCTCACAGAAATCCATTTGCAAGACTGATGAAAATTATTCTAAAAGTGCATAAGCCCCCATAAGCGAATCAAATCAATAGAACACGGCAAATCAGCTCCAGCACAAAGATTTGATGAGCGATAAGCATTCGATTCGACGTTGATAATCATTACATTTTGCGCGCATCTTCCATGCCTTCCATCCTTTGCTTATTCCGCGGAGGCTAATACATATGGATGTGAATGTGTGTTTGACGACATGCATGGGCCATGGTACTCATGTTTAATGCTATTAAAGGATCATGGGGGTCAACTGTGATCTTGGAAGTAATAAGTTTTGCTTAAGCAGCAGACTTCACAGTCACCATGCTGGGTGAATGGCGAATGCATACCCAGACGCATTTAATCCTGGAATTTATCGTGTGTAAGCCGAGGAATGTCTACAATCAATAAAATCACTCAAGGGATATTCAGTAGTGTTAATTTTGATGTTTTTAGTAAAACTAAAATGAAAATAATACGGTCAAAACCGTATCTATGTAGTTCCAATTAACGCTCAAAACCAAGGTCGAAAATTAAAAAAAAATTTAATAAATAGCTGACGCAACAGCTCGAGGTGAGTCAACGCCGAGCTTTTCGCAACCATTCATGTTGTGCGTGTTACATTTTTGGCACGCATGGAAGGGACCTACAATTTATTGCCGACTCCGAAAGGCGAATTGAGAAGCTTTTTCGTGAGAAATCGTACTCTCAGAGGAGTGGACATGGCTCGGCTTAGAACCCACGCAGCTTGCTCAGCAGTCCAACCCACTAACCACTGAGTCACAGCGACCACGTAAAATTCCATAGCTTTTGATTTCAAACACTGTCTACGAAGGTTATATAGGTTAGCTAGATGAGTTGGTGAAGGCTGAACTACACTCAGGTCAGTAGAGAACCATTGTTGTGCCCATTTGGGGAAGAAGGTTCCCCGTGCTTATGGAGCAATCTCTAAAGCACTCACCTAATACACCAGGGTTTCGAACCACCTTGAAGCCTTAATGAACTTACATACTTAGATGTCACTTTTTCCGGTACCCTGAAAAAGTATCTTCCAAAGGATTTATATTTGAGATGGCAGAGGCCTGGAAAGTGACAGAGGAAGTGGGTTGTGTCCTCATTTCTCCGAATCCTCTGCAAAGGTCATCTTTACTTAGCCGTAGCTTTCTCGTGTTATAGCGCAAAGTGTTATGATCTGTAATTACTCCTACAAGGATGGAGAATGTTTTCCTGTCCTTTTCTATGGGAGTATTAGTTCTGGCGCCGCTGTACCTTGGCCATAGTTTTCGTGTTATTTTACAGGAGTCCAAGGAGCTCCATCTTTTATTCGCTTCCGATAGAGACCCGATCTCTGCTTCATATCTATGATTATATGGCGGCACTTTGACTGAACAATCAGCTTGCTCTAGGTCAAGTGCAGACCCCTTGTCAATTCATTCACTTTCTCATTCACATTCCTGCATTCTTGTTAAGGAACCCAGCAAAAGACTTCAGACCAAATAGTCTATCTTCATTTCTACTCAAAACTCTACACTCAAACATACACGACAGAAACAAAATAGGAACGGAGCGGTTATGTAAAGCTTAACACGCGTATATGAAAGGCAAATCTGTAGAGACAGCTCTGGGTGAAGTTATAGGAAAGATATTTATTTATTTATTTATTTAGGCTTAATACAAGCCATAACTTAAATTTAAAACTTAAAACTAAGACTTAAAACTAAGAGAACATAAGGTCATTTTATTTATCTCAAAAGAACTTAATCAATTAGGGAGTTAACAAAAAGAGGGAATAGGTGACTTAAAGCTATTATAACAATAAAAGCGAGTGTAAGGGGTGATGTGGTTTAGGAGAGTGAGGTGCGCAGGGAGTGTTTGAGGGTGGATTTACTGCAGTGAAGATCAATGATATGAGGGGACTTATTTACGTTACTAAGCATTCTTGTCAGAGGTTCGTGCTGACCATACTCCGTACGGTGGTAGAAAAGGCGAAACAGAGGGACCGATCTTAATCGGTGAGGATTGGTGTTAAGGCAGACATGTTGAAGCAGATGAGGGCAATCAATGGTCCCACTAAGTAGCTGATGTACAAACATTATATCAGCTATCTCACGACGTGAATTTAAGGACTGCAGGTCTAACAGTTTGAGTCGGTTCGCATAAGGAGGTAAGTTAAGTGGGCCATCCCAACCCAGACCACGCAAAGCAAAACGATTGAATCTACGTTGTACAGCTTCTATTCTCTGAATGTGGACTTGATGGTAGGGTGACCAGACCTGGCTAGCATATTCAAGAAGCTCTGGGTGAAGTTGTGGGAAAGATAGAAAAGAGCCTTTGTCAAAAGGAATAAGCTCTCGCTGCTTTCCTTGATGTTAAAGGCGCTTTTAAAAACGTGGCTATTAGTCAGGTGCTGGAAAATTTCAGAATCGAGCAAGGATTAACCATTTGGATAAGACATGCCTGTCTCAAGAAATATTACCTCGGCAAAAGGACAAAACTCAATAAGGAAATCTGTAACTAGAGGCACTCCACAAGGCGGAGTCATCTCGCCTCTACTGTGGATCTTGGTTATAGACGGAATCCTGAATAAACTTTACTCTAAAGGACTAAACGTCTATGCCTATGTCGACGACGTAGTCATAATTATGCAGGGAAAATTCCCAGACACAATCAGCAACATTATGGAGGATGCCTTAGCAACCATGAGTAATTGGGTAAAAGATTGTGGGTTGAACGTCAACCCGGCAAAGTCAGAATTAGCTCTCTTCACTAGGAAACACCAGATACCCTATGACTATCTAAACTTGGAGGGGTCGAGCTGTCCCTGTCAGACAGCCCCAAATATCTTGGGGTTATCCTTGATAGAAAAATAAACTGGAATCTTAATACGAAGGAAGGGTTAGAAAGGCCCTTAGTGCTCTTTTTGCATGCAAGAAGGTAGCCGGGAAGAAATGGGGTCCGAAACTAGGTGCACTGGGTATACATAGCAATAGTCAGACCCATACTCACGAATGGAGCTAGCAGCAGTATAAGGAACTGCCCGTATCGCCATCACGGGCGATCTTCGCTCAACACCCACGACACCTTTCTGCATCTGCCAATGCTAAACTTACAAATAAAACACCAGGGCAGCCAACAGTGAGGTTCACTAATTCAGACTCCTTTAGGAATAACAGCTCAACCCTGAGTGAATAAAACTTTGACGCTGAGAGGAAAGACTGGCGGAGAAACGCTGTCATCTCAGCGGATAAGATTACGGTCTTCACGGATGGTTCAAAAACCGCCAACGGAACGGGTTCTGGGATTTACTCCCAAGAGGCAGACCTCAAAGTATCCATAAGACTCCCGGATACTTCAAGCGTATTCCAAGTAGAGGTTCTGGCTGTGCTCACAGCTGCGGAATCACTAGGGATGAAATCGATATCTGAAAGGGATATTGCCATCTGAAAGCCATCTGAAAGGATATCGCACTTAAAGCGCTAGAATCAAATGTCGTCAGATATGCACTAGTCACGAAATGTCGCGTAATGCTAAAGGCATTATGCGTGCAGAATCAAGAAAGACTTTGCTGGATGCCAGGTCATTGTGACACTGCGGAAAACGAAACTCGCCAGGTTAGGTGGAGAGCAGCAACACATAGAGTGGGGAACCACCACAAATCCTCCTTCCTATATAGCTAAAGCAGAGATCTTAAGAATAACTGCTAGTAAGGCAAATCAGAGATGGTCCAACATGAGATTGCATAGAGTATCCAAGGCTCTATGGCCTGCTTTGGACCGTAGGAAAACAATAGATATTCTTATGTTAAGTAGGGCACAGCTACAACTAGTCATTGGCGTCCTGTCCGGCCAATGTCTTCTCAGGAAGCATGCTAAAAGATTAGAGCTCTCAGCCACAGATGTCTGCAGGTACTGCAACGACCTATGCGCCGCTGAGGACATAACACACATATTAAGTGAAGGCCAGGGAATTGCCAGGACTCCCATAAAACTTCTCGGAAACTATTTCTTTACTAATCTAGAGGAGCTAGGCTACGACAGCTATAGGAACATGGTAAATTCTGCAGGTAAATCAAATGCTTTCAGGAAATAGTTTAGGTTTTGCCTTTTTTGGTTTCACAGGGATCGGGATGGGCCCACTGTCTTTTACAATTGCTGGCAGCATAACCCTACTCTATCTAGCCTAACCTACCCTAGATGATATTTAACAAGTAAAATGTCTTTCAACTTCCGATGAAAGCCATATCGCAACAAAAATGCCACGACCTCTGTTCATTTCAAACGGAATCCAATTTGTTATTTCCTGCAGAGCACCTGAATTCTGATGAAACACTAAATTTACCACAACTGTGTGAACACGAAAAAGTGAAAAATTCAACACACAAATATTTACCGCAATTATTTTTCTCTAAATTAATCGAAGCAACACTGCACTTCCTGAAAAGTGTCCAAGTAATGTCTTGTGAATACTGAAGAAAACTTCTTTGATGGTACGGCCATTTGTACCTACTGTGTGGTTCCATCGATTGGTAAGGTTGGCGTTGGAAAATAAATAAACGCGGAAAAACGATACGCATTACGGGTGGTAGCTGCACGCGGAAATGTTTACACTAAGACCGCTCTTGGGTGGCGAACACAAACATGCGTCTATTAATTGAAGCCAGCACTTGAATACAGAAAGTAATGAAAAATATTTAAATTGTGGTATTAGGTGTGTGGCTGGGCACAAAAGTATTGAAAATGCACCTAATACCTTGCGGGTAGCCAACCGATAAGATTTTAATGAAATCAGTGAAATTAAATTATGGTTTGGTGGTCATTACTCAAGACCGCTTTGGATGAATTGTCTTGGATCATGCGAGCAAAAGTGATCGCAATGGATCGTTATTGTTCTGTAAATTGTACAAGGTGTTTCTTTACAAATTAACTCAGCGCAAAATGAAATATGGCAGCTGTGCAAAGTAGGGTAGACTTACTGTGGTCGTCAGCTTTATCCAGCTATGTGCTTGTCGTCTTGGCCTACAATTTAATGTTGCACATGTTACATTTTTCGCACGAATGGAATTGATTACCTATCGACTGCATTATGTGGATGATTTTCTTGTACAACTTGTCGATTCGGTTGATGTCTACACAGGCCTGCCATTTTCACCAGAAAAGGCAATGACTAGTCATCAAATAGTTTTTGGACACTGCTGTACTAAACACGATCTTATCAACGTCACTGATTCGTGAGCTATTGCTGCCGGAAATTTGTTTTAATTTATTTGCACCGCCTTCCCGAAGCAATCTATCTCATTGTCTTCTTGTGGACGTTGATTGAGTACTTCCGAATTAGCTTTCGATTCAGCGAGAGTATACTATGCTTTTTGCAGACACTTTTAAATTATGGTAGCGCACTGACTAGAAAACATGTTGTACGCCTTTCTTATTCAGAACTAGCCGATACCCGCGACTACGTTCGCGTGGAAAGATGTCATATTATACCCTACGTCCTTTTCCGGGTTTCAAGACATTGATGAGTAATTATAGACTTTCAATTCCTCGCTTTAACTTTGCAAGACCTCCCTGTAAACAACATTCCTGGTTTTTCTTTCTAGCTCGAGGATGACCAGGCTATCAGGTCAATTGACTCTAAGCCCGCGAACGGAGAAACAGTCATTCCTCAGATCCACACCATCCACTTCTTGAGCAGAAAATTATTGGTGCTGTTGGCTGAGCCGTGTACGCCGACCACGGCTGAGTCGTGTATTTGAGTCAAAATAGCTGTTTCCGTCACTTATGAAACGCAATCCTCTCCAGCATGATGAATAATTAGGTACATTACATATATTCTGTCAGAAAAACCAATCAGATCTTCCATAACATCGCATGGGTTATTCGGTACATTTATTCTTTCCTCCTCTTTCCATCACCAATATCAAGAAACACCTCCCCTTATGTCACGGCGAAGATGTTGCTTGTTACTAAAAATGGCCAAACTTTAACGCCCTGTATTTTGGTCTACAGTTATAATTTGGAAAACGGTAAAACACGTGTTTATTCATTTCTGTTCTAGAATATACTCACCAAATTTCAAGTCTAAAATCCAATTTAAATTTTTTTTTCATACAAACTTCAGCACCCTGTAACACCCTGTAGAAGCTGAATTTCGAAATGTCCTTCCTTATTCCTTGTCTCATCTTCTTCTTCTTCTTCTCAATATATAAAAAGAAAAGTCCTGACTCACTCACTGACTCATCAACGCCCAGGCGGAACCCTTGGACCTAGAAAGCTGAAATTTTGCACAGAGGTTTCTTTTATGATGCATACAAGGAATAAGGAAGGACATTTCGAAATTCAGTTTCTACAGGGTGTTACAGGGTGTTGAAGTTTGTAAGAAAAAAAAAATTTAAATTGGATTTTGAAGTTGAAATTTAATGAGTATATTCTAGAACAGAAATAAATAAACACGTATTTTACCGTTTTCCAAAATTATAACTGTGGGCCAAGATATAGGGCGATAAAGTTTGGCCTTTTATAAAGGGTTTTTCAATAGGGACGCTACAAAAGTAGAGCGACAGGGACAGCAAACGACGCCATATTTTTCTTGCGGTTTTTTGACATTTCTCTTCAGTAAGGTTTGCCATTTCATGATGGAAAGATATACGAGCCAACAACGAGTCGAAATTATTAAAATTTACTACCGAAATTCGGAGTCAGTGGCCTCAACGTTAAGAGCACTACGTCCAATTTATGGTCGTCATAATTTCTGGCTGGATGGCTTCGTCAATAAACAAAATATGCGGTATTGGTCAGGCAGCAATCCACACGTACTCCATGAGTCATCATTGCATCCCGAAAAAATTACGGTTTGGTGTGGTTTATGGGCCGGCGGCGTCATTGGGCCGTACTTCTTCCGTGATGATCAAGACCGGCACGTTACTGTGAATGGGGATCGCTACCGTTCAATGATAACCGAATATTTTTGGCCCCAATCGGATGACATGGACTTGGAGGACATGTGGTTCCAACAGGACGGCGCCACAAGCCACACAGCGAATGTCACAATCAATTTATTGGAAACCAAGTTTGGAGAACGTGTTTTCTCACGAAATGGTCTAGTCGCTTGGCCGCCTCGGTCGTGCGATTTGACGCCGTTAGACTATTTCCTGTGGGGCTACGTCAAGTCTATGGTCTACGCCAACAAGCCAGCGACGATTGATGAACTTCGTACGAATATCGAACGTAAAATTGCAGCAGTATCGGCCGATTTATGCTTGAAAACCGTCGAAAATTGGGTTCAGCGTCTGGACTTCTGCAAGCGTGCCCGTGGTGGCCATGCAAAAGAAATCGAGTTCCATACATAATGGCATCGAACGTACTTTCACAGGAATAAAGAATTTCATTGATATCCAAAACCGTTTTTATTTTATTTAAAAAAACTTTTGTAGGGCTCTTATTGAAAAACTGTTATTGCGCAACTGTAGTCGGCGGCATTGCCGTTGCCATTGCTTCCTCAGATACTGCAGCTACCGTGGTTAAAGAACGTGACGGGTCACTCTACCTTTACCTTACACAGTAACCCATGCGATGTTCTGGAAGAACTGATGGGTTTTTCTGACAGAAAATTTGTAATGTACCTAATTGTTCTTCGTGCTGGAGGGGATTGCGTTTCATGAGTGAGGGAAAGAGCTATTTTCACTCAAATACACGACTAAGCCAACAGCACCAATAATCTGAAGAATGACTTTTTGTCCCTTAGCAGGATCAGAGTCAATTGACTTGATAGCATGGCCATCCTCGAGCTAGAAAAAAAAACCAGGAATGTTGTTTACAAGAAGGTCTTGCAAAATTAATGTGAGGAATTGATAGTCTATAACTACTCATCAATGTCTTGAAACCCGGAAAAGGACTTATGATATAATTTAACGTCTTTCCACGCGTACGTAGTCGCAGGTATCAGCTAGTATACATTATAAAACAAACCTCTGTGCAAAGTTTCAGCTTTCTAGGTCCAAGGCTTCTGGCTGGGCGTTGATGAGTCAGTGAGTGAGTCAGGACTTTCTTTTTATATATTGAGTTAAGGCTTTTATTGATATTCATTTGGCTCAAACGTGCATTGGACTACTGAGCGAGCGACGTGGATTCAAGCCCCAGCCTTGTCTACCGAACATTTTTCGCACCTCCACCTCTCGTCGGGGAATAACAAACTTAGTCATGAAACAGCTTCTCAATACGTTGTTCTATTCTACAAACACCAACACAATACCGTATTCATCTTCCTAGGTTCTGCCATTCTGCCAATAGCGTCCGAGCAAAATCCGACGGGAGTCATACTCCAAGCACTGTTTCCTTTTTTTTAAAAACCTCCTTTTATGGCTGACACTGCCACCTAGAGAAATCTATTGTGTAATCGGTATGGTTATGTTAGGTAAATGGGTGCCTTGTGACATTCGTCACTGCTCACTTAAATCAGCAATAGGGTCCATTGTGCCCATCTTCTAATTCTACTCCGAGAACGTGTAAAAGAAGGGGAACCGCTGATTTAAAACCACCCAAATAAATATATGAATCTCAGGAAAGTCACTCGGCTCGATGTCACGGAAGTCCTCCAGTTTCGTGAAGAAGTAACTGCCAAGAGTAATCATTCTTTTATCGGCGAGGGCAGGATATTTACACAGCAGGAAACGGACAGATTCGACTACTTCCTCGTCCCTACAACTTCTGCAATAGTCGTTGTGGTGTATGTCGAGGCGTTCCGCATGAGTAGTGAGCACCAATGGCGCAGTGACCAGTAATGATGCCGGAAATTATCCGTGCTTCGCGACGACTAAGTTTGACCAAAAACAGAGATCTCTTCTTATTATAACCCGTCCATGAGTTTCTAGCAGTGTCTAGCTGGATGTGTCATCGGTATAATCAATTTAATATTCGTGCCATCTCGATTATGAAGGTGAGTATGTCATAAGTAGCCGAATTCCTTCACTCCGCTAATAAACAGAAATCCCTATTGAAGGTCCGTCTTTGTAGCCAGTGTAGTGCCGGAGTTTATCTTTCAGTTTGTTTAGTTTGTTGAGATGGTATCTTAGGTCGAAATCGCCAGTAAGGAAGCTCACTAACTTCCTCATGTTTTTTCTGTCAAGGTTCAACATTTTCTTGTAGGAAAAGGGCTTTTTTATAAGGATCTAGAATTGCCTAAGCCCGGGGACATTTTCCCAGTGGGCTAGACGAAGTTGGTGTGCCCCATTATTTAGCAAAGATATTGCGGTAGCCCTATTAGCGACACAGGAGGGTTTCGGTCTTAAGAGAGCGGAAGCTAAGCCTGCCCTAGCCAGCTCATCCACAGTTTCATTGCCTACAATGCCTTGGTGAACGGGCACCCAACTAAGTTTGAATTTGTTGTGCCTGGCAAGTGCTTGTAAGGTGTCGTAGCATCACTTCACTGACTTAGATTTCATAATCTGTGATGGCAGTATTTTTAGCACTGCCTGACTATCTGAGTAGACAGATAGCCCCTAATAACTGTGTCAAGTTTTATCCCAGCGCAGGTTCTCACTACGGAGTTCCGGCTAGAAAACGCTGGGGCACATCCCCACTGTTACCGAGACTTTAGTGTTGGGTCCAAAGACACCAGCACCTACTTCAAGTTCCATTTTTGATTCTTCGGTGAACTATATCGGACGTCCTTCTTCGAATCCACACCCGAGGGACGGCACAGTAGAAGAAGACCGCGACTCAGATGGCGCACGCAAGTGGAAGGGGACCTCAGCAAACTTGGCGTGCGAAACTGGAAGCAGCTGGCTAAAGACCGAGCTGGCTGGAGGGACTTGTTGGTTGAGGCCCAGGACCACCCCGGTCTGCAGCTCCAGCTTAAGTAAGTCGACACGATCTAATACTTCTACCTAAAATAACCTTCCGAAGCAGCATTCCCTGGCCGCAACGTCTGGAATAGTGCAGAACATGTCCGCACTTGGAATTAAGTCAAGAATTTTCTGGTGTCCTACAAGATAAACTGATTTATTCTTGTGTTCTAGCTGCAGATTTATAGCATAACATTCAGCTGTCTTCCTAATGAAAATATGCAAAGGGAAGAGCCGATTACAGCCTCTATAGCTACAGTGGGACCAGTGCGCATAGCACCTGTAATACAAAGACAGACAATTCTCTGTAACTTCTCGAGCTTAGTTACTGTCGTCCGTTCAAAAATGTTCGGCCACCAAACTATGGTCGCATTTGTTATTATGGATCTAACTATCGAAATGTACAGGCAGTGTCTCATTTTGGGACTAAGACCCCAAGTTCTGCGGCTCCAACCACTGTTACTGAGGTCTTAAGAGAAACCTTTTTAGCGAAACCCTATAGAGAAGGTTTTATAATATACTCTCTCCGTCTTAGTATATGGTGCGAGGGCATGGACTTTTTCAAAATTGGACACAAGCGCGGGGCTTTCGAAAGAAGGGTTCTACATACGTTGGAGAAGAAGATCTAACTACGAACTGACCTGGTAAGATGCGTGTACATCGAATAAAATAGCTAGGTCCGAAGAAACCTCAAATCCACCCCAAAGGGACTGCGCAGAAAATGACAACCTCATCTCCGATGGCTTGCGCAAGTGGAGGATGACCTCAACCTAAGACAGCTGCCTAAGGATCGTGCTGGCTAGGAAAGATTGTTTGTTGAGGCCCTGGCTCATCCCGAACTTTAGCGCCATCATAAGTAAATAAAAAAGTAAGTAGTTCTGGGCAAAGTGCTCTAAACAAGCTAACCAAATGGACAGCTCGGTGTTGCTTGGATGTGAACCCCCACAAAACTGAGCTGGTACTCTTCACTAGGAAGTATAAGATCCCATATATCGACCCTCCATTGGTGGTACAAGCTTAAATTTCTCCAACGAAGCAAATTAAGCTGGAAAACAAACATTCAAGAGAGAATAAAGAAAGCTACAGTAGCCCTTTTCTCTTGCAAGAAAGCCATTGGAAATAAATGGGGTCTGCAACCCCGCATAACACACTGGCTCTATATTTCGGTAATAAGACCGATACTTACGTACGGGGTGGTGGTTTGGTGGACCGCCCTGGATATAGCCACAAACCGTGATAACCTAAGCAAAGTCCAACGAACAGCTCGCTTGTGCATCAGTGGAGCTCTTCGCACGACTCTATCTGCAGCACTGGACATTCTGTTTCACTTATCACCCCTAGACATTTTCGGCAGACAAATGGCAGCTAGTGCAGGCATCCGCCTCAAAGCAACCACACAGTGGTCTAATAAAGACTATGGCCACGCCTCCATTTTGAAAAATCTCAAAATTTCTCCCCAAAACAAAAGACTACACCACCCCCAGGCTAAGTTTTGACAAGGGGTTTAAGGTAACCATCCCTCCCAGGTCATTCTGGGGCGATGTATTCTCAGAAGATAAGTCGATTCATTTTTACACCGACCGACGATTCAAAACTAGCAATGGGGTGGGAGGTGGTGTTATCTTCCGAATCATTGTAGCGTGTTCGAGGCGGAAATCATGGCCATCAGAGAGGTCTTATCTTGGCTGAAGAAAAACGTGATATCAGCCACGGATATCCGCATCTTTTCGGACAGCCAAGCGGCACTGAAGTCCTTGGAATCAGTCGCTCTAAATTCAATAACAGCCCTAGATTGCCGATCGTCTCTTATAGAGATGACGGAGCAGTTCAATATCCACCTTTGTTGGGTGCCAGGGCACAGTGACATTCCAGGGAACTGCAAGGCTGATGAACTCACCAGATATGGAACAACATAAACTATTGGGCCTGATAAGGGCAGCTTAGGTATACCGATCGCTACGTGCAAACTCAAATTAAAGCTAGATGCTATCGAAAGAACAAATCTTAGGTGGACAAGTGGTATAACATGTCTAGCGACAAAGCAGATTTGGCCCAAGCTGGATCTGAAACGCTCTAAGTATTTGATTTCTCTTAATAGATTGCATATTAGCACTATTATAGGTGTCATTACTGGACATTGTCTAATAGGCAAGCATGCTACTAGGCTTGGCCTTTATGCAAATGACTTCTGTAGAAGCTGTATGGACGAGGAGGAGGAGGAGACAATTCTCCATCTTCTTTGTACCTGTCCAGCTCTCCCGAAAAAGGAAACTCCACTTGGAAGCTTTCTTCTTTACAAACTTAACGACCTAATTAACATTGATGTTAGTAGCCTTCTACGCTTCATAAGAAGCTCCAATTGGTTTCAATGAGTGGGCAGGAGATCTTTTCGAGATCCTGGTGGTATCACAACGGACCCCTCATGGGTCTAAGTGTATTGGCTTTAGCTGGCAGCCACTTCAACCTAACCTAACCTAACCTAACCTAAGTAGTTCTGGAACCCTTTATGCTGCAAACCGTATTCGCGGACAGACATGCGCACAGACTGACAGACAAAGTTTGCACAAGTTTTTATTTTTATTTTTTGAGCTTCTGTATGCATGTGTGTACGGACTTGTCGACCTTTCGCAGATGTTTAACGTTTCCTTCAGAAAATTGGGTTAGATGTATGTCCTACCATATCTTAAGGAAAATCACAACGAGCCTAAAGACCCTCCAGTGAATTCTGTTCTTGGTACAATAAGCCCTCACAATCTAACTTCGTTTCCAAAGCATTCACTCTCTGTGACGACTACAAATGTTTTCTTTGAGACGCTCCCACTGACACAACACCAGAAGTCTTGAGTCAAGCTTAAAGTGAAAATGTTTCAACATCCATACATCGATAATTTAAATATATCGGATGGCACTTTTTGTTCCACCCTGTAAGAGAAAATGCGTAGAATTGTCCTAATTCAGACAGACAAAAGTAACGTGCATATGCCACAGAAATAACGTGACCAATTCTATTACTGATTGTCCACTGAACTCGAATCGAATGCGAATCATCTTTTCCCAGACTCTCGGATCGTTAGACAATTTCTCTGTTGAAAACAGCATAACAAATGCACTTGGATTGGTCCGAGTCAAGTACGAACTCCAGCCTGCCAGTCTGCCCGTATTCGTCAGCAGTCCTGGGCATATGCTAATCCAAATCGGGGAGTCACCAGACAGATTGACGATCAACACATTGCCATAAATCACATGGAAAAATATCTCGGTGCAGAGTCTGCTTGGATTCCCTGAACATAAATAATATTCCCTTCTTATGCATTAAGCAAATATGGCGCTCGCATGCAGGAACGACGACGTTGCCAAAGCCCAGCCACCAGGAAGAACTCTGCGTTTCATGATTATGAAATTTATGAATAAATAGACTGTATTCTGAAAAAGATAAAATATATCCTTGTCAACGGGCTCGCAGCGAGACCAAGAATCTGTGGCAGGTCCTCAAGAAGCAGACAACGGGGAAACTGTAGTCCCTGCCTTGATGAACCTCTGACTGATTTATTAGTTTTTCTTTGACAAATAATGATATCCAGTCGGTAACGGTGACCGTACTTGGTCATCTCCTACACAGGCCACTCTAAACATTCCGATGCGCTTGTCTATTCCCAGTGTGGATCAAAGGTTATTGACGTGGACATAAATCTACCAAATCTCAGTCGTAGCTCCACAACAATCGTGGCGACCATACGGAGAAACGACAGACAGACTGATTGACAGATAACTAACCATCCTACACTGCCTCGGAGTCGGAGTAAGGTTTCATGGAAGGAAGAAAAAAAAGGAATACCCGCGCAGCTCCGTACACATGGGGGCAAATACGTAGGTCATTTGAATGGCTTCACTAATTGACTAGCCATCCATAAGCATGCAGTGGATTAAATCACAGATAAGACACGCTGCCCGTTTATGGAAAGAGCGACTTCCTTTGAAGACAGAATGCACGAGCACAATACAATGTTTCCTCGTAAAGTGTGTTCGCACCGTTTTCAGATGCTGCAAATTTAAATTTATTACTCAAAGGCTTGTGCACATTGATCTAATTTTCCATCGGGGTATCTCCAGCACAGTAGACGGGGCAGCACAGTACCCTGGCAGCAAGTGCTTCACCCGAAGATCGGCCGCTCAAGAGCTCGTAGAATCGAAAATAATAATTATATGTGAATTATTATTATTACCTGCCACAGAGAGTGCTGCAAGGCTGTGTATCTATAACACAACCTGCCTCCTGGCTGTGGCAGCTCGCAGTGTCTGCCGACTCACTTGTGTATCTTTGTTTTATTTTTGCCTGCCTTTGTCTTCAAGGTGTGATCTATTGTGGTAGATTGTATCAAAATGAATGATTTACAATGGTCGCATAATTGACAGATGGGAAAATTTATTAAAAGACCGTAAAGAATATAATAGACACTGAGGGTGCCTACGACGGTGTTGTCGAGTAAAGGCAGGTGGCTGTGCAATTGACACCTTTGTAGGAGTCTGCTATTTGTTTTGCAGTTAGTTTCTTTTAATTTCGATTGATTATCTGTTGATTTACATAATTAAAAGCTGAAAGTGGTGAGTGTGGTGACAATGTGTTGGTCCTGCAAAAGAGCGCCTCTGAAGGGAAGGGTTGGTACTTTGAGAAAGCCTACAGCTGCTTTAAGTTTAAGTGGCCGGACTTGGCGACGGTATGGTAATTTATCACTTGGGGAATAATTGGTTGACCCCAGACTTTAGCTGACTTGAGTAACTTAAGACTAGAGCTCTTAAAGTTCTTCTCAAATTCTTCTCTGTCAGTTCGTATGCTTCTAAATTAGGTCCAGAAAATTCATTCTGGGTGTCCTCTTTGGTGTAGTAAATAGTGATTGGACGGACCATTCAATATAGATGATGATAGCCAAAATTTCTGTCCACCTGACAAAAACGAAGTGCGGAAAGCAATATCTAAACTAAAATCGAACAAGGCTGCTGGACCGAAAAATTCTTCGGAAGATAATCGGTTCCGTATGCGTAGACGGGCTTTGGAGGAGAAGATTTAATCACGAACTATACGAGCTGTACAGCGACATCGCCCTAGTCAAGAAGATACGTATCCATCGGCTAAGATGGCTGGGGCATGTAGAGCGAATGGACACTAACGCTCCGGCACGCAGAGTCTTCGAATCTAACCCGGAGGGACAACGCAATAGAGGAAGGCCTCGCCTAAGATGGCGCGCACAAGTAGAAGGGGCCCTCAGCCAACTTGGCGTGCGCAACTGGAGGCAGTTAGCTAAGGACCGGGCTAAATGGAGAGGATTATTGGTTGAGACCCAGGTTCACCCCGAATTGTAGCGCCTAAGTAAGTAAGTAAGTAAGTAAGTAAATAGTGATTAGTGCAGCATGTACCGTCGTCACTAATCAGAGCAAACATAAGCAACTGCTCACATCACATTGTTTTTTATAAATTTTTATCAAATAGCTCGTAATCCAACAACTGAACTGGGAACTGGAACAGCGTTGACTCAAGCCCTAGCCATGTCCACTGAACCTTTTTCGGTGCACCACCTCTAGTCGGCGAATGGCAAAACTTTAAGAGTATAATTGCCATAAAAAATCTTCTTAACGGCATTAAATTGTAGGTCCCTGCCATTTGTGCGAGAAATGTAAGACGCCCAACCCGATAGGACTAAGAGTCAAACAATGCAATGAAAGACCACGAAATCGCAATTTACACTGACGGCTCAAAAATGAAAACAGGAACGGGAGCCGGATTCTACTCGGAAACTCTACAGAAACAGGAATACCTTAGGTTGCCAGAAACATGTAGCGTCTTCCAAGCCGAGATCCTGATAATAGAAAAAACTGCAGGTTGCATAAGAGATTGTCACCTTCTCCCATCGGATGTTACGACCTTTGTTGACATTCAAGCAGCTTTATAATCGATAAAATCCAATACGATCAAATCATATCGTGACTCACTAATCACCATAAGGCAACATACAGTCAAACTCTGCTGGGTTCTAAGATATAAGAACGATAAAGCTGATGAATGGGCAAGACTGGGGTCGGTAATGCCACCGATAGGGAAATTGCGTGTGATTATAGACAGCATAATAGAGAAAGAAGCTAATTCTTCCTGGTTAGCCAGAAAGGATTACGCCACCTCTCGGACGTTATGGCCGAAATATATAAAGCCAAAACAAGGTGAATTCTGACACTAGACTGGACAGATCCTCTATCCGCATGCTCACTGGAGTTAACACAGGATACTGCGCTATTGGAGCCATGCTCCGCAAGATTCGATTCTCCGAATCCAATAATTTAGGCAGAAACTGAAAACATGAGGAGAGAGAGAGGTAGAATCAACAATCATGGTGCGCTGGTGCGACGCTGGTCCGACGTTGGTCCGACGTCGGTAAGACGCTGGTCCGACGCCGGTCCGACGCTGCTGCGACGCTGGTCCATCATTTTTTCCCCTGATAACAACTGCTTCAGTCTTATTTTTTGTCAGCCTAATCGAGTTGAGCCACTTTCGCATCTGTTTGACTTCTTCCAACAGTTTAACAGTGACGATGAAGGTGATGTCCTCAGCAAATCCCACTTTTGAAGCCTCTTGGGTAAAAAGCCAAAGTTTTCCGCGGGACCGTTGTTAGACATATCCTAAAGCATCTCTTTCACTGCCGACCTATTTTGCTAAACGATATAATAAAGATTAGTGTCATTTAAATTGCAACAACTAAACTGTTCTTGAACTTGAAAAAGAAGTCCCATACGTAAATAAATTCTATTTTTACAAAATCCAACCTGCATATCAGAACAAGACAAAACAAAAACCAAAGTTGAAGTATCCTCAAACTACTCGTACTTATCACAGCGTCTCAATCTAATATAGCCAACGACAGAGACTCAAAAATAGTAATATTGCACAAAAGGCCACAGAAAAAGGAGGAATGGCGAACAACAAAACCCAACCAGAACGTACACACATGAAATACCTAAGAGCACAGTCTTGCGTGGTCAATGGACAACTATTCGAAGAAAACCTTGAGATTGTCACCGACAATCAGCCTCTATGATCAGCAAACAATAAATTTCAAATCGGTTAGTGTGTCCCTACAGAAATCGTGAGTCTGTACTGCACAGTACAGCACTCATATCAGAAACAGAGAGACAAAAAAAAAGAAGGGAACCTCGACAAAAAAAATTCAAAGTGCTGGTGGCTATGTTTACCAAGCAATGAAATGATAATGCGACTAAATACAATCTACACAGCCCTAGAGAATAAGGTGCCCAGTGCCCACGTCTTGTCGGCAAGTCGCGTCCTACCTACATGAGGCACCTGCATCTTTATCTTGTTTAACAAACCAAAGACTTTGTCCTTGGAAGGCTTACAGCCAGCAGACAATGGCAGACCCAAATACGATCAGACAAGATCACTCCACACATAGTCTCGAGGGTATCCATATTAGAAGCAGAAGTCAACTGATATGCTATGAATGCGCATTGCCAATTTTTATTGTCATTATTCTGTAGGCCATGATCCTGCATAACCTAAAGGCTTGCACATATAATTGATGTGATGTTGTCGTAGTCGTGCGCATGTTCATAGTCCATGTCCTCCTCCTCGTTCAGGGATCTCTCATTGGAGCAACACATTTCGACCCAAATAGTGAAAAAAAAATTGCAACGAAATAAATAAGTCGTGAGATATTAAACGTGATGAGAATGGACGCAAGTAATGTGTACACACTGTGTAGATGGTCGGTCAAATTTTGATAGCAGATACTTGAGATCTTGTCGATTATATTGAAGTGCGGCTTTAAAACCGAAAAGCTAAAGGTTGTTCCATCTTTTGCTATTAGATCAGAACCACAGTCATGAAAAATGTATGATAAGATTAAGAAAGAGAACATGACTTTGATTAGACGCGCGGATTTAACTGTTGTATGTAGCGTAACTCTCTCTCGAATGACTAAAGTGACCTTTTATAAGACCCTAATCGTCCCAGTCCTGCTCTATTGCGCAGAGGCATGGACTCTGTCAAAATCGGATGAGCGGGTGATTTTTGGTCCCGTCTGCATAGACGGTAAATGGAGGAGGAGATACAATGACGAACTGTAGCCAGAAGAGTGAACCTCCAACGACTAAGGTGGCTGGGTCATGTTGAGCGGATGGAGATCAATGTTTTGGCCCTCGGATTGGATCTTTGAATCCACACCTGAGGGACGGCGCAATAGAGAAAGACCGCGAGTCAGGTGGAGTATGCAAGTGCTGGGATCAACGTCGCACCGTCATCGGACCAGTGTCGCACCGACGTCGGACCAGCGTCGCACCGGCGTCGGACCAGCGTCGGACCAGCGTCACACCTACGTCGGACCAGCGTCGCCCCGGTGTCGTACCGGCGTCGGAACATCGTCGCACCGACGTCGGGCCAGAGTCGCACCGGCGTCGGGCCAGCGTCACACCGACGTTGGACTGGCCTCGGACCGCCGCCGTCCTTTTCGTTGTATATCGATTGGATATTGCAGCGCAACCGTGGTGAGAAACATTTCCCATTAAAAGACTTAAGGATAAGCCATTCGCTTGGATCCATCTGGACTGAACTTCAGCGTGCGCTTGATAGCTTCGTAGCCGTCTGTGCTGAAGTTGGATTGAAGTTAAACGTAAACAGATGAGAATTAATGGTAGTTTCTCGAAAGCCTGTCCAATGCACTCTGCATGTTAGTGGAGTCCTATCGAAACCGATGAAGAAGTTTAAGTATTTCATGGTCCAATTCACGAGTTATGGAAGGAGCAATACCGAGTTACCCTATAGAAATGGTCAGGCTTAATTGATTTTGAGGCAACTTGTTCAATCTGTTATCAGGAGGTCTGAGCTTGTCATCGGAGCTAAGCTACTGGTCTTTTATCCAGTGCTTGACTTGACCCTCACCTATGGTCATGAGATTCGGGTAATGATCGAAAGAATAAGCTGCTGATGTGAGATTTATTCGATTTATTCGTTGTATCGTCCATACTTCGATGTTTTGGGCACGTTAAACGCATGCCCCAACTCGGCTTCCTATAATCCGTGCCATCAAGTAGACTTCTCGGTGTAGGCTCAGGACGAGATGATTTTTAACATTATTAAATTTTTGTTAATAATGAAATAAGGCTATAATAAAGCGGAACACACCAGAAAAACAATAATAAAATAACTTAATCGTTCCCGTACAGAGCCGGGACGGGTCTCTTGTTTGTCATAAAGAGCTTCACACTTTCCCCGTTCGGAGTCAGCAATAAATTGTAGGGCCCTTCCATTCGTGCGAAAAATGTAACACGCACAGCATGAATGGTTAGGCCTTGGTCCTCCTCGGTCTTGTAATCTTTCTGTTCGACGATAAAAATAAAAAAATAACGTCATCAGGTCGAAGCACTACCGCTCTTTATTATAATGCAACAACCTTATTTAAGCGATGAAATCAATCACTTCGGCAGAATGCAGCACATCTAACTACCACAATAAATCAGATATCTAAATCTGTACACCTAGAACCAACGTGCACCTTACAGTTTGATTGAGTGGCGCCAGAAAGAGCAATTTCACGACTGTCACTCACAATTTGAATAATTACCCAGCGAAAATTAAGAAATTTAATTTGTACGTACGCACATTTATGCATGCCCTACGGCACGTGCCCTTGCTTCGAAGCCTGCCCCACAAATAAAGTACTCACACATTAGATGCACCACTCACCTGGGCAGCTGAGCCAGCATCTTCGATAGAGTGCGTGTCATTCTAAATGTCTATCAATTTGTATCGCAACTAGTCGAGCATAATGTTCATAGCCCTAGAAGCGATGCATCAAGGATGCATCTCTGTATGTACGTGTGTGTGCGCAGAGAACTCTTAGCTTTGGCACGCACAAATTTCCTCAACTTCAAGCGGACACAATTCTTACCGTCACCGTCACCATGACCAGCACCATCGTGGTTGCTTCCTTTTATGTGAGAGCCTGCTGGATCGCATTAAACGTTCTCTATTCAAATTCGCCTCGCGCCTCCTCATCCTGTTCCGACTTTATGTTGGTTTTCTCGCGCAGCTCGTGTAATTATTCACTGACACCATCTAGGGAGAAAATGATAAATTTAAACATTGTCGATAATTTGTTAACCCTTTTTTCCTAGATTGATTTTGTTGCTGTGCCCGTGCCGTGCCTGCTGTTAAGACAGTATTGTATATTGCTGGCGCATTGCTAGGCAAACACATGCGAGATGAGCTTGAGCATACACCGCGTCCACGTCCGCGTCACAAGGCCTGTAACCACGGTGGATATGGCCACAAAGTGCATGGGCATTCGTCATTTCTTGCATTGTGGGACGTTTCTTTGATCAAACTTAAAAAATTGCCGAAGATTTCTAAACATGGCAAGTGGAATGGAGTTTACATACTCGTTGTTGTTATTCCAAAAATGAGTGGGAAAATGACGGGAATCTTAATGGCGAGAATTCCTTGGCGGCCCGGTTTGTTCCTTTGATGTTTTCTCCATTAATTCGAATTCTAGATCTTCTGCAGCAGATAACATGAGAGTGAAAAAAATCATCATTATCAATACTTGTGCATTGATCGTGACATTGAGTTATGATGACGTATGGACGAGTGGACAGTTGATGTCCCTTGGATTCAAGGTGATCGTAGGTGAAGAAACTATGCGCCGTAGCAATATTTTTTTCATTTAAAGTCGAAAGAACCATCTTAATACCAAAATTCTTCTTTTCTTGCAGTGGAGTCCTGAAGAGAGATTCCACCACATCTAGCTAAAACCTCTGTGAAGTGGTCGTTAGACACGACAAAAGCCATGATGTCATGGGATACAACCGGATACAACGGATCTCCGGGGATCTCATAGAATGCAACATGGAAATTGCAGCCAAAGTGATAACATCTTGCGCTCACGTGCCAGGAATATATTCAGGGATATTCAGGGATATAGAGTCAATAACTCAAAGAAAGAAGGAATCAAACACGCAAAGGATGACCATCAGCACGGCGAGCAATGAAGAGAAGCTTGGGCTTTCCCACTAAAGTTAACAAGATCAACGCGTTTTACAGCTGCAACCGAATAAATCTGCGTTCATTCATTCATCATCATTTTCCAGTAGCCCGCTTATCCACTATAAGGGTCGCGGGTTTAGGGTGCTTAAGAGGACTCTCCACATTTCCCGATCTTCCGCCATCAACTATCAGCAAGGGCTATTCCCATACGTGTGGAGATGAGATTTCGGACTAGGTCCAACCATTTCATCGTGGACCTGCATAGCTAGTTAGTTAGTTAGTTAGAGTGATCCTCCAAAGAAGAGGTACACTTAGACCAGAAAGTAAATCCATTGTAATACCACTGAATACTGAGGTATGAACCCAGCTTTTTCCTGAAACCATTTATATTTCCTAACGTAGCTGTTGAGATCGGCCGTGCTGCCAGAGTTCAGATCATTAAGATCGTTGAAGATGTATCGGTCTAGGGTGGCTTTCCTGATGTGGGCTAGTGCGGGACACGTGCAGAGGAAGTGTGCAGTGAACTCCTCCTCCTCTCCGTCTCTGCAGAAATCGTTACATGTTATACCTAAGCGTTGAGCATGCCTGCCTATAACGCAGTGCCCCGTGAAGATCCTAGACCCAAAATCATATTGTTTCTCTATATGACAATAGTAAGAATAATTTATTTTTAAAATCAAAGCTCAATTGGAAAATGTTACAGAGCCGTTTCTCCGTTTTGTGGTGCACCCGTATGATGAGTGGTTTGGAGAAAATACCCACCGCTGCTCTGTAGAGGCAGGTGTCGCTGGGGGCCCATGTTTATCCATTCGAGGCAGTGCACAGGAAATATGGTTTTGTCCGTCCAATATGTGAAAGACTTTGAAAAGATCTTAGTCCAAGGACTTACAACAAACAGTTGGAAAGCGTTGAACCCAATGAACCATAATTTCAGTACGTGGGCCTTAAATAAGCTGGAGGTGGATAATTTTTTTTTATTCGCAAAATAATCTTAAGTGGCATGACGAACGTCTGGTTTGATGCGTATGTGACAAACAAAATTGTTGCCTTTGGAGTGAAGATGACTCACAAGTGATTCCGAAAGGTCCTTACATCCTCAAGCATTCACTTTTTGGAGCGTATTGCACACTGGTGGCATCATCGGACTGTATTTTTCAAAAATGAGGCTAGAACTCCTATTGCCGTCAACGTAGGCCGCTACCGAACAATGATCAGTGATTACTTGCTTCCAAATTTGGTGACAAAGTCTTAGAAGACGTGTTCTTTTAAGTTCAGGATGAATGGCGAAACATGTCATACTGCCAGCCAGCAGTTTGGTAATAACTTCATCACACGAAATGAACCAATTAATTATTTCTCGTTGGGATATTTTAAGTCGCTGATCTATACCGACAAATAGATGACGATTAACGCTTTGAAGGCCTACATTGTCCGCGTTATTCACGGTATATGACCCCAATTACTCGAGGGGTTGCTGGAAAATTTGATCTACAGAGTGCATTTTGTAAGAGGCAGTCGCTGTGCACATATGTATGCCCAAAGAGTTATGTTAATGCCATAAAATAAACTCTCTGACAGTCTTGAATAAAACACCCATTACAAGAATCTGAAACTCATGGAACTCCACTCATAAGCCAAACTGAAAGCTGAATATTCAATCTAAGGAGACACGCCAAGATCCTATAAAAACCTATCCGCAATGTTGTAAGCCAGGTAGGTAGGTAGGTAGGTAAAGGTGGCGGTTCTAGAACCCAATTAGCGCGGTATGCGCCGTTTTGATACCACAACTCATTTGACCTGGTTGTTTGTGGGCGTTGTAGGTAGATAGACGCATGACCTTCTTTGAGGTCATCGAAGAAGGGTTTGCCCAGAGTGCGCTGTCTGACCCTCGCTAGAGCCGGCCACGTTCACAAGGAAATGATGCAGAGATTCTTTTTGTTGTGGGAAATACCTAGCTTGGCTGCATGGTCTCCCACTACCCAGTGGCACGTACTAGCGGCTACGATCCTCGCAATATCTTGTCTTAATCTGCTTGTTGTAGCCGGTTGTAGCCGGGCCAGGTCTTCCTTGATATGGCGCACTTGCTAAGCCTATTTCACACTTGTTTAGGCTTTTTCAGAAAGTGGTGTTGAATATTGCCCTTAACGGCTCCTAGCGGGATATTAACAACTTCCCCCAATGAGTCGTTAAGAGCTGATCCCCGCCTGGCCAGATCGTCGGCTTTTTCGTTCCCGTCAATTTTACTATGACCTGGGATCCAGGTGAAAGTGACCCTGCACTGACCCTGCATTGGTTGTAAGCCAGACTTCACAACACCCTGCTTAAAGTTTCTCAATATTTTTTTCCCAAACTAGACAAACCATCCCTTAATCGATAACCCCCTGTCTATCTATAGAGATGACTTTCAGGTATATATGTGTATAGGCGCTTGGTCGGGATGTTTTTCCACAGGCTTAAAACAATCTTTCATCATCCTTTCTATTAAAAACACTGGAAAGGCTACTAGACACTTACCTAGGCTGTAGCATAGATACCAAACTTCTGTCAGCGTCCCAACATGCTTATTGCTAACGAAGATCTGATGAAACCCCTTTGCACTCATTGGGCCATATGTATGTATGTACCATCGAAAAATCACTGAGCATCAACGAGTTCACCATGGTTTCTTTTTTTGACATCGAAGGCGCCTTCAATAACATCAAATCAGAAACGATCACCGATGCACTCATGAACCTGGGAGTCGATGCCTCGCTCACTATTAATTGAAAAATTACTCAAAGGCAGAAAAATTAGTATCAAGCTGAGCCATGCCTCGGCCCGCAGATCCGAGAGCCACAAGGTGGTGCTCTGTCCCCCTTTCTCTGGATTGTGGCGGTCAGTAAGCTTCTGCTCGACCTGGAAAGTGCTGGATGTGAACTTATTGCTTATGCAGATGATGTGCGATAGCTGTCTCCGGTAACACTTAGTCAATTTCTCCAAAACGCCCTTTATAACCTCTCAGGATGCGCAGCTAGAGCAATCTGGGTGTCAACCCCGAAAAAACCGAACTAAACAGAGCCTTACACCGTAACCTATTGGGGAAAATACAAGGATAAGTATGCATATGCCTTAGCGGAGCACTAAGAACCACCCCGTACACGGCACTCGATGTGCTCCTACATCTACTTCCTCTAGATATTTTTGGCAAACAGTCAGATGCTAGCCCAGCCATGAGACTGAAAGCCTCCTCCCAATGGTCAAACAACCATATTGCCCACTCCTCGACCTTAGATCCCCTAACTTTTATTCCGGAAAACACCGACCACCACCATTAACCTCAACTCCCGACTTCCATTCCTTCCCGAGAGGAGTGGGAGAGTGTTTTTCTCTAAGCCGACCATTCTAAAACTGAGAATGGAGTGGAAGCTAATGTTTTCTCCGATATTCTTAACCTGAGCATCGCCTTTCGTCTACCTGACCACTGTAGCGTTTTTCAAGAAAAAATCATGGCGATCGACGAAGCCTTATGCTGGCTTAGGCATAGTGTGATATCCTTTAAGGACATTACAGAGTACTATAAAATCTTTAGATTCAGTAACATGAACATCAAAAGCTGCTTCAGATTGTCGCTCATCTCTCATGGAAATGGCAGAACATTTTAGCATTCACCTATGCTGGGTACCCTGTCATAAGGACATTCCAGGGAACTGTCAGGCCAATGAACTCGCCAAACGTGTTACTACTCAGGACATCCTGCCGAAACGGAGGAAGCTGGGCATTCCACTCGCTACATGTAAACTACTCTTAGAGTACGACGCGATTAGCAAGACAAACCAAAGATGGAGGAATGGTACCACGCGTCGGGCTTATGCTAAGTCTTACTCAGTTTAAAAGTTTGATCTTGCTCAAAAGGTCGCTCATTAGCACCATCTTTGGTTACGTCCGCGTTACGTAATTTGGTATCAGGAACGAAGTTTTCATGGGAAACTTCCTCAGTCACGCAGAGTTTTATTTTTTCCATTTTTTTTAAAGTAATACTTTGGCTCTGTAGCACACTTTACAAAAATATTCACTAAAAACTTGTTCAGTCAATGTAAATTTTGTAGGCCGAATTGTCTGTGACTACCGAATAGGTATTTGAGGTAGTTTGCAATTTAAAAGAAAACACCTTCAATAGAGCATGTAGACATACATACATATGTAAGTAAATTCCAGGAACTCTGTGCTATTTGTATACAGTACTGAACCACTCCCACCCAACTTGTAAATTAATAGAGCCTAAAGTGCAGTATTGCATTAATTTCTATTTTACTTGGCTGAGGCTAATTATTTTCTCTAGTCATGAACAAACGAAATACCCAAGGCGATGCAACTGACTGACTTCATCGCGAAGCTGAGCCATGTCCAAAGCAAATCATTGCAAGTGCAATCATAACACAACTAAGACAGACGTGCGAAAACGAAAGTGAGCAAGTGCATAACCAAATTCGAACTCAACAAACCTTGCAACTTGTATAATTATTTGGTTCAGTGGAACGGGGAAAGCTCAACTGCACGTACAGATACAAACCTCAAACAAGGGAAATGTCCTCTCACAGTCCGCAATCTAAACATCAACAGTATCATTATCATTTAATAATACTCTCCAGTCATAGTCTTCTAAACGCAGCAGACCATCCTTGCGCTCATTTCGAGCAATTAATCATCACTTCGTTGAATTATTCGATTGCGAAGCAACTGCGAGCAGAAAAAAGGGGAAATCTCAGCGCAGCCTCAGGTCATACATCACATGCATCAGTAGTCCACCCATTTTCAACAGACCTGACTGCAGGAATTTTTTATTCCTGCCATCACGTTTCGTCCGGCGGATTGGGTGTAGCCGTTGAGGTGGATACCCAAGAGAGCAAAAAAAATCGACACTCGATATTCCAAAATGAAATCCAATTAATAAATGTCTTCGGACATTCCGCGATATGATGCCACTTGCACAACTATTCTGTCCGTGAAAATCCCTGCAGCGCACGTACTTAGCTACACGGATCATACCCACAGGGCATGGCCGCCTTATGGAATTATAGGATGGGAATTACTGAGAGCAATTGGTCCATACACAAGGCGTAGTGAATCTATCCTCTTTGAAATATTGAATCAAAATAGGGCTTCGGAGGAAGAAGTAAATCATGTGTGTGTACCTATTCGTGGCTAAATGCAGACATTTCAGAACTCCCTGGATGGAATGGTTAGAGGTTAAAAGTAATGCAAAGTGCTGGGAAAAGTTTAAGTCATTATTTATAACTTTAAAAAAAAAAACTATTTGTTGGTACTAGAATATTCTGCGTAGCTATCAAGCTTGATACCCGTGTCTTACAGACTAATTGATGCAGTGACGAAATACTTGGTTCGAAATGCTTGTTCACGCAAGGATTCACAACGTCGCTTAAGCAGTTCACATGCTTCTAAGATGGTGTGGGAGGAGGTACTTTTTCCGATGATCTAAACCTCGAGATCTCTTTTCGCCTTCCAGAGCCGTGTAAAGTCTTCCAGGCGGAGGTAATGGCGATAAAGGAGACTCTGTAACATCAAATATAGCCTTAGATTGCCGCTCGTCTCTCGTAGAGATGGCACGGCAATTCAACATACTCCTCTGCTGAATACCAGGACACAGACAAATTCCAGGAAACTGCAAGGCAGTTGAACTCGCCGAGGTTGTCTTTTCTTCCTGAAAAGACAACCTCGGAGTGCCACTTAAACCTCGGCGTGACAATTAAAGGCAGATGAAGTCAATAAAGGCAATCTAAGGTCAAATTAACAGAGAAATCTGGCCCTCAATAGACCATAAGCGCTCCAAGAGACTAATTTCGCTAAGTAGACGGCATTTCGGAGGTACTTTAGGTGTCATCACAGGACACTCCCTCATAGGCAGACATGCCACTCACCTGGGCGTTCATTTAAATGATTTCTGTAGAAGCTGGAGGGACGAGGAAGAGGAATGAACGAGCCTTCATCTCCTCTGTACCTGCCCCGCGCTCTGTCGCAAGAGACGCAACCATCTCGGTGCCTTCTTTTTTGTCGAAAACCTAGTTCGCTTTATTAAAAGCTCCATTAGTTCCACGATAAGGATGGATAGTCCCTCATAGATCCTGATAATGGACCTACTGTGCGTCAGCTATGTAGACAACCTCTCTTAACTAAGGATATTATGCTGTTCAGTGAATAAGGAAGTTGTTTTCATAAACTCTGCACTGCCTATTTAGGGCAAAAGTCAGACTCCAAAGCATGTCGTAGACACTTGCTCTAAGCGGTTTCCAACATGTAACAGATTTGGGTATGGTAGGCGTATGGTATGGTATAGAATATGAGAGAGCGCGGACGGATCTTCACTCAGGCCTAGGTTAGGTAAGGTTAAGTTGCTGGCCCCGCTCAGACAAGAACACACTTAGACAAGGTCGGCCTATTGTTATACTATTGTACGATGAAGAACCGGCTTACCAGCCTAGGGAACCAGAGTACGTAACACAAAGTACATTGAGATGGACAACGGTACCGGTATTAACCCTAAAAGTTGAACCGTTTCATTCCAGAGATGAGTCCAGTTTGATCTTTAAAATCATCGTAGAAGTATTCCGCGGGGGTTTTTCTTCTTACCGTTGCAAGGGCTGGACACGTGCACAATAGGTGCGTTTGGTTTTTTTCTTCCACCTCGTCTCTGTAGCTTCTATAGGAATCATTGGAGAGGACCCCCAATCTGGGTGCATATCTGCGTATCAAGCAATGTCCGGTGAGGACCCCTATTAGTGAACCTAGGTTTTTCCGGTATGTGGATAAATGTCTCATCGTCTTCTTTAAAACCAGGTTAGGCCAGATTGGTTTCGGCAAGTGCTGATGTTGTTCCATCTGTGGTTTGCCAGTTTCTTGGCAACCGTGTCGAGGAAGACTTTGATCGGTATTGCGGTATTGCTTTACCAACTTTGATCGTATTATCAGCGAGTCCAAGGCTATCTATGTGTAGTACTATAGCGCTGCAATCTATCGTGTTAATTGAAAGCCAAGACGCAGCTTCCCAGACTGCCGTAATTACCACTTCAAACACACAACAGTGATCCGGCAGTAGCGTGGTAACGCCTAAGTCATATACGTTGGAGAAGACTCCTGGCCCGTACTGTCTTAGATCCGTCTGTGAATATTTTTAACGCGGAGTCATTCGAAACTGTACCAGACTCCCAAAAGCTTCTGTTAGGAATCCGAATTTTGTACCTGAATTTAAGATCAATATGGGGGAGAACGTTGACCATTTTACTAGGAATAGTATGGTTGCCCTTGAGTATCCAGACCAACCTGTTGCTCTGCTGATCAGCTGGGAGGATTCTCTGAGCGAGCCATATGCTGCTTGACTGCTATTAGCTTCCCAAAGATATCAACAGGAAGCAGATGGAATAACCAGTGCAGGGTTATTTTCAAGGCACCCGCTATACAGATGCGTGATCCCCTTTTCATCTTTTCAAGCAGGCTACTGTTGCTTTTCTTGTCCGGCGCTGTCCACCAGACCTGTATTCCGTAAATAAAGATCGGCCTCACCACCGCCCTATACATCCAGTGGACTCCTTTAGACTGCAGGCGCCATTTCAGCCTCCAACTGAGTTTCCTATCAGGTATGACCTCCAGGTATCCGGCGTGGTCTACAAATTGGATTTCCGTGCCTTCAAATCTGGAAGGGTTGATAAACGGAACTTAAGCCTAAGTAAAGCCCGTTGCGTTCCCTCTTCTAAATTTCGAAACTGTAGAGATAGGCTAGAATGATAGGTTAGAAGGACGAATGTTGGGAGGGATCTAAGGGACAGTGGGAATAATTATGGATTTGATACTAGTGTAGGTGCGATCTTGAGAATTTTCCTGCTTCTTTGGTGAAGGCCAGATGTCACCGATTTTTTTGTCCATGAGATGCTTCAGGTCCGGTATCGACATGGACCCCAAGGTCTCCTGCCGTGCTCTCGTTAAGCCTGGGCAGTGGCGTAAGAATTGTTCGAAATCTTCTTCTTCTTCGTCGTATTTGATACAGATCTCTGCTTCTGGGAGGGTGATGTGCTCTTTAGTTATTCCCACTTTTGGCACCCCCCTTGGTGTAGGGGTTAGAATATACCCGAGGCAGGCGTGCATATCGCGACCAAAATCTCCGTCTATAACAGTGATGTTAAAAGTGTCAAACTAAATGGCAGTTACCACAAATAAGTAAGTACAAAAGTAACTGCCAAGAATAATGTTTTGAGCTTGCGAATGCTGTAAAAATAATCCTTCTCAATAGCGTGCTGCACTGGGGGGGTACTCGTACTCCCCTGTGGCGCCGGCCAGTGCTTGTCCTGGGCCCTGATATCGTGGGTAGGCCCACCGCGAAATTAAGCCTCTTTCGGCAGGTGTTCACGTTAAGCCAGTCTTGTTATATCCCACCATTAGCCTCAATAGCTTTCTGCTTGAACATAGAGCCTTTCTAGTGAGCAGGTTGCTTCGTTTTTCTACGATTGATCTAGCAATTTCGCACGTCGAGAAGTTTGCCATTAATCTTCGAAATCCCTTTGCATCTCCTCGTTAGTTTATTGTTGCTGTTGCTGATTATTGTCCACAATTTGTCATGAAAAAGCTTCTCATTTTGCAGCAATAAATTGTGGGTCCCTCCTATTCGTTCAAAAGGTGTAACACGCACAAAAATAATGGTTGCGAGACGCTAAGCCTCAAGCTGTAGCGCCATCTATTTAATTATTAAATTATGACAAAATATAGGGAAATCCGTTGGTATCAACCAAAGAAGCCGAGTAGGACATTTACTGGATATCATGTTTCAAATCAAAATCTAACCCCAAATTTGGCCACCCTGTAGGATTTTACTTGACACCTGTAAGCAAAGTTGTTTCAAGAACCTCTCATGAATTTTTCAATTTGCATTTAAATACCGAACGATCAAGTTTTATAGTTTAACTTGTGAAAAGATACATTTCAATATGTGCTGCGGTTATCGCAATATGTTTTCAATTCTCATACACCTAGTCTACGGCAGACGAGAGATAATGCAACCCATAGGTAGTAAAATCATCAAACAAACCACACATACATATATTTCTGCGGTCAAACAAAAATCATTTATGGTACGGGCCCGCAGCAAACTGAGTGCAAGACTATATTACACTAGAAAACACGACGAGGTACCGATGTTACACAGGAACCATTGCCGCCTGTTCCTACACCATTTTTCACTTGGAAGTCAATGTCCTTATAATAAATTTGTCCTTCAAAATGCCTGCATCTAACTTCTCGTTCGTACTTTTGAGCAAACCAAACAAAAATACGCGAAAAAATCAACAAAGACCCGAGAAGCCTTTGCGTTTTGTGTGCGCACGAAAAGAGGAAAAATGAACATAAAACCAACATCCAGACAATCATGGGTAGGAACATCACCTTGGTCTATTGATTCAGCAGGCAAGCATCACCCAAGTCAACCATCACCATAAAGCAAAAGAAAAGCGAGTTCGCAGTCGATGCAATGGGACAGCTTCGAAAGGTGCGCGCAGACTCATTAAAAGAATTGTCATGCGGTAAGCCACAGCGGAACTACGTGCAGTTGAGAAGATATTCAGTGCAAGTGCACATCTCTGTCGATACACTTTTGGCCAAATTTGCACACCTTTGAAGATTTTGTGTATGAAAGGATCTGGGCACAAAAATCCATCGAGTGTCCCTAGTCCGGGAGAAGGAAATTAAAAAAAAATGTCTAAGAGGGGAGGCCAACAGGTAGTATCTCTAGACAAGTCTTATGCCATCTTCACGATATTCCTGCGTCTGCTCCTGTTTGCTCTGGCCAAAGAGAATAATAGAACAATCGGAGGCTCTGGCGGTATTCGTTCGGAGTATGCACTCGGGGTGAGTTATTGCCATCGGACAAAAACCTCTTCGCATCGGTCAGGTTTATTAATCATCCCACAAGGTTCTGTATACTGTATTGCGGACAGAGAGCAGAAGTTATTATGAGGGAATGGTGGGTCGTGTCGTCTTTCTCAAGAATCGGGGATAAGGTGTGTTTCCATGGCGATGGAGCGCACTTGTTTCAATATTTCATTTAATTCAACTACTCCGTGAAATGAATGTTGTTATTGTATATCCTTCAAGATGCAGTGCAATTCGTATCGCTGCAATGGTGCAGAGCGTATTTACATTTGCATCTCGTTTTTATTTTCCTCACAGGTTCTCGGAAAGGAATCTTCAAACACCGTGCTCCTAATTGTGATTGTTATTCAAATGGTTCATTGCAATTTATCGTCACAATGAATTAAGAACAGATATGGAAATTTAAATTTAAATTGTTGTTTGCGGAAGTAAGTATGACTTAACGAGCTACGCGTGAAGAATGTCTCCTTGAGACACTGATGTCTTTTCACCTTTGATCCTAATTGTCATCTGCAGTCAGTGCTCTTCTAGTATGAAGAGTGGGAAGTATCAGACTGTTCATAACGTACGTTCAGGATCTCCTACTACTACTTCATTTATCCTGCACTTACCAGCATACAAAGGAAGGGTTAGGTCCAATTAGACAATCTTGCGATTTAGATTAAAATTTAGAAACTGAAATCAGGCGTGCTAGTGTTTACATCGAGTATTTGCTAAATCGTATACAATTGGAGCCATAGGCTAAGAACAGTGGGACCATACTGAAAAAAATGGATGCGCAGTTTCAATTATGTATTGTCTGCCTGAAGGTGGAGAGGGTTCAGTCGGTCAAAGTTTCACATACCGAAGATACTTAGCCACTACTGAAGGAGCTTCAAGCATTCCCTCATCATCATCATCATCTTCTAATTGCCCGCTTATCCACTATGAGGGTCACGGATTTAGGGAGCTTAAGTGGACTCCCCACATTTGCCGATCTTCCGCCATCGACTCTAACTCATCAGGGGCTATCCCCATACGGGTAGAGGTGAGATTTTGGACTTGGTCCAGCCATCTCATCACAGGCCTACCCAGGGGACGTCTACCTGATGGCACAAATTCCATGGCACCTCTTGGAAACCGAGTTTAATTCAATTCAAGCATTTCCTCTTCACAAAAAATACGTGGAATACATTTTGACCAGAAATCTTTTACAAATTCGCTAGTACAATTCAAGAGATGGGAGTCTTTGGTCTTTGACATATATCCTGCCATTGTTCACGCCGAAATTTAATAGTTTTGAGTTCCGGTTAGTCTAGAAAGATGCAAAAAGGTTTCTGTCCCTCTGATTATCGACCAATAGCCAATCTGCGTTTTCTAAAAACCTTTATGGAGTCCCTTGCTCTTCTCTATTTACCTACGATGTCAATCGTCCCTTTTACCAAAAAAAAGAAGCCTATACATTCTAATTCGTCCCTCTGTCTACGGGGGCACCATTCAGTTCTCGCAGGAAGTAAAGTACCTTGGGGTATTCCCCAAATCGACCGGATTGTTGGAAAAGCCACACAAGTACTGTGAACCTGTAGCCGCATCTATGGCAACAACTGGGGTTTAATTCCCAAATTCATGCTATAAATCTATACCTTGGTCGTCAGAACTACTCTGCGGCAATAGTCTGGTGGACAAAGACAAATGAGGCCAACACAGCCAAGAAAATGGAACGGGTTCAGCGGCTAGCTAAAGACTGTATGAAAGTCGCTTAACGTCATTGTCGGACAATGAAACAGTGGACTCACTGGCCAAAAAGAGGGCTGCGCATCCTTAACAAAGTCCAGCGCCCTCACTGAAAGATGTCGATTTAAGGCCATTCACTGAGCAAAATTACCTCAATAACCTCAATAATAATATTTAGTGCGGGATTGTTAAGCTCGGTATGACAATTTAAATCAGATTTCCTCCCTAAACTTAACCCACCTTGTACAAATCAACACTTTATAGCACGAATTTAATCCATCAAACATTTATCTGTCACGGAAACCCATTGGGTTCCTACAATCCTACAAAGTAAGCTGAAGTCTATTCACCTATGATGAGGGATCAAACATTTGATCCATATCTGTGGACTCATACATCAAAAGTACATAAATATCCGAACTCTGTTTGTTGTGGCATGGACACACAACTCGTCATTTACTTATGAATTGTGTTGCAACAATCCATGGACCGGTTGCGTTGTGTGAGTTCATCAGATTTATTTCAAATTTCCTTTATTTTTTAGTACCAGATAAACCTACAAGTGGAGGGCGGTTGCAATTTACAATGAAAATGTGTTATGCTCTGACACTTGCAAACAGCTGCAAATTACAATTTATTGCCGCTGTTACATATAACTTGAATCGGAGTTGCAGACTGTGGAGTTTATCTACAGTTTGTTTTGTTGTAACCAAAGAACTGACATTGTGCTGGTGAGACTGTTGAGGTTGTTTCAGGGGATTACCGTGGTTTGCTTTATATTTTGTGAAACAGGAGAACTAAGAAGACTACATGGGGTTGATAGGGCACACTTTGGAATAGGAAAGCATGCGGTTAAGTACAAGTTGTTCACTTCTGATTTTTCTCAGTTTGATTGGTAGAGCCAATGGATTGGAGAAACAATTATTTCTTCTAAGTTAAGTAGAAGAAGCTGCTTTGAATAATACCTAAAGACTTTTGTGACCTCGAGAACGCTAATCTTTCAGACAAGTAAGTTAGGTTAGGTTATAGCATCTATGGCCAAACCAAAGACCGCGATCGGCTGGTCGACCGGGAATGCATTGACAATCGACCACTATCGTGGTTTCTTCCGCATTAGTCAGCCCAAACGTCAGCACTGTGTGCCCGATACTCAAGAAAAGAGACCCTGTGAACTGCGCCAACTTCAAAGGCATCAGTCTTCTAAACATCGCCGATAAGATCTTATCTGCCGTGTTGTATGAACGCTGGGTGCCATTCGTCAACAACCTGATCGTTCCATACCAGTGCGGCTTCAGGCCAGAAAAGTCCATTATCGACTCACACAAATGTCGACTCACATCAAATATTCACACTGCGGCAGATCTTGGAGAAAATTCAGGAACTTCAAATCGATACCCATTATCGATTCATCGATTTTAAGGCCGCGTATGACAGCGTCTATAGAGACGAGCTATACAGAGCAATGTATGATTTTGGTATCCCTGTCAAACACGTCCGTTTGTGCTGGATGCACGCTGCTCCATCAAGACCCCACCAAGACCTTTGATGTCAAAAAAGGATTTAGACATTGCGACTTGTTGTCATGCGACTTCTCTGACATCGTTTTTGAAAGAACAGTGCAAACTCACGCGCCAACACCTGAGGCACAATCTTTCAAAAGTCCGTCCAATTAGTCGTGTACGCCGACGATATTGACATTATGGGAAGAACGCAGCGTGATGTCACTGGCGCTTTTCTGAGTATTGAGATGGAGGCAGCGAAAGATGGGCTTAGCGACCAATGAGGGCAAGATGAAGTGTATACCCTCAAAAAGGGACACTCAACACCAACGTCTTGGACAGAACGTCGACAGAAGAATAACCCTTACCAATCCCTGTTTCTTTGGGCTAAGAAGGTAAAGCCCTTTCTCGAACGACTAAAGTAACCCTTTATAAAACCTTAATCATCCCAATCCTGCTCTAAGGGACAGAGGCATGGACTCTGTCAGAATCGGATGAGGTTGCTCGTGGGTGTTTCGAAAGGAAAATTCTTATGCTGATTTCGGTTCCGAGAAGGAGATACATCGACGAACAGTATAGCGGGTACAGCGACATCGACTTAGTCAGAAGAGTGAAGGTTCAACAACTAATGTGGCTGGGTAAAGTAGAGTGGATGTACACCAATGTTTTTGGTTCTGAAAGTCTTCGAATCCATACCCGAGGGATGGCGCAGAACAGGAGGACCGTGAATCAGATGGCGCACGCAAGTGGAAGGGGACCCCAACCAACTTTGCGTACGAATCTGGAGGCAGCTGGGTATTAATCGAGCTCGCTGGAGACGCTTGTTAGTTGAGGCCTAGGTCCACCCCGAAACGTAGCGCCACCTTAAGTAAGTAAGTTAGTCAGCCCAAAACTACGCTCGTATTTATTTAGGTTAATTAGTATGTATCACCATTAGCTTCGATTTGATGATTTGTTCTACTAGGTTTATTCCCCAGTTCCGTTCCTTCTTTAGTAAAGTAGAGGTACTGACACAATATACCCCGTTGTGGGGTGAAGTTAGCTTCGCTTCTTTTCTTACAGGTAAAAAAAAATTATGGGCACAATAAATCCTATTCCCGATCTACTTAAACCGATACAGACATACTCAAAGATGTACCTATGTCACAAGGCACTCATCAACCTCTCCGTTCACCTAGTTCTTGCGTTTAAAAATTATGTTTATTTTGCAGTTTTTTTCGCCAACATGCCATTCATTTCGCCGTACATTGATAGTTCAGATTTATTTACAGTCCTCAAGCATGAAAATATGACAACCTCCCAAAGGAATGTCATCTAAATTATAATTCGGGTCACCAGCTTAAACGTATTGTATTGTTATGTAAGAATGTTAAGAGAATTACAACCCACAATAGAATAGATTTATGCACACTCGTTCGCTCTATTGGCAACGGACAACGCCTGCGGTAATGGAATTCATGCATGAAAATGTATTCTTCAAAAGAACACACGCATAATAGAACACGCAATTCCGACATCGCAAGACAGATACTCAATGCCGTTACGATCGCTAGACAGTTTGTACAGCTTTTGACAAGCATTTCAAAATATCGACTGGAAAATAAATTCAGCCGAGTAGAGGAGATGAAGGCTGCGTCAGGCGGCCTTAATCGCAAAGGAACAAGAATGACTCTCTTCTCCGGGACCCAGTTTGTGTGTCAGCTCACGGTTAATAGATAATCGCACACCTTTTGGCTAATAGTGTCCGAGATCAAGGGACAGTTTGATAAATAACTTGAGTGCGAGCCTAATAGCCGCACTTGTAATTGATTTTGTATGCGCGTTTAGCTGTCTCCACGGGGGTGAGATACACTTCGTTCTAAATTGGATTGTAAGGCGATGCGATGCTGAGCCCTGGGTATTGAGCTGTTGTAGTGTTTGAGCACAGAACGGACTGTACGAAGGAAGTTTCAGCCTGAGTGATATATCACATTGCGTTCGAGTGGAAATGTGGGCGATGCGGCTCTTTGTTGGCGACTACATATAATAAATTCTGTCCGTGTACGGTGCGTAAAGGGACCAGCGAACGTCGACTTCCGCATTACAGTTTTCTTTGTGAAAAAGATGGAGTTTAGTTGCCGTGACTTTGCGCGACAGTGGCCCGGTTTCTGGATTTGAAAAGGCATTTTTCAAGAGTGGTTCGTTATACATACATATGTATGTAAATCTATACTAAAAAGAGGTAATATTGAAAACTACTGAACCGATTTTGGTGAAATTTGGAAACGAAATAACTTGAAATCTGTGAAAAAAAAAATGAAGACCCTTTAACGTAGAAATAATAGCTAAAAAAAATAAATAGATGGCGCGACTGCTCGGTATGATTCAAGGTATAGCTTCTCGCAATAATTAATGTCGTGCGGGTTAAAATTTTCGCACGAATGGAAGGGTCCTACAATTTATTGCCGACTCCGAACGGCAAAGTGAAAAGCTCTTTCATGACAGATTATACTCCCGGAGGCTTGTCATTCCCCGACGAGAGGTAGTGCCGCGAAAAATATTCGGTTGATATAGCTGGGGCTTAAATCCACGCCGCTCGGTCAGCAGTCCAACGCACTAACAACTGAGCCACGGCGACCAACTTCGAGAGTGCTTTCTTAGCTAATAAAAAAAAGCGATTTGCAAGAGTAATTCTTCGTTTAATCTTAGCGCTGGTCTCGTTGACTGAATTAATAGCGGATCCTAGGTAGACAAAGTTCTTAGCTACCTCAAAGTTATATCTATCTACAGTGAAGTTCTCTCCGAGACGTTGATGTTAAGTATCTTTTCTTGTTGACAGAATATACTTCGTCGTGCCCTCGTTGACCGCAAAACCCATCTTTCCCGCCTCCGTCTCAATACTAATGAACGCGCCAGTGACATCACGCTGCGTTCTTCCCATTATGTAAATATCGTCGGCGCACACGAGTAACTGGACGGACTTTTGGAAGATTGTGCCTCTGGCGTTGGCGCGTGAGTATTGGACTATTTTTTTGAAAACGATTTTAAAAAAGTCGCATGACAGCGCGTCACCTTGTCTAAATGCGTTTTTGACATCACAGGTCTCGGTGAGGTCTTGATCGACCTTGATGGAGCAGACTCGTACATTGGTGGCGTATACGTAACATTTTCCACCGAATTCAGAAAAAGTGGTAATATCGCCAACAAGGCATCGTTGCTGCCGTATTTCTCTATCAACTGTGACTGTAACTCGAACATTCTTACTTACTTACCAACAAGCGTCTCCAACCAGCTCGATATTAAGCCAGCTGCCTCCAGTTTCGCACGCCAAGTTGGTTAAGGTTCCCTTCCATTTTCGTATGCCACCTGAGTCGCGGTCTTCCTCTACTGCGCCGTCCCTCGGGTGTGGTTTCGAAAATTTTCCGGGCCGGAGCGTTGGTGTCCATCCGCTCTACATGTAGTGGTGGGTATCGATTTAAAAGTCTTGGGTTTTCTCCAGGATCTGCCGAAGTGTGGAAATTTGGTCGATGGTGGACTTACCTGGCCTAAAACCACACTGATAGGAACCGATCAGGTTGTTGACGAACGGCTTCAGGCGTTCACACAACATGGCTACTTCGTAGATATCATCAATCTAGCAAAAGCATCATAAATCTCAACGATAAAGTGGAAGAATTTTTCATGAAATTCATCGTCACTCGCGAAGCGTATTTCTCTGAAACAAAATTCAATGAAAAAATGCATGAAATTCTAGAAAGAACATAAGGTCCTACGTCTCCAAGGAGGTCTTTGATAAAGCACCAAAGGTCAGAATGACGCTACGTGACTTGCCTCAACAAACATCATCTACATCAACCTGTCCATGTAATTGTGGCGTCATACCACTGACCCAACCTGACCTTTGAGTTACAAAAACATTAAATAATGTTGTGACCCAAATCCAAACAGTCTTGTGCGCAATGCATTTGCTTGTTCATGTTTAAACAGATTTAGTAGAGCTAAAATCAAGTGCCCTGCACCTTTGGATTAGATCTTAATGAAATTCAACTAATTAGCGCCAAAGCATTAAAGCAAATATTGAGCTAAACGTACAGCAGTCATAAAAAAAGAGTTAATGGTCTCTGCCGTGTTGATAGAAAACACAGTAATGAGAAACGCAATGCAATTAGCGATCAATCTTGCATGTCTGTATGCATTGTTGCAGCCATAAAAATTGAAGAAAGTGAAAAGTTTGCAAACTCTTGCCTTTAATCATCTAATTTATATCTTTGGAAAACAAAAACCGATTAACACGAAGAGTCATTGTTAAAAATAACAATGCTACACCACACCATGTACAATAGCACCATTGCATTCGTACATTTGGAGTGATTTTCCATTGAGAGCACACTACAAACAGATTTCTATTTTTCTTGACTTGAAATTACCAGGTACACCACACTGACCTTATTTCGCATACTGTAACTTATTGTAAGGTGCAATTTTTAATTCTGTGCAGCAGCCTGGGATAGGTCAAGGCCTAGCTTCTCAAATTTTTCGAATGCGAGGGACTTACAATTTAATGCCGATTCCAAATGTCAAATTGAGAATCTTCTTCAAGAAAAGTTATATAACACTTTTGGAGGTTTGTCATTTCCCGACAAGAGGTAGTGCCTTGAAAAATGTTCCATGGACATGACTGAGGCTAAAACCTTCGCAGCTTGTACAGCAGTCCAACGCACTAACCACTGAGCCGCGGTGACCACACGTTCATTAATAAATCCTTACAAAATAACTTAAGAATTTTCTGGCCTAATCGTTTCTCTAGAGGAAGTGCACGACGGGCTCCTATTCTCCTCAACAATCGTTACAGACTCTGTCCAGTCCTTGATATTGTTTGCCTAAGCTGCAGTGTCTTGTAATGACACTAGTTATTTTTGAAGCGCTGCCTCTCTCTGAGTGAACGCTTTTGAAGTCTTAGTACCGAAGGATTTTTTTTTGTCGGGTTTGGATACACTATACTGGAGTGCACTGAGTCGTAACTTGTCCATTGTACTACCAGAAAGCAGGTCGCAGTTTTTACCCATTTTACTGGAATTTTCTCTACCTTCCGATAAAGCCAAGAAGGGACTTCAATGATGAGGAGCTTACAGTATCAGCACTCACGACATCAGCACAGAAAGTCTGCCACCTAATCCGAGCAAAGGCAGGACAATCGCAAAGGAAATGATCCGAAGTATCGTCGCCCTCTCCACAGGTATCACTGAAGCCTAATACACTAAGATGCTTGGCAAAAGCGAAATATCCCGTTAAAAGGCCAATAAGTTGTCTACAGTCGCTTCTGCTGAGTGACAGCTGCTGATTTCTTACAGACGTTCGGAAGCATTCGCTTAGTCTGCCTGTAGCTTTGAGAGCCGTGCCACGTATTTGTAGGAAACCCTGACGGAGGTCGCAAGAAAACCCAACGCAGGCTCAGGTCCTGAAAAAACATCATCTAGCAATCTCATCGGAGATTTGCAAAGATCTCAACATGACCTGGAACCCAGACAAGAGTCACAGAGTTCACCCTTGCGACCGAAATCAGAGAGTTCTTGCATTCTCGCACTATATTGGAACTGGTTAAAGGGTTGAGCAAGGCCTTAAGCGCAGCCTGGCTTAGCTACAGAGGCAGATGCTCCGACCCTTCCGTCACTTAAAAATATAGTCCGTGGCCATTAGGATAGCAAAGGTTTGTGCTTGAAAAACAGAGTCATGCTTGCGCAATTAGTAGTGAAGTAGTGTTATCGACCTCCACGAAGACACCAGCACCGGACCCATGACTGGTTTTAGAACCACCAGCTTCGTCCAGGGTCAGACTCTGGCCGAAGCCAGTCCTGAAGGCAAGGAAAGCCTCCGTCTAAGATGATAGATTGCTTTGACAGCCCATGGTATAAGTATCAAGGGAAACTAAATTAAGCAGAGTATCTAGAGCAGCCCCAGCCTAACTCGGAAAAGCTCCAGTACACCTGATACAAGCCGTGCTTTGAGGTTGAGTGCAGTAGGGAGTCACATACTTACGCGAGAGCTCTTTCCACCAAACAAAAGACCCATAAGCTAGAAATGGTCTTATAATAGCCGTATAGATTCGAATGACCTTTTTCGGTGATAAGCCCCATGTCTTGCCAAAAGCAGCCTTACACTGCCAGAAAACTAAGAGCGCCTTGGAAGTTTTTGCCTTAACATGCTTTACCCAAGAAGTTTTTTTTATCCAGGATCACTTCTACGTATTTAGCTTCATCGGGAATCTGGATAGTTACGACCTTTAGCACTGCCTGAGTCAGACTGGTCACAACACTCCTTCAAGGACAAATAAGCCTCAAGACGTAACCATCTATAATTTGTTTTCGGAAGAGCATCAGTATTTAGCAAACGGCATCGAGATACCTACTGGTATCTAGAGACCCTCATCTAGCTTGTTCGTCGAGCGGGATGTCGTTGTGACCTGGCACCCAGCAGAGTGTTCCGCTTTATTGTTCCATATATTCTTGGAATGTTGTCCTTCGAAATACTGTAGCTCAATAGGAGAAGTTGAATGTTGAATGTTGATTTCGTGTGCTCATTTGCTGATCATCAAACTTTCTTCTGAGCTCTCCATTTTCATTCTTAGTGGTTTCATCTCATCTTGCAGTTAACTATCACTACCAGGAGATACCTAGATAAAATTAATGATTCTAAATTTGTATCATTCATTCGTGGGGTTTATGGCATTCCTCTTATAATAATAGCAATAATAATCCAACGATTAGCAATCAAACGACACGCGTCCATTTTGTCTACACTAATTGGAGGTCAGTATGAATCCAAATCGTCTAAATTGGAAATCCCCAAGAGAGTTGCATTTTGTTTTAATTGAACTAATGACGACTTGCAATTAAGTATCTTCCCATCCGATGTTGATGTCCATGCATTGTAGAGTAGACTAGGTTAGTGTTAGATATTTCTAATGACGGGAGGCATCAAGTGTTGTTGTGTTTTATCTTCTTTTGTGTATGTCTTTCATATTACTTTCCTTTTTGCCTCTGAACACCAGGAAACAGAAGGCTTAACAAAAGATGACTTTGTAAAATTTTCCTCTTGTTGCGATTGAATTAATTATTATGCCATATCTACGATCTACTATTGAGTAAGTGGTGCTAACCATGCGACACCTCGGCTGCCTTTTCTGCCGAACTTTCACGCATTGATTTAATATGAGTTCGAATGCAAAATAGTTGCTCCACAAAATCGCTAATACTTATTTACATTTACAATTAATTCATCTGCTTTATATATAAATCCCGCATTTCTGGTTATAGCTAATATGGTAAATATGTGTTTGTTTAATTCATGAAAATAAATAAAACAAAAACATTTAGTTAAACATTTGTAATTAATGAAATGAAGTCGCATCTCACTTTGCAGTTTTAAAATGCAAATTACTTGGTAATATAGGCTGAAAGGTCTATTCTGCTACTTTGTTGCATAACCTTTGTTTTTAATTGCTAGGCGGTAGCTGTAAAAGGCTCTTAAGTATTACTTCGTTGATTCTGAGGAGTCCCAGTCCCAACCGATTTATTTTGTTGTACCTGTTTCATTTTGTAACAATTGGTGGTCAAAATCAAAAAGGCTTAACGGAAGCCTGAGAAGACGATCAAGGAAACATAGTGGAAGAGTCGCAGTCCGTGCTGAGGACTTGGAAGGACCACTTCTGCAGACTGCATAACGGCAATGGCGAATCAAATAGCACTATCAGGCAAAATGAACCATTTAATTTGAATGATTCCAGGCTAACATTCCGTCCGTCCAAACAAAACTGGATGAAGTAAAGATAGGCATTCCAGGAACGTATAGCATGTGAATAACAACGGCAGTACCTCGACGGTGAATGTGGACAAAGCAGCGAAGACGAGAAAAATTCTGCTATAAAACCCCACCGCGTGTGAGTGAATCTCCAAATTCTGAGTGGGTTGTGTCATGTAGAACGGGTGGACACCAACGCTCCGGCCCAGAAAATTTCGATCGAATCCACACCCAAGGGACGGCGAAGTAGAGGCAGCCCGCGACTCATGCGGTGAACACCAGTGAAAGGGAACCTAAACCAACTTGGCGTGCGAAACTGGAGGCAGCTGGCTAAAGATCGAGCTGGCTGAAGACGTTTGTTGGCTGAGGGCTGTAGCGCCACCCTGACTAAATAAGTAGGTTAGGTTAGTGGGCTGGCGAAAGGAAGAACCATATAGGCACAGTCAGGTCAGTTCAGACCCATTGTGATACCCGTTGGGAGAAGAGAGTGTCTCCTACCCGTTAGAGTGCTACCCAATAGTTAGTTTCATACATACATACATAGATATTAGCAGAACATGATCAACTTACTACGTATGTGATACAAACCACCCTGTGGATTTGGTGAATCTCATTATTTGGTCCACCGGTATATCGGATAATTCTTCAATGTCCTCGAAAAAGTGCCGTCCGAGGAACTTATTTCTTAGATGGCAGATACTAGGGCAATGTGGACCTTCTCATCGCCACACCCCCTACAAAGGTCTTCTTCTGTAATTCAAAGGTTTTTCATATGGTACCGCAGCGTATTATGCCATGTGATCACTCCTATAAGGGTACAGAGGGATCTTCTGTCGATCTGCAGAAGTTTGTCGGTCCTAGCCTTAACGAATTGTGGCCATATCTTCCTTGTGGTTGCACAAGTGTTTAGAGAGGCTCATCTGTTGTTAGCCTCCCTTAAGGCTCTATTCCCTGCTTCGAACTTAAGTGTGCAAGACGGGATGTTCACCGAAGTCCGACTTGTTCCGGTCTTGTTGCCGAGCCGTTTCTCGGCAGTTCGTCAGCTTTCCTGTTTCCTGGAATTCCCTCATGTCCAGGGGCCCAACAGGGTGTGTGTTCCAAGAACTTTGAGCTCTTCTCGACAGCAAGTCAGTAAGTAAGTAAGTAAGTAAGTAAGGAATGACTTGAAGAGCAACAATTTTCAAAGCAAAATATAGTCAGACGAGAGCATGCCTGGTGAATGAAACCTCAACATTATTTGCCCAATCCTCAAGAAAGGAAAGTCTTCAAACTACACAAACTATAAAGGCATTCGCCTTCTCAACATCGCCTACAAGATCTTTTCTACTGTATTGTGTGAAACTAATTGGTCCATATCACTGTGGCCTTAGGCCAATAATTTCAAATAGATACCCGCAACTTTTTATCGATGTCAAGGGCGCGTATTACACCATTTATAGAGACGAGCTACGTACATAGGTATATAAAGTATTGTCTAGTTTTGACGAAATGGGTTTATACAAAGCGCCGCGCAAAACTCAACCGCCAACCCCATAGGCACAAGCTTTTAAAGATTCATATTTGACATTTGCCGAAAACCATTTTCCAAAAGCGGATTTCATCAAGGCAAGAGCACTTAGCTCTTCGCGACAGCACTTCGACTTTACTTCAATAGCAGAAATCGCTTTTAGTGCTTCAAAGCAGTCTCACGGGCACCAATTGTCACTGCTAGAACCTCCGCCTGGTTTAGCACAGGTCACAAAGTACATGCTGTCAACCAAGAAGGACATCAAATACCGACATCTCGGACAGAACATCACCCTCAACAGATATAACCTTGAGGTACTTAAGCCTATCTGGGCTCTGCTATAAACTCAGACAATGACACCAGTGCTGAAATCAAAAGAAGACTAAATCTCGTCAATCGCTGTTTCATCGAGTAAATTTGGCAATTAAATAGCAAGGTCCATCATCATCATCATCATCTTCCAATGGCCCGCTTATCCACTATGAGGGTCGCGGGTTTGGAGAGCTTAAGTGGACTCTCCACATTTCCAGATCTTCCACCATCAACTCTAAATCATCAGGGGCTATCCCCATACGAGTAGAGGTGAGATTTCCGACTTGGTCCACCCATCTCATCCTAGGCCTTCCCAGGGGACGCATACCTAACGGTACGGATTCCATGGCACGTCTTGGAAACCGAGTTGGGGACATACGTTTGCGGTGCCCAAACCATCGAAGTATGGATCTCTCCGTTCTAAGAAGTAGCTGCTCGAAATTAAGTAAGGTCCTACCTTGAAAATGTAAAATAGTTCTATACAAGGCCTTATAATCCCAGGATTTCTATGTGTCTTAAAGTTTGGCAAAAATGGATATGGTCACCCTCAGTTGTTTCGAGGGAAAAGTCTATCAGTCTTTGGTCCCGTCTGTATATTCATATGATGAGTAGAGAAGAAGAAATAACGAAGAACTACATATGTGAGCTGTATACCGACATCGACCTAGTCACGTTCATTTGGCTGGTGAATCCGACAGAATCATTGGCGTATGAAGTTTTTCTATGTCGTGTGCGAGCTCTATCGTCAGCAGCAGCGCCTTTTTATGATGAAATTGCAGCAATTAGGTTAAACGCTTATTGTATGGTTCATAACCAACCAAGAAGTTGGACAAAACTTCCAAGTGACAATACATAGTAGATATTCCAAATTCCAATCCACGTCAACGTTCCTGTACTTGTCAAAATTAAGCAGCCCCTGCAACTAATTAAACTTAAGGAGCTGCACCTCACATTGGGAGTTCAATATCGTTTTTCAGTAGGAAAACGAACAATGCCGTCGCTTATTTTGACAGCTAGGGTAGGAAAGGCTCTTCAATGAACAGTCGCTTCATAGTAACAGAGAATAAACAATTGTCAAATCCACAAATGTCGACTGCAATAGACATTCACAATAGGTGCCATTGGCAATAGGGACCAATGTCTTCCTCGACTGAGTTTTCGAAAGTGATAACCTCTTAAATAGAAAATAATTTAGCTATGATTACGACCCACTGACGCGGTTCTACCCCTGAGCTAAAGTAATCTCTAGGACACACATATTTCCTTGGCGTCAGCTCAACTGTCTGGTCTATAACTTTTCAGTGTTGATCATACAAATATGTGATGTAACCTGAGATATAATAGAAATCTGCAAAACCAGTCTTCAATGATCTTAAATTTATTAATCTTAGTCCCGCTAGCAATCCCCATGTCCTAACTGCCTCCACAACGACCTTCACAGCCTCATGAATAAAACGGAGAAGAAGCGCCCAAGCAAGCCATCGAACACAATTATTACAACACTCTTCCAACTGCCCGCTGTGGTGTTAAAGTGCTGCTGAAGAGGTGTACATGATGATAAGTGATTCCAGGTCCTTAAGTTGAGCGAATATCGTGGAGATCTCACATCAAAAATCAAACTGATATACGGCAAATTGCTTCCGTTTGTCATCTTACGTAATTTATCTGGAAGGATGATTCTGTTGCGGTCCACAAAGTTTGCCTGAGCTCGCTAGCCAGTAGAAGAATTCAAGAAGGTGCGGCAATTATTTTCGAATTGCTATTTACCACCAATCACTCCTTACATACCAGTTTGCAGCAACACCATCCAACTACCTACACACGACGAGCCCATAGATGGAAGCCTTGCGTCCAACCTGGTTCTGGAGTTCCTGCGTTCCACGAGAACCGTCGCGGCATTGAAATTCTTATTGAAATCACTTAAATGACCAACATTCATTATCACCTCTAACACCTGATACTTGAGTGGAAAATCATCCGGGGCTATATGTTTAGTTCTGAGGCATTAGCAGGAATAATGTTACTGGAGATCCAGCTGATGGTAAATAATTGTAGTCGTTAGGCCGCCGGCTACAGTAAATTACAACAAGTGCAAGTGAAGAGTATTGTTGGCCGGAGTAATGTGTGTTTCTGTGATGTGTCTGTGGCAAGAGGAAATGGTGCGAAATGATTAATCATTGCTACAAGTGAATTTTTCACTTAATAATGGGCTTTTAATAGAGTCATGTCAACAAAAACAATGTCATACGTCGTTGTCGTCGTCGTAGAGCACAGTCTGGGGCGACCACCTTTCTACGTTGTCGGCTGTAGACGACAGCATTCTAGATGGCGTATAAATTACTTCAAATTGGTCTACAGATGCAATTAGGGCATTACGGCCTTGGGCTTTGAGACACTTACAGTTTCCTGTCCACGTAATGGGCCAATATGCAAAAGAATATAATTAAAGAAGCCTGTAGGTAAATGTTAGTAGTGAATAAACGGCTGTAATGTGTTCTTTAACCTGGATGTGATATGGGAGAATCTTTCCAATGTCAGCGGTTATTTTCAACAGGTTCTAAAGCTAAAATATTAGTGTGGAACCAGGATGCAATGGACGTAGGTCAAGATTATATTCTTTAAGTCTGTTCTTCATTCTTTCGGTTCTTATCTCATTCCACCAGTATTAACAGCAGCTTGTCATCCAAAATATTACACCAGAAAAAATCTAATAAATTTGGGTGAAAAAGGTTAGGATAATGCGGGAGAGCTTTTCTTGGCTCTGGCACTGCGGTTGCTCTTGAATCCTTTGCACCATATCTTAGAGAGTTTAAAGTAGTCTCTTTACCCCGGAAGCAGTAAGGCAGTCGAATATTTTCGGCATGTGGTTTTCTAACAAAACAAGAGCAACGAATAAATCCACTTTCTGACGTGAAATAGAGTCTTCACTGATTGGACAGCATTAGGCGTGATTTTTTGGAACCTAGCTAGCCAGTCGTTCATTTAGATGATTTCCAGCCAGCCAAACCCAGTCGATTTCTTATACCATCAAGTTGGTACGTATGATTTCGTTCCTATGACATCGGCTGTCAAAGTATTCGGCATTAAACCAAATTGTTTTTTTTTTTAATTTGTTGTGAAAACCATAATTTAGAGAATTTATTCAATGGATAATTTACAAAAAGAGGTATGAAATCATAACATCTTCCATCTTCGTACTCAGACGCCGGTCAAATGTCAAGATAACAGAACAATTTGGCAGTGATACCAACGCTATAAATGAAAAACATCGCCCTCGGCGCCCCCCGGCCATGGGATATCGTAAAATTCCTAGCCAGTTGCTTTTGACTGGGGATAAAATCAAGAGTTGTAGCCAGCTGGTTGTTGTATTTGTTTTACGTATAAAATTTGACTTTGCTAGCAACTACTGGCTGGTTAGGTTTCAAAAAAACACGCCTAATAACAATACGCAAACTCCGCTCCCACCTTAAATGCAAAAAGCTTTTAATTTCAAGTGTCAAATTTACTCGCTTGGACGCTTGTTACTAAACGAGAAATACCTAATAACAGAAAACAATTCTTATTTATTATGCACTGAGTTAAGAACCAAATCTTTATTATCGTAAATATCATAAAAGCAAACGACAATCACACGTTTTGACAGCTTACAGCTGATTTATCTCGGTCTGGGATTATTTGACTGATTGCGAAGTTTGTTCGATTTATTCTTCTTTTGAGTCTTGGTAGTTGGTATACGTGATATATCAATTAATCATTTTTATTTATTAAAAATTATATGTATGTACTTAAGGAAAAAATTGTTTCATTTGTACATACGTAATATCTTTTTTTTTTTAAATAAGAATCTGCCCTTATGGCTGACACCGCGACTTTAAAATTCAACTCTAAACGGTGTATTTAACCTAGTAGGTCCACTTCCTTCCTTATGAAGGAGATTATGTAATTAATAGCTGAGTTCCATAACTCGTCTAACACACAGAATTCCCTAAAAAAGATCCGTCTTCGTAGACAGTGTAGTGCTGGACATTCACAGAAAATGTACTCAGAAGTTACCTCCTCTCTTCCAAACAGAACCGACACTCTGTAATTAAGCAAAGGTTGACTTTATTGAAATGGTATCGTAAGTCACAAATGTTAGTAAGAAAGCCTACTTCCTATCCCATGTGTTTAGCTTTCTCAATTTTTTGAATTTCCTGCAAAGAAAAGGGCCTAATAAGTCTCTTCGATTACCTTAGCCCGAAGACATTTTCCCAGTGGACTAGACGAAGTTTGTGTTCCCAGTCGTTGAATAAACCTTTGACCGTAGCCCAAGAGTTCCGGTCCTAAAATCGCAGAAGTTGAACCGGCCCTATCCAACTCATCTGCAGTTTCATTGTTGTGTTAATACAGAGTACTGTTCAATCCTCTACGCATACTACGAAGACTCATCTACATGTATACAGCTATCTTTTCAATCTGTGCAGTAGTCAAGACTTCCTTCAACCGCTCTCGGCATTTCGTTCAATATCAACGTTCAACAAAGAATATCATAACGCGCAGACCCTCTTACCTTTTGATGGATGGATGGAAACGCATGTTTCTATCATTTGGGTTAAGACGACCGGCGAGTAATGAAAAACCCTATGATCTGCGGACCATAGATGGCAAGAAATAGTCTACTAGGGTTATATTGCTTATATTGCCTACCCCGAACGGCGAATGGAAAAGCGTTTTCATGCCAAATTACGTACATACTCTCAAAGGTTTTCATTACTTCCCGAGAGGTGATGCTGGAATAAATTCTGAATTCAAACCTTTATCAGCTAACTTAGTCTCAAAAATTCCAACGCACTAACCATTGAAACACGATGACCGCAGCATTTTTGTGTGGTTCACTAAGATAGGACGTCGTCACTGAACACCAACAAGTAAATACTGTAGACCTCAGCCAATTTAGCGCGCGAAAGTGGTTGGAGGTCTGTATGTAAGGATCGAGGGGTATGTTAGTTGAGGCACTACCTTACCCCAGACTGTAAAGTAAGTAGAGTAAGAAGGACGATGTCTTTGGCTTTGTCTAAAGCTGCTGTGGATCTAGTTCCTATTGTTGAGATTACTCCTAACGACCGCATCTTGACTCATGTCCAGTAGTCATAAATACTTGAAATAAAGTTCAATCGCGATACAACTTTATTTGACATTTAAAATACACAGATATGTTAGTTATACAAATACGTAGTACATACATATGTTTATTTAACTAAAAATAAGACCAAAAATTTGTAATGTAATAACCAACACTGCTAATGGCCGAACCCACAGACGCAGTGATTTCACTGATCATTGTACTCATATCCTCAGAGAACTCCGGATATGAGTTGCTGATAGAAGTTCTTCCATCCAAGTACATGTCAATGTTAAGATATATTTTTTTATTTGCGTCAGCCTCCTCATTCCATGACTTTTCCCGAAGAATGCCATCATTTGCATCGTAACAAATGTTTTCTCGCCTTAATTTGGAAGGATTTTCTTCAGAACTCTGTTTGGTAACGTGGCAACGTACGCTTCCTTCAGGACATTCTATTTGATCACATTGCAGTATGTCTACATAAAATATTCGTTTATATTGTTTAAAACCGTAATAAGCCTTCAACGGAGCACTCACCATTATCACAGGAAACTGTGATGTCTCCATATTGAGATATTGAATATCCGTAACATGAATTTGAAGCTATTTGTGTGAGTGTCAGCATAAGGATCAGTGCAACAACCAAGCTCATGTTATTCGAATAAATTTTAGTTCGACGTAAGACGATAGACTAAGTTTTTAATTTTTACCGTGACACTTTGTTAGCATGTCAAAAAGCTAAAAGCTGGCTAAAATAGACGTTGAAAAAAAAACGTGATGTCACGACAACGATATTTTAGTCTTAACTATCATTTACCTGAAACTTATTACCTTTGGAAATATTTTTATTTATTATTTACCTGAAAGTAACTAAGTTGATAGAAAGTTTTGCGTTACTCACAGACATTAAATATAAAATATCGGTGGATCGTGAACTGCTTTGCACCTTAAGGCTGTATCGCTTTGAGGATCCGAAGGGCCATAAAGTACGACCGGCAAGATCAGAGTTTTGTATATAATGGTTTTGGTCTTTCGTATTAGGAGTTTTTATCCTAGATGTTTAGACAAACCGTAGTAGCAGCGCTTGCCCTGGGTATTGTTTGTTAAACTTCCATCTGGGAGTCGTTTGTAAAATTTTCATTTGCCCCGAGGTAGACGAACTCCTTCACTAACTGAAAACTAAAGCAGTGGATGGTCGCATTTTGTCGAATTTGGTGTATGACGGCCTGGTTTCTTGTCGACAGCATGTATTTGGTTTTATTCTCATTTATCTTAAGACCAACTCCTCTAACCCACTCTCCAATCACCGTAAAAGCCTCACGTTGAGATTGGGCGATGATGTTAATATCCTGTGCGTATCCGTGTTAAAGCCTGCCCGTCGCACTATCTGTTCCAGCACAGAAGTAAGCACGACCGCACATGGTCTTACTGGTGCATGTCCGGAATAATTCGGAGGTTCTAGTTCCAAGCTTTTCGGTACATGGTTAGTTTTTGAGGGTTCAATGTGATTCTGTTGTATGTATGTGGCCTTAAGGTCGATAAAGAGATGGATGTCGATTTGGAACTCGTTGGTCTTTTTCATTTTTCGCAGTATAAAGATATGTATGTCAGTGACCGATTTGCCTGGCCGGAAGTGATCTGATAATGGAACAAAACGCCTTAAAACATTTATACAGCATACTGGATAGAGTCGTGTAAGCGACATCAAGTTATACCTCGGTAATTGTTGCAAAGCTAGGTCTTTATTGTAGATAGGGCAGATAGAGCTGATGCATGCTCCTTACTGAAGAATTGCACCAGCTTTGAAAACTCACAATTCCTTGACAAGATTAGCCTCACTATTTCGAAGTGGCTAAGTGGAAGTCTGGTCTATACCCTCAGCGAGGCTTTTGGGTTTTTTTTTGTAGAACTTTGTATTCCTAGACTCTTCAATTTTCTTTGTACGCAACTCCCAAGCTTCTGCTGGTTCGGTACTTACCCCGCGCCACCTTGATATTTTGTTGGAGCACCTTCCGATATGCCTCGCTGTTTTCTTCTGTATGCAGTCCTCTTCATACCACTGGTTTATTTTCTAATCGGTGACTGGTAGCCTAAAGTAGTCTTCTCTATTTCTTTGATGGCAGTCCTACATTGTGTCCACAACTTGTAACATTTGTAGTCGCCAAAGCTATGTATATTGGAGATTATTTGTAGTACCTGGCTATTTCCGGCATGCTAGGGCTAATGTTGAACCTCTTTTAGGGTGGGTGCTGCTTCCTTTCATTGGACATTAAATAGTCAGAGTCAACGTTTGCCTTTTTGGTAAAATAGATATGATGTTAATTTACATAAAATCGGTCGAGTAGTTTTCTAGATATCAGTTCCATTAACTTTTTTTAAACGTTGCGTCCAGTCGTAAGAATCTATTACGTCCGAAGAGCGCTTTGGAGGCTTAGTTCTGGCAACCACCGATCAGTAGAAACAGCTGAACACGATCGATTAACTCAAGCATGTTGCAGGAGCTCATGCCCAAAACATACAAGTTGTATTCAAGTTTCGAAAAAATTTCAGCATTGCAGATCGTAGCAACATTGTAGATCGCAGCCTGTGAAAAGGAAAAACTATTTGCATCGTTTGACGAAATCAAGCCTTCTAGTACCACCTCGGTATGATAATTCTAGCACCCCAATTGATGATTGCATCAATATCAGATTTAAGTTGAGTTAGGGACTGAAAGACTTGGAGGTCCATGTTGTAAAGCCGCTAAAGAAAAAGCCTGCTTTTAATTTTGAGAAGACGCGTATGGGGTTATGCTTAAGCCATGTTTAAAGGAGCGTTTGCGTCCCCTGTGTAGCGTTGATGTCTAAAAGAATTCTTATGGTTATTAAGGATATGGTTTCCTTCGATATAATTCGTAAGATGGTAATTTAGAATGATCTCCATGACCTTAGAGAGTGTTGACGTTAAAGTTATGAGTCAGTAGTTGAAAGAGCTGGTTTAATAGGCGTGGGCAAGTTTCAACCAGGGTGGCCAGTTTAGGGGTTTCCCCCCCCAAGATTTAGGGGTTTTTTGATGAACGGGGGAAATCTAGGGGGATAAAATACCTAGGGGGAAATCTGGGGTTTTTTTTAAATTCGAAGATGAACTGCTCGCTTAGTAGTCCAACGCACTAACCACAGACTCACGGTCTCCTCAATGGATTTCTCATTCTACTTCAGCCAATGGCAATTCATTTTCGGTTTTTTATAAGGAATTTTTTCAGCAATTCCTGAAAATTTTACACTCTGTGTGCAATGTCGTTTTTGTTGAGTGAGGTTGAAATATTAAGTCCATGTTAAACATACAGCACACACGCATACTGTTGCATTCGCGAAATTTCATATTCTGTCGACAACTTTTGATCTTGTTTCCATAGTCGAGGGAAAGGATAGACTTACCTATGTTCTGTTTTGCTTTGAATTGGTTTTCCACACGTTTTGTTTTTGGATAGATTTATTCCAGAAACATAAATGAAGACGATGACAATCATATTTTGGAATAATTTCGGAAACTTAACTCATTTTTTTTTATTCCTTTTAAAATTTTTGAATATATGTAATTGAATTAAAAATTTTCATGAAAATTAGGTGAATAAATGTCGGGGGTTTATATTAAAAAAAAGTACCAAACCTGGGGGTTTTTAAGGTTTGTCTGGGGGAAAATATTTTGAACGTCTGGCAACGCTGGTTTCAACCTAGGTGGTTTCAAGGATAGGTGGAAGATCTTACGAAGAGGTTTGTTCAGATTTTTGCTATTTTTCAAATTTTTATTGAAAGAAACATAGAGTATCATCATAGTACTATATCAGACACAACTAGAATTTATTTTGGAATATTTTTTTAAAAGTGATTTTAAAGCCAATTGTCCACTAGTGTTTATGCATATGAATGTACATACATACTATTTATGTACTTCGTATTCTTAAAAAAAACTATTCAATTTTCATTGGTCGATTACTCAACAATATTCATATCACTGTTGAAATATAATATACGTATGGCCATATCCGAGTAATGCGAAAATTTAGAAAATCAAAAATTGAAGGCATTGCTAAGACTGTTGCGAACCTGAGCTTGAATGCGATTGTTTAAATTTCTGGCAAAACTGCCATCCTGAAATGGTCTTAAGGTCTCATGCAGATTATGCATGGCATTTGAAACTTGTTCGTTAACTCGTTCACTTGTGCGCCTTAAGGTTTCTTCAAGTTCTCTTTGTTCTTCTGGTGTTAATTCACGCACAACACTTGAACCTCCTCCTCCTGAAACCACATTTATATTGACATTGCCTTGGTAGGGATTGTCTTCATACACAGTTTGTTGTGAAAGAACCGTCCCATTTGAAGCTATACATTTGCGTACTCTTACGATTAGAGAAAAATCATGTGGACTATTTCGTTTAACGACATGACAGGTAGTAGCTTCTGGTGGACATATCATTGAATCGCAATAAAGTGAACCTGTAATAAGTAAAGTGCAATATTAAACGTTTGTTGTTAATCGGTAAAAAAAAAAGAAGGTCAGACCTCTTGTATTTTCGATAACGATGTCGCCAACAACAGTGGAACTCGATATAGTCCCACGAGCAAAGAACATTAATGCCAAAAGCGCACCCACACCTCCTAAAATTCTCTGTAAAAACTTCATTGTTTAAAAACATTTTAGAAAATGGAGAAATATATTTTAAATAAATATTTATATATTGAAGAACAGCACAATGTTACGATGCAAGGAGAAAAGTCAGCCAAGTTTAGGGGAGCGTGGGGCAAGATGGGGGTAGTGGGTAAAACGGGGTACCAATAAAATTTCCTAAAACAAACGCATCGCGCGATCGACAATAGACTCATTACAAGTGGCCAGACAGTCCCTCTCAGTCCAGTGAATTTCATACGTTGAAGCAAAAGAAGCGTTTTCAATATTTTCGTTTTTGTTTTAGACTCATGGCGTGATAGATGTTAGTGTGACCAACTTAAGTATTACAGACGTGTAACAATTTATTAAGGTATTAAGGTACCAATTAAGTTATTAAGGTACCAATTAATTTTTATAGTTCGTATTTGAAAACGGTTAATTTAGTATTTGAACTTTCGTGTAGAACTACCCGAAGGGGCAAGATGTGGTAAGCAAATCCCTCATACAAGATTGGTATCGGCGAATTGAAAATACGTTATATCTTTAACTCTTTGGACTAAAACTATGCACGAGACGAAAAGTAGATTCATTGCAGTCGCTGATGAGGATGATCAAGCACATATCTATCGGTGCTGTCAAAAAAGACTTGTTTAATTGTTTATAACTTTGTCATGTTATTTTTACAGATTTTCATGTATTTGTTGCATGTGCAAAATAAAATTATGACTTTATAAGAGCAAGTGTTAGTTAGTTAGTTACTTACTTTAGGTTACTAAGCCCTATCATACCCCGTGGGTGGGGTAAGATGGGGAAAATTGCCTTTTTCAATATTTCAGCTATTTATTCTAAAACTACTTAAAATATCCATTCCATTCGAAGTCGGCAATACTGTAGGTCCCTTCCATTCGCGCGAAAAATATAACACAACGTAAGTGAATAAAACTAGGTGTTGGCAACCACCGGGCTGTTTATTTATGATAATAACTACTGTTGCCCTAATCTTTGTACAAATTATATTCGACATTATTACCATTTATTTATTTGTAGGTAATCCTGCTTTGTATCGCGCTACACCTATCCCCCATTTTTTAGCTGGATAGGATAAATAAAGGGTTTTTCAATAGGGACGCTACAAAAGTAGAGCGACAGGGACAGCAAACGACGCCATATTTTTCTTGCGGTTTTTTGACATTTCTCTTCAGTAAAGTTTGCCATTTCATGATGGAAAGATATACGAGCCAACAACGAGTCGAAATTATTAAAATTTACTACCGAAATTCGGAGTCAGTGGCCTCAACGTTAAGAGCGCTACGTCCAATTTATGGTCGTCATAATTTCTGGCTGGATGGCTTCGTCAATAAACAAAATATGCGGTTTTGGTCAGGCAGCAATCCACACGTACTCCATGAGTCATCATTGCATCCCGAAAAAATTACGGTTTGGTGTGGTTTATGGGCCGGCGGCGTCATTGGGCCGTACTTCTTCCGTGATGATCAAGACCGGCACGTTACTGTGAATGGGGATCGCTACCGTTCAATGATAACCGAATATTTTTGGCCCCAATTGGATGATATGGACTTGGAGGACATGTGGTTCCAACAGGACGGCGCCACAAGCCACACAGCGAATGTCACAATCAATTTATTGGAAACCAAGTTTGGAGAACGTGTTATCTCACGAAATGGTCCAGTCGCTTGGCCGCCTCGGTCGTGCGATTGGACGCCGTTAGACTATTTCCTGTGGGGCTACGTCAAGTCTATGGTCTACGCCAACAAGCCAGCGACGATTGATGAACTTCGTACGAATATCGAACGTGAAATTGCAGCAGTATCGGCCGATTTATGCTTGAAAACCTTCGAAAATTTGGTTCAGCGTCTGGACTTCTGCAAGCGTGCCCGTGGTGGCCATGCAAAAGAAATCGAGTTCCATACATAATGGCATCGAACGTACTTTCATAAGAATAAAGAATTTCATTGATATCCAAAACCGTTTTTGTTTTATTTAAAAAAACTTTTGTAGCGCTCTTATTGCAAAACCCTGTATAAATGGTAAAATAATTGAGAATTAATAAGAGATTAATAAGGATCTCTAAGTAGACTGCATAAGTAGTTTCCATTTTCGAAACTAGGATCAACGGACTGCTAGAGGAGCTCACTCTGGAGCAGAAGTGCCCATGTGAAAAGCATTCCTTTTTCTTGTCAGTCTCTGTTATCTTCACCTACTGTTCCTAAAATTTGTCGTGGCTATGTAAATTTTGGGAAACAGAAGCCCCGAACAGAGCTGGGTCTCGTGTGCTGTGCCTTTGCAGAGTTTAAGGGAGTTGAGCTTCACCAGCAACATTACTGAAGCTCCGGCTTTAAGGCTGCACATACAGTGAATCTATAAAGCGATGCGATTTGCGAAGCGAGGAGCGTGCGCTAAAACTGTTCACTCACTTCTCGTATCGCTTTATCGCATCACTGTGCGCGTAGCCTAAGAAGCAATATTATTGGTGAAAGACGAAAACAAGGATCTAGAGTATTCAGAAACTTCACGGGGTACTGGACCAATTCATCACTGTATATTTCCGATTTCACAGATTTTAGTTAATTGCGGCATTCATGTTGTTCTCCGGCTTTAATATGGCAAGCTCACACAGATTTTTCATCGTTCTTTCCGTAATGTTCTCTACGCTGCGAGATCTGCTTGAGTAGTCACAACTGAGCCAAGGTCTGAAGAAGCAAACTAATTGCCCTCATACACTCCATCGTCTATTGTGACTCCCTCTTTCTTGATTGCGATTGCTGACAAACATACATATGTATTCATATGACGATTCGATACATACTCCCACCAGTTCTGGTAAATTCTACTGAAAGTCCTTATCTACCAGCACGTCTTGTAGATGGTCCCGTAGCACATGTGCTGTTACCCTTTCATCCAAATATTGCACAAAGTACATAGTTTCTGATCGAATTGGGAAACAAGGGAGGAGCTGTCAGTATAAATCGCATTATCTGAGCATGAGATAGGCTTAATCTAAGCAGCCTGACTTATCGCTGTAACGTCGTGTAGGGATACTTTTGAAAACACAATTACACAGACTCCCTCGGTCACCTTGGAGCCGTCTGTAAATATTGAGATGAAGACATTTAAAGGGACTTCAGACTAACTTGAGACAGTCCTGTGGTATGTTGAAGTCAGCCTCAATGCAAGCTAAACTACCCTGTCGATCTTGGACTGAAACATCAAGCATGAAGGGCAATTCACAATGTTGGGTTTGGGCGCTGTATACTGTCAATACAACTTGTTATCTTCATTTTTATGGCTGAATTATGGTTTCATATTCGTATTATCTGCTCAATAGTCAGTCACATATTTTTTTTAGGGTTCGGATCGAGCAAATTCTCTGTCCAATGGAGAAGTTCAATTCTCCTACCTTCTCCTTTCCGATGAGCTCGGTTTTATGGAAAGGAACCCTATAGGAATAAAACTCAAATGACTTTCTCATTTTGTGAAACACAGCTTTGTTGCAAGAATCTTTCCTACTGCTTGGCTCTCATGGTGCTTTGTATTATCATAAGTATGTGCAGACATCTAGGACCCTTAAAATTGACTATGGACCACACTGTATTCGAAAAAAATTGTTAAACAAACTGAAAGATGAGCTTATATAGCTAGTCGTTCACTATTCGCATCACCTCAGCCATCTTCTCAGGAAGTAGGGGACTAAATGTAGAGCGCTCGAGAAGAGTTGATTAAAGATAGAAATCATTTGAGTCAATATTACTTGTCGAATGCAAAAGGAAAACTGTTAAGTGATGAGAAGAGACTGATGAAGGCACCTGCAAACATACATATACATATGAACAACGATTTAGGAATCTGCACCTGGAATGTTTATATTCTGAACGAAGAACTAGGTTAGGTTAAGTTTGTGGGCTAATGAAGATTACCTAATCACACTTATAAATAAAAAATGTGCCTATAGCGGTTTTTAATTGCTTGGTACCAACCAAGCCCTTGTAAATTTGAGAAATTTTTACGGTAACCCATCAGATAAGTACATAGTTCGTCGGTATAATCGGAGAAGAATCTACCTAGGGCTTTATTTCTCATTTGACAGAGGTATGGTTAGTGACAAAGAACATGGGCGCTTTCCTCATGGACCTCTTTGTCACCGCACCCCCTGCATATGTCTTCATCATTCAGCTGTAATTTCTTTGTGTGATAATAAAAAACTATCATTTTTTATAATTTTTTTTAGTAGTTTAGTTAAATTTTTCAGTAATTCAGGAATATAACATTTCCAAAGGGATTTTGTGTTGTATTTTTTTATTTTATAAATAACCCAATATTGTCATCATACTCCAGCGCTTATAAGCCATATCTCATCATTTTTCGAAATAGCGAAACGAATCGCGTCCATTCAGAAGAGTTCTGGAAAAGTTATATCACAAACCAACAGTAATTTAATAAGATAAGATAAGATTACGAAGACTCTTAGCAATGTCTACTTGGAAAAAAAAAAGAAACGTCAGTCTTGCGTTCATATTAGGGGATTCCCCGAATTTTAAGTTATATCATTGTATATGAAACTACACAGTTGCATATGGAATGGTTATGGGTATATACATATGTATGCATATGTGTGCGTATATGTACCTGACTGCTATGGGTATAACTGTTATGGCAGCTCGCACACCACTAGATCACAAAAATTAATAAAAATTAAACTAAATTGCACATGTAGCTAGACTACTCAGAAAAGTAAGAAACGGCAGAGTAGATTTTCAAATTTTCTATATAACCTGAATAACCCCTAGAAAGATCTTTTCGATTACAGTGCAAGGTAACCATTAAAATACTAACCACTAAACAACTTACTAACCGATTAAACAACTTTACACTACATCCAAAATTCAATAGATTCCGGAAATAGCAAATATCCATTAACTAAGTCGCATATGGATTTTTTTCCCACGCGCTGCCAAAACTACTGATAAAATAAGTGTGAAACAAGTGAATTATTTTTTTAAATATGTGCATAATTTCCTCACTAATCTCACTGGCGTTGAGATGTGATACGCAAACTTTATATCTCTAACAATAGAACGTAAAAAGCGATTTTCAGGAACACCTTCACTTTCTCTAGGTAACACTTTCGTGTTTTCAACGTGTCATGTCGTAACACTTCAATTATTATTTTGGTGTTAAAAACGCCGTCAAAACATAAACAAAAAGATGGGAGCAGCAATCAATTGATGACTCACTCATCTAATTTAACACCAGGTAGTTGTTCTTCTTCAATATCTCGATAGTATTGACAACAATCACTTCAGCATGTCAAGAGCATCAACAAAGGTCGATTAGGTCATCAGCAAACAATTTTGATGCGAATTTCTAAATAATACGAGTATTTTGTCTACACAATTCGCACGTCACACGCATCTCCCTAAAAAAAAATTCTAGTTTAATAAAACTAAAATTGGTTATTTCTCGCAAACATTTTTTTTTAATATTTCTCCCGTCTAATCTATTTATCGCAGTTGTTTGTAGATCTAATTAAGTATTCAGTAGTATCTTAAATCGAACAGGTGAACGTGTTGCAGTTTAAAAACGTTCTATTGCCGGCGAAAAACCATTAATATGAGGTGGGCTATTAAAAATATTATTACTTCACTCACATTCATGTTGATAACCGTCTGTTAGAATATATTGGTTCTATGGAAAAACTCGAAAGCACCTTAACAGCACCGACAAATTAAAGCGAATGCGAGCTTGCAGGCAAAATATTCAACTTTAAAAACAACTTTTAGCGACGCAAAACGATTTTTTTTTTCTTCTGTTCTGTTGAGCTAGAATGAATGTTTTTTTAGATGACTGCAGCGCTGTGTACTATTAATCATCGATTGTTGCTGTGTTCGGCTGAATTTTACTTTCATAGATACCATTACAGTTTGCTATCTAATCAGCGATATTGAGTGGGCTATTATTGAAAAATGCAGTAAATATTAAATTCAGATTACAACATAAAGGAGGAAGTACCCTATGCTTTAAAAAAAATTTATTAGGTTTCAACCCTTTTTGGAAGATTGTTGGGGTGGCCAACGAGTGGGGGGGGAGGGTTAAGTGATTCCACGGCGCAGCGAAGTAAACGGATAACGTCTACAATTCCAATTAAGATGAAAAACTTAGGTAACACCTTATAAAGAGTACTTCGATCTATTCGGTGTAGGTCTCTAAGAACCAAACATCGTTCAAGCTAAGATAGCCGCTATTTTAAAACCCGCAAAACCAGTCAAAAATGACAAGATTTTTAGAGAAACTATATGTATGTTTGACAGTTAGGCGGCCATCAAGACCTTGCACCAAGTTCTTGTAAAACTTTGCAGACACCAAGGTGGCCTTCCGTTTATTGCCAGACTACAAAGTTTATTAGTATATGAGAGGCGGGACGAACTCACTAAGGCTGCAGAATTAGATCCTGCATACACCTTACTACTGGTTGCAAGAACACCGATCAACTCTCTTCACAGATGCGAAAATGAATGAATGAATAGCTAACGCGACAGCTCGGGATGAGCCAGGGCGTACTAAATTTTTCGCACGAATAGAAGGGACCTACAATTTATTGCCGATTCCGAACGGCGAATTGAGAAGCCTTTTCATGGCAAGTAATACACTCGGAGGTTTGTCATTGCCCGACAAGAGGTGATACCGGGAAAAATATTCGGTAGACAGGGCTGGGGCTTGATCTAACGCCCCTCGCCGCGCAATCCAACGCACTAACCACTGAGTAAGCACCTTTACAGAGACATAGATGAGGTTATTATGATCAAGGTAGGGTAAAAAAGAAGCAGATAACAATCATTTCAAGTGCCCTTACGTTTCGCGATAGGAATCCACGCGAAAATACTTGGGTTAGCCTACAATGCAGGCCTCTATTTTCCCGCATTATGTAAATTTATCTGATTTATTACTAGCAAAAAACAAAATGTTTAAGTTTAGTTGAACTTCGCCACAAATTTACCAAGCTGGAACTGGGTGTATAGTTCTTGGATCTACACACGATATGTGTAGGTCCCTTCCCTTATACATAAATTATACTACTTACATAAGTAGTAAGAAATGATAGAAAACAAATGCAGCAAGTGCCTATGTTACCAGGGGGGCTTAGTTTACAAGCATTTCTTGGTAATTAGCCTGCAAGTGCATCTCGCTCTATACCGCAGTGTTCCAGCACTCATCACAGCATGACACAGTTCTACCTGTATCATGGTTTCGACACGCTTTGACTTGCTTCACTGTTAATATCATTTTCGAAAATCGGGTTTAACTCCAACAATTTCACAGCTCTTAGTATGACTAGAACCTCTGCCTGAAATACACTGCATATACTGATCTGGCACTATTAGGGATACTTTTAAGTCGAATGGTTCCTTGTAAATATAACCAATTCCGTTTTTGCTGGCCTGATGTTAATCCGCAGTCTGAAAGAGGGATTGATGGGGCTAAAATATTTTTCCGTCTTATGACCGTGCTTGTCAGTCTTGTCACATTCTTGGTTCAGGAGTGAAGTGCAAAAAAAAAAATACCCAGTAGCTCTAGGTTTGTCAGTAGAAACATTTCGCGTGACAAACCCTGTTAAAGCTTTTGAAAGAGCTCATTATTGATTGATTCAACTTGGCAACTACCTCTGAAATTATTAAGTCGTAATTCACATTAGATGCATTGGAAATGATCCGTTTATAAAATGAACAAGATAGCGGTTTAATAAATGTATCAAGATTGATACCCCTGACATTTGGACCTTCTATTTTTGCACAATTTTGCTTAAGAAAAGTACCTACCTTGTTCCTACTCGTTCGTTATCGGTAAAATTGGTTCAATAAAGAATCTTTTATTTTTGTTTTGGATGAGTGATCTCATTCCTAGCACGGGAAATCCCAGTGATCGGAATATGAAATAAGAAATTGTCGATGTCGCCGATGACCTTAAAACTGCTCAATATTTAACCCAGCAGATGAGTAAGAGACACTCAAAGAGGCAATGCATGTCGTTAATAAAATAACCTATCTACAAAATAAAACATCCTGGATCAAGAAGAAAATAATTAATAAAAAGCCAAATTTACTTAATCATTGTTACGTACAAATATTCGTGTGAGATTTTGATTTGAATACTAAATTGGGGTTTTTTATTATTTTAATTGTGTAATATATTTTCTTAAATTGATAAGAAGAAAATTACATTTTACATTCTGAAAAAAAAATTTGTATGTACTTTCTTCTTGTTTTTTATTTTGTTTTTTATACTTGACTTATGTACATAAGAGTGGAATTCATGTAGTGCTAAAACGCCTGAAACCATGTCGACTAACTGGCGAGGAATTATTCGTACCGAGCGAAAATATTTTACCTTTATGCCAAATCTTGGAAAGACCCAAGAAACCATTTATCGTGAACATCGAATCAGAGGCTGCTAAAATTGGTGTGGTTGTAAGGGAGAATTTAACGAAATTGTGTTTGTGCATTGAGACACAACACCGATAGCTTGATCAGAACTTTATAATTTTTAGTGACTGAAGGAATTCATAGTGATAGTGAGCCATATGAGCTCTCTGCTCATCTTTAACTTACATTTTAGTTTATCCAGGTGACTATTCGTTTTTACCAGCGTCTTCTCTGCACTCAAAACCAGGTGAGAGTTTACTTGAAATCTTCAGAAAAAAAATCATCGTTCTAATAATTATCTTATCTGGATTTACCATAAACTTTATGAGCTATACATCGACATCATTCTTGTCAAAAAATATGCGTATTTCATGTGTTTTTTGTAATCAAGCGGTTATAAATACTTAAAGGAGGTTTGAATGCACCAGTCAAAGTCTGCATGAGATATCTGCTTCGAAAAATTGCTGCCAGGTCGTTAGGCAAAGAATCCTGACGCTGCGATAGCTTGATGTTCAAATGGTATGCCGTATGCATATAATGTAGGGTAGCTCGATGCTCATAACAATTGTTCAATTTCCCTGGTCATCTCGAATCTGAAAACTTCTAAGAAACATTTTTTCCTACTACAGCGAAGTTAAGGCCTACGTTTTGTACTAGTCGGTAGGCAGATAGATCTTTGTTTTTCGAAGTATATACATAAATATGTATTTAACTTTATCTTCTGTGATTTCTTTGATTTCAAGTCAAAATTCTTTTTGACTTTTTTTCAATTACCATCACCATCATCCGGTAGATATCTAAAATTGTAAGTGTCTCCATATTGGCTCAATGATTATTTCGTTGGACTGCTGTGCAAGCGGCATGGGTTCAGTTCCCAGCCATGCCCACCGAACATTTCTCGCTGCACAACCTCTCGTCGTGGAACGAGAAGCCTCCGGAAGTATAATTTGTCATAAAAGAGCTTCTCAATTCGCCTTTCGGAGTCGGCAACAAACTGTAGGTTCCGTCTATTCGTGCGAAAAATGTAACACGCACAACATGAATGATTGCGAGAAGCTAGGTCTTGCGTCATCCCGAGCTGTCGCACCAGCTAGTTGTTTTTTTTTTTTTAAGGCAGCAAGGTTCGTTGTAGTTCTTAGTAAAGCAGGTTAAGGGTTGCTACTTGATGGAGGTAGCGGTGTGCTAATTTCTATATTTTTGTGCCACGTTTCAGCTGGACGGTCCGGTTTCCGACTGCGTCGTAGGTTTCAATGCAGAGTTTTTCTAATAAAGTTGTTGTTTGGGCGCCTTAATATAGAACGACCTGAACATTAGAGTTGAAGATTCGTATCTTTATTTTGGCTGTTATTTGATTTGACTTCTCGGTTCTATAATACTTGCCTCGCTAATTCGTGTATGTGCATCTAGATTAGCACATCCTCGGTTAGTTACAATGTTTTTTGATTCCGTCAAGCAGTAGTTTCATTATCTTAGTAAGTACGCCCTCCGCGCATAAGCTTACATAGTTTAATCTCGGTTTATTTCCAGATCCGATTTCGAGTATTCGAAGTCAGCAGGCTGTGAGTAATTAAAAGGACATCGTGTGTGTACCCATTTTAAACCAATCCTTATTGCTAGTACTGATCTTAAGACTTCACCAAGAGCTAGAATCAAGAGTTTTGGGGAAAGAATTCATTACTAGCTACAAGAGCAAGTAGAGATAGCATTGCATTGTAGGAATTTTTTTCGACTGCGAAGCCGGGAACTTTCCTAGAAGAAATTCTTGTTAGGGGACCTAATTCTAATTAGGTCTTATTATTTAACTCTGCCATAGTATTGAAATAATATTTTATGCATAAGCATGAAACGAAACCTATGAAAGTAACTTTCGCCGATAACTTAAAGCATGAGGTAGTATGTATAAACTTACGTCTGATATTAAGTACATATGCTAAGCTCCGTACAAGGTAATATCATAACTGCGCTGTCTGGAGAAGAAAAAATAGGAAAAATGGTTGCACCTCGCCTATTTTCCAAAGACAGTTTAAGAAGTGAATGCACACGGGAACCAATTCGTTATCTCTTAGTTATGACAAACCACCGCAAATGGTATTTCACCAAATCATTTTCAAATTAGGGAATTGAGTCAAACAACAAAATAGAAAACAAAACTACAAGTAGACACTACTTTTTCATTTGTGAAATATTTTTATTACCCGCACCCAGGCTGTGTCCATATAGACACGTACGAGTGTACTATCTGAATAGCATTTTTTACAAACCAGTTTTTTTTCCAGTAAGTTAAACATAAATAAATAATTACACACAAATTATTTACAATGTATTATGGTGGTTAGTTGAATTTTAACACATTTTCCTATCTTCAGCTAATTTCAGCTCATCCATTAGTGACATTTTAGGTTGCGGGCTACCCCTGCCAGCAGGAGATGTTAGGTTCATCACTATATGCATTTGCTGTAAATCTTCTCTAAGCCCATTTATAGAGGTGGAAATGTTAGTTAGTTTTGGCACAAAGTTGTTGCTTTTATTGATTAATTTGTAGATCTCAGTAGTTGAGTGCGGTCTTGCGGTCGACAGCGATGTTTGGATTAGCTGTAAATAGGATTGTTCACAAAGTTTAACGTTATTTATATACCACTTGAAAGTGTATATATAAGATTAATATAGTATAGTTATTTCAAGTTCAAACTAATTGGCAGTAAAATATCTCTAAACATCATACATATGAAAATAGAATCAGTCAATAATTATTACTCAGTTGCCGAAAGCTCCAATGGAGCTAATGACATCTGCTTATTATCGCATAGAATTAAGGACCTAGACTAAATCCCAACTAGTTTTGTAGCAGAGGATAGCCCTCAGCTTCAACTTCAACCCTAAAAGTTTGAATAATATTTTCTACTAACCTTTTTGTAGTCATCCATCAGGTTGGTCAAATCCATCGTACTCGTATTCTTTCTTACATCAGTAACGGAAAACTGTTCTCTTATGGTTTTCAGTTGATGCTTCAATTTCTTAAAATTAAAAAAAAAACACACATCTGTATATAATGCGAAAAAACAACTCTTCTATTCTTACATGTATTTCCTGCTGGCTATACTCGAACTGCACTCGCATATTTTGCAAATTAGTTTCCACTGCTCTCAACTCCTCAGCATCAACCATATCTTTCGATCTCACAAGTAACGCATCATAACGATTTTCTGCGTTTTCCAAAGTTTTCTTATAGCTTTTTATATTGGAGAGAAGCGACCTTATATGAACATCGTATCGACTCATTTTTCGTCGATGCTCGGTTTCGATAACATTTTGCAAGACTCTGTCTTGCACGTCCCTAATCGGCTCCGACCTTTGACTGTCGCTATCACTATTCTCAAGAATAATTTGGGAAGACCCAGCTTGACTTGTATTAAGTCGATCGACTTCACACTGCAGCTGTTGTATTTCCTCCCTCAACTTTTCACTTTCCGTGCTGCGAAGTTTAACTTCTAATTGAAGTTGTTTCGTTTGTTTTTTATAATTCTCCCTTTCTCGTGAGAAATCTTCATTAAAATCTTGTATCAGACGCTCATTTGTTCCCGCCAAGTGAGCAATCTCCGTCTGATAGTCAACATTTGAGTTTTCTAACGCTTCAACTTGTTTTTCTAGGTGAAATATTTTAAATTTTGCAGCTTCAAGCGCTTGTTGGAATGTTTTATTTTCCTGTTCCGTTGTTTCGAAGACTTGTCTTAGATTAAGTGTTTGTATATGGAAGCTTTCATTTATATGCATAAGCTCCGCGTTTTGCTCATCGAAAAGATTGTTAAGATTATCAAATTCAGTCAGACTTCCATCTGAATCGACGGGTTCGTCATCTCTACCGATGACGGCTAGGAGATTTTCCCACTCACGTTGCTCTGCATTTAATTGTTGAATTTTATCCGACTGTAGTGCGAAGAGTTTCTGCACTAAGGCAGCCCTTCTTTCACTGGAATCTTTCTCATATAATAAGGTAATTTCATCTCGGGTTTTAGCTTCGGCGTTATGTTTGTTTAACATATCTTCTACTTTGGTTAGCTGAGTTCTAAGATTTTCTAATTCTAGGTCTTTATCGTTCGATGTTCTCACACTTTGGTTTGCTTCAAGTCTTAGCTGTAAGTTTTTATCCATATTGCACTTATTTTCGGTTTCAAGCCGACGCTTCTCCTGCTGTGTTTTGCACAGAGCAAATTCAAATTCCGTTGCTAAACTTTTCTGACACTCAAATTTATTTAAAACTTCAACGAGTCTCTCACGTAAGGTACATATTTCCCGCGTGTCCTTTTCTTTTTCAAATTTAAACTTTTCAACTGTAATATCCTTCATGTCCAAATTGAATTTTGACTTTTCATAAAGTTTACAGACCTCTAAGTATTTTTCTGAAAGCTGCTCCAACTCTTGTTTAGTTTTTCTTAAATTATTAAGCTCAGAGCTGTGACTAGTTGTTTGAAATTTAAAGGAATTTAGTTCTTTTTCCAAAGTTGGGTTTCGTAGGCATAGCTTTTCATTCTCGTCTTTTAATAGAGCACTCGTTTCAGGTGATTTTTGTAAATTTTCGTTACTTGGTTTGGATATTTCAGCGTTAAACCGCCTGAGTTCTTCTATTTCAGAAGTTCGTTCGTCGACTAGACGTTTTAAAGTGTCAATTTCTCGTTGCTGGTCATCACAATGACTGCGCAAATCCTCAAAGGTAATAATTTCTGCCTTCAGTGAACTAATGGTTTCATTTAGCATGCCTATCGATTCTTCCTTTTCCGATAGTTCATGTTGATGCTGTCTTTGTAGCAATGCATCTATTTCATCTATATGTTCTTTTTGGGATAATTCTTGCTTAAGATGGTTTACTTCGTGCTCTTTCTGATTTAAATCAGCAATCTGTGAAGAAAAGAAATTAGTAAGCGATTACCAAATGTACCCTTGTAAGTTTCTTCAACTATTGCTTATGGAAGAATAAACTTTCCAACTTAGTCAAGCGGGGGGGAATGGGTAATGGAATAGTACCTAGCACTCTACATGATAAAGGCGATGAAAGTCAAAATCCTGCTGTCAAGCAGTCCGATAATTTAAATTGGACGATAACCAATCACTACAACCACCGGCCATAGTATGTCTATCATACAAGGCCAGAGGAGCTGAGCTCTTAAAGGCTGAATGATATGATGTGGTAGGGTTCATGCAACAACTCATCTGTTAGATATGAGCCGATGAAAGAATGCCCGATAATTGGATTGCACCAATTACAAAGACGTACATCTCCTTAACATCACGAGACATTAGGCCTAACATCAACTGAAGTTATGGAAGTACTAATTAAAAGATACAAACTGAACAAGTGATAAATCATATTAAAATAGTTACATGTGCGTGTAGTTTCTCATGCAGGCTCTTAACAATTATCTGCAAATCCAAAACTTCATTGCTCATACTATTGCAGTCCGCCTCCTTAGATAAGAGTTCGTCTTTAAGTACAATTTTAGCTTCAACCAGTTGCATACATCTTTTCGTTATTGTTCGGTTCTCCTCTTCCAATTGTGCGATATTCTTTTGCAGATGGAGAATAACGTCGTCTTTCTCACAGCTGATTTTTTGAAGGTCTTTTAAGAGATTTCGTTTTTGGTTTCGCAGCATGTCAATTAGTTGTTCTTGATCTGCTAGCCTTTGCCGATGCTGTTCCAATTCAAAATCCCGAGAAGGAACCTCATCCAGCGAGGCACCTCGGACACTCAAGCCATTTTTCAGTATCTTTGTCGTTGATTCCTTCTCTTCCTGAAGCTGTTTTTCAATTTCACTACATCGCGCATACAGTGCAATGCATTCATTTTCCAAACGTTGGTTCTCTTGGGTAAACTTTCGCTCATTTGTGTACAACTTTTCAAGAATTTCCATTCTTGAATTCTTTTGCGACCTAAGCTCATTTTTGTACCATTTTTCTGATTTGCTTATACGCTCCAATTCGCTCTTTAATTTACGCACATCATGTAGCGCAAGAAACAGCGATTGGTCTTTTTCACGGAGTAAATGTTGGAATTTGTTATGCTGTCCGTAATCATTGGAGATGGAATCATCTTCGGCTGAACTCAATGAAGCTGGACGAAGACATAAGTTTAAGTCACTGATATTTCCCGAATCATAATTGGGTGATGTCGTGCTAGAAGACAATTGGGAGGATGCTGAATTTCGTCGTGAACACTCCCCATCCTCCCTAACACCACTCTGAGATGGTGTTCTCGGTGTTGCTCCATTATTTTCTATCATTTTATTTATTTAACACAATTGGCATTCTTATCTGCTACGTGAAGGGTTATCATTTGTTTTTTTTTTTTTTTCGTGACGTTGCTTGAAATGATGTCATTCGTATTTATGTAAAAAAGGGAAAGGCCTTATAGGCTCGAACAAATGAACTAAAACATATTTGGACTTCTGATATCTTCATTTCTCCAAGAGCAATCACTGTATTTAATTTTAAAGCGAAACTATTTCCGAGATAAATTAACTTTATTTCAACCACTTGACTTTGTTGTCACTTTTACAATTTTTTTTGACGTCACTCTATTTGACATTTGACAGTTTGGCATATAGTGCTTTCGCACTATACCGGTTTGTATCTTTGATATGGGTTTACACCCAATACCGGGGATTTTGTATTTACGATCTTTTTTCATCGTAATTTTTAATATCGTACAGTTTATGCAAATAATTGAGTTGTAAGGTATCCGGGATGCGGAAGTATAGTAAATTTATAAGCATACATGTATGTGTATATCAATTCATTCAGTAGTGCAACTAACCGTCAAATCATAGCGATCATAACATTTCCTTGAAATTTTACATGAGGTTAGTGCATACATTTTACGCTTTGTTAAGAATTTTATTTCCTGCTGTTATCCTGACTCACTTCGAACGACTCGGCGGTTTGGAGAAAACATCTGGTCCTTTCATTTTCATGTTTAATATGGAAATAGTTTTTGCTGTGCTTATGGCAGGTTGTCTGTCAAAACGGCGTCTATTATGACATTGTTCAAAGCTACCTCAATGTCCTTTAGCGTTAGTTAAATAAGTTAAGTGAACAAATAAAAGAGACTCAAGTAAAAACCCACATTTAGCAGAGTCAACTATCAACCACCTTGCAATATAGTCTTGTCCGCATATCAAACTTAAATTTGGTGCATTCAATTGATTTTTCAATGATTCTACCAGCACTTTCGGAACTTTACCTTTTGATCGGATATTCGGATATCGGATTTCAACTTACTCCAATCATACGTACATACGTGTTCGTTTTCAGAACATGCATACGACGTCAGCCTCCAGCCAGGGCGGCGTTTACGTAACATTTATTTATCGAATTTAGAAGATGAAAAAGTTGTAATCTTCCTGTTAAGCCATCATTACAGCCGAATTTCTCTGTCATTGACTGAAAGTAAGACTCGGACATTCAGTACTAACTAAAATCATTAGCCGAGCTTGGGAGAGATGCCAAAACTAGACATTGCTCTGTATACCTCGTCTCTATAGATACTGTCATAGGTGGGTATTGATTTGAAGTTCCTGCGTTTTCTCCAAGATTTGTCGTAGTATGAATATTTAGTCGGTGATGGACTTTCCTGGCCTTAAGCCACACTGATATGGACCGATCAAGTTGTTGACGAACAGCTTCAGGCGTTCACATAACACGGCAGATCCAAGTATGCTCCTTACCAAGTCATCGTCCCCTGCTTTGAACAGCTCGGCTAGGGCGTCCGCTCCAGTTATCTTCACTTCGTCCAGGTCGAGTGGACGGAGTTGTTGGTCTTCATCGTCAAGGTTGAATGGCTCATTTTGCCTGACAGCGGAATTTAATTCGTCGTCGCCGTTAAACAGTCTGCAGAATAGTTCATCCATATCCTCAGCATCGACTGTAATTCTAGGTACCCTTGTTCATCCTTACAGGCTTTGGTTCGGACTCTGTAGCCTTGGCAAATTCTTTTTACCCTTTGGTAAAACTTCCAAACCTCATTCCTGTAGTAGCATCTCTCTATTTCCTTAGTCACACGCTTCTCATAATCTTTCTTTTTGCTCCTGAGAAGCCGGTCTTCGTCTCCTCTCTTTTGCTGGTAGAGCTCGCGAGTAGTTCTGGTCCTTCTATGCAGCTCCGCTTTGTATCCCTCTTGTTTCGTTGCACGTGCTTGCCGGCACTCATTGTGAAGCCAAGAGTTTCGCTGTAGTGACCGAGTGAAACGGCGGCAGTTCTGATGGTTTTTTGGTAATGTTCCCTCTGGTCGTCAATACTTGATACTGGCGGTATAGGACCTCTTGCAATTGTAGCCGTCCGATGTTCGGGATTTGCGAGTCAATGTTGGCCCCTCGGAACGTTCGGACGTCCTAGCGTCGATCGCAATGTGGTCAATCTGGTTGACGGTTGATTGATCGGAAGATATCTATGTTCTGCGTCAACGTTTCGCCCCGCAGCGTTCGTGTACATACTTGAAGCTTAAGACTTCTTGCCTAACTCTGCTTCCAACGACGAATCCGCATCCAAATAAGCGCAGGTTTTGTTACCGATCCATGTCGCAATCGCCGTTATAGATTAGGTGGCTGTTTGATCGATGTCAGTAATCCACTTCGGGGATGTGAGAGCTGCCGTATATCCCTTGAGAGTTCATCCGCCCCCATCTCTTTTCCATAACTCCAACTGATTTTTCGAAATCCTTATCGGCCTCAGCATCAAATCGAAGTCGTAATATTCCCAACAAGCCACAATTGCTGCTGCATTTCGCTGTCATTGACTGTGACTATGACTCGAACATTCAGTACATACTTTTATTTTTATGCCAAATTTTATTGAGTTAAAAAATGGAAGCCAAACACGCAAATTTCTGTAAAGATGTTTTATATGAAATTCGAAATAGTGAACCCCTTATAAAGATTCGTACTGAATGGAGTAAGTTGCAGAACAGATGTATAACTCAAAGTATAAATGCGCCGGAGAACCTACGAGAACCCGAAAGAGAGCTTCATAAATGTCCTTGGAAGGAAACCTGTAAAACTTGTGAGTCTGAGTCAAGACTCATTCTCACAACCAATAAGCTATCAGTGGAAATCACCCAAGAAAGTGATTTTGAATCAATATTAAATTTTATTCGTAAAAGTTGTTAACGTTCTAGTAGGATTTCTGTTATCTTTTGTATTTTCCAGGAAGTGGAGTTTTCAACTTTGGCATAGACCTCTTCTTTGGTTCTGTGCAACAAAATTTAGATGTCCTTGTGCGACTACAAGAAGCAGCTCTGCAGCAATCTGAAACACTGGGATATTCGATTCCATTGTCTATCTACTTGAAGCTCAGCCCTAGAATGCAATTCACGGGCGGATTGGAGAAGAACAAACAAGGTTTTAGCTTGAACGCCGGTAATCGTATCGTTGTGACAACAAACAGAAACTATGCTTCGCATTGTTCTCATAAGGTCGTCTATGTGAATGCCAAGTTCCTAATGTTTGACCTCAAAAAGTGTGACATTATCTGCCTGGGCAAGGATATCCAATTGCTTGTCGTAGATCTTAGATTTGATAGAGCGATTTGCAAAGTGCTTACTTCCGGTGTATTAACGGGGTGTATGCCAGTAAAGTTTCCCTATACATTTGAATGGGTAAATGAAAGAGTATCGGCTGAAGAACTCGAAGACATGACATTTGCGATGGGCACAAATAACAACGTGATTGTCTCACACGCTCCTGGATGTCTACCATTTTACGAGCAATTGCGTGAAACATTGACTCAGTTTAAATGCGAAAGCTATTATCTCTTCACCCGTTTAACATTGGCAAACTTGAAGACTATGGAAGACGCAAAATGGATAGTAAGCTCATACGATGGCTTCCTATTGGATTGCTCTAAACAGCCGCCACAGGATAGAATCGTCAAACTGTCGACAGCGGCTCAATACTTTATAGAAAAAACTTACCGCATACGGAAGCCTTTATTTCTAAGCGGAACTTGGTCAATGTATGTGCACTCGTCCGACTACAAAGCAGCCTTTTATTATCCTGACAAATTCGTGCTCCCCTGCAACCCCGAGTACTTGCGTCTTTTTGAAGCGGTTTTTCATAAATATGCTCCAAAACTGTGTACGGACGGAAACTTTGTAGACAAATCGCTCACTGGGAGTGATACAATAGCACGATCGATTGCTGCTGCATCCTTCGATTTATTTGCGGACGCTATAGTTATGGCTACAGTTGCTGGTCGAATGGCTATCAAAGTTGCTCATTTCAGGCCAAACACACCCATTATCGCAGTAACAACCACACAAAGTCAAATAAGTTATGCATCAATGCATCATAACATTTGGATGTTGTTGTTTGACAAGAATAGTGACAATGAAGTATCACACAAGAAGGACAATCACCAAAAACTAGTGTATGGCGTCCGGTATGGTGTAGTCAAGAGAATAATTAGGAAAAATAGTACCATCATCCTGGTGTATCGGCAACTATTGAGATATGGTTTCACTGACAAATTTGTTGTTATCAAATATGACGAAGGGTATGTTGAGACGATAAAAAGAGCAATTTTGCAGAAATAAATTACTCGTGGATTAGTGTATTCCCATGAGCTTGAACAAACTCGAGAAAATTGTTTTGTTTGAACTTCTGCGGCATTCCCTTTTTTCAAACTAATAGCTTAGTTTCTACAACATGGTTAATTTAGATGAATTGCAGATAGTACGAACTATGTAAGTACATAAGTGCGTTTTTCAAAAACCGCTTCTCAATTTCTTAGTCGTCATCTTGAGAGCTGTTGGGTGTTTCTACTTACTCCAGATCTCGGGTTGCCAAGCTTCTACAGAATAGGGTCAAAACCAGTTGTTCTTGTGGTCGCGGGAGTAATACCCATTAATCTTCTAGCGATTAAAAGAAAGTACGTATACAAGAGCAAAGCCGAAGTTTGGAAAGAAACGGCAATAGAAGAAGTCAAAGAGATCACCATACAAAGCTGAATGTTGGAGGAGAGAAACACACACAGTTCTTTACCGGACACGGGTGCCTAAGTGAGCCCAGTATGCGATTGTAGCGACGCGACTCTAGACTACACCAAACGAATGCACCAGATGGCTTGCAGATAGATGAAGTCTAGTGAATTTTATATACACTGCTGGACAAAATTTGAGGAACGCAAGCAAAAAGCGAACAATTTTAATGTTTTTTCGATTTATCTTTATTTTTTGAATGAGGGTTTCAATTCACATAAATTAAAAAAAAAAAAATTCTGCTGCTTGTTTTCCTATAAAAAAAAAGCACAAAACCTAAAAAAAGGATATTTTACTTTAAATAATGTTTTTTTTTTTGATTTAATGAATTTCGAGTATACCTTAAAGGCTCAGTGAAATTGAGGACGAGTTAGTACTTGGTACTCCCCACTCTTGCTCTAGTTATCAAAAGAAGTCTCCTTGGCATACTTTTGATAATGGTATCGATATTATCCTGTGGTATTTGGTCCCATGCTTCGAGCAATGTACTTTTAAGCTCCTCCAAGGTGGATGGATCCGAGTTTCTCTGCTTTAACTGTCTGCCAAGCATGTCCAATACATGCTCAATGGGATTCAGGTCAGGGGAGCAAGCTGGACAGCCCAGGGTATTCAGTTGGACCTCTCGAAAATACTCCGAAACACTATTTGCAGTGTGGGGGTGAGCGTTGTCTTGCATTAAAAGATGAGGGATGAAAAAACACTACGATAGTGTTCTGTTCTTCCTACAGAAACTCTACCTCGCCCGATAGAGTTTGTGTACGCGAACACAACCCGAATACCGAACGCAATACACTAAACGTACCGTACGTTTAGTGTTCTTCTCCGGTTGGTTTAGTGATCATGTTCGTGTATTTCGTTTGGAAAATCGTTTTTTTTATGGTTTGCAGCAATAAAATGATTAAAAAGGGTTAGGTCATTAAAAAAGGACCAAAACAATTGGTTTACAAAATTGCACATGTATTTAATCTTCATATATAAATTCTCCGTTTGCTTTAACTAATAAAATATGTTCTAAGTTAGAATTTATTGCTGCAAACCAATGAATAAAATTACAAAATGAATGCCTTCTTTTACAGCTCTGAAGACTCTCATATCGTTAGTGAACACATCAAACAATGGTTAGAAAAGGTACCTAGAATTGAAAGAGGAACACAATGTCTCACCAAATGGTCATGACATGGGCTTCTGCAAACCTAGTTATTCCACCTTAAACTGGAATTAGAACATGGAAACCTTGTACAGCCGTTGTACCGATGTAAGTTGATATAATATCGGTGCTATCGTTCAATCTGCATGCAATGTCCATACAACCAGAATACAACCGCAGATTTTCGATTCAAAGCGTTCAACCGTGCGACATCGGTACAACCATCATATGCTTGCTAACACACGCAAGTTGGTCGCAACCATTGTAAAACGACTGTATCTGGTATTTCATTGATAAGAATAGTAAAAAAGATAAGTCATTGATTACAGTAAGTAGATTTTATTATCTATCGATTTGTATAATTTATATTAAAATTCTTATCATCTAAAAAACAATATATTAAACTTAATTGTTATAAACATTCAAAAAAAAAACGGACGACTAAACTGTACTTCACGTTCATTATAAAATAATAAAAAAAAAAGGTTATAATAAAAATTACAAATACGAGAACTAAAGATGGTATATATGTAGGTATATAAGTATGAATGTATGTATTTTTTAGGTGACTAGACTAGTGCAATGATTTGTATTTAATTGATGTTACTTTATTTCTCTCTGATTAACAAATTTACGGGGAAGAAATGTATGTTTTAGTTGATTTATTATCTAATTTACTTAATTCATTTAATTTCTTTGTTCAACATATCAATAGTTTTATGTAATACATACTCAATTTTGCCCACCCATAATATGTTTACAAATGTCTTTGCTTTCCCTTTGCTTATGCTATTACAAATTATACACACATAGAAAATGTTTACATATACATATATGTACTTAGATTGCAATTACGGAATGAAATAATTTTTTTTTGTGATTAGTGAAAGTGTGCGTCATAAAACTGTAGAAGTATATAACAAAGTTAAAATCCTAATATACAATTTTGTAATTAAAAAAAGTTCTAACAAATTAATTTTTTTTTTCGAATATGAGTCGCACATGTTTCATATAAACTTGTTTTTTTTTTTTTTATTATGATACTTTACATTACTTATCGATAAAATTTGTTCAACTAATCCAAGATGTACTATGAATTTAGGTAATATAATTAACATTTGCATATATGTATGTATGTATGTATGTAGAATTATTAAGTAGTTATATTTCTCTAAATAAATAAATATAAACGTATTTATATATATTTTTTTCCACTTGCATACTATTCATTTTTATTATAAGTATTATTGTAGGTAGATTTAGACGTAGTGTAGAAATGTTGGAATTTTATTTCTAGCTTTATTTTGTATTTTATTAGTTCGCAAAAAAATTTTTGCATACAATTTTTGAGTGGATTGTGTGACATCAAGAAGTGAATGTGTGTTCGATTGAGACAAAATTAAGCGAAAGATAAAAAATGTATAAAATATAGCTTTAACAACACTACTACATAAGTATAACACTTATAATTTTATTTTATTTTTGGGATAACCATATCTTATAAGCTGAAATTAGAACGAAGCTTTCATTTTGCATCTTTATTGGAAAAAAGAATTTATTATTGTTGTGCAAAAATGCCATGATGGTTATAATTTTGAAGAAAATTTATGAGTTGATATCTAATAAAATTCCAATATAATAAAGTTTTAACTTTTTTTGCCTTAATCAAATTTGTATTTGCTTTACTTTTATTAAGTAAAACGAAACTCGTCCCATTTGTTTAATAATGATTCTTTCCGGAGTTTGTTTTCGACCAAGTAAATAACTCTGTCCGGAAGAGAGCAATGGACTTTAACAAACCTGGACAAAGATATCTTTGGAGACAAAATATGTGTGCATTGCCAGATAAATGATCAGAACACATTAAGAACGAAGCATTAAAGAAAGCCTCTGTACACCAAAACCAAACGAAAACCAAAACCAAAACGAAATGCGGATACACTTAAAATCCAATGTCCGCAACCAGCTGAGCTACATACATATATAGAGCAACTGAAAAAGACTTGGTAGAGAGCATACAGCAATTCATTTCTACGAGTGTACATATGCCTAATAAAAGGAATCTCAACATCATTTCCCTGATGAGCAAGGAAAGGGACCGCTCAACTGCGCCAACTACAGAGGCATTAGCCTCCTCAGCATCGCGGATCTTATCTGTCATATCGTGCAACCGCCCGAAACCTTTTGTCAAAAAATATATTGGCCCTCATCATTGCGGTTTTAAGGCGGCACAGAACAGCTTAATATTTGAACAATTGTACCCGGCTACAGATAAAACAGTGTGCCGATATTAAAATTAAAGAAAAGTCATTAAAACAGTACTGAATTAATTTGCAGCCTTAGCAATTTTGCTACCGATACTCCGCAGTGCTGCAGCAGTCAGTTAAATATGTTTTTAAAAAAAGGTTGCGCGCAGATGATTTGAACTTTGAATATCTAAAGTTTACCTCTTGTAGAATTGAAGGCAAGTGAAAGAAGTAAATTCGGAATAAAACTACCAAAGTGGTAACACAACTAAGTATGTATTGTCTGAATATTTTAACAGTCAACTGCATGATGGCTGCACGAACTTTGTGGGCTACTGAATTCTTGAAAGCATCTAGTTGACACCTTTTTTTCTTTTGCATAAGCATTTTAGATATTTAGAAACAAAGATTTTTAAGGCGACCCTCATAGTGGATAAGCGGGCCATTGGAAGATGATGATGATGATGATGAGTTTTCTAAGGCCATTGTTGAACTGAAATTGTAACTGTAAATGAAATATACGCACGTAATTATATATAGTCATTCAGTGTGAATATTTATAATCATCTTGCGGATTTGCAACATTGCGTGGCCTTCAATTTTATTTCCATAATTTGGAAATGCAATTTCAATTGAAAAAAATTTGGACTATATAGAGCCAGAGCCAGAGCCTCAATCTCAAAGCAAATTTGTTACAAAGGCTGCAAACTACCACCAACGAACATCCAAATCATTCATAAATATAACTCCAGAAGCGGCATACTCCCATAATTTCGTTAAAACTCTTTATGCAAAACTCGTATAACAGATAAAACAGCTTTATTTTCAACTAACCTCGTTCGCAATGTAGTTCACATTATTCACTTGGTTCCTTGTTTAAAGAGTACATTCTGTAATGTTTTTAGGGGGTTCCGGCTTAGAAGGAATTACTTAACAGTCGATTTTCAAGCAATGATAGGGAAAACTACGTATAAAGCTTGCAATCGACGTAGATAAATCTCAACTGGCAAATACTCATTCATTTCCTATTCAGAAAATACACCGGCATTAACGACCTAAGCCGCAATAAGAGGACAGGACATTATTTTTCCACATGACATTTTAACAATTCTAGAAACCCTTTTCCATCATATTTCAACCAAAAATATGATTATTTAGTTCCTTCGAAGAAACAAATATAAAATACTTCTTTGTACAATGGGAGTTAACAGATATTTACAAGCAAATGAAATGATACGTGCTTATTTAAATTGCATTGTCATACATTACAACCTTACACAAAACAAAAAACTTGATATATTTTTTTCGCTGGGTTCAAATAATACATTCTTTATACACCACAAACCAAAAAAACCTCTACAAATAAGTAGCAAATTAATCAAACTGAGGAAGCTAATAACTGAGAATGATAATAGACACCTGAATTACGTTTTATAACAAATGCAATACAATACGTTATCTGCAAAAATTAAAAACAACAAAAGATAATTAAAATAAACACTTTTTGTTGCTTTTATTTTATATCTATGAAAACAAGTTTAAAATACCCTTTACCTTAAGTTTTTACACCGTAAGTGCATCGTCTCCTATGTCCTTGACAAGTGTAAAGGTCAATGTCTTTTAAATCGGTTGTTTTGCGTTTAATATGTTTTACACATACTGATAGTTGCTTTCTGTTGCACCACCACACAGCAGTGGTTCGTGTTCGATGCCTTTTTCGAATTCAAAAAATTGCATCCAATCGATGTTTTGCGGCTGAAACAGGCCAAAGCAAGAGCAGCCAAGGAAATCGATGAAATTATAGAAGGGTCCACGAGTGAAGGGACTTTTGCCACCCTTCGCCTGGAAATGGCGATAACGGCCTCGATTCATGCGCTCGTTAGTCGTCATACCGAGGCATATTACCTGGTAGGTTTGACAAATCGTCAACAGAATTACCCAAGACATATGAAGTAATGCATTTGCCATTACCCAGCCGACCCAGGCATTGCAATTCCCAATGGCATTCAGACTTTCAAGAAAATCTAAAAATAAATAAATGAACAATATTTTAATAGAAACAATTTTAATGATTTGCTTTTCTTCTTTGTTATTACCGTTGCTTAGCGATACATGACATTCATTCACGTAATAGTTAGCGCCACCATATAACATCCAAGCGCACATTATTAACAAACACCATAGGAATCCCATAAAGTATGTATGGTTGTTTAAGCCAATGCAATTACCAACCCATGGGCAGTGATGATCGAAACGAGCAACGCAACGATCGCAGACACTACAGTGCTTAGAGCGAATCGGTCTTCTTACCAGGCATGCTGAGCAAAATGAGGATGGTTCAAATCCAACTCCACCACGTTCAGAGAGTTCCACAATGGTCTGCAAATGTAAGAAAATTTGAAAAACAATTATTAACACAACTGTAATTTGAAAATTTAAGCAAAATCAAAGTGACAACCCAATGTCCTAAAAGTTAGAAGAAGCCGCACGTAAATGTGACAGCAGGATTGTACAAAGTATAACAATAGAGCTGCTAGAGGTTTGGAGATTCAACCAATACCCAGTGTAAAGTCTGAGCAATTCTTTACTGATTTCTGATGAGAACCAGCTCAAAACATTGAGGAAACACTTTTCTGTTGCGCGGAATAGGCTTGACGGCACTCATAAGTTTCACACCCTAACGATGCTTTATATTATAACTTCTGGTTGTGATTAGTAAAGCTGCGACTCTTCCGATATAACGCGGAATCTGTACTATTATAAGGGCATAGCCCCTGGAAAGTGAGTGACCCTCAATGTCACAAAAAAGCTGCAGCCTTTTGGCAATCGCTCTCTAAGAAATATACTACAAGCAATATTGTAAAACGGTGTCTCAAGTGTGTCGTTTCCGAGGCGACGATTGCAATTCCATGAAATGGAACTCGCATACCAAAGATAAAAGAAGAGACTGTCGCCCAAGAAAAACGTGGGGAAGCAATGGAGCGAACTAAGCCAAACACAATGGCGCACAGGCATGGAAGATGCCCTTAGACCCACAATGAGATATAGGACCTACGTAAGTACGAAACATTAACAGAGGATAGTCTCAGCATACAACGAACAATGAATCGGGAAGACTACTTTGAATCATTTTGTGATCAAAATTGTGTCTTATAAAGTAATGGAAGAACAGCTTCCACTAGGTTAAACTTTTTAATTAGGTAAATATCAATATTACGTCTACAAAGCTTAAAAATATAAAATACTTACCCTAAATCGTTGTTCTTGTGTTGGTTTAATTATTCCGGGATCACCTCTCCATGATTTGAGGAAACATATCCAAAGCAAACATGAGCAGAAGAGGAAGCAAAGAGTGGTTGTAGTTGAGACCGCATCAACTATGTACGTCAACCACGTTACATAGAACCAAAGCTTTGTTGCTAAATACACGCTTAGTGGTAGCAATGCCATCAAATGATCATCGAAGAGAGCTTTGCCAATGGAGTGAAAAGTTGCATATAAACAACCTAATAGGAAGAACTTAATAATAAATAATGTATTTGCGGCAAAAACAACTCCAGCCAGGTAGAATGCGAGGAAAGGAGATGCTGCCATTGTCCACCATCGCAGACGTTTGTCAGTTTTTAGGCGGGATATTAAACTTCGACGCAGTACAGCTTGCGATGACTCTCTTACACGTTCTACAACTTTTTGACTTATCCATATAGCTCCAGCCTGTGAGTCCAGCATAGATAGCGGCGTATCACCTCGTAAGTTGGGCACATCCATGCTGCTTTTTCCTTTTAATATTAGTGTGCTGATAGCAGTACCATTTCGAGCTAAAATAGCCCAATGTAACGCTGTATTGCCATGGGTATAGTCAACTATAGCTGGGTTAGCGCCAAGTGTCAGCAGCAATCGTACAGGATCCAGTGCACAAACTTTCCATGCAGCCCACATTAACGCAGTCATTCCGCCTCTGTCCTGAGAGTCTGGGTCCACTCCCTTGGCAATAAAGTATGCGACTAGAGCGGTGTGAGCAAATTGTGCTGCAATATGTATGCAGGAGCAGCCTTCAGCATCTCTGATTTTTGGATCGGCACCAGCGGCCATTAATAGGACAACAGCACCCAAGTGCCCTTGCCTTGTTGCCCAATGTAATGGTGTTGCGTTCAGTTCACCACCTATAGCGTCGACTTTAGCACCCTTTTCCAGGAAGTATTTAATGATATCGCGACGGTTGTTTATCGACGCCCAGTGCAAGAGTGTTACGGTTTCACTATCGGGTTGATTTACATCCCATCCAGCTTCGACGAGTTCTTTAACGCGGGCTATAGCTCCGTATTGTGTGGCCTTGACAATGTCAAAACCACTATAATCGGGTTCAATAGGAGCTGTCGGTGGTTCCTGCGATATAAGGGCAGCCTCCCTGTGGTGGTCGTGATCAGGTTCAGCACACGAACCCGTCGTGGCTGCATTGCATGCGCTCTTATACATTTAAGATGAATTCTCACAAACACCACGCAAACATAAAGCGATCACTCACTATATGTCCGTTTTTAAACACCGAATAATGCAACTTTTATATAAATACGTCTTAAGAAAATAGTCGAAAAACTTTGTTATCAATTTTTCATAAAAAAGTGAAAATTCTTAAATGGAATAAGAAAATCGAATGACAGAAAATCGCTAGGGGTTGATTTTTTTTCTTGACATTTGGATGAGTCAGCTTAGGTCACAATAATTGATAACAGGTTAAATGACGTCTTCTAAAGTTCAGGGGTGTTATAGAAAACATTTTGGAAACAGTTAGTTGCCGGTCCCTAGAAAGGATTTTTTTTTCGAAACACGGTAGAGTAATCCCATCTACACTTAATAAAGTCCATGACTCTGTGCCATAAATCAAGCCTAGGATGATTTGGATCCTGTATAGAGTTACACTAGTTGCTCAAGGGAGTGCTTCACTACTTAAATTGTCTTCATAGTTCAAAGAAATAACGAATGCGTCTCCCGAGGGTGACGTTCTATCCAAAACACTGGTTCGATCGACTGATCATGGATTTCAAAAGTTTGTCATTCTGTGACGAGAGATGGTGCCACGAAAAATATACGCAAATATTGCTGGTGCTCAAACCTACTAAGCTCGCTAATCTCGGAATCCAACGCAGTAACCACTAAGCCACAATGGCTTTTATTTACTTACGAAGAAAAAACAAATGCAAATAGCCTTCATATCCGAACTTTTGCTGTAAATGATTTATTAACACAACTGGCTTACTTATTAAACGTTATTTCAAAAAATGTAACATGAAACTAGTGGGAGACTGGACATCCTCATACAACAATTCACAATAAGTATCGTGAAATGTAAACAAAGGATCACATTTGACGTTCTTTTGACATTTCGATGTATTAACTGCCGCTCAAATTCCGGCGTACATTTGGATTTTCAATTTTATTTTTCGTTTTTTTTTACTATTTAAATAAACAAATAAGCGATAAAATGAATGCAAAAAGGAAGCCAAATGGGCAGGCAGGAGGCATGCAAAAGAAGCCAAGGTAAGCGTTTGAAATATATTTGTTAAATTTAGATGCCAACCTTCAATACATCCCATTTCCATCAGAAACTTTGACGACGAGGATGAAGATTTTGGAAGTACATTCGAAGCTGAGCTTGCAGCATTCGAGCATGATGATATGGATCAAACTATGCTATTGGGCGAAGGTCCCGAAAATCAACAGACTTGTGTCAAATGGTCTCGCGTTAATCCTCCAATGATGAACGCTGACACCGATGAGCTTATTTTCCAACAAATAGATATAGAAAACTATGTTGGCGCCCCGCTACCAGGTATGCCAGGTTCGCAACTTTCGCCAGTACCTGTAATACGTATGTTCGGTATAACCATGGAGGGCAATTCTGTGTGTTGTCACGTGCACGGTTTCTGTCCATATTTCTATTTAACGACCCCTCGTGGCTTTGATCGAAGTCATTGTCACAGCTTCCGAGCCGCATTAGACAAAGTCGTACTAGCAGACATTCGAAATAACAAAGATAACATCCAGGAAGCTGTTCTCGAGGTGGAAATCGTTGAACGAATGTCCATCATGGGCTATCAGGGTGATGATAAAAAGGATTTCATTAAGATAACGATGGCAATGCCCAAGCTTATAGCAGCAGCGAAACGATTACTCGAAAAAGAAGTCATATGTCCAACGTTCGATTTCCAAGATTGTAGAACATATGAGAGTAACATTGATTTCGATATTCGCTTTATGGTTGACACTGGTGTAGTCGGTTGCAGTTGGATCGAGTTACCAGCCGGAGCGTGGCGACTTCGAAATAAGCATAGTAAACCGTTCCCAGAGTCAAGATGTCAAATCGAGGTAGACGTAGCTTTTGATAAATTTATTGCACACGAACCGGAAGGTGAATGGTCAAAGGTTGCTCCTTTTCGTATTCTTTCCTTTGACATTGAATGCGCCGGACGGAGAGGAATCTTTCCAGAGGCTAAAGTTGATCCAGTAATTCAAATTGCGAACATGTGCATTCGGCAAGGAGATCCTGAACCTTTTATTCGAAATGTATTTACGCTGAAAACCTGCGCACCAATTGTTGGATCGCAAGTGATATGCTTTGACAAAGAATCGGTAAGTTAGGATTTTTATCAATTTATTTAACACATGAGCTTAAATTTCTCGTCGGGAAATGACAACCCTCCGAGAGTATAATTTTTCATGAAAGAGCTTCCAATTCGCCGCTCAGAGTCGGCAATAAATTGTAGGTCCCTTCCATTCGTGCAGACAACACAACACGCACAACATGAATTGTTGCGAGAAGCTAGGCCTTGGGTCATCCCAATCTATCGTGCCAGCTATTTATTTATTTAACCAAAACTAGGGGTGAAACGAATTTCATCTAATCCTCTTTCTTTAAATTATATTTGTTTGCAGGAACTATTGGATGCATGGTCAAACTTTATACGTGAAGTCGATCCTGACATTTTGACCGGCTACAATATCAACAATTTCGACATTCCATACCTTTTGCAAAGAGCACAACATTTAAAAGTGAAGAATTTCGAATACCTAGGACGTATCAAAAACATAAGATCAGTGATTAAGGATCAAGTGCTTCAATCGAAGCAAATGGGACGCAGAGAAAATAAATACGTGAACTTTGAGGGCCGAGTTCCTTTTGATCTTTTGTTTGTCCTCTTGCGTGACTATAAGCTACGTTCGTACACTCTCAACGCTGTCAGCTATCATTTTCTGCAAGAGCAAAAGGAAGACGTACATCACAGCATCATCACGGATTTGCAAAACGAAAATGAGCAGACTCGTCGGCGTTTGGCTATGTACTGCCTTAAGGATGCTTACTTACCCTTACGACTGCTTAACAAATTGATGTCCATTGTAAATTACATGGAAATGGCTCGTGTAACAGGGGTCTCCCTACAAAGTCTCCTCACTAGAGGACAACAAATAAAGGTTCTCAGTCAGTTACTTCGAAAAGCCCGAACCAAAGAATTTATTATGCCTTCATACCACAGTCAAGGATCAGATGAACAGTACGAAGGTGCAACCGTAATCGAGCCGAAAAGGGGCTACTATGCCGATCCGATTTCTACACTTGATTTCGCGTCTCTATACCCAAGTATAATGATGGCTCACAATCTGTGCTACACTACGCTTGTTCAACCAAATATGAAAGACAAATTATCATTGTCCGAAGACGATATGGAACGTACTCCGGCAAACAATGTATTTGTCAAAGCAAATATACGACGTGGCTTGCTTCCAGAAATTTTAGAATCACTACTTGCCGCACGTAAAAAAGCTAAGAATGACTTAAAAGTCGAAAAGGATCCATTCAAACGGAGTGTCCTAGATGGCAGACAGTTGGCTTTGAAAATGTCTGCTAATTCTGTGTATGGATTTACGGGAGCACAAGTAGGCAAGCTGCCCTGTCTTGAAATATCGGGTAGTGTTACAGCGTATGGCCGCACAATGATCGAATTGACAAAGAATGAAGTTGAAGCCCATTATACGCGAGCCAATGGCTATGAAAATGATGCTGTTGTAATATATGGCGACACAGATTCAGTAATGGTTAATTTTGGTGTGAAAACTCTAGAGCGGAGTATGGAATTGGGTAGAGAAGCAGCCGAACTGGTTAGTGCTAAGTTTGTGCATCCTATTAAGTTGGAGTTTGAAAAAGTGTACTTCCCCTATTTGCTGATTAATAAGAAACGTTATGCAGGCCTATACTTTACGCGCACCGACACCTATGATAAAATGGACTGCAAAGGTAAGTTATTTATAAGTGAGTTTACGTTTTAAATGTTCTTACAACTTTCATGTTGGGTGCATATTCCCCTCCCATCAATAGTAGGTAGTCATTGTTATTTGAAGTAACATCCTTAACTGGATACCAACCAACAGCAGTCTTCCTGTTTGAACCCCTAAACCCTTTGCAGTTTAAAAAAAAAAAGTCACGGCAATTCAGGTGGAGTGCGGTCTTACAGATAATAATTAGACTTTTCAGAGGCAAACAACCTTCAGGGAGTGATTATAGGATTACAATCACTCCCTGTAGGTTTCTTTCTCATTCCCTAAGGCTTACAATTCTGGCGATTTCCAAGCGAGTCCTATCCTTATTATAGGTTGACCACATTGTTAAAGATATTATGCAGTTGTTTAGTTTACTCCACTTGACGTTGGCCAGAGATAGAAAGTGTAAAGAGGTTTTTGCTCTTACCGGCGCGTAGTGGAACATCCACATCGGTATTCACGTTCGTTTAGTCATTGATCTACAAGTTTTAAAGATGTGAAAGCGCTTTGATAGCGGCTTGGCTATCCACAAGATAGCAATCTTCTGCTCAATTGTTGCTTCATCTTTAAGTAATGAACAGACTTCCTAAATTGCCAGAAGATCCGTCTGGAAGACGCTGACTAAATTTAGTTTGGAAGTAACGTTGTTTGTTTGTGTCGCTACCTAGTAATGCTTAGGTTGGGTTTAAGATAGCTGTCCACTTCTAAGATGTGGACACACTTGCATATACCAATTAAGTCCATTGTGATACCACAGAATCTTACTTAAAATTAAAGTCACATCTACCCACTTTAATCCACATGTATACATTTCTTATTTCAGGTATTGAAACAGTTAGACGAGACAATTCACCACTCGTAGCGAATCTTATGAATACCTGCTTGCAGAAACTGCTTATTGAACGTAATCCCGACGGTGCAGTTGAATATGTCAAATCGATTATATCAGATCTTCTTTGCAACCGTATCGACATTTCGCAATTGGTTATTACCAAGGAATTAGCAAAAACAGATTACGCTGCGAAACAAGCTCACGTCGAGTTAGCTAACAAGTTGAAAAAGCGAGATCCTGGAAATGCCCCGAAGTTGGGCGATCGTGTTCCCTACGTCCTCTGCGCCGCAGCTAAGAATACACCTGCTTATATGAAGGCTGAAGATCCTATCTACGTATTGGAGAACTGTATTCCTATTGATGCAAACTATTATTTAGAAAATCAGCTCGCTAAACCTCTGCTAAGGATTTTTGAACCAATACTTGGTGATAAAGCTGAGTCTATCTTACTGAGTAGGTCACTCTTCTTGTAGCTCTTTTCTTCTTATACATATGTATGTGTTCTTTTCTTTTCAGAGGGTGAGCACACAAGAACTCGCACCGTGGTAACATCCAAAGTAGGTGGTTTAGCTGGATTTATGACTAAGAAAGCAGCTTGCTTGGGTTGTAAAGCCCTTATGCCGAACGGCTACGAGAAAAGTGCCTTATGTCCACATTGTGAGCCTAATATCGGTGAACTATTCCAAAAGGAAATATTCGCAAAGCGCAGTTTGGAAGAGACATTCTCCCGCCTGTGGACCGAATGCCAACGTTGTCAGGGCTCACTACACGAAGAAGTGCTGTGCTCGAACCGTGATTGTCCGATTTTCTATATGCGGCAAAAAGTTCGCATGGACTTGGACACCCAAGAGAAGAGAGTCCAAAGATTTGGAGCGCCAACTTGGTAGATCAATAACTCGAATGTTGTGTTTGGTTTTCTCGAATTGTTTATTGTTAACTTAAAGTTATTTTTATATAATTATATTAAATAAGTTTTCGTTTAGGGTAGACTTTTATTACAAATACAATGGTATTGTTTTTGTTGTATGTTTCTATTATTCTCCACAAGACTTGATGAATTACTTCAAAGTATAATTTAATGTAGAAAAACAGAAAGGAGCTTCAAGAAATCATATACATATTATTTTACCTACGTGTTGGAATATTGTTTTCCTGACGTATGGTACGTTCGCTCTCTATTATGTGAAATTACTTTTTTTTATTTGGGAATTTTTTGAACTCTGTCCTTAAATGGGCTATTTACGACTTTGCAATGTATTTGATAACCAGTCCATTGCTTGGTCCAATCCCTCACCTTTGGTCGCTGATGTTTTAAAGATTTGGAACGTTCGGTTTTTTAAATGTTCAAGACCCAGAGCGTGATGTACCTCAGCAACGGTCATACATCCTTCCATGTCCTGTTTGTTTGCCAGAACGACAAGTATCGCTCCAGCTAACTCTTCCTCCTGCAAATTCGATTAATTTTACCTTCTATTTTTTGTTAGTAAAATTCAACAGTTACCCTCAACATATAAAGTAGTTCATCTTTGGATATGCCAATTCGGTCTCGATCTGCCGAATCAACAACGTAGATAATAGCGTCTGTGTTGCTATAGTAACATCGCCAGTAGGGTCTAAAACATAAAAGCCACTTAAGTTAATTTGCGGAATAGAAAAATAAAAGCTTCTGGTGTTTCTAATTTCAAATATATGTACAACTTTATGAGTGCTTTTACGATCGAAACAGAATTTGGTCCGATTTCGTAAAAATATGAGAATTTTCCACAGATGACGGCTCGCTGAGTTCTACCGATAATATCAAAAACGGCGGCGCGCGCATGAAAGATTGTGCCTCTAGTGTTGGCTCGAGAGTTTCAAACAAGTCCGTCAACTTTTCTAATTCTTTTTTTGATGAAACAGGGATAAATATGTTTCGGCGAGCAAGGATTGGTATGACAGATGAAAGATTTCTCTTCACTAACTTAAGCTTTGGTCTAATGGTCTAATGAACGAAGTTTCTATTGAAATAGCCTTATTCATTAAGTCAATTAAGCTGGGAATCATAAGTTGCTTAGAAAAGATACCTCAAATTACTTGTTATTACTTTAACTGAAATCATCATTATATTTTATATTTTTGCACAGCTTTAGGAAAAAAAAAATAAACGCATGTTTTTCACTCATGCCTTCATGTTGCATATGCACGGCATAATCGCAAAACAGTTGCATTCCTCAGCATTTCCGATTGTGCTCCCTTGGAACCAGTAAACACATATTTTTAGTCCCATTCCATATCGAACGGATAACTTGTTACCAGGAACCACTTTTTTTTCCTCGCAGGTATGGTATAGGCATTCTCGAATGACTCATATACATATGAGCCGCACAACCGATTGGATATATTGAATACATCAAACCGAATCATACATACTTGTTTTAAATTAATTTGTTTAATTGATCACAATCTTACCTAATACTAGTTTGTCCTCCCAGATCCCAGACTTGAAACTTCAAGTTTTTATAAGTAACTTGCTCCACATTGAAGCCTATCGTTGGAATTGTTGTCACAACCTCTCCAACTTGTAAACGATACAAAATTGTAGTCTTTCCGGCACCATCTAAGCCCAAAATCAAAATTCGCATTTCCCTTGATCCTAAGAGACCTCGAAAATAACTAAAAATTCCACCTGCAAGGATATATTGGAAAATATTTGCAATTGGATTTTCTCTATCATGTGCTATCCAAATTCAGGTGTTGAAATGGGCACCACTAAAACTTACCCATTTTTATAACCAGCTATTAAATGCAATATAAGTTTAGGTCGTTTTAGATTATTGTGTATAAAATAATAGAAGTTTCTATTTTACTTCGTCAATTGTAAATATGCCGAAAATGATTTCTTTCCATTCCAAATTTTGACGGCAATAAGTTGTCAATTTTGACGTTGAGTAAATCTAGAAATGACGTGTCGAATGTTTTATATGGTAGTACCATGCAAAAATATTAGCTACAGGGTGATATGCACAGATCACCTCTTTAACTTACATATAAAATATTCTTTGGAATCAAAGAATCTGAGTCACACCAATTTTCAGGACTCGCTACCAAACAGTATGAGTACGTCTCCAAGGACTACATTACCTCCAAACTAAAGTTCAGGGGAAGTGGTGAACAGCGTCGAAGCGGTTGCTTATGCCGACGGATCAAACAAGAACTGGGGCTTCAGCGCCGGCGTGTGGTCGGAATTATTGAAAATATCAAGATCATAGCGGCTGCCGGATTTTGCCAGCATTTTCCTGCTGGAATTTCTGACAATCTGAAAGTCTTGCGTGCAACTCGGGCGTGACAAACAGAATATGCCCCTGTAGATAGTCAAGCCGACATCAAAGCTACTGTCCTCGAATTTATACATTCCCGCAGATACTGGAGAAGACCCAAGAGATCCAAGCCGAAGGTCACCGTCTCTTATCGAAATGATATGACTTTATTAATTAACACCAACTGATTTTGGTTTCCAAACTCGTCAAGATAGCAAACAAATTATTGCAATATTTACTGTAATAAATGCATTATAAATATTGGGGAAACTTTCACAGGTTCAATCAAACGTTTTAGCAGGGCACCGCCTCTTAGGGGAAAGTAATAACATAGAGATATATTTTGCCATTTAATTTCACCAATTAAATTCTAGGTCTCTATGCCGAATTCAGTCTATCTACCCTTGAGAATGTTTTATTTCATTCGCATTTTATTTTCAAATTTATTTTTCATATCATTATACTTCCAAATCGTACATATTTTTATAAATTTAAAACTTTTGCATGGCAATACTATTGTTACCAACATTCAGCAATAAAAACACTCAAAAATCATGCATAATAGGCGGCGGCCATTGAAGTTTTCGTCGCGTCGTTCTCGGATTTTTCTTCTGCGAATTCTACGAAGAAAATACTGAAAGTATTTATATTTCTCAAAAGAAATCCCACTAATTGTGTGCAGAACAGATTTCTAAATACTTACGAAAACGATTTGTAGTGAGTTTAGTGATTTTGTGCTGTGCGTTTTGGCTGAAATGTGGAAGTGAAGTTGTGACTTCAGTGATAGTAAATGTGTTTTTGTGTAGTTGAAGAGCCAATTGATTCTGCAGGTATTTGAACAAAAAATGGCTTCGCCTTCACCGGCAAACAGCCCTATGCCACCACCACAAGCTCCGAGTCCAATGGGTCCGCCTTCTCAGAGCCCAGCACCTTCACCATCTCCACACAGTCCGTATCCACATCAGCAAGGGCCGCAAGGTCAACAGCAATGTCCGCCAATAGGTCCACCACCACACGGACCACCGCAGCATGGTCCGCCCCAACATGGTCCGCCAACACCTGGTCAGCATGTACCTCCTCAGCTTGGCCCGCCTGGAGGTTCGCATATTCCACCTCCAGGTCAGCACGGCCAACCTACACATCATGGCCCACCGGTTCCTCATCCAGGTGCTCCATATGGAGGGCCACACCCGCACCCACTTAGCCAACACGGTCCACCTGGACCCCATGGACCTCAAAGTCAGCATGGGCCTCCGCCAGGACAACATGTTCAGCATGGTCCGTCTGGGCAGCATGGACCGCCAGTTTCGCATGGTCCACCAGGATCGCATCCTCCAGCTACTCATGGTCCTCCCGGGTCACATCCCCCTAATCCCCATGGACCACCAGTTTCTCATGCTCCCAGCACACACGGGCCGCCTACAGGGCCTCATCCTTCGGGTTCACATGGACCCGCTGGAGGACATGGGCCGACACCACATGGTCCTTCAGGATCTCACGTACAGCAAGGCAATCAAGGTCCGTCTCCACATATGAATGGACCTCCAGGACAACCACCACAATCCCATCATATGCCACCGCATCACCAAGGAATGGGTAATTACTGTCATAATAGTCACATGGGTGTGGGAATAATGAATCTCTTTTAACTCGAATTCGCAGGTCCTCATATGGGTATGCAGATGCCACCACAAGGTCCATCTATGTCGCCAATGGGATATCAGTCACATGCAATGCCATCCAATGTAAGTACTGCACTATCTTTAATTTAATGCTTATGTACATAAGTGAACTTGCATTTGATTAGAAACTTTGTATGGTTCAAGTTTTGTTTTCATTAAGGACGAAGTGTTTGCACGTAGACCTAAAGCTTTTTCTAGGCTTCTACGGGTTGTAAAAGGGTTAATAGCGTTTTTGATGTTTAAAAGATGAAACTTCAACGTATTCGTCAACAGAATATTCTGAGATTTCGGCGTTCATAACTTAGAAACTCTTTTAGGAAGTCGATAGCCTCTCCATTTGCTTACAAGTGACAAAAAAACGTTAAAATATCCTAGATGTGACGCTCGGTGATCGGAAATTGAACTAGAAATTGGGACACCACTTCTACGTACCCCCCGAGTTTGCATTTAAAATTTTCCGGCGTTTCAATTATTTTTTGTTACCAACTCCTCCTTGCATCACCTGTTCAGCGCGCAAAATCTCATGCCAAGTAAAGAAAAGAAGCTAGGTTGTAGAAAATGAAGTCCTTGATTCTCTAAACCTGACCACGAACGGAGAAGAAACCCGTGAAACTTGTCAAGAAACATAAACTTACTTAATACTTAAATCTAGGGCACGAGACTATGTCTAACCTATGTTAAGACTAACCTAAACTTGGCCCTAAACGCAAACGTTCCTTTTCTGAGCCTCTCCAAGAGAGATGTCCCGAAGCATGCCAAAGGCTGGCGAGCTCACCCTTGATGCCTTTCGGCGCAACCAATTTAGTGTTCAAGTTCCCATAGGACACATAATCTTAGCAGCTTGCTCTCATTTGGTGGACTCAAAATACATAAATATCTCATGTTAATTAAAATAAAAACTAGTAGAGTTCATTAATACTAATGCATGCATGTACGTATGTTTATATTTTCATTACCAATATACAAATGTACTTGATTTTGGAGTTTGGAATTGAAATGAAATCACTCGACAGTATATTCTGTGATTTTATTGGCTACATCGATGAGTCCCATAACATCTTTAAGCAATTCTGGTGTACTGGCTGTCGTCAAATCCGGTTTCATTATATCAAATTCAGAGCCATCACTCTTTACTATGACTCCACCAGCTTCACGTAGAATAACAGCGCCAGCAGCAATATCCCACGGTTGTAGGTCTTCAACATGGTATGCATCAATAGTACCCTTAGCAATGTAGCATAGCGTCAAAGCAGCGCTACCAAAACACCTTGTTCTGAAAAATATTAAGTCTACACTTTTTATACATGGTTATAAAATGTAATATAAGGCTTACCCCGTGGCGTTTGATGCTAATTTTGATAACCTCTTAATGTTTTTATCACGTACGCTCTTAACGTGAACTAATGAAATTTCATATGCTATGACAGAGTCGTTTATCTGGAAAACAAGATATGATGAAACACTTTATTTTAGACACTTCAATTTTATAGCAGCAAATAAATAATTATATGCCCCTGTTTATAGAATTAAGATAAATATACAAAAATTAATTATAATTAGTAAAACTAATGATCTTACTTGTGAATCTAGATAATTTTTATAATTTCTGTAATAACTCCAAGTTACATAAGTGTTCCAAGGACAAGGCTCTATGTATCAGTAGTAGGAATCTCAATTAAGTTATTCTCTAAGCACCTGACTTACATCGATGGTCTATTCTAAGCAAATTATAGAGGATCACAGCTTTATTACTGCAATATCGCTAGACTCATTTGTCCTATCCTCCATACTTAGAAGTCGAAAGCGTTAATTCGATTAAGAAGATACTTTCTTTCAAAAATAACCAACGCCATTATTGCATCTTAGGCTAACATACTCAATGACTCGGTCTAGTCTGTGATGATTTCTGCAGGAGCTGTAAAAATGAGGAAGAGGAGGGGTTTATAGTGCGCTTCCTCTGCAGATGTCCCGCCATACGTTGGTACGTAGGTAGGTAGGTAGAGGTGGCGGTTCTAAGAACCCAATTAGCACTGGATGCGCCGTTTTGATACCTCATTTGACCTGGTTGTTTGTGGGCGTTGTAGGTAGATAGACGCAGATATTTAGATCCAACCTGTGGAGTTAAGGAACAGGATTAGTTCACTAATTTTTTTCCTGAAAATATCTTTGAGGTCATCGAAGAAGGATTTGCCCAGAGTGCGCTGTCTGACCCTCGCTAGGGCCGGACACTTGCACAAGAAATGATGCAGAGATTCCTTTTCGCTGCTATCCTTGCATCTGCGGCAGAAAGTGTTGTGGGGAAACCCAGCTTGGCTGCGTGGTCTCCCACTGGCCAGTGGCCCCTACTAGCGGCTACGATTCTCGCAATATCTTGTCTTGATCTGCTTAGTAGCTCGTTTGTTTTCTGTTTGTTGTAACCAGGCCAGGTCTTCCTCGATATGGCGCAGTTGCTGAGCCTATTCCACACTAGGTTGGCCGCTTTCAGAAAGTGATGATGAATATTGCCCTTAACGGCTCCTAGCGGGATATTAACAACTTCCGCCAGTGAGACGTTAAGGGCTGATCCCCGCCTGGCCAGGTCGTCGGCTTTTTCGTTACCGTCAATTTTACTATGACCTGGGACCCAGGTAAGAGTGACCCTGCACTGGACTCCCAGCTGATTTAACTCTTCCTCGCATTGCTTGACCAGCTTTGATGATGTAGTGATCGAGTCAATAGCTTTGATAGCGGCTTGACTGTCAATGAAGATGGCGGTGTTCTAGATAGGTGTTGGAGAATTTTTCAGCACACGGCAGGCTTCTCGGATGGCTGTTCTGCCTGGAAGACACTGGCAAAATTCGGAAGTCGAAAGGACCTTGACATATTCAGTTTCTCTGAATTTGCCTGCGCCAACACCGCAGTCAATTTTCGAGCCGTCCGTGAAAATAGTCGAATCACGTTGAGAAACTTGATGCCATCGTATACTGCACTGGCACTGCCTTGTTTTATATACCGTATTGTTGCCGCGTCTCAATAAATAGCATAAGCGTCTCTTATTAAACAATAATTAATAACGCCATCAACATCGAGGTAGTCAAATATTTAGGTTTGGTTGATATATTCAAAAACAGTCGGGTCGCGGTAATCAGCGGCGGTGTACTGTGTACCAAAAAAAAAGTGAACACAGGTTCTTTTCAAATCTGTTTACAAATTTTTTTGGGTACACAGAAAACTCACCCTTGCTGAAATGGGCCCCAGGCCCCTGTCTAGTTGGGAATTTTTCTGAAAGTCGGATCTATTCAAGTTGAGGTCAACGGAGTGCATATAGTCGAACGCCTTTCATATACTTTATTCAATCCTTTTTCCTCTTGAAATCAACGATCTTTCAGAATCGACAATAAAAAACCTATAGCTTTCTAAATCCAAAGATGCGACCAAATCCGCTCCAACCTCGCACAATCAGCATCGCTAAATTGAGTTAGATAAGAGGGAAAATACTTTACACCGTCACAAATATCTTCTTTACAAAGCCCAAGTTAGACCGGAACTAGAGTACTGTTCGCACATCCGTGATTTGGCCCGAAAATAATCCCTTGACTCGACGTAGTCCAGATTTCACTAAAGTCAAATCGGCAATAACTGAATCACCGTAGACTGGCAGCAGACTTATGCGTCTATTACAGATATTACCACGGTAAATGCTCCGAAGAACTAGATTAGATTAGACTGTTAAGCTCCGATCAGAAGATTTGCAGGCCGATCACACGATTTGCCGAATTTGTCCCAAAGCTGGAAATTTTTGGGTGTGCGCAAATGTAAGCAAATGACATATCTGGAAATTTTTTCAGGGCATTTATTGTCCGATCACACGATTTGTTGACATATGCAAATAGCACATTTGCAGACCAATTTGAATAAACATCATTTTCATTTATTTGGAGGGATGAAACAACTCGAGATACCCTCGCAGTGGTATTGGCTGTGTATGTATTTGTTTGAGAGCAGCAGCGAACAGGATGACCGGAGCAAATTGGCCTCGAGCAGAGCAATTTCTGGAGAAAGGATTAGGTGGGCCGGCGCGACAAGGAAGAATTTTGAGCAAAACTTTATTTTTTTCCTGTTTCTATTTTCTAAACATAGAAAAATATAAATGAATCAAAAAAGTCAATGGATTTGTACTTTTCCTGTCGCGAATCATTTTTAATTTCTTTTTTCTTTTTGTCAGAAAATGAATTTCATTTAATCAAATGATTTATTTAATACTCTGGTGATTAAAATTCGATGATGTACAATTCAGTAGCGCAAGTGAAGGAGAGTTGCGAGGAAAAACATCCACGTTATAACACAGCATTTGCAGGAAAAATTTCCATTCCTCCATGTTCCTTCAAACCAACATCTGAAAATCTCAGAAGTCTGCAAATGAGACCGGGCAAATGTCCAAAAGTCAGCAAATGTGTGCAAATGGTCCCAAAAGGGTGATCACACGATTTGCGGATGACGTGTGCAAACGTTTGCGGACAAAAATTTGGGACGTTTGGGACACATTTTCCTGCAAAATTTCCACACATCTGCAAATCGTCTGATCGTAGCTTTACAGTGACACAAAATGTGTTCTTCGTCTTTGTTGGACATTTTGCATGTGTTGTCTTGTACTATTCCCACAGCCATTAGGTGTTTTTTGAATCGACAGTCGCCCGTTAGGAACCCTGTGACCATTGGAACTTGACTCTTGATTAGGCCTAGGAGTTGTTTCGTTCTGGTATGGGAGGAGTTTAGCATGAATATTTTGGCTTCTCTATTACCTTCAGTGTTCGTCCAGTAATTGTGAGCTCCGTTTTTCAGCCAGTCTTTAATGCAGCATTTTGCAGTGCTAAACTGTAATTCACAGAATGGCCTTGCCATCATGAAGTATGATGCGGATCTTTTTCTGGCTGGTAAGTCTGCTATTTCTTTGGAAAGGGAACCATCCCAAAAGAACGCACTATTCGGACATGCGACCTAACATCTCTATGTGCACTTAACAACTGCACGAAATTTCTTTTGTTACAGAAATATTGAAATGCGCTACTAGGAACATTTTTTCCGACGAATTCGATGTTAGCATCAACAAACAAATAAAAAAACTTATGTCATAAACTAATCTACTATTCCTGGTTGAAACAAAACCAAAAAGCTTTATATGTACTATCATATACACGTTCCATCAACTTTGTAATTATCTGCCGTAAGCATATTTATTTAACTAATCTCAAGCATTTCTACACTTTTTCGTCATAATCCAAAAATTACGCAAAAAAAAGAAAAAAAAAATTACAACGAGAAAAATGCAAATTCAACTTCTCCAACTAGTTTTTTTTTTCATTTTGCTATGACTAATGTTTGCCAATTTTTTGTTTTTTGCACATTTTCTCATATACACACATTTTGTTTATTAATAACAACTATTCACTTACCTTTTTCCGATTGCTGACACTTATCTTTTCGCCATTAAGATAAGCACCATGTCCCTTCCAGGCGGTGAATAACTCATTTTGTATTGGATTATAAATGATTCCCAGTACTAATTCCTTTTTAATGCTCAAACCAATTGAAATACAGCAATGGGGAATTTTCCGAATAAAATTAGTTGTTCCATCAATGGGATCGATAATCCATGTTGGATCGTCCGTTAATTGAGGTTTGAGTTTAGAAGCTGCCGATTCCTCTTCTCCAATGAATTTACTATTCGGGAATTTCTCCTTAATGCCAGCAATGAGAAGATCTTCGATTTGTTTGTCGTAAACAGTAACAAGGTCATAAAAAGCTGCTTTAGTTTTAAAATTGGTTTCAATGGCGTTGTAACCATCACGCAAAACTTGACCACCCTTAAGTACAAGATCGACGACAACCTTGTAGTATTTTTCCAAACAGTCTTCCGACGCTAGTGACATTTTTACCAGTTTCGCACAAATGATCTTAACCCCTTAATGATCGAGGGACACACTAAAACTTTGAAGCATTCAATTGGTTTCAATTATTCAGAATGTGAAAAAGCTCAGTAACGCTTTGGGAAAAGTTTTCTTGTGTGCTTGTATATTCTATTCTTTCGATGCAACCCTTTCACTGTTGAAAAGAGAAGCTATGATATGAGTTGCTTTTGAAATACTTGCTACATCATTTTACAAAGTTAAGTTAACCATTTCAAGCAGTATAACCACAGTGTTTCTGTGTGATAAAGCTTTGCACCGCATCATTTGTTTGGGTTTTCATAAAAGTCAGACGACAAATATAAAGTTTTCAAGATTATTTCAACCGCTTATCATAGACAAAAGTAAATTTATTACTTATAAACCTGCGAGTCTACTGTAAATCCTTGTTTTCCCTCTTATTGTTGATCTTTAATAATGAGGTCGGCAACAGAACGACTCAGCTCACAGGTAACGTAAAAAAATACGAGTGCATTGATATTAGCGTATCTCCAAAGCTTTGTTTTTACTTATCTTAAATCAGTGTAACAATGTTCGTGTTGAAAATATATAAATACATGCAAGTATACAATGTTGACAATAAATGTATGTACATACATGCATCCGTACATGTATTGAGATTTAAAAAGACTGTTTAATTGCCACCACATGATTTAGATTCATCTGCTATCCTAATGAGATTCATAATTTCACGGCATAAGCTCTCTGTACCTGCACAGACTAAATCTGGTTTCATGATTTGAAAATCTCCCCCGTACGGGTGGTAGACAACACCTCCTGCTTCACGAATAAGCAAGTATCCGGCAGCGCAATCCCATGGGTACATATCTTCGATGTGGTATGCATCTAGGTTTCCACTTGCCACATAACATAGGGATTCTACGACACTTGCATACGATACCATTCTGGAATAGCAAAAGAAAATGTTTTTTAATTGATATAATATCATTAAATGTTGATTGCTTATCGTAAATGTTCATATTCTATTTTTAAATTAACCTTGTTGAGGGAAAGCTTTGTATTTGATTTTATAGTGGTGAATGTTGTCATTTGTTGTTGTTTGCCGATCACTTCTTTTAACTTTAGTTCACGCTTCTGGCTTTACGATAATGGAACCAAAAAAAATGTCTTTTTGTCGTTTACCCCTAGTTACACGATGGTTAGTACATATACTTACCACCTTACTTACTTAAGGTGGCGCTACAGACCGGGGTGGTCCTGGGCCTCAACCAACAAGCGTCGCCAGCGATCTCGATCTTTTGCCGGCTGTCTCCAGTTTCGCACGCTAAGTTGGTTGAGGTCCCATTCCACTAGCATGCGCCACCTGAGCCGCGGTCTTCCTCTACTGCGCTGACCCTCGGGTGTGGATTCGAAGATTTTCCGAGCTGGATCATTGGTGTCCATCCGCTCTACATGTCAGTCGTTGGGCCTTCACTCTTCTGGCTAAGTCGATGCCGCCGTACAGCCCGTACAGTTCGTCGTTGTATCTCCCCCTCCACTCCCCGTCTATGCAGACAAGACCATAAATCACCCGAAGAATTTTCCTCTCGAAACAGCCAAGAGTAACCTCATCCGCTTTAGACAGAGTCCATGCCTCTGCGCCGTAGAGCAGGACTGGGACGATTAAGGACTTATAAAGGGTCACCTTAGTTGTTCGAGAGAGGGCTTTGCTACTCAATTGCCTTCTTAGCCCAAAGAAACAGCGATTGGCAAGAGTTATTCTTCGTTTAATCTCAGCGCCGGCGTCATTGTCTGAATTTATAGCGGAGCCTAGGTAGACAAAGTCCTTAACTACCTCAAAGTTATAGCTGCCTATAGTGACGTTCTGTCCGAGACGTCGGTGTTGGGAGTCCTTTCTTGTTGACAGCATATAATTCGTCTTGCCCTCATTGACCGCTAAACCCATCTTCGCCGCCTCCGTCTCGATACTCACAAACGCACCAGTGACATCACGCTGCGTTCTTCCGATTATGTCAATGTCATCGGCGTATCCGAGTAATTGGACGGAATTTTGAAAGATTGTGCCTCTGGTGTTAGCGTTTGAGTTTTACACAACTCTTTCAAGAACAATGTTGGAGAAGTCGCATTACAGCGCGTCGCCTTGTCTAAATCCTTTTTTGACATCAAAGGTCTCGGTGAGGTCTTGACCGACCTTGATGGAGCAGCGTGCATTGTCCATCGTCCTCCTGCACAGACGGACGAGTTTGGCAGGGATGCCAAAACTAGACATGGCTCTGTATAGCTCGTCTCTATAGATGCTGTCATACGCGGCCTCCAAATCGATGAAGAGGTGGTGGGTATCGATTTGAAGTTCCTGGGTTTTTTCCAAGATCTGCCGCAGTGTGAATATTTGGTCGATGGTGGACTTTCCTGGCCTGAAACCACACTGGTATGGACCGATCAGGTTGTTGACGAACGGCTTCAGGCGTTCACACAACACGGCAGATAAGATCTTGTAAGCGATGTTAAGAAGACTGATGCCTCTGTAGTTGGCGCAGTTCAGAGGGTCTCCTTTCTTGAGGATCGGGCAAACAATGCTGAGGTTCCATTCATCGGGCATACTTTCTTCCGACCATATTTTACAGATGAGTTGGTGCATGCTCCTTACCAAGTCATCACCTGCTGCTTTGAACAGATCGGCAGCTAGGCCGTCAGCTCCAGCAGCTTTGTTGGACTTAAGCTTCGAAATGGCTTTCTTCACCTCGTCCAGGTCGGGTGGACGGAATTGTTGGTCTTCGTCGTCCAGGTTGAATGGTTCATTCTGCCTGACAGCGGGATTTGATTCGTCGTCGCCGTTAAACAGTCTGCAGAAGTAGTTCTTCCATATCCTCAGCATCGACTGCGATTCTACTACGATGTTCCCTTGTTCATCCTTGCAGGCCTCGGTTCGGGCTCTGTAACCTTGACAGGTTTTTTTACCCTTTGGTAAAACTTCCGAACCTCATTCCTGCTATGACATCCCTCTATCTCCTCGATCGCGCGCTTCTCATGCTCTTTCTTTTTCCTCCTGAAAAGCGTGTGTTCGTCTCTCCTCTTCTGCCCGTAGAGCTTGCGAGCAGCTCTGGACTTTCTATGCAGCAAACTCTGTTCCAGAGCTTCGATAAATATTTATGTGCAATTTCTATCTCCCGCCAAAAAAATGATTCCGAGAAGAAAGTTGTACTCAAACTTGTAGCAATCTATCTTTCCGAAAGAAGATTGAGAATATTCGGTGTGTTATCTACAAAATTGCATTAATTGTTTGAGATTCTACACGTAGGGAAATATACTTAAACTTCATATGATGAACATTTCAAGAGGACTGTTCTTGAAGTTCTGGTTAAATTTAATCAGAAAAAGCTGCCAATTTAAAGATTTTTATCTTTATCGGAGCTTCTTTTTCCTAAATTGTGAGTGACAGTGCGGTGTGGTTTTTGGGTCGGCGATGCCATTGATTCGGTGTGCTATTCTGTCATGGAGAGTGACACTGTGAGCCAGATAAAATACCTTAATCTTACAATTGGTTTTGGTTTTTGATACATATGGTGTGAGTAGCTCATAAAAGTGTTTCATAACGTGACGAGGGGTCAACCGAAGCCAGATCAATGATAGTTGAAATAAAAACTAATATCGTATACAATGAAGGTCGCTGAAAAAGTGAAAAGCCTGACTTTGTCAAATAATTAAGTTGGCCGACAATCAATGTTTGAAGTTCAAGAAACACACAAAAAATCTGCACATCTGCATGTTTTCATCGACTTTGAGAAATTGTTTGAAAGAGTTACTTTAGATTTTCATGTGTACAACGCTGAGCACACAAACAAAATGTCTCAGGAACCTAGGTAAGACTTATCCGATACGCATACGTGAAGGCAAGGGAGGACCATGTGATGTCGTGCACTTTGGCGAAAGTATTTTTGAAATTTTCGGTAAATTCTGGCGTGCATCAGAGTCTGTAGCTCAGTTCTCTTTAACCTGGTTTTGGATTGATTTTTGAAAGATGCAAAGACGCGGCGGGAACGCTTAACTTGTTTGTTCTCCGACCCATCAAGCATTTGTTCTCCGACCCATCAAGCATTTGTTCTCCGACTGCATCAAGCATTTTTTTGGTCGAAATAGCCCTTCCTTAATGGTCAAACGACGATGTCAAGCTTAGAGTGAGCGTAGAATGGATGAAATGGGGAGAAAACTCGTACTGACATCAACAAATGACGTTAAAGTTAACAGGCAAGTTTAATGCGTAAGTTGTCCAGTCTGCAAATTTGGATAATAGTAAAATCACGGTGATGAAAAACTTAAGAATGTCGGGAGAGGTACCAAGACACAATTTATTAGATCTGGAAAAAGCTGAGCGTCAAAAAACTTCAAGCTGACTGGATTTGTTGGATCGCACGGAGGACAACTGCAATTTAGTATTCTTAAGTTAGTCTCATGCGGGAAGGGTAAACAAAAGCAAAATATTATGAGAGCTGTTCTTCGCGAAATAGAATTGCAGTTTTACCAAAAAAAAATTTACGCGCATAGTCAAAAAGATAGTTGTAAAAGAAACATTGGCGGTAATTTATCAGATATCGTGTTCCTCTTTAATCGCAGAGTTTGATGTGAAGTTAACTTTAACTCCGTGATCGAAATATAGCAATTTATTTAATTAAGAAAAGAATATAACTTCCTATTCCTTCAGCTATTCGTTTGTCTGACGCGGGAAATCTGTATGTTAATTTGAACCGGTTAACCTTGACAATGACATCTATCTGTACGGCCTCTTGTTTAAAAAGCAAGTCATGCAAATACAAAATTTAATTATTTGTTGTAAATTATAAGAGAAAGATAATTAAGAATTTGTATTTTGAATACAACACTTATTGTTTAAGTTCAAGGTTGGATACGGGAAAAAAAAGTGCCCAATTTCATCAGTACCATTCTACTGTTCTAATTAAATACGAACATGACACATTTTGATTAATACCTTTCGTTGCCTAGATATGTACAGAAAAGTTGTCACTCTACTTAAAATAATCTCAGCGAGAGCAGTATTATAGATACACAGTTATTATTAAATTTGTTTACCTTCTGGCTGCCGCTCCTAAGTGGTACATTCGTTTAATGTTCTTATCGCGCAAAGCTGAAGCGTGCAACAGTGATATTTCGTATCCTATATTAGCGTCATTCAACTGAAAATAACAAACATTGGTTGAATTATCTGCATCACTAAATATATTCAAACGCCTTACCAGTTTGCAGTCGCTAACATTAATCCGTTCACCATTTCTAAAGGCTCCCTCTCCCTTCACAGCGGTATAGACATTTTTCAACACTGGATTATTCACAATTCCCAAGACAATTTCTTTATTGATGGCTAAACCGATTGATATACAGGTATGTGGAAGCATTTTAATGAAATTAGAAGTTCCATCAATTGGATCGATTATCCATGTTGGGGCGTCAGTTAAAACAGATGCATCACCGCTCTTTGAGGTTTCCTCTTCTGCTATAATTTTATGACTTGGATATGTGGATAATATTTGTTCCATGAGAAAATTCTCTATCTTATGATCGTATTGTGTAACCACATCATAGAAATCCGATTTGATGTCGACATTCTTTCTACTGTAATATCCCTCCAATAGTATCTCGCCCGCTTTAATTGCCAGCGGCTGAATGAATGAGAAAAGCTCGTTTATTTCTTGTGGGCTCACACTTGGTTTCACAGACATTTTGATTGTTGCGGGAAAAAATTCAGACTAACTTGTTTTCAGTTGATTCTATTGTTTTATAGCAAACATACCGATTCATTCAGCGTATACATAATTACTTAATTTGTATAGTGGTATGCGTGCAAATGGTATGGAGTTGGTTGTTAGTTTGAACGAAACAGTTTTTTGATTTATCTCCGATTGCGGGTGGAGTAGAGTAGAGATTTTTGAAATACAAAATCGGTGGATAGTTGGATACACTTAAAAAAAACCTGTCTTACCAAAGTACTGAAATAGTGTAAAATAAACTGCAAAGATAAGATACCTAAACAAATCTTGCGGTAATTTTTTTGTAATTTTACGTACAGTAGGGTGCAAAAGTGTCTCAATGTCTGTATTTTCTTTTCTTACAGTTATGCACCTCCTCCTTTTTTTGCTTAAACTAACGAACTTTATGCCCTTATGACAGGGACTAGCTTCTCGCTAGCTTTAATATTGTGTGTGTTAGAAAGGACAGGTGGAAAGGATTACCAATTTATAAGACCTTTTTCATGAAAAATCATACTTTCGAAAGTTTTTCATTCGCTGACGATACGAAAACCAATCTTTGGTGTATATTACTGGGCCATGAACCTGCATATGTAGGTACATTCGTAGCCCGCACAGCGGTCAACTTAGCCACGGCAAACATACACAAACTTCATCCATTGAGACATTTTTGCAGCAATGCTTTTATGTCCATACGTGCAGTTGTTTGTGGCTTCTTAAAGTGAGAGGCGGAATGTACTATCAACGTTTTTCTTTTTGATTTTTTGTTATAAGTGGTTTGTAAGTCTGCCGCCTACCGTCTTACATGTTTGCCAGTAGTTGCCCCTTGCTGTTTCGCTTCTCTACCACACGTCAAAGCACTCCTGTACAGGACTGACCTCGCTAAACTCTGTTCATCCTGCGCGGTTACTAGGACTGCCTCTCGGTGTTTAATCCACTTCAAAACAGTGCGATTTGCATAAGTGCAAAGTTAAACATTGATGCACATTTGTACCCCACTGTATTTACGATGCAGTAGGGTTCTATATAGAAACTAATCTTGCTGTCTCGAAACGCTGATATGGTTTATATGTTAAATGCATTTAGTGTGTTGTTATTGATAAAGATAATATATAAATTAAATTGAATCTCTATGTAAAAACGAAACTAATGCATTTAATGATATTTAATTCTCAGGGCCCGCCGGCACCAGGCCAACCACCTTCTGGAGGACCAGGACAAGAAAATCTAAATGCTTTGCAGAGGGCAATCGATTCAATGGAGGAAAAGGGCTTGCAAGAAGATCCTCGCTATTCTCAACTTCTAGCTCTCCGTGCTACATCTAAACACCAACATTTTACGGGAAATCAAGTAAACATGCTACGAACTCAAATTACGGCCTACCGTTTGTTAGCTCGAAATAAACCAATCTCGATTCAATTGCAACAAATGCTTCAACAACAACAGCAGCAGCAACAACAACAACAGCCTCCACAGCAACATCCATCACAGCAACCACCGCAAGGTCCTCCACAGCAGCCGAACTCCGGACCTGGGCCTCAGTCACAACAGAATCAAACAGCTCCTGGCGTTCGTCAGGATGGCACCCCACCACAATGCCCTACACCTCCCAGTAGCCCATTCCAAGCAGGTGTTAATAAAATGGGCGGTCAACAGCCAATGCAGCCACCTATGCAACAAGCTCCACCCGATCACTCAATGCCCAATGGTGGTAAACCACCTATGATGGGAGGTGGACAACCCCCAATTTCTAGCCCAATGCAAGCAAGTATGGCTCAAGGTAATAGGCAGATGCCACCCGGAATGCCAATGCAACAGGGTCCGCCAGGTCCGAAGCAAGCAGCTCAACCGCCGCAACAGCCTATGCCGAAACCAAATCGAGTAACCACCGTGGCAAAACCGATCGGTCTTGATCCCATTACGTTGTTGCAAGAGCGCGAGAATCGAATTGCTTCGAGAATTTCGCTTCGAATGCAGGAACTACAACGGTTGCCTGCCACAATGCCGGAAGATTTGCGTCTACAAGCTGCAATTGAACTTCGCGCTTTACGTGTGTTAAATTTTCAACGACAGCTCCGCAGCGAAGTCGTACAATGTACGCGTCGCGATACGACCCTAGAAACAGCTGTCAATGTCAAGGCTTACAAACGCACCAAACGTCAAGGTCTGCGTGAAGCTCGAGCAACAGAGAAGCTGGAAAAGCAACAGAAACTCGAAGCTGAACGCAAGAGACGCCAGAAGCACCAAGAATTTTTGGCCGCAGTCCTTCAACACGGCAAGGATTTCAAAGAGTATCATCGCAATAATAAAGTACAGCTTGCGCGCATGAACAAAGCAATTATGAATCATCATGCAAACGCAGAAAGAGAGCAAAAGAAGGAACAAGAGCGCATAGAAAAGGAACGTATGCGTCGTTTGATGGCAGAGGACGAAGAAGGTTATCGCAAGCTTATCGATCAAAAGAAAGACAAACGTCTGGCATTCCTTCTGTCCCAAACAGATGAATACATATGTAATCTCACAGAGATGGTCAAACAACACAAAGACGACCAAAAGAAAAAGAAGGAAGAGGAAAGCAAACGTAAAATTCGTTACAAAAAAGAGTTGCTTGCCAGTGGCGAATACCAGACAATCGATGAGAATTGTCTTGCAGCTGATATGCGCGTAAGCGTAATGGAACAAGCAACTGGCAACAAATTGACCGGCGATGATGCTCCATATTTGAAGGATCTACATCGCTGGTTAGAAGCACATCCAGGCTGGGATTGGGTGGAAAGCGATTCGGAAGAAGAAGACGACGAAGAGAGACAAGAACGTGAAAACAGGGAGCGTTATGAGAACAGTCAAGGCAAAAAGGTGAAGACTGAGGAAGATCTAACAAAAGAACTTATTAAGAAAGCAAAAGTTGAAGACGATGAATATCGCACCGAAGAACAAACATATTATAGTATTGCTCACACTATTCATGAAAAGGTCTACGAACAAGCCAATATTTTGGTCAACGGTATGCTGAAGGAATATCAGTTGAAGGGCTTGGAATGGCTGGTATCTCTCTACAATAACAACTTGAACGGCATTCTCGCCGACGAAATGGGTTTGGGTAAAACCATTCAAACAATCGCTTTGGTTACATATCTGATGGAGCGTAAAAAGGTCAATGGGCCGTTTTTGATTATCGTACCGCTGTCGACCCTTCCTAATTGGGTATTAGAGTTCGAGAAATGGGCACCTGCCGTTGCAATAGTCAGCTACAAGGGCAGTCCTCAAGGTCGTCGCCTTCTACAAAATCAAATGCGAGCCACTAAATTCAACGTGCTCCTTACCACCTATGAATACGTTATTAAAGATAAAGCAGTCTTGGCAAAGCTTCAATGGAAGTACATGATAATTGACGAGGGTCATCGTATGAAAAATCATCACTGCAAGTTGACACAAGTCCTGAACACACACTACATGGCTCCTTATCGTCTTCTTCTGACTGGTACTCCATTGCAAAATAAGCTACCAGAATTGTGGGCGTTGCTTAATTTCTTGTTGCCGTCTATATTCAAGAGTTGCTCAACATTCGAACAATGGTTTAATGCTCCGTTCGCAACAACCGGCGAGAAGGTCGAATTGAATGAAGAAGAAACTATTTTGATTATTCGTCGTTTGCATAAAGTATTGCGTCCCTTCTTGCTGCGTCGTCTAAAGAAAGAAGTAGAACATCAGTTGCCCGAAAAGGTCGAGTACATCATAAAGTGTGAAATGTCTGGATTACAACGTGTGCTGTATAAACACATGCAGAGCAAAGGTGTATTGCTTACTGATGGTTCGGAAAAGGGAAAACAAGGTAAGGGCGGTGCCAAGGCTCTTATGAATACCATCGTGCAGTTGCGCAAGTTGTGCAACCATCCGTTTATGTTCCAGCATATTGAGGAAAAGTATTGCGACCATATTGGCGGACATGGAGTTGTTTCAGGTGAGCAAACATTTTTCGTTTTATATTTTTTTGTTTTGTGTACGTTGACAAGGATAACACGACATAAAAAGTTGTAGATTCCTTTAAATAAGAAAAAAATCCAACTACTATCCGTTTTAGTTTGTTTTATATTTATTTGTCTTGTAAATAATAGTTCATAGACCATATTAAAATTATAAATGTTTGCTTTTGTTTCAGGTCCTGACTTATATCGCGTTTCTGGAAAATTTGAGTTGCTCGATCGGATTTTGCCAAAGTTAAAGGCTTCAAACCATCGAGTTCTGCTGTTCTGTCAAATGACCCAGTGCATGACGATCATTGAGGACTACCTAGGTTGGCGTCAATTTGGGTATTTACGTTTGGATGGTACTACCAAGGCTGAAGATCGTGGTGATCTTTTGAAGAAGTTTAATGCCAAGGACTCGGATTACTTTGTATTTTTGCTGTCAACACGTGCTGGCGGTTTGGGTCTTAACCTTCAAGCGGCCGATACAGTGGTCATTTTCGATTCTGATTGGAATCCCCATCAAGATTTACAAGCTCAAGATCGTGCTCATCGTATTGGACAAAGAAACGAAGTGCGTGTTCTTCGTCTGATGACTGTAAATTCAGTTGAAGAACGTATTCTTGCTGCAGCACGTTATAAGTTAAACATGGACGAAAAAGTTATCCAGGCTGGAATGTTTGATCAGAAATCTACAGGCACCGAACGACAACAATTCTTGCAAACAATTCTTCATCAGGATGATGGCGAAGAAGAGGAAGAAAACGAAGTTCCCGATGATGAAGTTATAAATATGATGATCGCTCGCAGTGAAGACGAGCTAGAGTTGTTTAAGAAAATGGACGTTGATCGTAGAAAGGAAGATCAGGTTATTCATCCTGGCAGAGATCGTCTTATCGACGAATCTGAACTTCCCGATTGGTTGACAAAAGACGACGACGAGGTCGAAAGATGGCACACTTACGAAGACGAAACCATTTTGGGTAGGGGATCGCGCCAACGCAAAGAAGTAGACTATACAGATAGCTTAACCGAGAAGGAATGGTTAAAGGCTATAGACGATGGTGCAGAATTCGAGGAAGAAGATGACGAAGATCGTGATTCTAAGCGTAAGCGTAGCCGAAAGCGTAAGAATCGCAAAGACGATTCGGATGATGACTCACTTATAATGATGGCAAAGCGCCGTAAACAACCAGTAGACAAACGTCTAAAGAAGCAAATGCATAAGATTATGTCCGCTGTTATTAAATACACTAACGAAGACGGACGGACATTATCGGAGCCATTTATGAAGCTTCCTTCGCGACAGCGACTCCCAGATTATTATGAAATAATTAAGAGACCAGTGGACATTAAAAAAATTCTCCAACGCATCGATGATAGTAAATATTCCGAGTTCGCTGATTTGGAAAAAGATTTTGTTCAACTCTGTCAGAATGCCCAGATTTACAATGAAGAAGCTTCGTTGATTTACTTGGACTCGATTGAGCTGCAAAAGATATTTTCTGCAGCGCGAAATCGCATTTTAAATGCGGCCGAACTTGCTTCTCCCGATCAATCAGAGAACGAAGATGATGATGAAAACTCGGACGACGATGGTGGATCATCTGTTAAAATGAAATTAAAATTGAATAAGGGTGCTGGCAGCTCAGGAAGTGTACCAGCGACACCTACTCCAGCATCAAGTGCTTCTAATTCAAATTCGTCGACGGCCAAGAAATCAACTCGACGAAAACGTTCCCAGAAAAAGTACACAATCTCAGAAGACGAAGACGACGATATGGATTAGGCAAAGTAAGCTCCGCATTTCGAATGCATATGATCTGGACATTCAACTAGTTTTAAGTGTACAATAGAGTATTTCATGCTTTTCCCTTTAATATCAAATTCATAATTTTCATTTAATTGTACGAGATGTATATCTCTTTGTCTATCTCCTTGATCTATATTCTATTCACAGCTGATTTAAGATTTTTATTTTAATCTTTTGATAATATTATATCTACTAACTTTTAAATTTATTTAAATACTTAACCCTCGGCATGAACAAAAATGGTAGCAAAGTTGCTTTTCAAATTAAATATTTCGTGGAATTACCAAGAATGAAAAGTAACCTCTTTGGGATTATTCATGATAAAGGTTTTCCTTAAAAATGTGTTTTAATGTAGAGAACAATAAAATAAAATATATTTAAATGTACACAAGTAGTTTTTTAAAATCATAAAGTTGAGGTTGATTCGGTAGATTATGACAATTAAGAAACGCCCTGTACATCACAAATTTCTTATTTCTTTCATTGCACATGCGACCTCAGCTTGACTTATACTTTTCTGCAGCTTTTATGTCATCTGCCTTTGGCTGCACTCTTGATTGCTTTAAAAAGATAGGACACAGACCATGTTTAATGCTAGATGCGACCGGAAGTCTTGAAGATGTTGTTTTACATTTTTTGTTGCAATAGTTTTTCCTTTTTCTATAGGGATTACATGCTGCTGATGTAACAGATTGATAAGCTAGATGTCACGCTCTCTTCATGTTGCGCGTTTTGATTGCTGTTGAGCTTATCAATTCTTTTATGTTTGTGGTTAAAAATAAGTATATTGTCTTCGAATCCACACCCGAGGGACGGCGCAGTAGAGGAAGACCGCGACTCAGGTGGCGCACGCAAGTGGAAGGGGAACTCAACCAACTTGACGTGCGAAACTGGAGGCAGCTGGCTAAAGATCGAATTGGCTGGAGACGCTTGTTAGTTGAGGCCCAGGACCACCACTGTCTGTAACGCCACCTTAAGTTAGTTCACAGATCTTCCACACATTGTCAACATTATCTTTGCCGGTTACCTTGCCTTTAGTAAGATTCCCTTTAAGTCAGTATTGGTGAGTGGTTGTGTAGATTAGTGTAATTGTAATATTCAAAATGTGCGTTCCTTTCAAAGGTGAGTTCATAATTGTAAAAAAATTGCTGTAAATTTACCGCAGCAAATTCTGAAAACGTTAATGAACGCAAATTCTGCAGCATAGGTCTCGCAGCAATGCAGCTGGCAAAATGCCGTTCATAAATGTATTAGAAATATTTTAGCTGTCAATGCTTGCGGAAAGTGTGCTGTTCACTGTTCGCTGTTTCTTTTCTTTATTTTTTTATAAGTTACCATTAAATTGGAATTCTTTTTACGAACTTTCAATCTATCATGGGAGAAATCATTGCAAACTTTCTTGATTTTATTAAAAACTTTTTCCCAAAACACTGCTTACTTCCTTCTTCCACTGATAGTCACCTTCCATGGACAGTCCAAATCTCAGATTCATAATCTTCCCTAATACAATCCAAATTACGATAAGCTTTCCATTTTTTGCATTTTCCAATTGCTACTTACATTTTCGCTATTGTCGCAGCTGTGCATCAAAACAAAATTTGCTGCAAATTTGCAAAACAAAGGCAGTCATTTGATGTTTATGAACGCAAGTGATACTAATATAGCTGCAGTAGTAATGCAGTATTTTTACATTTATGAACGCAAATTCTGCACAGCTGCGGTATTTTTACAATTATGAACTCGCCCCAATTGTACCAGCAACCAGCGAGAAATATGCATAAAACAAAATCATTGAAGTGTTGATTGGACTGAAGTATATTACAATTAATATTCCATTAGAGTTTTAAAACAAAATAATTTAATACAGAGCAACAATAAAGTATGTATATTGACTTTTTACAATAAATTTTGAACACTTGGGTTGACATTCCGTAAAATGTTCAACTAAATACTAACAAACAAATACAGTAACACTATGACTTGGATAATCTTAAAGCAATGTGAGTTATCCATACGTAAACTTGTTTAATGTAAGTATCAGTCGAAGTGTAAAAGGTGGCAGGACAAGTGTACCATTCGACCTCCGCTTGGCGGATGTCATGCAGCTCGAAGGTTTCTCTTGCAAGATATCGGTTACTTAAACGATCGGATTCAAAATAAGTAATAAAAGAAATCGTCCAAAGAAAATTCGTCGTCGCTGTCTGTAAGGTTACGCGTTGCAATTTTGTGAGCATTCGTGTAGAGATCATTCAAATCAGGCTCCTCGTCTTAAATAAAATATTCTTTATAATCTGAAGAAAATTGAAAACCATATTCTTTAACACACCTTTGAATTTTTGTTTACGTGCCAGTCGAGATGAGGGCAGGACCGCCTCGTCTCCAATATCAATTTCACTTTGCGTTGATCTACTCGAGTATCTTGTCATTGGGGCAAAGAACCAATAAAATTTTAATATTGTCCGTAAGCCTGGCATTTCTTTTAGCTCAGCTAAAAGACTTGGCTGTTTGGAGAGCGCTTGGAATGCTCTCAATTGCAGACATTCCACTTGTGACGTAGAATTTATTAGACGAATCGCAGATTTGGCTGCAGTTGAGCATACCATTGGATAGATTTTAATATTCGGGTCAATTGGTATGTTTGTGTATGCAACTCCGAGAGACCGACGATTTAAGAAAAATTCCAGGTGGCCGCGTGTTAAATCCAAGTAAATACCAACAATACATCCTTGAGAAAATTTGCTCCCGTATGCAATTTGTTGGCCGTTGTATTGTTTCATACCGTTGTATGAAAGTCCCCAAGACTGGTTGTTCGTTCCTAACGCGGAGACAAAATGATGCTTGAATTGGTCTACGTTAACTTTACTTGTCCCTATTCCAAACATCTATAAAGAAAAGAAAATGTAATTGTTATTATTTTTTTATTCACATGTACATAATTTAACTAAGAATTAAGCAGAAAACCCGACTCTGACTAATTGACAACCTGTAAAACAATCAGTCATTAAATTGCAATCAGATACACCCATGCGGATAAGAGAGTGCCATACACAGATAGAATGACCTACTTCCACAGGATGCTGGCGACATTAAAGTAAGAGACGTCCTTTAGGAAAAAGGCAGCATTTTAATGTGTTAATTGAAAGATTGGCTTTATGAAGCTTTAAGAACGATAACCAAGGCCTAACATACCTAAACAACAGAGCTGCATAGAGCACTGTTTGTTATTTTTGTTGGCCATCATCGATGTATTGCATTTCATAAAAATAAATAAATAATTTATACAAAATTATTAAAAACACTCAGTTTACGTAGGAGTCATACATCCTGAAAAACATGTGCTTTTCGCTCTAAGGTAAGCAAAAATAAAAGATAAATCCTCACTATAGAGGACAATCAGGATATTGCCATTGGGTAGTTAAGACCCTTTGTTTAGAACGAAGGATACACTTCTTGGTATCTCAGATTAATATATGTACATATGTATAAAACGTTTCCTTGAACTACCTACAAATAAAATGTGCCTTCTTCGAACAGGAAAAATATATTTCTACCTGCTACAGCTGTAGTCAGTCCGATATGTACAGATAAGTAAATTTGTTAAACCGAAGTTTGTTATTAAAAATTTGTTCTAATTTACAACTGAGTTGTAAATTCCGCACGATGTGCGGTAAACAAAAGTTGGTGTCTCAACGATTAAATTAAAATCTAACAGGGAAATGATTTGGAAACATAAACAATTAAAATTGATAAATCATGTTATTGTCTGAATTTTGTATTACATACTTAAAATAATCATACCTAGACAACTAGACAGAAGAGCATGTAAATTCATTCTGCGGCTATTTTTAGCGTTCAAAACACGGATTACTGATATTGGTCATGTTGCAAATAAAATGAAAAACATATAGTTCACAGAAAAATCATTGGTACTGTTGTTATCTGTTGAAACAATAGCCCGCTCTAGAAGTGAACTATTGAAAGTACTGATAACAATGTCTCAACCACGTTGTTTCTAATTGCTACTCGAAAGTAATGATTTTTCAGGTCAATTGATGTTAAATGTTGTTTTAATAGATTTAAATTATTTTTTCGCTTGACAATTGAAATGGAATGCACTTTGCGACGAGTAGTGCATACCTATCTAAATTTGAAAATTCAACAATCCTTTTGCCATTGGCTGCCGCAAGTTGCCGCTGATTTTCCTCTGAAATCATCACCTAAATCAGAATTTTTGTTTTATATTAGCTGCAGGCCATGTGGCGTTAACCTGCATTCTCGGATGCATTGGCACCAACAAAACTTGGCGAAGATAAAGCGCATGACTTTGTTTACAATAGACATTTATGTATGTACGTAGCGAATCCGAATAAATTAATAAATTTTGTTCAAAAAAGGCTCAAATTTAGAAATTTCTAGAAGTGGGTGGTTTGTTATTCTTTGTTGCCTTACCACATCTGTTCCAGAGAGTATTGTTATTATCCTGATCTCCCAAAAATGCACCATTCGCGGTTTCAGCGCTTTATCACCTTTGATAATTATTGTTCCCTGGCTATATACCGGGTGGAAAGTTACATCTGGGCCCTGAATCAATGTATCTGGATCGCTTTGATCCCATTGCCATTCCATTGTGCTACAATCTTCTTCTCCACAGCGGCAATTGACTAAGTCAGAAATATTTCCTCTATTTACAACGATGCATCTTGGAAAAATGCAGTCACAGAATGCGGGAGCACGATGTTCTTGCCATTTGTTGAAACGCCCGGACGACATTGTTTACAAATTATTTTGTACAGGATTAGCAGTTATTTAGTATGCTAGACGTAAACACGTTCGGTCTTCGAGTAGTTTTCCACTTGCCTAAATCAATAAACAATATGAGGTGTCGCAGCAGAACGATTATAGACGTACACCATTGAAGTAACTTCTTATCACTGACGACTGCAATCTCTACGCGGCGACTTATAGATGTTAATTGTATGAACGAAAATATTTTTTTGTATAGACTTTCTATCAATACTTTCTAGAGATAGAGGTGTTGGGTTGGGTGGGAGTGGAATATAAAATAAACAAATGTGACAGCTGACAGCTCTGTCTAAAGTTAGAAAAAGACAGAACTGAGGCACTTTTGTAATTCATTGCACATCGCTGAATTAATTCGATGAGTTATTACATTAAGATGGCTCACAAGCAGATGTCAGTGTTCTCTTTTTACATGAACAAAATGGTCAGCGTTGCCGCTGGGCAATATTTTTGCTTGTTGTTCGCTAGTGAATACCATACACTTGGGCTTTACAATGTTTATTCGTAATCCATAATTGTTGCTTACAAGATTCAACTTATTCATCATATGACTCAGCTCAGTCATGTTACTCGCTATCATGATTTTTTTAATTTTTCTTTTTCTTTCTGAGGTTTGCTCTTGCCATCAGTTGTTGTGCATATAGGCATGAAGTCCGCATTTATACTATCATGGGGTGCCTTAAACTTGCTGTGACTTTTGGGCTGGTGTTGTTCGCGCGTTCCAGGTTTTCTGCAGGAAGCCTCTGCTCTGTTACCTAGTAGGTTTTTGAGCCTATATTTAATTTTTTCATATCCAACGAGTGGTGGAGGAAAGGGTTATTCGGTAACACCATAACAAATCCCCAATAATCCCTAGATGCAGCTGATATACCCTCACTCTAAGCCATTCATTACGCACGCCCCGGTTAGAGTGTGCTTGCACCCTGTGGAGCGTCATCACTGCAACTCTCCGGCTTACCGGCTGCAGACTATTCACCAGAATTGCATTAAGATCATTTGGCTACATATATTTTACGTAAAGTTTAAAGAAAAGCTATTGGAGGCATACAGTACTTCGGCTTTATTACAGTAGTTTCGCAGAGGCATACTTAAGCCCAATAATTTCAAATTAAACTAAGAAACTGTTGAAAAGAAAATCATTGAAATTGTCAAGAGTGTTCTGTCACTCCTCCGATTAATGTCGAAAAAGTTCAGACTCTAGTTTGGGTAAAACAATTCTTATCGTAAACCGGATAACCTAAGTATAATATATGTACGTACATAGTATATTCAATTGCAATGTGCTGTATTTTAGATACATTTTGTTCGTAAGTAAAATATTGCCAACAATTGAATTTAGTTGTTAAAAAAATTAAATTTTTTGCAGCGTCTTACCACAAACTGTTCGAGTCCTTTTATCGATAATAGGTGCTTTATTACTTCTCGGATTATTGGGCTGTATAATCTATTTTGCTTACTTGCATCAACCATGAGATATGGGGGCTTAGAACAACATTTTATGCCTTTCATTAAGCTTAATTAGTTAAATCCTGTACATGTATATAATTCTTTATGTAATTTTCGTCGAAAATAAATTTATTATTTATTTGTTCTTAAAATTATATTGAATTTAAGAAAGTTCTGAAAATAATGATGATTTAATAGGTATAAAAGCAACACATTTTTAATTAACAGACACGATTGAAGCTGAACGAGCTGTGTTACATAAATATATATGTGAGTGTTACATAAAATATGTAAAGTGAAACTAGGAAAAAAATCTTTCGGCTCTTTTAGACTAATTTTTTTTCTACCCAAGTTTTTTATCAACATAAATATATAGGGAGAAAGTTCTTATATAAATAGTTTTGGTTTCTGCTTTGTTTTTATTTAAATTTATTCAGGATTAAGTAAAATGGCAGTTGAACTGCTTAACACTTTTTTCAGATTGATCGCACAGAAACTGGATTATGATAACACTTATGTCATTTTTGACATATCCCTATCCGATTTTCACCCACAATTTGCCCGAGTGGAAGTCGGTTTTGGTGTGCTTAACGTAACAAATACTTAAAATCAATACGGCATTAAAATGAATGGCCTTCAGTCATTTAACAAACTTTCGAATAATAGATATATTGTCAATTCAATTATCTGCAGAAGTGGCACGCTTCACTATTCGACTTCGAAGAATGACGAAAAATCACTTGAACCGGTGGACACTCCGCCCTCGTTTGCCGAAGAAGTAATTCAAGACACTAAGCCTGAACGTTTCTTCAATAAATCTGGTCTTCTTAGTCAGCACCGCAAATTTCTACGAAACGAGCCTCCATACAGTGAACCACAATCATGGATTCATCTTACAGAAAAATACCAACGAAAGCAACTGGGTCGGTACGGTTTAGCCAGTGGTGTTGATCCCAGAATTTGTTTTCCCAAAAAAGAAGATATTGAAAAACAGAAACGATATGAAAAGGTTGCCTTTCCCTACTCATTGCAAGAACTTATTGCAAGATCTAATAATGAAGAAAAATTGTTGAAAGAACAAGTTCAAAAACGTGAGGATGACATCGTCAAAAAGCTAGAAAAATTGGAACAGTGGAAATCTGAGTTGAATGCAAAAATTGCGAAGAGGGAAGCTGATGCATTAGCTGTTAAGGAGAGAAAAGAACGACTCGTGGAAGAGGTACGCAGACACTTTGGCTTCAAAGTCGATCCTCGAGAAGATCGTTTTAAGGAGCTGCTTGAGCAAAAAGAAAAGGAGGACCGTAAAAAGCAAAAGGAAGCCAAGCGTAAAGCAAAGGAGGAAAAGATGATGGCGAAATTGATCGCAAAACCAGCATCTAAGGACACCGAAGCGACAAAAGAGTAATTTTTGTGTTAAATTTAGAACAAAATAAAATGCGACCGAGGTTGGTTAGTGTCAATAATTTTTATTTCTTGACTTCACTACAGACAGAATTATGAAAATGACTAGCTGTGGTTTTTGTCCTACTTGGCAGCATCTTGATTTGTTGCTCCGGATATAAAGACCAAAAGGACCACGGGCACGATGTACATCCACTGAAATGGAAAAGTTAATTATGTCGGTCAGACGATATTAACACTTAATTCTTACGTATTTTGCGAAAAATCCTCTGTTGTCGCGAACTTCTCCTTTCTCTCGGGCCTCCCGTTCCCGTTCAATTTTTTGAATGAAACTTGCTGTGTCTGGAATCGGTGCTAGTTCCATATGTTTGATAAGCACATCTGTGTTGAAATCCTCCAGACCTGATGTAGAAAGATCTTTATTTTGGCAGTCAGCCGTTCCGGGACCAACAATTGTTTGCGTAAGTGCAGTTACAAATCCAGTGCCATCAATAGATACCCACAAAACATCGGTTAAGTCAGATTGCAATAAAGCACAAGCTTTAGTAGCCGTCAGGAATATGGACTTGGTACCATCTGGATATACAACAGTAGCTTTGAGCCTGTAAAAGTCGTTATTTTGCGACAGTTTCTGAAAAAAAATTAGGAACCAAATTAGGCCACATTTCCGCACAAGGATAAAAAATTAATAAATAGTGGCTTGTCAATGCTTGGCATACATTGTAAATATTGCTATCGGTGGTGCTGGATTCCTGTGTCCTTGAAAAGGGTTTAATTAATTAATTAGAGCTCATATTCAGGGGTTTTCACAATTGTTTCTTCATAAAATAAATTATGTACGTAGTATTAACTCAATTGTCCGCTTACTCAGGCGCAGCTTAGCTCTGAATACAACTCCCTAGATTGCCGGCTAGCTCAGAGTTCATCTCATCATCAAAAGGTAATGATCAGCCATGAACTAATCAGAAAAAGTTCTGCACCTCTCTTTTGCAGTTCTATTAGCAGTATAAAAACAACTCACAAACAACCCCTTCAACTTAGAATGCAAGTAAATTGTTGAAAGTGCAGCGGAGAGCATCGTAATAGATTACGAAGAACAAAAAATGGTTGAACACTTTCAACAGCGACCTTATAACTTGGTAGTAATGTTTAGTCAAAATTGGTGGTAGTCGTACCTAAATCAAGAAACTTCCGACTACAAATGGATTCGAAGAAAATTTAACAAAACAGCCAGATCGCAGTCAAATATTGAATCCTAGAAGCCCAAGAAATGCTAAGGAAGAAAAATGTCGACGTTCTTTTAAATACATGTTTAAAATTAGTTTACCTTTAAGCCCTGTCGCTCCTGGTCTGTAAGCACTTCCTGATACGTATTTGCTAAGCCATATAAGCTGGGAATTGTGACGTTACCCCTATAAGTAAACTTGTCAGGATTGGATTTGTCTAATGCATGTTGAAGTTCAATGCTTATCCAGCCATCGTGCTCAAGATAACACTGAAATAAGATATTTCGAGATGTACATATTATTTTGAAGATGGGAAAATATTTGGAATATTATTACCGATACACTGACGAAGAATGTACATGGTACTAATAAAAGAAATAGTTGATAGAATCCCATTTTCTTAAATATGTATTTCGAGATTTCGATTTTGACTCTTTCAGAAATTGATGACAGATCGTCTGTGACATGAGCTGTGACCTGTGACTTATAAAAATATAGAAACATGGTTATCTTAAGATTGAGGTAAAGGTGATGATGGAACAAGTAATACAATTTAAGTGTGACGTCATTTTAATGAATTGCAAAAAGAGTCGGGCTTAAATATATACATTTTTATGTCTTGTGGTAGGGCTATCCAACTCTCAAGGTCCAGTTTCTTAGGACGAGGAGCAGGATGATTCGCTTCTTTTAGACCAGAGCTTCGAAAACGTTGAAATAGCTGATCGCCAACGTTGCTTATATCTGGAGAATTCTTTAAGGTCATAGTAGAAATATACCTTCTCTCCTCTGTCGTTAGCTATCCCAAACTAGCTTTAAAAAGGGCTAGTCGTACTTTTACCTGGAGTTCACTGCTTAGAGGTGAGAGTAAAAGTTGGTAGACAGGTTGGTTTGGCAAAACCTGTGGAGGCATGTATCCTCCAAAATGCATATGCTTACGGATTGCCGTGGATCACTATAGCTTACAAGCTCAAGGTTCGTCAAGTATAGCTTAATCAGATGGCGCGTGCAAATGAAGAGGACTAGTTTGCTGTCGTGCTATGCCAAACGGTAGGCACTTAACTACCTGTTGAGTTGGTTGGAGATGCTTTGGCACCATTATAAATAAGAATTTATAAAAAAATTACTTATTTGTTCAAACTGTTGGTTTTTTAATAAATAATTCTCGCCAAATTCTATTATATTCTTCGAAAGAGTGCTATAAAAATTTGATTTTAGTTTGGCATTAACTAAATAGGAAATCTATTACATTTTATTATTTAGGCGGAAAGTCTTTACTTTTGAAAATAAGTTTACCTCTGTGAAGAAAGTATTGTTAAATGTTTTTGTTAAAATTATGTTAAATAAGCGAAATAGAGAGTATAAAAAACGACAAAATGATGACTCTCCGTCAACTAAACGAGTGTGTTCGGAAGCACACCATGGAAACCAAGGGACAGCAGACAAAATTGAAACTTATTCTTGGCCTGATGGAGAAGAGGATAGTTTCCTTTCTTCCGTAAAACTCTCAAATGAAGTTATTGAATTCAATAATCAAAATTCATTCACTAACGATGTGGACGATAGTCTATTTTCTGATATTAAGTTTGAGAATATCCCGGCAGTTTCAAACGTTCCCGAGCCTTCGGTGAGCTGTGATGACAAACTCTTCAAAGAAATTGAACCTGACAATGAGTTAAAAGAAGACGTCGCGAAATATTTCGACGACGAGGTAATAGACGACTTCAAAATACAAAACACCCAGCGATTTTTAGATGATGTCGCATTTAAAGTACCCAAGCAGGCGATTGCGATTGGAAGAAATTCACTATCCAACTCGATTGCCCAACATTTTGAAACGACAAATTTGATGCAAGGCACGCAGTATGAAACTCGAGAGGAAATTAAAAATCGCTCCATTAGCAGCCGTACAAAATCATTTAGACAGGAAATGCAGAACCTATCGGCTATTAATTGGGATACACAAGTTTTTCCTGAGGATGTCGCAGATGAGTTTCCCAGTCGTGGGGAGTTCTATGGACTCCCAAATACCGTTCAAAAGATGATATTTGAACATAAGGGGATAACAGGTCTATATGGTAAGTATAACCATGTCGGCGATCATAGTGTGATTGAATAAATAGTTGAATGGCCGAGCTCTCTTTTTTTGTTTAGAGTGGCAAAACGAATGTCTAAATCTCTCAGCAATTCGAAAAAGAAAAAATCTACTATATGCATTACCAACAAGCGGCGGTAAGACTCTGGTAGCCGAGATTCTAATGTTACGGGAAATTATCTGCAGGGAAAAGCACGTCATATTTATGCTACCTTACGTCTCTATCGTTCAGGAAAAAGTCGGTAATTCACTGCATTTGTTTTAAGCACTCTCACAGTAATAATGCGTTGAATTCTAGATGAGCACAATGGCCCCATTTGCCTTAAGTCTTAACTTTATAATTGAGGAATATACAGCCGGTAAAGGAAGATGTCCACCACCTCCACGAAAGAAGCGCAAGTGCATATTTATTGCTTCGATTGAAAAAGGAGCCGTGCTGTTCGATAGTTTAATAGAAGCTGGTCGAGCTAATGAAATAGGCCTAGTAGTAGTCGATGAATTACACTTGATTGGCGAAAAAGGCCGGGGCGCAACATTAGAGGCTTTTCTTACAAAAGTCATGTTCATCAACGGTATGTTTTGAAAGTATAATTCGTGAGCAGATGATAAATTCGTTTCACTGGCATGTAGCTAGTATTCAAATCGTAGGCATGAGTGCAACAATTGGAAATTTGCCAGAACTATCTGATTTTTTGGACGCTGATGTCTACACAAGAGGATTTCGTCCTGTGGAGCTGAAGGAATACATTAAATGCGGAACTGATATACTAGAGATAAACACAGCAGGTTCCAATCTGGAAGAAATTTTCGTCTATCAAAGAACGGTGAACTATAAGGTATGCATATATTTCTGAACAATGTTATAAAGTTTTTTTATTATAAAATATGTGCGCGACCGTACTGGAAGTGGTAGACTCGTTTAGAGGGACTTACCGTGCTAGGTCGGCAAGATTGTCAAAGAAGAAAGAGAATGTGCTTTAATTGTAGTACACCTATTCAAGAACAACACGAAAAAGGAATGAATGCAGCTTAAAACTACTCTACCGTTTACATCTTTCAGTATAGTGCCCAAGTTGCAAAATCGGATCCTGATCACTTGGCCGGTTTGGTGTCCGAGATCGCGCCGAAAGAGTCTTGTTTGGTATTCTGTTCTACTAGGAAGAATTGCGAAAATGTTGCCATGCTACTAAGCAGAGTCTTACCGAAGTAAGTCGTACAATCAAGCAAATAACTTTGCCTTGCCATTAGTTTTAATTATTTTTTTTTCAGGTCAAAGTTTCTTGAGTATCGAAAGAATGAAAAAACACAGTTAATGGATGCCTTAGACAAAATCTGTGGTATTTTGTCACCAACACTCGAAAGAACTATACCCTATGGCATCGCGTATCACCATTCTGGTCTGACTATTGATGAACGGAAAATGTTGGAGACCGCATATCGGATGGGTACGATAAGCGTTATTTGCTGTACCTCAACCTTAGCGGCTGGAGTTAATCTCCCGGCGAAACGTGTTATCATAAGAGCTCCCTATGTTGGTCAGGAGTTTATGACATTGTGTCGATACAAGCAAATGGTAGGGCGCGCTGGCCGCGCTGGATTAGGAGCTGCTGGTGAGAGTATTCTAATATGTTCCAGCAAGGACAATGTTCGTGTCGGTGAGATGCTGTTTTCCCCGATGGACAAAGTTATCAGCTCACTAGACCATAATAATGCGATTGGATTGCAGACCCTAATACTAAGTGCCATTGGCTTGCGACTGGCAAGCTGTCTTCACGAGCTAATGAATCTAACTAAAAACACTCTGATGGTAGTGCAGAGTGAAAAGTCTGGTATTTCAGTGAAAGCTTTAATCACATGCATTTTACGTCAAATGTTCAAGCACAAGGTGCTGCAATTGTGCAATTTAAATAAATCTCCTCTTCCCAATAGTTCTGAGATTCTCACAACGCAGGAAATGCGAGAGATAATTAGCTCAAATTTAACCAGCAGTTCTCGTCAGATTGTTCTCAGTAAGACCACTCGTTTCGAATTAACCTCTATGGGCAAAGCAGCGTTCAAAGCAGGGATTGACTACAAAAAGACAAACGCAATTTCCAAGGAGCTTAAAACTGCCCAGAAGTCGATGGTACTTGCAAATTATTCCCATCTCTTATATCTCGTAGTGAGCTTCAACTCCAATGAAAATGGCGACGATCTTTTCGCTGCTGATCCTTCAACACTATTTCGCGAGTACACAAATTTAGACGAAGATACTCAATGTTTGTTTAGAGTGCTTGGTGTAACCGAAGCACACGCTGCAAAGATGGCAAAAACAATGTCAACCAAAGGTCCAGTAGAGCTGCAGTTAAGTCGCTTGTACAAGGTGTTGATTCTGTTAGATGTTTTAAATGTAATACCATTGCATTTGGTAGCAGCTAAGTATTCAGTTGAACGCGGTATGCTTCAGACACTTATAAATCAGTCGATAGCTGCAGCGAGTGCTCTAGTGCGTTTGTGTGAACAAGTGGAAGAATTCTGGTGCTATAAACCGCTATTTGAAAAAATCAGTGGAAAAATGGATCGGTGTGGAACGTTGGAATTGGAACCTCTTCTAGATCTGCCCGCTGTAAAAATTGTAAGTTTGTTGAGCACACATTGTGTATAGTTTCAGAAATGATTAAAGTTGTATTCAGAACAGGGCAAAGCAATTCTACGCTGCTGGTTTTCAAACAATTGAAGATATCGCAAAATGCAAGCCAATGCAACTTGCGAAATCCATTGAACACTTGAATTTAAAAGCTGCGAAGGAAATAATCTCAGCAGCAAAGGTAACTATACGGTCAGCTGATTTGCAAATCATTTTTAAACATGTTTCTTCTCTCCTTACAGTTAATATTGATGAAGAAGTTAGACAATCTACAGGAGGAAACTGAAGCGATTCTTAATTGTCTTAAAAGTGAGGAGGATATCTCATAGCAGTTGCCAACGTTGTTACATGTTTTGTTTTTCATATTGTAAATATTTTGTTTACATTTTTAATTAATAAATATAGTATGTACTTTATACTTCGCGAGGGCTATTTTATCTTGTTTTTGCATGATGTGGAGTTTTATTCAGCCACGGTTCATTGCCGCTTTCTGTTTTATTGAAGGAATGCAGTCTTATTGAATGCCTTAGCCATTAGTTTACCGAAAATACCTTTCCTGATACCTTCTTATACGTAATTGAAGATGCTTTTAACAATGTGCACTCGGCAACCTTTAGAAATCCCTTACCAATTTGTGTCTGGAGGCTTATCTTAGTCAACAGATAGTATTCCTTCTAAGGACTAAAATTATTCACGCGACGCTAGGAAACAGCCATCAAACTAAGTTCGCCAACAGAGGGACTCCCGTGCGGGAGACCTTCTCCTTTGGTTGTTGGTCTCGCTAACTAAGGTAGCGGTACAGTTCGGAATGAACCTGAGCTTCAAGAGTGTTTTTTCTAACACATTCCTCCTTGGATCCGAACGAGTGGATTCAATCTCCAGATCAACTTTGACATGATTGGGCTGGAAGTTGTGGCCTAATGGCGTCAAATGACAAAGAACAGAAACAAAATCTAGTACATTTGCAACAGAAACAGAATTCAGTTAGTTTCGGTTGTCATTTAACGCCTTAAATATTAACCCTGTAGATTTTGTGCTTTTCATTACTAAAAACCCAATTAACTATCTTTAACTTATCGTGATTACGTGCTATAATGTCGCTAGAATCTAGTGTCTGGGCATTATCCTCGATCCAGAACTCAACTGGATGGGAAACATAATGTACACCGTACATCCTCTTATGCCTGCAGCATAACCTTTGGGAACTAAATTATTCATTGAAGTTTACCTTGAACAGAGTTTAAACTCGCACTGTGAAACCGGATATTAATGAGCTCAATTTATTTATTAAACGAAACGAACTACGCTCTTTATTTTTCTGAAATTGATTTTTTTTCTTAATATAAAAATGTGCCAATGTCATAAAACTTTTATATTTAGATTAATGCAACGCTTTTTTTTAAGGAAAACAAACTACTAGTCTGTTTTGGTAAAGAGGGGACTGACTGCTCTGAGGAAATTAACTTCAAATTCTTTCTCAGAGAAGCGTTCTACGGACGATCTAAAATTAAAAAGAAAAAGTGGTTAAGATGTAAGAATTGTTGAACAAAATTTCACAAACCTTGCTGCATTCCGGATCGTCTCGTTTTCTTCTTTGGTATTATAAAGTATATTTAAGATGCATGTGGCATATTCAACTGCGTCTACCGCCAAGTACCCGTTTTGACTTCCTTCCGATGTTTCAATAATGTCGAAGAGTGGTCCTCCAGACCGATTAGCAACCATTATTAAGCCGGCAGCCATGCATTCAACAACGCCTATGCCAAAATGTTCATTCCACATGGTGTGCAGACCAATTCTTGATGATTGATAAAGCTGTAGCAATTCTTTGTAAGACACGTTTACCTTAAACTCTACATTGTTCTCTAGAGATAAATGCTTGGAGAGATCTTGCATGTTCTTTAATCTCACATAGTCTTCTTCGTGTCGACATGAGCCAGCAATAACTAATTTAACTTTAGTCCAGAGATCTTCGTTTTTAACAAGAAGTGTTCGTAGTTCATACAACGCTTGAAGTTGTAATGGATGATCTTTCTCCGGTCGGAATTGACCCACCGATAGAATTATAACTTTTTCATTATCATTTCCAGTGAAATGCAGTGACTTTAGGTGACTAACCTCACAAGGCGGGTAAACTCGATGCGTTTTAAATGGAGCACTCCATAGATCTAATATATGGTTCTCTGTCCAAGTAGAGTTGACCATTATTGACAACGAACTGCGACCTACCCAACTGTAAATCTATTAATTGAAAAATTGTTTTAAGTTTGACGTTATTTTGAAGAACAATTTTGCTAATTTTATCTATGAACAGACAACACTAGTTTAAGTCGAAGGTATGACGCCCAATTAGAGAAATTATTTACAGGTGACGATTGATGACTTATATTTGCAAAATTATTCATGTAAGATTCTTACCTTGGCGAAAATTTTGTAGTACATAAGTTTGGCCCACGTAAAAAATGGATTTCGAGCGACATACGCTTGATTATTCAAGGCAAATTCTCTGCACCTCACTCGCCGGAGCATGTCGGTACTGATTGTTGGATAGTGAACATAACAACCCACCTTACATTGGCCAAGAAAACGAAACAGGGGCAATGTAAATGCATATCCCATCGTGTCAATATACACATCAGGAGGAAATTTGAAAAGACCTTCCAAGCCAAGTATTAACGATCCCATACTTTGGCCCAAAAGTGTAAAATAAGGATAAACCTTGGCTTCTATCCAATGGCGTTTCTTTAAATACACGAAACTGATGTTATCCTGGTCGACGAAAATATTGAAAGTATTTTCAGCTTTGCTTAGGATAGTGTTTGGAGAAGCATCGACATCTCCGGTATAAATTATTATCTTCACATTGTCATATTTTGCCTGTGGAATAGATTTACAAATTTATCAATGGCCATAAGGTAATCGGTAGAAAAAGTAGCCTACCTGAAGGGCTCTCACGGCACACCAAAGTACGCGTTCACCTCCCCCACCGGCATTGCAATAAGGATGAAAGATACCCACGTAAACATCGTTGTTTCCTTTGTGGAGCTTCGCCTTCTTTATCAAGATCCATCGGCGCAAAGCGAATAGTGCAATGGAAAACACTATTACAGCCAATAAGACAAGTATGAGAAATAAGTACAACCTGGCCAAGAGTTGAAAATCAATGTTTGGTTTGTGATTATGGTGTTTTACATGTTTTCTACAGTTGCAAAGAATTTAACTTACAGAATCACAATAGCTCTCATTATGAAATAAGCGTCTTTTTGTGGAATTTGAATTGATATAGTTTATATTTGTTGTGTTTTCGGCTTACATCGTTTTTTTTAACTTTTTATAAAATTACAGAAAAACCAATCGAAATACAAGTCGTAGTCATCAATCTTATGACGTGAGTCGATGACAGCTTGTGTGTGGAGTTACCAGCTGTAGCTTGCATTACATTTATCTACGGCCCCTTTCAGGCGAACAGTACGGCCAAACAAGGCACATAACTTTAATTTCTGAGGCCAATTCTGTTCGAAAAATGTATATGAAGATAAAAGAATAACTGGAATGGACCAAACACCATCGGAAAGATTTGTTCTTCTGATAAAATAATCGAAGAAACTATGCTAATTTAGTCGAGGTGGCTCGACTCATTAGGTTAGGTTAGGTTATGGGGGAAGTGCCCAGTCCAATGACTGAGCGTTCACGGGGGCCTACTGGCCCATTGTGTTCCCCTTTGTGTTGTGGGCCATGTTCCAACCTTGGGTACTAGGTGGGTGGTCTGTCAAACCACCATGTACTCTTAATAAAATGGAGTATGCTCGTTATTGGTAGTTCTGTTAGGTCACTCAGTTCTCCAAACAGCCTGTTTCCCATGTGTCGAAGTCGGCGGTTTTGGAGGTTGGGACACTCGTAGAGTAAGTGCTTGATGCTCGACTCATTTTAGAAACATTTGTTCAAGTTTCGGGCCTATATCACTTCCAAGTTCCAACTCTTTTCGTAAACACATAGAGGCTGGTTGTCGAGTGGGAAGAAATTGGTTTCATTGGCCTTAAGCTTTGTTGGTTGGACTGTTAAGTTCTGAACTTGATTACAACAAGAAAAAGATGATACTTCGTGTTGGCCCTTATGAATTCGGGCATAATGGCATTACGGAAGCTTCGTAGTGCGTACTCAATTTGGTCAGCACTCGATAGTTAATAATACTAATCGCCATAATAAGAGCTGCTGCAAAGTTGATTAATTAGAAGCGGAGGCCTGCAACGTGATATAAATATTTGTGCTTGCCTTGTCCCCAGTCCTAATGACCCTACAACTAAAGACAGCAAGGTAGCTTTTAGGTTCTTTTGTGAGAAAAGAATGCAAGTTAAAATTACTTTCTATGCCTTGAAAAAGACACTTGGTAACGCAAATTGTGAAATTAATTCCGCACCTACACCCACTGCAGCTGATTTTGACAGCGACTGTCAGTCATCGCCGTCTGTCGTTGTAAATCAAAATAAAAGTAAAATTTTGATAATTTATTGGATCTATAGTGCGTGTCTGCATTGTTATTTTGTTGGTAAATCTGTAATGCGACATAATTAACTTATAAGGAAATACTTCAAAATGGATTTTGTACGGCCTATCCTTAACTGTCTCTCGAAATTCTGCAGTTGTATCAATTGTACAGAAGACCTAGGGACCCAGGTAAAATTATTTCCATTGTCTGGGGGGACATTTTAAGGTGGGATTACAACTTAACACTTTGTTTTTATTTAGGGTCTAGAACCAAATGAACGAACACATCTGCTTGTGGACCCAGTTAATCATAGCCCAGCGATGGGGCGAACAAACTCTGACAATGTTAGCAATGAATGTTCGCAATCTTTGCCAAAGAAAGATGAACAGAATGCCCTTAGTCGCCTTGTGCAAAACACAGAAATGTAAGATGATTAATACTCCATATTGGCAAACTAGATATGGACGTGTATCTCTTTTATATATTTAGAAATATGATTGATGTCGGTGCAATGGATTCCCATAACATTGAGCACCAGGAATATAACGACAGAATAAAATTGTACAACCAACGCCTTATGCAGCAATGGAGTACCGTCCAGCATCCTGGAATAGTGCCAATGGGTATGAAAGTAACCATCATTAGAAAAATGTTCTTGCTTATCATTGTCTTTAACAGGATTCCTAAAGGATATACCAAATCCGGAATATTACTTGAATTCTGTTCCAATATCTGCTGTGGACCTTGCCCAAGTATGTACCCTTATGTTTACAGTGTCTGATTAAATGCCTGTGAGTGTATTTCTTTGTTTTTCTTTTTTAGATTAAAACAGCTGTTAGTAAAGCAAGGGTTGCCGTGAATGAAATAAGAGTCGAACATAATGAAGATATTGTGGTGCCTTTTCGTATTCCCTAGATCTTAAATGGACAATGATCTTTTATTTTGAATGTGTTAATGGCGACCTCATTTGATTTGCCTTAATTTGATTCACTTTCTTTCATACAATTATGTTTTCTTTAATATTGTACTACACTATAGTTTAAGCAAGTGCATGGTATGGCGCTTTTGTTATTACAATTCACAGATATGATCTGAAAGTTTGCTGATATGTTGTAATGCCGCTTGCTTATAACGAATATTATTCCTGGCATTCGTATCAGTTCTGTCATTATTATCTATTGTTATTTTCTTTAATTTACAATCAAACTTTACTCATGAGTATAAAACAGTATGTGAAAAGTAGTAAAACTTTTATTAATAAAAATAATCATACCGGGACTTTTTTCATTTTGGTTCACTGTAAGCAGTTTTACTACCAGTGAAATATTTTACTGTATATGCTTATGCTAAATATTAAGTCGAGCAGATCCTCCATACCCACGCCGAGCGCGAGCACACACGTCATGAGCACATTTGGGATTGATGGTGCTATTGGGGCCGAATTACCACCCTTGTTAACGAGTAACTCGTCATCGAAATGTGAGGATTTGGCAATACAGCTCCCAATGAGATTAATCTATCATTCGATCACGAGCACCACTGGCTCACACGTTATCGATTGAGGTAATTCAGCCTCTGATCTCGGGCATATCAATCTTAACTAAGAGAGAAATGTTGAGAAGTGCATTTGAAGTTGGTCGAAGAAATTCTGTTTCCGAACAGCTTTAGTGCGCAGAGCCAACCGTCGCGATTGGAAAATCTACACCTATCAGCAGAAAAGTCTTCAGCCGCACTTTTTACCGCCTGGACAAAAGAGGTGAAGACGCAACTAAACATAACAACGACTACACAGCCATAGCTTCTCTGCATCACCATTGACAACGTCCGAAGTCGTCGAAGATCGCTCTTGATGCAAAGACAACATACATATCAAGCCATCTGTCTTTTCTTTGTTAATTATGCTGCTCCCAGCTGGACAACACAACTAAACAGCATGCACTGGAAAAACCTACAAGCCTCAACACAGCACATACAAATATCACTGGGTGCCACCTTATAACGCGTGTACACAAAGTACATAGATTACCTACATACATACAAATGTACATACAGAAACCTATGTATATGCTTCCGATAAAAGAACACAACATCGTGCTCACCTAGGCATTTTACCAACAAGAACCTTCAAACCGCCCACTAACAACACTGCCACAACCACCCCGCAGTATCCGCAAAGGGCTTTCAAGCTTCCAACAAGACACCGACTTTCAGGCAAAACGTAGACCGCGTTAATCTAGAACAACGCTCGCTCAACTACCCTTAGGCTGCTACCTGATATGTCTCGACTCCAGCATAGAAGAGATTATGTATGTATGTCCAGACTGCAGGAATAACCCGCACAACACAAAATCTTTTTCATTGCCCCAACCAATCCAGAAACCTAACCCGCTCTGGGACACCCCATCAATGCGGCTCTCTTCTTAGACCTTGAACTCGATCTGACCTCAGAAGAAGAAATGTACCTGCTACAACAACATTTACTGCGCCGTTACAGCAAGATTACGACAAAAATCGCTTTCAATACTGTCTACGAGTACATATTTCTCACCTTTTCGTACGATCATAAAATAAATAAGCAGTTCTATTGATCCAGAAATCCATTGCCTTAATTGAGCAATATAATATACAGACGTACATATGCATGTATGTATTTACAAACACTTTATATTGACTAGTATCATTGAAAATAGGAAAGTTGAGTGTACTCGAGTTCTCTCAATTCGGTAGGTGGTGGTACAGATGGAAGTGAATCTGGGCCTCAACCAAGAAGCCCTCCAGTAAGCCCGGTTCTTAGCTAACTGCCTCCAGTTGCTTACCCGGATTTTTCAATTTTGTTTCTAAATTATGGCCTATCATCCCCAATCCAAACTTTCTCATACGAAATGCGCCATCTTAGGCGACACTTCTACTGCGTTGTCCCTCCGAGTTAGACTCGAAGACTCTGCGACCCGGAGCATTTGTATCCATTTGCTCTACATACATGCCACAGCTATCTCAGCCGATGAATTCATATCGATTTCGCTGGGTAGAAACAAGAGGACCCATTAACACTTAAGCAATACAAATCGAAGATGCGGCAAACAGGTGTGAGAGTAGGACTGTCTATAGCAATACTAAGGAAAAATAAGGTGGACGTAGTTACAAACAACACACGGTCAAGAGTCTAGAAGGTCATGCTCTCAAACTCGAATAAGTTTTCCAAAGGAACAAATTACCACACTCGTGCACAGAGCCTTCAAACATTACAAAGATTGCAACAGCTCTCAAGAAAGGCAAATCGATGAATATTGATGGTAACACTGCCGAAAGCCCCAAACAAGTCAGCAAAGTGCATTTGAAACTAAGCTTTTCCTAAACTAAGGAAAAAGGGAAATGTAGTTAGGTATGAATTTGTTTTCTTTGGATACTCATCTTTCTAAGTCAAACAAGCTGTCTTCCACTCAGGATCTTTTTGCGTAGATTATATAACAGATACAGGTTTCCGCTTCATATACTTTTTATCGATTTCAGGACAGCTTTCAACAATGTAAATCGAGATATCATTCGGTTGACCTTGCGGAAGAGGAGCATTCCGCAAACCTTCATAGCTATTATTAACGCTACGTACAAAGATGCTAAGTGTCGCATTCTACACAAACTCAAACGCTGAACTAAACATTGCTGAACAGGATGACCCGAAAGTCGACAGCCGAACTGGCACCAATCTATGTAGATTGGGCCAATACCCAGCTTCGCACAATGAAGTCCACAACGCGTTGCAGAACTCCACACAAGATGGCTTTCAAGCGTTGTTCACGACAAGGGTTGAAGGATAAAACCAGGTAGTTCGGGTCCATGTTAAGCACTGGAGTCTCGAAGCGAAGTGGAAGTGGATGCGTGTAGCAATCTCATATACAGAAGACCTAACAAGCAACAGAGTAGGGACAGGATACCCTTTAATATCATTGAAACTTTGCAAACAAAATTAGTCAATTGGGCTTAGAAATTCTACTCATCACGTACATATCTATTACAAGTATTAAAAATGTCTTTTGATTATAACTATAAGTTCTGGGTTGCAACACAAAAGGATCTCGACGATATTTTAAAACGCCAAGAAGTCTACAAGAGGCTCAAGCCGATCGAAAAACCACAACTTACCCATTATCTTTTTGCAGAGCTCTACGCCCGCTACGTGCAGTTGGTTAACAAATTGGGCTACATATACCATCATACATTTCAAGTCCAAAAACGGGATGTTGTCAAACAATTGGTGGAGTGTGCGACGCAAAGACTTCTTGAACTTAAGAACGAGCTTAAAAATTTAGAGCTGAGTGAATTCGTTTATATCGACAAAACGCTTATCGAAAGGCGGCTGACCCCAGATGATGTAACAGTATGGACCCCGAAATATTTTCCCTTCTCGCGTCCGGCTAATGTTCAGGATATGATCTACGGCCACCGGAAGAAAGCTACTGACGAAGGGGGTAAAACAAGAAATCTCACAGCTGCTGCTCAAAGTTCACATCTATTCTCCCGGGAATCGACGATGGGAATATTTGAATCAAAATCTCGTCTATCAACAGTTCAGAAAGGAAGACTGAGTGTCAGACGGCACACAAAAATTGAAATAGTCACAGATCCAGTCAAACAAAAATTAACAGATGTCGCCACTCTAATTCAATCACATGAGCGGGCTCGACGTGCTCGAGTACTTTTAACGAACATTCATTACAATCCAGCAGTATACAAGCCTAAGATACGTGAGGACGGAGCGACAGTTAAATACACATTCACCCACAAGTCGAATCAGGCAATGCTTATTCCAGTTAGAAGGACTCGTTTCGAAGCCGACTATTACCTTCACAGAAAGGATCTGAAGGAGTTCAATTACTATGTTAAACCTGTTTACCAACCCGTTAGCCAAATAATGCAAGACGATCTATCCGACTTTGATGATTCTGAGGAAGAAGAGGCAGAAGAGGAATTAGATAAAAGTGTCGCGGAAGAAGAGTCATATGAAGGCAGTGAGTACTCGGAATACTCTGAAGAAAGCGTTCAAGAAACCCCAGAAGAGTTGGCCACAAGGTTAATGAATGCAGCTGCCCTAAAAATTCAAACCTTTTGGAAGGGCCACAGGGACCGTAAAATCTATCGCGCTTTATTGGAAAAGAAAATGTTAATTTGTGGAATGGTACAGGGATTTCGGCCTAAGTCCAAAAGGGTTGAAATGTACGAAGAACGAATGAAAGAAGCAGCGAAACATAGACTGCTCAAGGAAAAGTACGACGAAGAATTCATAAAGTTCTGTGCAGATGAAAGGGCAAGAATACTTCGGGTCAGAGGTCCATGGATTATGGAAGACATTTCTGACAATATTCGTGAATGGTTTCGCCAATTGTAATTTCAACTGGAAAACGTATTATTTTTGAGTTTAACTTTTTGTTTTTCAATAGCTATGATCGACTAAATTGTTTTCACCCATATCCCGATGAAGTTAAAGGCGGCACCCTTTTGCTTCTGAGAGGCGAAACTATGGACATCTATGAGTATCAAGAGAAATTAAAACGTGGAAAAGTATCGAAAGAGGAACAGAAAAAGATAAGGGATAAGGAAAGAGAAATGAAGAAAAAGATCAAGGAAAAGCTTAAGAAACAGAAAATTGCATTAGCTAAGACAAGAGCGAAGTTGAAGGCAGCAGGAATCTACGATTTGAGTGATGAAATGGAGAGGAGCAAAAGCATTGGTGAGTTTGATGGAGTTCTGTTCTATAAAAGAGTTTAAAAGGTCCGACAAAGAACAGAAAAAGAGTTACTACCTACACAGCTCGTAATTTAATTTGGTTCGTTTTACATAGTGGATGCGATATGTAGGGGTCGCGGCGACATTAGAACGGAATGTTTTTAACATTGGAACAGTTTAATAGAGCATTGGTTCGATACAATTACTCAAGAAAGGAATTAGTTGAGGCTTAGTTTTATAGTACGAAACGATCCAATCAATGGGATCGGCAAGCCCTGCAGCCAAAGGTCTGTTTTGGAACGTAGTTTGGTATCGACTTAAGATTCGGAATGTCCTCTACTTCATTGCAGTTAATCTAGCATTCTTGGAGGCGCTTAGTTTTTTAATGTGATAAAGAACTTTTGGCGACCATTTTGTTAGACGAAATTCCCCGGCGTTGAGAGCAAGTTGCAAAGATAATCACTAAATCTTTACAAATTGCTTTCGAGGTTCTTCAACGCTATCGGTTCCATGAAACAGGACATCTTTATATGCGAATTGCCTAATGCAGGACGTCGACTTTCTGAGTAATGGGGACAATATAGAAAACGACTTTAGTTTGAGGTGCTTTTCGAACAATAGTTCGTAGTACCTACTCTCGGTGGACGCCCTGGGTCGGTGGTTAGTGCGTTGGATTGCTGAGCGAGCGGTGTGGGTTCAAGCCCCAGCCATATCCAGGGAACATTTTTCGGGGCACCACCTCTCGTCAGGGAATGTGAAGCCTCTGGGAGTATAATCTGTCATGAAAGAGCTTCTCAATTCGCCGTTCGTAGTTGGCAATAAATTGTCGGTCCCTTTCAATCGTGCGAACAATACAACACGCACAACATTAATGGTTGCGAGAAGCTAAGCCTTGGCCGAGCTGTCGCGCCGGCTATTTATATATTTATAGTACCTGCTCTCGACTTGTGCTCGGTAATGTCCTAGAAATCTACAAAATTTGTGACTGCAGTGTGGTGTTAGTTGTCGTTCGTTTTTTCAATTCTACTTCATGAGTTTTCAGTTATAGGACACCTGCTCTTTCATATTTTGTCAACCAGTTTTAATCTATCTCTCCACAAAGAGCAAATACAAACTACAATCGAGAAGTATAAAAAAGAATGGAAAGATATAGATGAAAAATTAAATAAAAATCATGGGCCTATCACAGAATGGATCACATCAGACTACTATGCCGAAATTCATGAAGAACTTCAGCTGATAGTGGACGAACTTATGAGGTATACATTCCCCCGACCATATTTGTTGTTAAGCCTATTAAAGATAAATATTTCTAAGACTTGAGTATGAACTTCTGCAACAAGCCTTAGCCAAGGATAAGAAAAAAAAGTATAAGCCGCCTAAGAAGAAGAAGCCTAAAGCCACAAAGCGCGGCAAAAAGCCACCTAAGGATATGACTGGAAACCGTTCCATAGAGTCACTCTTTAATGAGTTGAAAGACGCTGGAATTGTGCAAAACTATCCAAGAAAAACGATGGATTACTTTATTGGGGAACGTAATCACTGCGCTTATGAGATACTCAACATTCGAATGAAGTAAGGTCAGAAGTCAAATATATGTAGATCACTTATTTATAGAGCATACTGTTAGGGATACCCCGGTTTACAAAGGCGAAATCAAAGATGTTATGTCGGAACTTATATTAGGCATGGGACCCCTGAACATTACGAAGCCAAAGTCTATTTGTTTGATTGGACCAACGCATTGTGGAAAGAAACTACTTTGTGATATATTAGCAACTGAAATAGGTAAGTTTTGTTAAATAAAAGTTTATTTATTGTTGATGTGTTAGTGTGCAGCTTCCACTTTCTGCTTATGCAGATGTGGTCTATTTGGGTTTTTGTGGACCTTGTTTGTGAACAAATAATACTTGTAATCGATAAACAAATTCTATTTTTTTTTCGTATTGACTAGATGCTGTCGTCCTAGACATCAGTCCTGAGAAAACGGCAAGATTCCAGGGTGATATGAAATACTTTATGCACGTAATTATGAAAATGGCAAAAATTCTTCAGCCAACCATACTGTATATCAAAGATGTGCATCGTGTATTTTGGAAGAAAGTTCCCCCCGAATTTGAAGATATAGTGCCTAGGCTATTGCAACCCCAGATAAAGAAATTTATTTTGAAACCATTAAAGAAAACTGATAAAGTTTACCTTCTTGGCACGACTGATGCACCATGGACAGCAAATGGAAAAATGAAAAACATCTTCCAGAGGCTACTTTTGCTTCCAAAAACTGAATACGCAACGAGTTTTATGTTACATAGAAACGTGACATTACAAATTCCTAAAATACCAAGAGACTTTAGTTTTTCCCCTTTGGCTTTGGTAAACCGTGACTATTATTCTGGTGACATTGTTCAAAACATAGAAGAAACGTTGAATCTAAGGCGTAGAATGGATTTAGTGCATCGGCCTTTGCATCAAATGGAATTTATAGACAATCTTTTGAATAAACAATCTCAGCCCAATTTTCCACCGGATGCAAAGGTAAGAAAATTAAAGCAAAAAAATAATACTCACCTCACAAAGTCTTTTCACTTTAAAGGAATGGGAAAAGTTTGTAAAATGGTTTAGAAAGGCGAACAAAATGGCCAGAAAACGCGTGAAGATGATGAAACAGCGCGAAGAGCTATTGGCTAGGACGCAAAAGAACAAGAAGAAATGAATGTATACGTGTATGTATTTTTAATAAACGATTGACCTACGACCTGAACTTTTACATTACCATACTGTGCGCATCCCACCGACAAGTCATGATTCCTGCCCTATTTGTATGTTCAGTTTGTTTTTGTATTTGATACTCATTTATCTTTTTCAATGATTTTTACAATAAATATCAATTTAACAGAGTAAAAGCGAAACTAAAAATAGCTAAAAATTTAAAATTCATTGAGGTCACCCTCCATTGGCGCACGCACAGGTTGTCTTCTTTTGCGTAGTCCCTCAAGTTTAGAACCGAAGATGCTTAGTTCATCCGCTCTACATCTAGATGTCGTATACTTATATTTTTAATCACGCCGGTAACGCTGTACAGCTTGTATGGTTCGTGGTTAAATCTTTCCCCGAATGTAGAGCTTTTCTCTCGAAAATCCCAAGTTTTTATACGATTTTGAAACAGTTCATGCTTCTGCATCATATAGCAAATGATGATGATTTTTTCCTCGATAGGGCAAATAATTGTCTGTTAAGGCCATATACAGGGTTTTTCAATAAGAGCGCTATAAAAGTTTTTTTAAATAAAACAAAAACGGTTTTGGATATCAATGAAATTCTTTATTCCTGTGAAAGTACGTTCGATGCCATTATGTATGGAACTCGATTTCTTTTGCATGGCCACCACGGGCACGCTTGCAGAAGTCCAGACGCTGAACCCAATTTTCGACGGTTTTCAAGCATAAATCGGCCGATACTGCTACAATTTCACGTTCGATATTCGTACGAAGTTCATCAATCGTCGCTGGCTTGTTGGCATAGACCATAGACTTGACGTAGCCCCACAGGAAATAGTCTAACGGCGTCAAATCGCACGACCGAGGCGGCCAAGCGACTGGACCATTTCGTGAGATAACACGTTCTCCAAACTTGGTTTCCAATAAATTGATTGTGACATTCGCTGTGTGACTTGTGGCGCCGTCCTGTTGGAACCACATGTCCTCCAAGTCCATATCATCCAATTGGGGCCAAATTATCATTGAACGGTAGCGATCCCCATTCACAGTAAGGTGCCGGTCTTGATCATCACGGAAGAAGTACGGCCCAATGACGCCGCCGGCCCATAAACCACACCAAACCGTAATTTTTTCGGGATGCAATGATGACTCATGGAGTACGTGTGGATTGCTGCCTGACCAATACCGCATATTTTGTTTATTGACGAAGCCATCGAGCCAGAAATTATGACGACCATAAATTGGACGTAGCGCTCTTAACGTTGAGGCCACTGACTCCGAATTTCGGTAGTAAATTTTAATAATTTCGACTCGTTGTTGGCTCGTATATCTTTCCATCATGAAATGGCAAACCTTACTGAAGAGAAATGTCAAAAAACCGCAAGAAAAATATGGCGTCGTTTGCTGTCACTGTCGCTCTACTTTTGTAGCGTCCCTTTTGAAAAACCCTTTACATACGTATATGTATTAATAGCGATTGGAGAGGATAGTTCTACGTCAGATTTCCGCGCTGATGCAGTTGCCAGAATTGGTAGCAGAGTTTAGATACATGAATTCGTTGTCAACGTAACAAAATAGTTGTACTGACTTCTGAAAAATTGGGCTTGACGTATTGACCAGCGAACTTCATATTATTTTCTCCAGTACCTATCGGAATAAAGAAACTCTATGACAGTGTATAGCCCAGACCCAAACCTCTAATGGCAATGAAGGTCTCTTCCAAACTTGACAGAACAGTGATCGTTCTCCATCGTCATCTATCTATATCTATATATATAAAACTCTTTGTCCTGACTGACTGACTGACTGACCCAGAGATAGGCGCACAGCCCAAACCGCTGGAGCTAGAAACTTGGAATTTATACAGTAGTTTCCTTTTGTGGCGTAGACACCCACTGAGAAGGGATTTTTCGAAACTTAGCTTTTACAGGGTGTTCAAGTTTGTATGAAAAAAAAAAATTTAAATTGGACTATGGAATTGAAATTTGGTGGGTATATTCTAGAACAGAAATAATTAAACACGTGTTTTACCGTTTTTCAAAATTATGACTGTGGGCCAAGATACAGGGCGTCAAAGTCTTGCTATTTATAGTAATGCGCAACCGTAGTCAGCGGCACATATCGTTACGTGATCGTGTGCTGTTTTTGTTTTGCCCAGTTGTACAAGGGTAGTTTTTTTCATTTTTCTTTGTGCTGCTTTTCTTCACTCAGCACGGTGTCTATTCATGTACTATGTATGTATTTGATGGAAATTTTTTTTGTTGTAGTCGCAACTTCAACACAAATATTCTACGATACATAATCCTACCTATTTGGCAGGAAATCATTTACACATGCAAGTACATACACATGAATATTTGTGTGTATATTCTTGATCTTGTGTTGTGAGCTACAACTAGGGGGGAATGAAATACTGCAGTCGCCAGGAATGCTGTTTACGGGGACGCCTTGAAAAATTAATATGAGAAATTGAAAGTTTATACCTACTCATTAACGGCTTGAAACGCGGGGAAGGATATGGGGTATAATGTGACGTATTTCCACGCGGGCTTAGACGCGGGTATCGGCTAGTCCTACATAATCAAATGAGTTTTGCAGGGATACCAAAACTAAACATAGCGCAGAATAGCTCATCTCTGTTCTCACTATCATATGCAGCGTTAGAATCGAAAAATGGATTCAGTATTTCACGTTAAGTGAAGTTTTAGCCAACCGTTGATTTTTTAAGTACCGGTAATTCCCCATCAGCTCGTCGACGTATGGTTAAGATGCTCTTCCATTATACCAGCTAATATCTATGCAATGTTCAGGAGTAGGTAGGAGCAGGTAACAAAAAACATGCTTTGTTCCGGCCGTGTTGAATAGCTCAGCTTCTAGACAGATGAGCCTGTTGCATTGTGTGGGTTAAGCTTGGTTTTCGCTGCTTTAACATAGTCTCGGTCGCGTTTTACGACTCAGCAGGGCAAAATAAAATACATATATGGTGTCATCAACAAGCGACAATCAACATCGACGTATGGGACAGAACTTCACAGTGGACAGCTATAACTTCGAGGTAATCTTCGTAGACCTCGGCTCCGCCAGCAACACCAGCGCAGAAATTAAGCCATCCCAGTCCTGCTTTACAGCGACATCGCCCTGGTCAAGAAGATACCTATCTATCGGCTCAGATGGCTGGGGCATGTGGAGTGAATGGACACAAATGCTCCGGCTCGCAGAGTCTTCGAGTCTAACCCGGAGGCACAACGCAGTAGAGGAAGACCTGGCTAAGGCGGCGCTCACGAGTGGAAGGGGACCTTAACCAACTTGGAGTGCGCAACTGGAAGCAGTTAGTTAAGGACAGGGCTAACTGGAGAGGCTTGTTGGTTGAAGACCACTTTCACTCCGAACTGTAGCGCCACCTAAGTAAGTAAGGAAGTAAGTCCTCCTCAAGTTGAACACAAAAAACGCGCCCAATATTGTTTTTTGTATCATGAATCCATTGCAGGACACTCGATTTACTGGACTACACGTAGCGGCGCCTTGAGCACCTTCATATGAACCCGAAGGTCGTCGGTAGCGAGCCTATGTTCTCTAACTCGTGTTGAAGTGAATAGCGGGCGATTGCCTGAAAGTGGATATGAACGCGTATTTTTGCCGAATGTAAGTACATATATGTGCGTATGTATGTATGTATGTATGCATGAGCCTTATCCGCTTCGTTTTATGCTGACATGCAGGAGGGTTTACAAATGAACACGAATAATTAAACAACTAAAACCCTCTTCGAGCTCAGCGCATAAATCGAGAAGAGTTTATGAGTATACCCGTCCCGGTTCGGTAGATGTAAGTATTGGATGTGCTCCTAGTTAACAGTATCAGACTGCCTGACAGCGCCAATGAAGTCCCGTATTTGGTGCTGTTTCTTAATAAATGAGTCCACTTGTAGGATTTCTAAGGCATGATTTTTTTGTTGTTTTATTAATAGAAAGATGCGAAATAAATTTGATTCAATATTTTATTTCAATATGTATATATTTAAATAATACTTTACAAGATATTCGTTTCATTTATTTTATTTTATTTTTTAAATGCTATAATTTAATTTAATAGATTTCTTATTAATTAGGATTTAAATGCGTCAGCTTACTTATGTTTATAATTTACAGTTTTGTTTTTACAGAAATGCTTTACATATTTACTTTTTGTTTAAATTTTTGGGAAAAAATTTTCCTCAAATATTCACATATAATTTGTAATTTGATTTTTTAGCTAAGATTTTTTGTTTTTTTTTTTCTGTTTTTGAAAACTTTATTTCTTAATACTATGGCTAATTTAAAATACACTCTTCTATTTTAATTACAAAATGGCAAGAATTTGAAATTTTGTTTTTTTTTTCGTCTTGAAAGTACATGCATGATGCACAACTAATGGCAAGAAGAAAAAGTTTTCTTCGAGAAAAAGAATTTCTTAAATTTTCTCCTTATGTCTTATATGTTTTATTCTTTAACACAAAGTCAGTATGATGAAAAAAAAAGCCTCTTTGTTAAAATTATTTAAATATCTGATGCTTGAGTAGCTACTGAGTATTTGATTCCATGTTACTTAGAAGGAGTATGGCAAGGTTATGGAATGTAACAGCTAATTAAATGGCAAACCTTTTGGCACATAACAACCATTTTATAAATAACAATAAAAGGTAGAAACAAAGAAAATGTCGTGCTATTAAAAATACATGTGTTCTCGTTAATAAATACGCTCTTATAAATTAAATAAATGCAACTTTTTCTGTATGTTTCTTAATCAACAAGGTGTACGAAATGAAAATAAATAATTGATTTTCCAGTTGTTCATTTATTTCGTTTACTTTACATTACATTACTAATTTACATTTAGATTAAAATACTATTTATATCACAAAACATTTTTAATGATTTCTTTTGTTTTAGTTTATTTTGAGTACACATTTCTCTTACTATCAAAAGCGATATGTATTACTTTTGTTTGCTGGTGGAAATTTGCTTATAAAAACATTCAAAATATTTAACTATTTATTTTTATCTTTTAATTGTTTTAGGCAAATAAACAAATGTCGAAAGTCTTCGATATTAAAAATAATTATGCATTATTATTTCTTTAAGCTAGTCTCGTTGGAATGTGATTTTTTAGTTTTTGTTTATAAATATAAATTACGTATTTAATATAGCAAGTAATTACAACAATATCTAAAATAAAAAACAAAATCGATGCGGTATTTTAAGACAAATGTCCATGCGTATAATTTACATTAGATCTAAAATTTCTAAAAGAAGTGTGATATAACACAGTGGGAAGCGTTTTATCATTTTTTGTCGCTGTCCATTTTGCTTTTGTCCAAGGATGATGACACCATGCCACCACCATTTGGTGGATATAATTTATCTAAATAATTAAGGGACTCATTGAGGAAGCTCTGAAAATGAGAATTTCATAAGTATTGCAGGAGCTATTCAAAGTTACGATGGGTATTACCTGAAATGCATGGAGTACAGCCATGATTGCTGGAGATCCGAATCCGTGTGTTATTAATGAAAAGTGCGTAAGGTGACGCTGCATTGATGGTTCAAGTAAGTGCTGTGACCTTGTGCCGTACTGCGTTGTCCTGTCTTGACTAAGAACTTGCATTAGTTCTTTTGTGATCTAAAATCAAAGTAATACAAATGTTATACATATGTTATATGAAAATACTACATATGGTTGCACTTAAAAATAAAGTCAATAAAGTTCAACTATAAAGTTGGTTTGAGACCGAAGCTTGCCAGAATTAACAAAGCAGCATAGTCATAGAAACGCAACGCCATTGAGGACTACTACATATTATTATTGCTGTTAATCCGCTTAAACACTGGGGTCTCTAAGAAAGGCTTATTGTGGGATAGAGTGATAATTTTAAAATAGCTACTTCTCTTGACTATATAACGGCGACAAGGTTCAAAAGCAAGCCAAAGTATTCCACCCAGACGCCTTGCTTATCCATTATGAGGTATCGGAGAGTTTAAGGTGCTTAAGTGGACTTTCATACGGCTAGAGGTGAGATTTGGGGTTTACGCAGGGGACGCCTGCATGATGATTCCATGGCACGTCTTGGAAGCCGAGTTGGGGACATGCGTTTAATGTGCCCAAACCATCGAAGTATGAACCGTTCCATTCGAAGAACTCGACTAAAGTCGACATGGTATTCCAAGCGAATTCTGGTGTTCCTGACTAGATCCCAGCGAGTTAGCTCAGCAATACAACTTCCATCTACATGATCAAATTGAAGCGCGCGTAGCAACATCCAAGCTAAAACCCAACAAGGTTACTGGACCTAACAGCTCACCGTCCACTACTTAAGATGACTTGGAAGAGAGCGTACACCAACTTATTTCCATTAGACGAGTGAGCATTGTTGACCGATCTACAAGAAAGAAGACCTCTTAAAGGGCGCCAACTACAGAGGCCTCTATAATTTCCAGATTCAAGAAGGAAATGTTCCCAATCGACAAAATGTTAAAAAATCTAAAAAGTCCAAATCGGTACTCACCATCCTTGTAAGAAGTGTGTAAAACCCTAAACCCAATACCAGAGAATAATCTTTCAAAAGTCTATACAAATACTTGCAGCTCTTGATTTGTCAAAAGGGCAAAACCAAGTATTTGATGTCAACAAGAAGGGACAGCCAACATCGACGAATCGGACAGAACACCACAGTGGGCAGCTGTAACTCTATTACTTCTGAAAACGACATCTCATTACAAATAAAAATTATCTGTTTCTTTGGGCTGCAAACACCATCAAGTAAGGCTTTGATCTTCCCCGTCGAACCGTCAGCTAAATCTATCATGTCCTTGATAGGAGAGCTTGCACTTTGCTTCTACCGGAAGATTTATTTTAAGAGATACCTTAAAGTGTGGTGCTTGGAAAAGAAGCCTTCAAGATAGTGACTCATCCTTACTCAACCTGAGGGATTGCAAAGAGTTGCAAAGAGTATAGGTGGACAAGTTTTTCACTGGCCTATGCCCTAACTCGCAAGACGAAGGGGACATCCTTCCTAAGCTACGGCTCTGATTAAGACATGACAAAATATGCAAAGTATTTAAGAATCCTTTGGAAACATATGTCATTCAGTGTATTGGACGAAAAAGAGTCACAGTAAACGACACTGCTGCATGAGATACAATTGCTGAAAATATGGATAATTAAAGTCGTGAACCTGTGGAAGACATATTTACCCGACGACGACTTGGTAGCTACGATGCTATGGCAGAACCAGCAGCTACTGGGCACGATCTTCACGTTCAAGGCGACTGAAATGACGTCGACTAAGAAGGAGCTCTAAAAATTATTGAACCATCACATGAACTTTTGTTCGCCTAAGTTCCCATTTGGCGTGAAAAGCTGTAGTAAGGGTGGAGACACAATAAATAGGACAATAAAAAGAGGATAGATTGGCAAATATGCAATGAATGCTGCGTTCTCGAGAACGAGTTCGATGGGAATACGGTCGAGGTGCAGTGTAAAATATTCAAGTGGCCACTGGAAGTTCACAGGGATAACAAAAGGAGACTGAATACGGCGGATACAGTGTTTTTATGACAAGCTGAGGTCAGTGGAGACTTATGTACATATGCCACACAAGCCGGTTGAATCATTTCCCATCCTAGGACGGCTTGGGTTCGTTCTTAAATGGACTTAACATTAGTATTTACCTGTTGTGAATGCATTAGAAGCTCTTTACGTCGATATGAATCTTGGGGCTCGGTTTGATGTCTCACTATGTATTCAGCTAATTGGCGGGCGGGAAATTCTGTTTCACAAACGAAATGAAAATCTTTTGCCAAATGGGTTGCTTCACCCTCCACCAAAGACGTTAACAATGTCACATTAGCGGCCTTTCTTCGTCCTGCTGGAAGATTTAATCCGATTTTTTCCAGTTTCTCCCTTAACAGGCGGCCACCGTTTTTACTCTTAGCCCTGTAAATTCAATAAAATTCCGTGATTATTATATCCTGTAGCTAATGTCAAAACAAATGATGTTACCTTCGCAAGACACCTCCAAGTAGTGATGCATTGAGACATTCGGGTGGCGACAGTCGTCTTTGTACTTCGGCAATTGTGACTTTATACTTCGATGTACTTGATAGAAGACTGAGACGTCCGGGCACTGCACAGAATACCTCACTAGGTGAACCTGATCCAATGTTTCCGACATCCTTGCCGCTTTTAATGCCTAAAAATGTATACACACATAAATATATAACAAGGACAAGCGATCTCTCACGCACACACACAACACAAGAAGCGGAGAAGGACATTATTACGTTATTGTATTTTCCAAGGGTCGATTTACATTAATCCTGCCAATTAGGTAACTCGACGACGGGGCTCAGCATTGTGTTGTATATGCGCTACAACAATGCGTCGAGTAAACAAACCAGGTGTGAATGCTGCCGCCTCGATGAAAATGAGCAGATCATGTACTCACAGTTTTGGCATTGATTCAAACAGGCAGTCGTCTCCTGTTGAGTGATGACGGGAAACTGTGCCCACCTCTCAAACATGCACGAGAATGCAGCAGGGCAGCAGGAGTTCTGCGCAAATTTGACACCTCTCCAACAAATAACACTCCTGGTTGTAAGTCTGCCTTTAATGGGATAGGCATATCGCACTGAATTCGAGAACTAATTGGCGCGGATAAGGAAATCTGACACGAAATACTGTCTTTCTACCTGCCCATACAAACAAATTCCTAGGATTCAAGAAATCTCTGTGACTTACTTTTTATTAAGGGCAAGTCCGACATAAATGCCACATTGTCATCCATTGCGGGGTTTTGTCCATCATCCACGGCGTTCTGGAGTGCCTGATGTAACGCCAGCGGATCGTGCTCATGTCCCAGCCGCCCACCGTGGCCTCCAGCGCCGCTTATTGCACTTCCATAATCCCCACGTCTGTCTGTGTAGGGAAACCCATGCGAAAGTTGTGTCTGCGAATGGTACAAAAGGACGAAAACTTAGTTTAAAAAATCAGTTATGTATGAGTTTGGTGCATATTTCTGCGCTGAATTTTTTACAAATAATTCTTTTCGCGCAAACATAGGAAAAATATGTGAGAATTCCTGATTCTGAAATATGTAGAGCGTAAAAGTTATTCTTAACTGTTTCTCTGTCACGACAAAAAAAAAAAAAGAGGTACAGGGGCAGGTGAAAGTCCGCCTTTTAACTTTTTTGCTCTTGCTGCTAATGCAGTCCACCCTTCTTCACCAAAACAGTGGGCCAAGCATGCTCTGCCTTGTTAATTGTGGTGGGGTTGATTTCGCTCCTCGAAGTGCATTCTTTGAAGGATGTTCCGCCATCGAGATTTCTTGTTTGTGAGTTCAAATTCTTCTTCGAAATTCTAAATAACTTCACTGATAGTTGAGAGGATGTGGGCTGGATAATACCATTGATAAGATTACAGGGGGTTTTTTGTACATGTGTTGGTTGTTTTATGATTTTTTTTTTATTTTCATCCTGTTCCCTATCCCTTTTTTGGTTGTGCCGAAAAGACTAAGGGTTTGCTTTAAAGAAAAATTCATTGCATATTTTCGTAGGATTTCTGGGTAGTACAGAATGTGAAGGATATTTTCTTGGGATTCTCTGTGAAGATGCTCTTTTGCCTCCTCCTGTCTTTGATGGAACTTGGGGTAGTCGTCGTCCTTAGGTTTGCCTGTGATAAATCTTTGAGATGTTTTGCTCGTTGAGTTGCCCAACCCATCCCTGTTATTTGGGTGGCATTCCAAGAAACGGATGAAACCAGCTTCACTCGTTGTAAAATCATATTTCGGGTATATTTATCGGTTTATTAAAAAATTATCAAGGAGCAGATATTTAAGGAATTTCTTTATGTTTTTAAGTGGACAGAGGATAAGCTGCGGGTCGGTTGTAATGTTGGAGTAGATCGATTAAGAAATAAGCGGGGGAATGGTTGTACGTTTGGTTTGAAGGGTTCGACGCGCAACCACGCAAGTTCTAGGGATTTTGTCTAGATTATGAATATTGGCTTCTGGAGCAACTTTTTGCAGAGCAAGCGTTTGCTTTGAGATTAATTTTTATATTCTAGATAGAAAGGGGTAAAGTAAGTGTAGACTAGCTCTCGAGAGAAGAAGTATGTTTGGACCATTCTGATATTACTGCGAAAGCCAGGGTTGAAAGCCATAATTTGCTTCTGAAACCATATAGAACTCTTATGTGACAGTTTATGTAGATCGATCCTACTGACAGGGTTCAGATCAGATGTATTCCCGGGAGGTGTGTATAATGTAATCTTCTTGACCCCCACAACTCCTGCCCATTCGGTAAGTATGTGTGTCTAGGATGCTGTACTTTGTTATAATATTTGTTAGTTTCGAAAGACTGAAACTAAAAAGGAGCCGGCGCCGATTTTCTCTACAGCAAAAAGTCGGCGTCGGCTTAAGTTCAATACCGATTCATTGTACTGAACTTCACGCTAAATCTGGGCGCCTTTGCTATCCGATTATGCTTCTTTGTAGCCAGCAGCGGTTTAAGTCGATTTCAGTGGGAAACAAATCAATTGATCTTGAAATGGCTCACATTTTGTTGACTTCATTGTTAAGCGACTTTTAGCCTTAGGTTCGCTTTAATGATTGCTTTTGTCGCGCCAATATTTATTGGCCCCAAGCTTAGTCAGTATTGAAAAAGTCACCTCAAAGTGTCCCGACTAGCACATCAATTGTAAAATTAAAAAAAAAAATACATATCTAGGGCAAAAGCCTGAGCGGGGTCTAGACCTAGCTTCTGGTAACAATTCATGTTGGTCAAGTTACATGCATATATTTTCGAACGTGAAAAGGCAACTACAACTGAGAAGCATTTTCATGACAAGTCATATACTCGGAGGTTTGTCATTCCTTTACGAGGAATCGTGTCGGGAAAAAGTACTTGATTTACTTTTTTTTTTGGATTCGAAAAGGAAATTGAAAATTGTCAAAACAACCTAACAGCAGATATTGATAAACAATAACTAGCCTCTAGATTATCTTAGAATATAAGAAGACCATTGTCATGTCTACACAAGGTGTAGCACTGTCGCTTAACATTCAGTCCTCGAATGAACTGAGCAAATCTCTCAATCTAACACCAGACGCACAGTATTGATGATTTTAATATCATCGGCAGAGCTCAGCGAGACGTCACTGACATGTTCGTAAGTAGTAAAAATACAGAAGCGGGCGAAAAGGGTTCAGCGGTAAATGAAGGCAAAGCTAAGAATTTGCCCTCAACAAAAAGGGACACCCAACATTGAAGAATTGGACGGAATGTCATACAAGACAGCTATAGAGGCTGGTGAAGATATTCTTGATCTTTTCGAGCCAAATATTATTTGTGATATTCGTTCCCATTTGCAAACTGACAGACACCAACGCTCTGGCAGTGCAGTAGAGGAAGATCTTACTTTTCACCGGAGCAATGAAAACGTGCCCAAAGGCAGCTATAGGAGCAATACGCCGCTACATCTGGCAGTGCAGAAAGAAGCTTTACTAAGTTTTCTCAGTCTGCCTCAGATTTTGGACCTCAACGCCGGTGTCCTTACAAGTCATCTGAGAATACCGGAATGCATTCATTCCAGAAGCTTCGAAGTTGTTATAGGCGACTGCTGCGAATGGAGAAATGAAGGTCTTATAACTTTACCGCGAATTTGGTAATCTTATAAGACCTTCAGCTCTGGTGCATGTATGGTTCCAGTTTGGAAAATGGCAGCATTGGTGTCGGGGTATACTCGTATGGTTCTAGTCTCCAATGCTTAGCAGCGCTTGGAAAATCACCAACAGCGTTTCAAGCGAAAGTCTACGCCATTGAACCGTGCGCAAGAGAATGCCTGCGGAGAATAATCCAAGGAACCCGGATTTATATCTTCTTAGACAGCCATATTAGCCCTTAAATCTTATACCTTAGAGTCCAAGCTTGTCTGGAGCTGTCGCAACCTCCTCGAAAGTCTTGGATCGATAAGCAAGGTTACTGTAGCCTGGATCCCAGGTCATGAAGGCTTTAAGGGCAATGAACGGGCTGATTGCCTGGCGAGAAGAGGCCCCTGTCGCCGACTAGTTGATCGTGAGCCCTATTTTGCAGTACCACCTGGCAGTGCCCACTCCAAGATAATAATATAGGAAATCAACAGACACGCTGACTATTAGGCCAAACTTCAGGGCCTGAGACAAGCGAAGAAGTTCACCAAACCCAACCTAAACAAGATCAAGACTTTATTCAATCTCAACAAAGACGAGTGGACAATCTTAACGGGCTACTTAACGGGACATTGTCCACTTAGGTATCATCTGTACAAAATGAAACTGGCAAAAACTGAGATATGCCTGCTCTGTGGAGAGCAGAAAGAGACTGCAGAACATATTCTTTGCGATTGCACAGGAGCCGCAAGGACAAAATTACTTCACTTGTTCCGGGACTCAGTCAGTCCAGCGGGAATCTGAAAACTGGAACCAAAGGCTCTACTGAGGTATATTAAGAGCCTCAACATAATTTCTTGTTAACTTATATAAGCCAGTACAATAGATCTTAAAGGTCGCACAATTAGGGCCCCTGATACAGAATACACAATATCTTAAGTAGAAAGTACTTGTAGAAGATACGTTTAACATATTTTGAGTGCGCATCTTAATGCAGTTAGCTTAGAATTCCGCGGATTGGAAAGGGCGAAATGAAGCTAAGGTTCACTCCGGACTCTACCGCCATATAAATAGGAAAGAAAAGCATTTAAAATGATTTGATAGATGAAATAGATGGAAAAGCAATAGGTTCTTATTCTACTGAAACCAGAAGCTCAGACAGGCTAGGAGAGATATCCGTCTCTATCGTTTGTGTGAGTTTCTTTTTTAGCGAACGGCAAATAAGTAATCACCTCAACAAAATTAACTTGATTCGAGACACCGAATGCGCACTTTAGGTTGGGTTAGGTTAGGTGGCTGCCCCTACTCAAGCGGGGACACACTAAGACCAGATTGGTCCATTGTAATACCGACTTTGATTAGAGAAAATTGAAACCGCGAGGTTCACTACGTGAGTGTGCAGCTCTTCATAAATCTGTTAGAAAAACGATTTTGTTTCTACAGAATTAAAAAAATGCCTCCACAGAGGATATTTTTATCCTTTTCAGTATTAGGAAGGTCGAGCACGTCTTGTACGAGTAAGTCATTCATCAAATCCCACTAACTATCATTCCAAACTCAACACTCAGCTTCCTTTTCGCCGAAAACTTAACCAATGGCTCTAAGACTTGTACTGTTTGTATCTCAAAATCAATTATCTTCTATCTAAAATAAATCCACAAATAGAAGACCATCATGCTGGTAAAACCACCTCCATCTCCTCTGATATCCATTTTAGATTTTGGAAATTAAATTGAAGCTATTAAGATGTGGTGTGGGAGATACGTCGGTGCCCATTGAATATTTGTCAATCAATTGTCAGATTTTTTCCTCAATTTAACGATACTCTGACCCCGTCCGAATAAGACTACGCACGACTTTAGCCCATCACCGGGGGTAAAAGCTCTGAAAGTAATTGCGTAGCGTAACATTTTTTTATTTCTTACTTAACCGGTACATGATTCAATTCATAGAATCAACCGAGCACCGCGAACATCGTGCGCACTGGCCTCTTATTATTTATTATCGCAACAATTATCTTGATTGTGGAATTTTTTTTATCTCAATTTTTCAAAGCTAGCGCTGACCGGGCGGTATTAATGACCTTTAATGCGAAACTGTATTTTACGGGACTGTAGGTGTATCTATTGGTTATACAGATTTATATAATTTTAACTCACCACATGTCCTTGAAGTTCAGCCTCTCGGTGTGATCTGTGGATGCCTAGTTGATCCTGCGTGGATCTTAGACCGGCTAGTTGATTATAGTGATGTAGAGGAGCATGATGTAAAGATGAAAGTGGTTGCCCATAGGGATCCGTTCCTAAGTATTCTAGAGCACCATGGTTCTGTAAATAGGCGGGTAACTAATTAATGTTAGATGATATCTGAATGGCAATGAGCTGAAATAAGTTTTAAAAATTAAAATATGATCAATGCGTTTTGGTGGCAGCATCGAGAACATGTATCCAAGAAACAAATCTGTGATATAACTTTAGCTTAGAGAAAGCTTACATTCCTGCGTGTAAAAAACATTTGCTGTTGTAAATTTGAACTAGACTGGGCACTACTTATGATACAATGTTTTAAGTTGGAGCATACAGTACCTAGGTACTTACAACTTCTCGTGCTGTTGGGCATCAGTAGCACGTTCTCTGTGTTCTTAAAATGAACACCGAAGATACGTGTAAGATAACTATGTAGTGAGTAAAAATCTCGACAGGAAAACGTACATACATATGTCAACTACCAGTGAATTAATTGAATCCGCTTTGGAGAAGCTATTGGTGTGAGTAAAACAAAATGACCTGTGCGCATACTCTTCAAAAACTAAGTTTTAAAAAACAACAGTTTTAGCTTTCCACTAGGGGGTTTGATGCAATCACAATCAATTTGTTTACAGACGTAAAAATTCTTGAAAGCATTTTCGCCTCCAACCCTTCTCGAGCCAATAAAATGGTGACGACAGAAGGGAAAAGTGATCTAATGCTTTCTGGGAGTAAAAAAAGTCAAGGCATCATTTCTACGGATCTCTAGTTACATAAACAAACACCTGTCCTGAAATACTGCTGAATATAGTTAAAGGCCTATTTCAAGGCAACTTCACTGGAGTATGAAGCATCAACCGAAGCGTCACGATCGAAGAAATACTTGGAGATTGCAACTGATTTGGAATAGCTCCTGAACCATATGGCGTTTCTAATATAGCCCGTAAGACTGGAATGACCTGTTGATAACTAAAACATATGTAGGATGACTGTTGGAGATTGAATTCTTTCGGAAATATTTTTCCTGGTAGCTCGTTTCGAAATAGAACGAAGGCGCAGGCGTACGCGCTAGAGTTTTTAGTACAAAATTGAACCACAAACATTGTTTTTTTTTAACTGTCAGATAAATGAAGCATATTTTAGGCCCATATTCTGGTAATTCAAAAAGCCAAAGAAAATCTTATGAATTCGAAGGATGGCTCACTTATTTATGTGGATAGTCATGCACTCAAAGCACTCAAAGGCAACATCATACTTCGAAAACCGTTCTAAACTGCTACGTTTCACTGCAGACCTCGGCAGAATCAACACAGTTTGCTCATACTGGGTTTCTGGACATCAGGAAATTGGGATGAACGGGCTAAACAAGGAGTACTACTTACTTCAGAACTCAGAATCATGACAGCATCCATTTCTGTGAAATCGATGTTAAACTCCAAAGAACTGCTAATAATAGGTGGAACCAGATCACTTCTAGCAAAATAACGAAAATATTCTGGCTCAACTACAATGTTCATAAAAGTAAAAACATTCTGTCGATATCCAAAATGGAATATGATATACATACATATGTACATTATGGAATTCCTGCCATCACAACAAGACTCTGTTTTATCAGGTAGCAAGGTAATCGATGAAAAAAGCTAAGCATACGGCTCCTGGCTTCAGCCCCTGAATACAGACTTGTCGGAATAGTCAAGGAAACCTACGTACCTACGCTCAGGGAATAATAGATGTTTTTAAGGAGCATTTCCAGCAGCTATTAAATATGAAACTAACAGAGCGAGGGATAGGGCAAGAAGAAAGCCCTAATCCAGTCGAAGAACAAGTCCTCACCATTTTGGAAGAGATTGGGGCAGCTATTGATAAGCTAAAGAACAACAAATCCACCGGTCCTGAAGGCCTGCTATCGGAACTTTAAAATATGGAGGTGATGTTCTGGTAAGGAGCATGCACCAAATCATAAACCAAGTATGGGTGGACGATATCATGACCGACGACTGGAATATCACCTCTATGTACTCCATTAACAAAAAGGGCGATCCTATGTCTCGCAACAACTATAGAGCCATATCTCTGCTCAAAGTAACATATAAGATCCTGTCCATCGTACTGTGTGAATGTCTCAAGCCTTTTTGCACCACACTAATCGGCACGTACCAGTGTGGCTTCTGGACCAACAAATCGACTATAGACCAAATATTCACATTAAGGCAAATCCTGGAAAATACCAACGAGTTTCAAATGGACATACCACCTCTTCATCGACTTTAAAGTCGCGTATGACAGCATCCATCGTTTTGAGTTCTGCAAGGCAATGGTTGAATTCGGGATTCCGAGAAAACTGGTCCAGCTATGTCGCGTCACGCTGGAAAACACGCGGTACACCGAACCATTTGGGAACGCCTTCTCGGATTTATTCCAAACATGCACCGGATTCCGGCAAGGGAATGCGCCGTCTTGCGATTTCTTTAATTTCATGCTGAAGCAGATAGTGTATACTACGGTTTAGTGAAACAGCTAGGGTCGAAGCTCATAACATGAAAGACAAAGGTGATGCTCTATAGGACTCTAATCTTGCCAGTCCTGATATTTGGCGCCGAGTGCTGGATGATAAGCAGGAAAGCAGCGTAGATATTGGGCTTCTTCGAAACAAAAATTGGAGTTTTCGGTCCTATTTGCGATTAATGGAGGAGGAGATATAACCACGCACTCTATGAGCTGTACCAAGATGTGCATGTATGTAGTTCAGAAGACCAAATCTCCTCGCTTACATTGGTTTAGGCACATCGAGTGAATCAAAAACAATGCTCCAGCCAAGAGAATCTGCGAATTGCAGCCCACAGGTTCGAGACGACCAGAAAGACAGATCCGCCGGTAAGAGGACCATCGGAGATGCCAAAATGTTTGGTTTGACAAGCTGGCAGCAGCAAGCCCAGAATCGAAGAGTATGGAGAACTGCGGTGTCTCAGGCAGAGACTCATCACAGGTCGGGAGCTTGTTACGTAAGTAAGTAGCAGATATACATATTTGTATATGCGTTAAGGTGGACTGTGCCGAATGCTTCTAGTTTAGATACATTATGTACATATGTAGATACTGGTAGAAGAACTGCAGATAACATTTCCAAATAGCAGGCAAGTGGCGGAGATACTCCACTCCAATTTGAAGTCAACAGAGTTAACGCGAAGTCTTATATAAAATGCTGATCTGGGAAATGTAGAAATGACATCAGTCATCGTAAAGTCAAACTTTCTAATCGGTCTTTGGACTAACTGCCACTAGAGGCGGCTAACACCGATACGAAAGTTGTACCAACAGTGTGATCGGTTACATATTGATAACCGAATCTGACTTTTTGTGCATCGCTGTTACACATCATACATTGGGGATTCATAAAGAATAAATATAACGGTCCTGAATAGATTCTAGATATTCATGTAGGATATTAGTTCACCGACCCGGACAATGTTCACTTTCTAATCAAAAGGCGCTGAGTGACGTTTTCACTTAATAACATATTCGTCGGATGGTAGTCTCTGATTAATTGAAATGTACTTTTAAGGAGCCGGATGAAGTTCATAGTATACCGATGTTGTTCAAAGTTGTTAATCAACAGCAGAAGGCGAATAAGAACTTTCGTTACGTCCTAAAATATTGAAATTTATCCGAAACAGGTTCTTTAATTAATTTGAAGAAAGGAATGTGGGTATTTCTAACCGATCCATAATTCCGAGTTCCACTGTGTTTCGCAATCCTTACTTCAGCCCTTTATTAGTGCAACTCCTGCATTTGCTCAGCGAAACCAAACTCAAACTAACTGACAGTTACCCAATACTGCAAGGTGTCCAATTTTTTATCAGATTCTAGCAATTTTAATGAATTATTTTCGAAGCTTACGTCAGGTCACTGAAAACATTTAACTAAGCTACAGCCGCGACAAAAGCGCTTATCGAGATTAGTTACCAGTTAATTCGGTGTGTGCCACACATGAGTAAAAAGAAAAACCATAAACAACAGCCTAAACGTCAACAAACTTGAACTAATTCACTTACGTAACAATAGTTCAAAGGAACAGGAAAATCAACACTTGAATAAATCACAATTGTTACTTTCCGACACCATAGTTCACAGATTTTCCTTAAACGAATAGTCGAATACTTACAGAAAATAAATCAAAAATCGTTACCTGTTGCTGAGGCGGACTCTGCGTAGCGTGATGAAACGGCGGCGGAAAATACGGAGGTTGAAAGTCCGACTGCAATGATTGATGATGCATTGATGCGGCAGAACCATGCGAGCCACCGTGTCCTCCATGGGCCCCGGTTGGTCCGCCGCGTCCCGTGTGCCCGCCAGTATGTGTCGTATAGGCCGGACTGCCGCTTGACAGTCCTATACTACCATGACTAGTCAAGCGTTCCTGAAATACATAAATTGGCATTAAACACGGATTTGCTGGCAAACAATCTGTTTATATAGTTCTAATGAATTCTAAGTAGGGCCCTTAACATTCTCAAAAATTATGAAAACCACTTTTTGTTTTTTTTTTTTACCTGAACATCTATGACAGTTGGCATATCCACATATGCTAAAGTCATAATCTCATAATAATGAGATGACTAAAACGTTTCTAGATTCTTTTTTTGCTTGATCACACGCGACTTTTACTTGTATGCGGTTCGGTGGTGTTTGGCTACTAGTTGAGATCGGTTGCTGACTAGCGACTCATTCCGGTCTTTTGTTTGTGTGAATTTATTCAGAGTCACTTTGGGTCAATATTTAAACTCTAGTTTCGAGTGTCGGAGGCCACAGGTTCTCCGCGGTTTTTTCGCTTTTATTTTTTCACATTTGGTTTCTTTTGGGTGAAAAACAAAAACCGGGATGTCAAGAGCCAATGTTCTTCTGTTGTCTTAGACAGTGAATGATGGCTTATTGTTCTTTGTCACTGTTCATTTTATTTTTTTCGATTTGAATGTAAACTAGTTAATCATATGTCATTGGTTTCTATTGAAATTATGAAATTTTTTAAATTCAGCTTCAAACATAACCTTACTTAACCCGGCAATACACACGTGTACAATTGTTAATTAAATCTGATGAAACATGCCTTGAAATGGAATGGGATTCATATTCGTACTTAGATGGTTTTTAAGAGATCTCCTTTCAGTTCTCTGATCTGTTATGGTTTTAGCGGATTATCAAGAGGCAGTTAAATTACTGGACTGGAATCATTATAAGAAGTGTTTCAATAATAGGTGTGCTAAAGCTACGTTCAGACGGTTGTCAGATCTTACAATATTGTCAAGTCTTCCAATAAAAAATGTGTCCCAAGTGTCTTACAATCGTGTGAATTGACAATATAACTGGCACTGGCAGACCTGACAATATTGTAAGATCTTACAATCTTCCGAACGCACATAGATTAACTTATCAAAAAAATCAAAGTTTATTGATTCTAAAATGAGGCTTAAAAAGATTCTCATCACTTTTTGGTACAATTGTGACTTATTTGCTCAGATTTTGTTTTTGATACATAAGTAAATGTTGTCATTGAGCTCTTCAATCATTTGTGGCTTGTTTGCCCACCTTTCCTTGAAAACAGCCCAAAAAACAGCACCAAATTGCAGAATCGATAAGTGATAGATGACTCCCGGAAGTCTAGAGAATCAGGTGTCATGTGCTGTTTGCCTTGTTACACCATCTTGTTCGAGTCCAAAATTGACCAAGTCCATCCCAACAAACGGGGCCCATAAAACCTTCCTTCGAGATCTGTCATAATCTTTCGAATTGTGGCCGCATATGATGTAATTTTATTCATATGATCCATTTTGATCAAAAATTCTACGCGATTGTCTTAGTAGTATTCTTTGATAACAAATTAGAAACTTTTTGGAAGATGTGCAAAGATACAAAAAGATGCGTTATAAATTTTCCAACTTTGTAGTTTACAACAGTCAAGAAGATGAGAGTTAATATTGTACTAATCCTCTACCTCCTTGTGAATCGTGCATGTCCAAATAAGCATCTTAATGTCACTTTTTACAGCAATCACATTTTCTGATCGAATCGAGCTTGGGGTACAGGTAGTGATACGTTACGTACAACAAGAGGAGAGTTAAAATAGATCCTGAGAAGTCAGTGCTATGAAATTTATTCAGTGAATAAGTATTGACGCAATAGGATGGATCACAACGAAGTGTGTCTGTTGTGATACCACGGAATCAACAATTTTCGTTGCTTCTTTTAGAGGAGAAACAAGGTTAAACAAGGTATACCGCGGCCTTTAGCAAAGGGTCCGAAATGCGCATCCGAAATGTCCAATTTTCCATGATTCTGGCGCATAAACCAGGCTGAATTTGACCGATGGCATGGGTTATGTTGGCTTTGAGGGCCGCTGTGGTTTGTGGCTTATTCGCATAGACCTGCGACTTCAGAAAACCCCACAAGAAACAGTCTAACTGGGTCAAATCGCACGATCTCGGTGGCCAGTTCACATCACCTCCGCCCTCGAATCGCTCGTGGAGAATTTCCAATGTGACGTGAGCTGTGTGGCACGTAGCGTCGTCCTGTTGAAACCACATGTCGTTGGTGTCCATATCATCCAATTCGGGCCAAAAGAAGTTGAGAAGCACTCGCCGTTGACGGTGATGGCCTGGCCAACGTCGTTCTCAAAGAAATATGGACTGATGACGCCGCCAGGCCAAAATCCACATCAAACAGTGACTTTTTCGGGATGCATTGGACGCTCTTGGATCTCATGTGGATTGCTATCGTCCCAAATTCGATTTGTTTGTTGACGTACCCGTTCATCCAAAAATGGGCCTCATCGCTTAAGATGATTTTTCGATGAACTTCGCGTGGAACGTTGCCCGAACAGAACACCCATTCATGGTGATTTGGCAAAACAGACTGAATAAATGACAGCCAATTTGACAGATATAGCTTCAACAATATGACCGCTATCAACTGTCAAAGTTCGGAAGCCCCTATTGGAAGACCCTTTTTTAGATCATTGAGGACGAATCTCATTTTTACTAGGGCCGAACAGATACAGAGGAAATGGAAAATAGGACCTTCCTTCTCTTTGTTTCTGCAGCTTGTACAGAAGTAGACGAAAGCCGCGACTCAGGTGGCATAAGCAAGTGGAAGAGGACAATGGACTTGGCGTGCGAAACTGGAGCCAGCTGGTTAAAGATCCAGTTGACTGAAGACGCTTGTTGGTTGAAGACCAGGTCCACCCCGGACTGTAGCGCCACCTTAAGTAAGTAAGTAAGTCTGGAGATGTCACACCTCGTGTGTATTTCCCATCTTTGATTTGGGTTATTTTCAGTATCTACGAGTAGTTCGATTTAACAGAGAGAGCCATATGTAATTCTAGTTGTTTTGGTATGACTTGTAGGGAGGTGCCATGTCTGGCGGGTTCGTCAAATCTGCGACAAGATTTTTACATTTCATACATATTATACATGTTCTAGAAAATATTTACAATGTATTATACAATGAGTAAACTGTTTCCTATATAAAACACTGTCTTATCCAAATATATCTCGCACAACACACCGGCACTTGGCCCACCCGAGCTGTCGCACCAGCTATTTACATATTTTGTTTCCAATCGGAACATGACGTTTTAACGCTTGATAATTTGCCCATGCTGATAACAAGTACCAACTGAAATTGGGGAAAATGCATAAATAGTAAATCACTCACAAATTTATGTTTTCGAACAGAAAGTTGCTTTTTTATATATACAAACCAGTAGTTAATTGTAAAACATGCATTCACTGGCACGAATACAAATAGAGCGTAGTAGGCAATGTTTTCTACAAGGTAAGTCTTTCAGGGGATAATTTTAGGGGATAATCCGATCAATTTGCTGTCAACAGAGAAATATAAATTACATACATTCATCTATTGCTGGAGAAATATAATTTATGTGCTTGGCATTTAAAAGCCAAGCAAAATTCGAACATGCATCTGGAATTTTATTGCGGTGATTTTCACGAATGTTCACAATTTTTAAATTAATCCAAGTAACGACTTATTGCTGCAATTTATAATCAAAAATAAATTGAAAACTTTGGTATAAGCATATATTTGTCTAAGAATTAAAATTATAGTTCAGCAAATCGGTAACTTGAGACATTTACATTTTCATGCGGAAATTACATGCGCCTTTCTTACATAAAATAACTCCATCGGCGACATTTTATACATAAGTTTGTTCGAGTGACGTCCTGTCACATTCACATCCCACTAACAGATCTATTTTATCAAAATAAATAATTAACTCTATTTCTTGGTTTACGATCACTTAAAGTCTCTTGTTTTTGTTTTCCAATCTTTTAAAATCATTTAACGTCCCAATTCAGAACATAGCTGAATAAAATTTGCTAAGTTTGCGTAAAATATTTCTATTGCTTTCGCTACCTGATTTTATCACTTTAATATCGCTCGTAAAAATCGCTTCGAAGAATAATAATTTCGCGAAGAATAATAATTTAACTGAATGGCAGTCCACTCTGTTTTGGTGTTAAGGAAGTGTTAACTGATTAAGATCCAATCTCTAATAATTATCAGATTGGATTGAAAATGAATAATCTGATTGTTAAGTGGACATTTTTATTGATCGAGAAATATTTACTGACTTCATCGCAAGTATTACATGAAAGGACCTTTATAATTCAAAGCTTTTCAATTATTTTAAAACGTTGGCTCGATTGGAGTACAACATTACTTTAACAAAACGAAATTATCATTCGTTTTTCATATTATCACTGGTCTGGTACCTAGGGATTTCTAATAATCTTAAGTGAAAGAATCTAGATACGGAGAATTTCAGAGGTTATCTTCGACTCAGATAGTTTGAGAAACCAAAGGCTACATTGTAAATCTACATGTCTCCAAGCTGAAGTGCTTGTCAGTTCAATGGGAGCCGCAGTTGTTCTGGAACGCTACACTCAAAGCATAAGATTGGAAATGGACAGTCAAGGACAGTCATATCTGTTCAAGAAATTTAAAAACAACCTCAGAGGCCTATGGGTACCGGGTCGCGAAGGTGACACCTGACGAAAAAAAAACTCACATACTTACGGACGTATCGATTTGTAGAACCTGCGAGGAAGAAGATCTCGAACACTTCCACCGTCTGCCTTGGCGAAAATGCGACAGAAGACCCTGTGGTGTAAGTGAATACCGAACCTAAAGCATATCGCGGATCGGTGACATCCTGGCTTCAAATAATTAAACAGGAAGCTTCGCTAGATCACACCCACCCTAGTGTCAATTCCATAACTGTTCTTAGATCCCTCCCAACATACGCGTCAAATCTGCCCTACCCCTAAATTTCTGACGAGTTAAAGAGGGGAACGCAACGGGCCAACCATAGTCAACATGTCTCATCATAGTCTAAAAGTTCCAATAAATCTATTGTTTTCAGGACATGCGCAAAATGGCATGCAACATTGATGCCGAATAGCCTTCAATCATTATTAGTCCCTTTTACTTTTCTAGAGCTTATTTTGGTTTACTCAAATCAGCTTAGATTGAGGACAAAATAGAAAATAAATTCAAAAATTAATCTGGAAACATTTAGCTGCTATCTTTCAACATATCCTTTAGAATTCGAAATACCAACCAACAAAAGCACGATGTTTTAAAACTCTGGACAAATCTGGCCTTCCTGGCCTGAGCTCTGACTATATCAGAATCGACCGAATAGATTGGTTCTGCTAGAACGATCGCAAATTTGTAACCTTATTGGCATTTTTCCTTACATTGCCTTATACACTAAGACGACAGGTCTGTTTTCAAATGACTTCGGCGGAAGCTGCAGAGACAAGAAGGAGGCGGCTATAATCCACTTTTTGCGCCTGTCCGGCTCTGTCCTAAAGATGATCACTTCATTGGGGGATCGTTTGTTCGAAGACCATGGTGATAATAAGAATATTGGCGTCAGAACCGTTTTATGCGCAGTCATAAAACTCAGACTAGTAAATAGGGAGAAAAAGTTCATCAACCCCGATAAGAATAGAGCAAATAAATTATTTGCTTTAGCAAGGAAAATTTAAGGACCTTAATGGTTTACTTAACAGGACACTGTCCTTATACCATCTGCGTAAAAAAAAAATTCAGATGGAGACATAATATTCTACATATCTACCTACATGCGTCGACTCTGCGGTAAGCAAAAGGAGACAACAGGACATATTCTTTGTAAGTGTCTAGGGGCGGCAAAGAAAATACCATATGCTCCATCTTATCCAGGACATGACAAGCCCAGCGGAAACTTAGAATTAAGAGCCTAGACGTTGTTGAGTTTTGTCAAGAATTTTAATTTTGATTTTTGTTCATCACTAGACCGGCACGATAGATCCTATAGGTATCGTTATTGTAAGGGGTCCACCACGACATATGCACCTCTGATCAAGGGGTTAGACATTTCTAAATTGTAATTCCTATCCTGATTGCTTATTCCTGTCTTTCAAGAATTGGCTGTACCTCATAATGTTGTAAGGGATGGAAGACAGTAAAATCGATCTTGCTTCAATTTCCAATCTTTTAAACATGTAAGAACTGAATAAATGTGAAATTTCTGGAAAGCTTCCCAATCTTTGCAGGAATTTAGTTGGTTCTACATTTTTTGAACGCGTTAAATTCGTCATTAGGTATATGATAATGTGCACGACTTTGAAAAGAAGCAATGAAGTCTGCAGTTTTAAGACACATGGGTTAGAAATTGACTTTAGGCAGTAGATCTAATACTGGATTAGTAAAGGATCAATGTTTCCTTTGTTTTGAATCGTACGCCGGGCTACTTAAATGTCTACTTCGCGTATTCGGACACATAGGTAGAAAATAATCCAACTCCTGGAAAACGGGCAATATGAGCTACCGCAAGACGGCAAGTTGGGTACAACTAAAAACTAGCACGGACTATGTCACACAATTACCCGACTTCAGACTTAACATTCAAATAGTCATCTCCTCAAGACTCAGCTAACAGCCAGGCCATCAGCCCGAATAGAATTTCGATGTTCACATATTTTGGGATCTTGCTGGAAGTGGTTGTATCAGCGAAGGACATGCCCGATACTCAAGTTGTGCAAAAATACATCGTTTTGTTACCTTTGGGATCTACTGGATCTATTGCTGGTCAATATGAACACTTTAGTGTATTCCATGTGGAGGTTTTGGTAATCGCGGCCAGAGAATTATTTATAAAACTATTTCCTAGAAAAATCGTTAATTTTTCAAAAGCCAGTCAAGCTAAAGCCGTTTAGGAATAGTTGACTTATGCCCAATTCTTCTGCGAATGCCCTCCGCGATAGACCTCGGCGAATACTAAAGGATCTTTCAATAGGGACTTCGGAACTTTGACATTTGATAGCGGCCATATTGTAGAAGCTACTTCTGTCAAACTGACTGTCATTTATTCAGTCTGTTTTGCCAAATCACCATGGACAGATATAGCCTTCTACAACACGTGCAAATAATAAAGTTGTTTTATCAAAATGGGTGTCCTGTTCGGGCAAAGTTCCGTGCGCTTCGCCCATTTTACGGTCGCCATAATCGTCCTTCCGAGAGGATTATTCGCAGTGTGGTGGATCAATTTGAGTCTACTGGTTCAGTAAACAATCAACCAACACCCGTACGTCAACGAAACGCAAGATCTGCCGAAAACATCGCCGCTGTCCGTGAGAATGTGCAGGAGAATCCGAGGCAGTCGATTTCGCCTCGCTCACAAGAACTCGGCCTTTCGCAGACCACAACTTGGCGAATTTTGCGTCGTGACTTAGGCCTGCACCCGTACAAAATTCAACTGACCCAAGAGCTGAAGGTAAACGACCATAGACAACAACGTGTGTTCGCTAAATGGACTCTGGAGCAGTTGGAAACTGACCCTCATTTTAATCGAAAAATCATCTTCAGCGATGAGGCCCATTTCTGGATGAATGGGTACGTCCACAAACAAAATTGTTGGGACGATACCAATCTACATGAGATTCAAGAGCGTCCAATCCATCCCGAAAAAGTGATTGTTTGGTGTGGATTTTGGGCTGGCGGCGTCATCGGTCCATATTTCTTTGAGAACGACTTTGGCCAGGCCATCACCGTCAACGGCGAGCGCTATAGGTCAATGATTACCAACTTCTTTTGGCCTGAAGTCGATGATATGGACACCAATGACATGTGGTTTCAACAGGACGACGCTACGTGCCACACAGCTCACGCCACATTGGAAATTCTGCACGAGCGATTCGAAGGCATGGTCATCTCACGTGGAGGAGATGTGAACTGGCCACCGAGATCGTGCGATTTGACCCAGTTAGACTTTTTCTTGTGGGGTTTTCTGAAGTCGCAGGTCTATGCGAATAAGCCACAAACCACAGCGGCCCTCAAAGCCAACATAACCCATGTCATCGGTCAAATTCAGCCTGATTTATGCGTCAGGGTCATGGAAAATTGTACTTTTTGGATGCGCGCCACTTAGAGAAGCCGCGGATGACATTTGAACGATGTTATATTCCATACATAATGGCATCGATAGGCCTTTCAAACGAATAAAAAAAGTCGATGATATCTCACACACACTTTGTTTTATTTAAATTTAAAGATAGCAAGCGCTTAATGAAAGACCCTTCATTTTAATAGCCTGAGCGACTAGCCTAAGAAGCCACTAAAAACCATTCTGAAATTAATCATGATCTCGGGGTGGTTCAGAGAGCCCGAACAACTCCCAAACAACTAGCAAAGACTTTGTTGTCTTCTGTTACACTTCTCTTCACACTGATTCTACGACCAGGGAAACACAATGAATTCACAGAGATCCGAGTAAAGGCTGCATAATACAGGATGTAGTCACCCCTTCAACCTAACCTATTGATTGATTGACATGATCGCCTGTTGAAATTTTTAAGTAAAAAAGTCAAGGGCAGCAGAAAGGTTAGATCTCCACCAACAATGACAATGCTTAAGAGGCTGTTTTATCTAACAAACGCCTCCCCAGGTCTTTAAACTCCAACCACCTATTTATAGACACATTTGGCTAAAAATAATCCCATATCCACTCTGACCAACAAACATAATTAATTCTCATATTGCCGACTAATTTCAATGCAAAACGATTATTTATAGCTGATTAAATGCGATTTCATATATTACAATAATTAAAACCAACAAACTCCAATTTGTGAATTCGCGTAAATCGAAAAACTAAATCAATACCGCTCAAGGCGCTCGGACAACGGACAACGGACAAACCACTTATCGACGGCGACTTCGCTGTATGACCGTGGCGATGAGCGACGACGACGGTCCACCGTTGGCGATTTATAACGCGCGACCGGAGCAATTAATTAAAACAAATTAAGCGGTTGTTGCGTTGCGTTGCGTACGAATTAGATTTCCAACTCGAACATTCAATTTGTCACCATCACAATATTAGGATTGCAGGATATCAAAATTAATCACACACAATTTGCATTCGGAGCAAACACAAGCATAACTTTGCCGCTGGCACTGCGCACCGCTTTGCAGAATTTCAAATATTCTTCTAATCACACACTTGCTTGTCCTGAGCTGGCGTCTGCACATGCGAAAATGTTCACTGAAATGGCCAAAAAATTGTCAATGAGACTGCTTCGGTAGTCGCGCGATAACTAACCATCAAATATAAACGGTTGCCATCTTACACCGTCAAAAATTCAAAAATAAAAAAAGGAAACGAAACGAAACAAAATACCTCACCTTACCATCAGCTGAAGAGTGTGCACACAGACACACACGGGCAGAGGCAGAGATACAAAATAACACGCACACACTGGCAACTTGTGTCTGCCGGTGGTGGCTCTGACTACACAAAAGTATGTTCCTCCAGCAGTTCGACGCGCGCCAGATACAAGAAATGGTAGCAGCGGCCAAGCAAGAGCAACATCGGCAGCAGTAGTGGTTGGCTCTGTTGGTGGCTTTGGTAATTGTTCGATAATTCCGACTTTGCGCGCGCGGGTATTTGTCCCGAGAGCTTCGCATTGGACGGATGCCTGCTGTTGTTAATTTATACATCAACCGCATTCTATCATCGCAATGTGAGAACGTCCAACATTAGCATGTTGCAGGGATCCTTAGCTAGTAGCTGGTCACTTTTAACGATTTTATTGTGAACGGAACTAGTCCGAGTATGAGAAAAGTTAATGGAATCCCAGCAGTTGGGGCGTCTTAAAATATTGGGTGATAAGTGGTGATGTTATGACCACGATCATAGATCAGGATACACTACTTTCAAAGCGGGACTGTTATTAAATTTGAATTTTTCCAATCTAGAAAAAACGGGGTAATATAATCAAATTATTCATATTCTCTATAAGGAGAAGTATGCAACCTGTTTTATAGTCGGGGAAAAAATGTCACACGTTTACATACATAAATCCATAGAGGAGTTTGCAAAGTGAATGTAAAGTGTTACTCAATTTATTGCATGAATAAGTGAATATGTCATATACGCTAGTTTAAACAAAACGACGGTAGGAAAGGCTTAACTTTGTGAAGAGGAGGCCCTTTCCAATTTTTGCCAATCTGTAGACCGTAGATCGACCATGTAGAACATGAAAACAGAAAAATATGTTAACGAAGAACAAAGTAAGAAGTAAAATCAGGGAATGAAAGAAAGTTATAATTATCAAGCCCCCCAGGAGCTGCAGGGACGAAGAGGAGGAAGAAACGATCATCCATTTCCTTGTCCTGCTCTATTCCAAAGAAGGAAGCTCTATCTAGCCTATCACTTAGAGAATTCGGGTGAATTATCGCATACTGACATCAAAAGTCTCCTCAGCTTAATCAAGAGCTCCAAATGGTTTCAATAGTTGGAGTGGTATGGATCTCATTGGCATGACAAAGGGACTTCCTTGGCCTAAGCGTGTCTGTGCCTCACATGGACAGCCACCTTACCTACCTACCTACTAAAGCCGAAGGTGAACTGACGGAGTGCGAAATGCGGAGAGGTATATGCATTCTTCCTGCAGTTGGTAGAAAAATAGATAGAATTGTATTGCAAGGAATCAGTCAAAACTTGAATTGGACTCTCAAACAAGGAGGTTTTCACTGGAACACATAAAAAGTCCGCAAATCATTAGAGAACATTGCTGAAGGTACTGGTCTATGATCTATCTGCTCGTTATTGACTTCGAAAGGGCTTTCTACAGCAAGCCTTTCGCAGAAAATATATCCCCTCGTAGCTTACATGTTATCCAATTACCAACGACGACGCTAAGAGTCACGTTTTGCACAATAGTGAGGTGAAGGTTTTACTAGGACCCCCGATACAGTTTTAGTAGCGAAGAGGAGCTCTGCGGATGGCAAGTTCCTACCGACCAGTGTCAAAACCAGCTCGTTGTCGCAGGAGTAATCCTCATCGATCTTTTAGCGGTAAAAACAAAGTATAGGAACAAAGTATAGAAGCAGAGAAACTAAGGCTACGCGCACAGTTTTGCGATAAAGCGATGCGATGCGAGAAGCGAGAAGCATGCGCTAAAACTTTTCACATGAATTCTTATTGCTTCACTGTGCGCACGTACATAAGAATAAAAGTGAACAGTTTTAGTGCACGATTCTCATCGCTCTATCGCTACACTGTGTGTGCAGCTTTAGGAAAGATGGGCTGCAAGACTGATCTAAAACATCGTGGTGAAGTGAATTTCTAGCTCAGACAATTCCCTGCCGGACATGAGTGGTTTAACGACAATTTATATTTAGAACACACATTCTTCGAATGCACCAAATGGCTTGCAGAGAGACGAATACTAGGAACGGTGATAGGCGGGATCGTTACAAAAAAATGCTACAAGCGACGAAGAGATATCAGGACATAAAACCGCCGCGATCATAGAAGACTGAAGGATTGAAAAAGTGACACTATTCCGAAGTAATGTGCGAAACAGTTCCGGTGTTAGATTGCCTGAAGGTAAGGTCGGTTAGAGTCGGACACACCGGTGGAATTTGGCCATCCCCGAACGTGTTTATATCTTAAAAAAAAACTTCGGGTCTCGAAATAAAAAATGACTGGCGTGACAGCTCGGGATGGGCCACGGCATAGCTTCTCGCAATCATTCCTGTTGTGCCTGTCGTATTGTTCGCACGACTGGAAGGGATCGGACCTAGAATTTATTGTCGACTCCGAACGGCGAATTTAGAAGCTTTTCATGACAAATTGTTCTCTCGGAGTCTCTTCATTCCCCGACGAGAGGTAGTGCCTCGACAAACTTTCGGTGGATACGGCTAGGGCTTGAACTCACTCAACTGACTCAGCAGTTCAACGCACTAACCACTGAGCCACGGTACGGACTAAACAGAAGCCAGTCGGAAAATAGTTTAATGGCTTACAATGGCTTCAGCTGGGGCCCTTTAAAGAAGCGTGGCAGTAACTTCTTTTCAGGACTACATAAGCTACAAAACATTGAGCCAATCAAAATCCTGAGATGCATAAATTTATCACACACTGTATTAAGTGCTGGTCTACACCACCTAGGGGGCAGAGCCCTCGGTCTGCAGCCTTAGGACTAACAATAAGCGCAAGTTCTTAACGGATGCAAACAGCTGCTGAAACTGGTCTGAACGATGAATGATGACAAGAGGTGCATAAGGACAAAGCCAATTTTTTTTTGTCAATACCCGAATCATTGCCAAGTGAGAAAAGGGTAAGCCAGGTTGGATAAAGGTTTTTAGATCTTCTCAATCTTACAAGGACCACCAGATTGCTGGCATCAAGCAACTTAACAATGCGTCCAGTTAGAGCTAAATAAATGTGATAAAAAGGATATAAATCAGCTTCATCACAGACCTAACCTAATCCAAATATGCTTTGAATCATCTGAAGCGGATTCTGACTAAATCGTATCTTGAATGATTTGTGGTAGCAAGCCATGAACTTGAATGTGGACATCACAGTGCTATTGTGAAATATGTCGCACCGGGTTGAGCTTTCCTAATCAAACATGTTGCTGAACCTCTTATGTAAGAGGAATCATGAATTTAGGAGAGAGGTGAAAGGCTTTGTGGACTTGGAACATCATGGGATGCTGGTGTTCTTGATACTCTACGCCCCACGAGAATTGACAGAAAGTAGTAGTAAGTAATTAGACGCCGCCTCGACGTGTTTTTTAGGTAGTTGGACTCGTTTATAAGCAAAACGATTGTATTTAGGGTCAAACCAATGTACGAGAGAGCTTAGAGCGTCCATTGCAAAAAGGACGGGTCTGATCCATGGGCTGGACTACTTGCATGAGTTTCGGGTTAAGGTATAAAATAAATAAAAGAATAGCTGGCGTAACAGTATCGAATGAGCCAAGGCTTAGCTTCTCACAATCATTCATGTTGTGCGTGTTGTATTGTTTGCATGAATGGAAAGGGCCTACAATTTATTGCCGACTCCGAACCGCGAAGTGAGAAGCTCTTTCATGACAGATTATACTCCCGGAGGCTTGTCCGATGAAAGGTGGTGCCGTGCAAAATGTTCCGTGTTCCTGGCTGGGGCTTAAGGTATAATCACACTAAATGATCAAGCTGAGATCAGGCGAATGAGTTAGATTGAAATTCAGTCATCACGGACAATAGAGTGTGTCGAGAACCTCAATGCATGTGTAGCCCAGGATGAGCTGAAACTGGCTTGGGTTAAGGAACATGCAGGAGTTGAAGGAAACAGAACGGCAGGTGTTTTGCGTCCCCGAACAGTTTGCTGACAAAGGTTTGGATTTAGTATGATTCAAAAGTGTACCACGAATGAATACTCAAGTATGTCGGCAAGCAAGGCAAAATGGAGGCAAGCCAAAATGGAGATAAAAGTATCTGCCGATAAAAAAGTATCTGGAGATAAAAGTATCACACGCGAGGAGCTCTCAAATCGATTTTGTAAAGAAAATGTGGCTGATGAAAGATGACAAATTCGTGTGGAGATTTGAGTTGTCCTTGAATCGAAATCCATAGAATAGGTTCAACTTCAATCAACCAAATGCTGGCGATAACACGAAAAATCGAGATGAGGGAAGAACTGAGAAGAAATTCGCTGGGTACGCAGTCCAGGGTTAATTTAATGTCTCTCAGGTTATGCATCAACAAATCAATTGATTGATAAATATGTAACATATCCGAACTGTTACATTATGAAATTCCATAATGGTTGAGGAATAAGGTCTCGGGGTGAAAGTTAAACAATTTCGTTTAAGGAAGAGGAGGAAACCAAGCACACACACTAACAGTCGTGCATATAACGACTCTAAACATTCCCATTGCACTGCTCCACAAAAATTAAATACATTCCAAGATTCTACGTCGGCCATGGCCTTACACGTGAAAAAAAAAAACTACAACCCACTGTGCGACCCAAGCACAGTGCCTCAGGCTAAATCCAAAAAAAAGAAGGAGAACAGCTTCTATTTGAAATTGAAATAAAATAAGGAAATGATTTTTAGGTAACAACTGGCACCGTTTAACCCCTGTGTTAAAGAATCCCTTTTGCAATGACGACTTTCAATCGCCATTCACGAACGACTTGCTTTGGTTAATTTATATTGCAATTACAAGATTTTAAATGACGATGATCATGGGTCAAAAATAAATTCCCAATTCTGATTTCCCCATAATTGGGCTTCGTTTTCGGTCGAGAACGAAAAGAGAAAAACAGAACCTGAAGTCGAAATATTGTGAAATGCACACCGAAATTCCTTTCTAATAACGTCACAGCCCTACGTGTGTGTACGACCAGTAGCTCTGTATAATTTAAACAAAATACCGGCTCAATAATTACCTAGTTGGAACAACCTAATGATTTTAGAACGCATGGAAAAATGCAGAAGCTCTTCGAAAGACGTGGTTTCGTGTTCAATTCGAAGAGAGGAGAAATGTGGAGGCTAATTGGACAGGTACCCAACATATGCGATGGAAATTTAAAATTTAATTTGACACACCGCTGTCGAGTGTGTTGTGCACAGATGTATTTCATTTCATCACTTTTATTTGTATAATATTTTTAAGGATTTTGTTTTCGTGGCTTTAATAGTTTAATTGTTCTCCAATTTATATTTGCTGTACCTTCTTTGTTTGAAGAGCGTTTAAATGTTCGCCGTCGATAGAAGGTCTTTCATTACGAGCGCACAAAGTAAAGTTCAGATGAGACGCATCTTTTCTTAGAAAGACGAAGATATTCTAATTTCATTACAAATGAGATAAGCTTTATTAGAGCTAGAGTTCTCCATAACATTGACTGGGTTTGAGGAACAGTTTAAGCTGAACAGTTGTTTGTATTTATTATCAAAATTAATTTGCTGAAATAAAAATTGCAGCTGCGAGGTGTATCAACAAGAATCGAGCTTGTATATTTATTTTTAAGAACCTGCGACCTAGCAAGATCTATTGTGTCTCCGGTTTATTAAGCATTTTAGCGTAATAGTTTTATTACCTTCCTCATAAAGGTGATTATGTCATTTGAAGCCGAGTATAGTGCTGGACCTTCACAGACATTGTGCTCAGAGGTTTCGTCCTCTTTCAAACAGAACCTATACTCTGTATCTGAATAAAGGTTTAGTTTATTGAGATATCTTAGGCCGCAATGGCGGGTAAGGAAGCCCGTTAGCTTCCTTATGTTGTTCCTGTTCAGGTTTAGAATTTCCTTGTAGGAAAAGGCCTTGATAAGTCTCTTGGATTGCCTAAACCCGGGGACATTTTTCCAATGGGTTAGGCGAAGTTGGTGTTCCCAGTTGTTAAGCAAAGCTGTGGCGGTAGCCCAAGGGTTCCGATCCCAAGAACGCGGAAGTCGGACGGGCCCTAGCGAGCTCATTCGCATTATTATTGCCAACAGTGCATTATAGGATCAAGCACCCAACCAAGCTTGATCTTGTTGTGGCTGGCCAGTGATTGCAGGGTATCGTACAAGCAGTTGACTGATTTAGATTCCACGAAGTGGGATGTCAGTGCTTTAAGCGCTGCTTGACTATCCGAATTGATATGTATTTTTGCGCCCATTAATACCTTTATCGAGGTTCATCCTGACGCAGATCTCAGTAGGAAAACCATTGGGACCGAGACTTTTAAAATGGCTCTAAAGACGTCACCACCTACACCGGAAGTCATTTTTGATCCGTCAGTAAACCATACCAAACACCCTCGGTTTGATACGGGTCTTCCATTAGAACAGTCGACGCGGTCTAATATTTCTACCTCAAATAGTTTTCCGATACTGTACTCCCTGGCCATAACGTCGGGCATAGTGCAGAACATGTTCATTATCGTCGTTCGTTCAAATACTTTTGGCTCCCAAACTATGGCGGCATATGTTATTATGGGTCTAACTATCTGAAATGTACAACCAATGCATCATTTTGGCACTAAGACCTCAAGTTTTGCCGTAGGAACACCGAGTAGCTTGTAAGGCTCTAGTGGAACGATCGGCCGCGAACTTAATATGTGCATTCCAATTCAAGCATCTGTCTAAGACAACGTTGAAGTACTTCACCTCGTTGAAATAGGCTACAGTGGTGCCTTTGACGAAGATGGGTCCCAAATCTTCTTTTCGTAAAAGGCACTAAAACAGCCTTGCAAGGATTAATGAAGAATTCTTCAATGTTGCACCATTCTAAAACATGTAGTAAAGCACTCTGCATGAGATCGTCATGCCATGTTTACCAATTATAATAATCACTAGGTCATCAGCATAACCATTGGGTTTGTAGCCCAATCTGTGGACAGTCGGACAGTGTTAATTGTACGATCCTCCAGGACAATTCATGCCGGCGGGAAATCAATAGTTTCTCATACAGTGTTCACAACTCATGGTAACCGTGGTGTGGTAACGAATACCAATCATTGTCACTTTCGACGCCATTTTCGAAGCGTAAGACTCTGCTGGCTGCAAAACCGAATCAAACAGTGGTTCGTGGTTCAATTGATCGGTTTCTCATGAATGACTCAAATATTCTCTGTAACTCAAGTTCAACGATTTTGTTTGTTTACAGAGTTTTAAAAGTTCGCGTCATCGAATTTGTCGTCCTTCTCTTGGTCCACCAGACATTAACTGGTGAAATTTGCTTTAGCAATTCGAATGGACTGGCTTAAGTTCCTACCTCAACTGACATAGTATGGAGTTCGTTGCAGACCACTTCTCGCATTTGCTATTGTTTCTAGGTGAAATGGTTCATAAATCGCAATAACTTACGTATTTACTTCCGGTGATGCTAGAGTCCGGGAGTCAGCTGTCTGCAGTTTTGGACGTTCAGTTGGTTAAGGTCGCCTTCCACTTGCGTGCACCAACTGATTCGCGGTCTTGGGCTATTGCCCCGTTTCTCGAGGTGGATTCAAAGAATTGTAATGACTGCAGTTGACAAATGGTTTGAGGCAGACAATCCTACACGCGCAACTAAGGTTGAAGGCTAAGTAAAAAGGACTTTGGTCCCGCTTTGAATAAAGTAGCATTTTTTTTAATTGCAGGTGTATTTGCGTGATTAAGAACTTAGATGACTATCACTGGACGGAATGTTAACTAGAAAGATCAAAGTATACTCAGCCTACTCCAGATCTTAGCAGAAACCGAGAGACAATACGATTTTCGCAAGGTGCCCTCAACAATAGATTTTAACAAAACATCAGTTTAATTAGCCTTAAAACCCTCCAGAGGAAGAAGATTAAGAGAAGGTGGAAAGAAATACTTAGCGATAGTAACACTGAATATCAGTTCTTTCAATTCGCCAAAATGAAGGCACAGACTACCTTCCGATAACAAAAGCATGATTGTTTCAGTGAGTTTCTACTTGAACTTAATTTCAAACTAAGCATCGATCTTCTTAAAAATATTTAAATCGTTTCTAACATGAAGATATTTTCTATCGCCTGAGGTTGAAAGCGGTGCGAGAAAGGGCGGCATGTATGTCCCGCTGAGTACAGGGTGTAAGGACTTATGAGGATGTGGTTCTAGTCAGTTGAAAGTTGCAGGCTGTAACTACGTAGGTATATTTTGAAAATGTCCGCTTTTCCGGATCCAACCTTGAAACATCCAATTTTTGGTTGTACTACTGAAAAACTATCTAAACGCCGAAAGAAACTACTTCAAGATGTATGAAGTGGTTTTACACAATCGGAATACGCTAGAAGGTAGAAGGGGTGATGCAAGAGAAATGTACAGGGTTACCAAGGGTATTGGTGGCCAGAGAAGCAACACCAAACATCCTATTCCTGATGTGGAGGACACTCTATTGGTATCAATATCAACCAAAGATCAGCAACGAAAATGGAAGGAACATTTCTGTGAGTCCGCTCACAGATAAGGACATCAAAACTGCGACCATCCTATTAGCAAATGGAGTTAAAGGAATACCGGCCGATTTTCTGAAAACTGGGAAAACGAAACTTATGCAGGGACTGGAAAGACGGAAATATTGTTATTTCAGACACCAAAAAAATTGGTCTTGAAATCAGTAACAGCAACTGGTGAGGTATTGTGTCTCGACGATCGATCGTGTGTTGACCCTATTGACACCATCCGAACAATCAGTTTAGTTCACGTCACCACTGTACCTCATGTTTGGGAATCTCTAAAAATATTTTCATCCAGCGAATGTCTATCTACTCGTGATTGACGATATCTGACATCGCAACGCAAACATAGCCAAAGGTTATATGTGTACATATCTAGTCGCAGGCCGTGAAGGATAAAAGAGATCCGTGGCCTTCCTTTACACCATCCGAAGGTAAAAGATCTTAAGAAGAAAAAGTTTTAGACATGATAAACATTCGTCGAAAAGAATATTGTTTAGCAAACTAAATAGTACGTCGCCCAGTAAACGAATAGTTCTCTTTTTAGAAATATTTGACAAAAATATTTAACAACACGACAAATTCCCTAAGAAATTTACTCTTTTGTGCAATGACAAAACATCGTACAATTAAAATTATTTTTTTCAGTGTAAGTTACCACTTCATCTGAAACTTAATGGACCATACCCACTCCGTATTATCGATATGCAACTACTGCTTTCGTTTGCGAAAGTCAACCGCCATTTTGATATTTCAACACACACTATAATAGTTTTTAAAAAAACGGGTCTATTTGCATTTTCAATTCAGTGGCCATTAAAACATCCCGCTGCGCTCCTTCATTGAACATCACACAGAGTCGCATTGGAAAATCAGAGCCCAACTGTGTTTGTGATCAACCCCTTGTCCGTAACTATAGGGAGGAAGTTTAGCCAGAGGCAAGGACATTTTGATTATTTAACAATTCATAAAAAAAAAACTCTACTCAAATAATAACTTGATTCAAACAGACAAAAATTCAAGGGCAATTGTTATCGTTTGCGTGAACATAGGGGTAGGGGTAGGGTAGCCTTTAAAAAAATCCAGAAGGGTCGAGATTGTTGCAACATTTCATCTGTGGCCAAATTGTGTTTAAAATGAAATATGTACGTGTATATACGACATTATATACGTCATCTTATCTGTAACACTTCGACATCCTGCCAGTGTCCTGCATATTCGGGGTATGTCTCTATAAGAATTCTCGTGAACTCCAGGTAACACAATGCATTGTTATCCGTCTCACTTTTTTTTTGTCGTGTTGAGGTTTTCCTTTCTTCCGTAAAAAAAAATTCAGAGCAAGGGAAAATGGGCAAACCACATTAGGCTAAAGAGTTGAACGCCCACCTCTGTGAAAATGTGAAATTTATTTTGTGATGATATGAAATGTGATACTGAATGGGTTAACACTTCCTGAAGCGAATAAACTTAACTGCCAATTTTAATGTATGAAAAATGACTATAAAGTTCGGTTAACATTTCCTTGAATTACAAACGGACATGTTTTATGGCCGTTCCATTGTCGTGCGGTGTAGAGAATGCAAGTGAATAGTGGCTTTTGAGTGAGTTGTATTTAGATAAATTGAACAGATTGATTTGTAAAGGAAGAGATACTTTTACTAAGTGTTTAGATAAAGAAGTAATAGCAACCACTTGAATTTATCAACCTCTGCAAGGAGTTTAGCTACGGATCTTCTGATACAAAGGATCTGCATTTGATTTACAAAGACAGACTTCCTTTTTGACATTAAGTTCGAATGAGATTTGTTTATGCGTTTAAAGGAGATGGTCTGCCATCGATGTACCGACGGCCTTATTCTTTGTTCTAAAAATTGGAATTATACGAGAATAGGAAGAAAAAAGTCGAAAGGATGCATTTGTGGTTCTGTGGAGTCTAATATTTAATTCAGATTTGTGATATTTTTTTATTTCTTTAGCTCATGTGTCCCTTGTGGGTCTTAAAGCATCTTCCAGATAATCCCTAAGGTATTCAGTTCCTTGCATGAACATTTACTAAATTCTGCCATAATTTATCTTCGATCGCATTGTACCATGATCCACTGCGATTATCCACTCTTGTTCTAGCTTGGGTTGGCATTTCTTTTGTATAACTCGACTTTTTACACAGCCATCGTCCTTTCAGAGTATTAAGTCAGCTGTCACTTTCGCGTTTAAACAATCGTGTTCACAGGTGGTAAACTCGAGTTGCTCTTCATTCGATCATGAACATACATGTTATTGAGGCAAGGTTTTACGAAAATGATCACCTTTACAGCAAACTTGAACGTAGTATTCTCAGGTTGTCGTTTAAGTCAAATGCATGACTCCTCTCTGCCACTGATAAACAGTTTAAATGAATGAAAGAAACCTATATTTGTACAGGGTGGGGCAAAAGTAATATCATAATGTGAATGTGCTATAATTTTTGCAAACGGTTTCAAATGTCATTGTGCTTTGACAGTTATCTTGCAGATAGATTGAGAATTAGATGACAACAAGGAATGGAGCGATACGTACCTGAAGAACGCGGAATTATTGTTACTGTTCCAGTTTGTTGTTTTAACGCAGCGTGAATTTTGTCATCGTTTTCCTCATCGTCCTGCACCATGTCTGCGAAGATTTAAGCGATTGGTTGAGCGTCTCGTGCAAACTGGGTCCACTAGAGATGTCAGAGTGTCTGTTTGGTGCGGCATTTGCAGTGAAAACGTGATTGGCCCTTATTTTTTTAAGGACGCTAACGATTGCTACAGACAGATTTTAAACGAGTATTTTTTGCCACAAGTTGCTGAATTGGGTCTCGAGCATTGTTGGTTCCAGTAGGACGGAGCAACCGCTTACACAGCTCAGGCAATGATGGAGATTTTGAATCACCAATTTCCAATACACCAATTTGAACTGGCCGGCCAGATCGCCATATCTGACGGCGCCAGACATCTTCCTTTGGGGCTTTTTGAAATCTCGCGTTTACCACAACAAACAACATACCTTGCAAGTCTTGAAAGCCAACATTGGAGCCAGGTGTTTTGCGAGCAACAATTTAAAATGCCGTGGTCTTTTGACCGATATCATTTTTTTCAACTTAATGTCATCAATTCTACACCTTCAAATAAACTTTCCGTGAAAACAGAGCCTAATTTTTTTTTTATTTCTAACAAAATGGCAGCCAATTCACATTATGACATCACTTTTGCCCCACCCTGTACATATATAACAATGGACAGATGAAATTGCTACACTAAAAAGACCTAAAAACATCTGGGAAAGGAAAAGAAACGTTGATGCTACTGAACAAATTCTATTGATGATTAGTTTAGAATAAACAATTAGCAGAAGTAACAGGGAAAAGTGGCAAGATCTTCGACGTGCTATTACTAAAGACCCCTGCGATCTTGGCTACACCTTTCCAACGCTGAGCTCGGAAAAGATGGTCAACATTGTAAATACGCTTTTTACTACACACTCGGTTAGGAAGAGTTGACCGTGGATTCAAGCGATATGCATTATTATTGTTATTAGTGGGGATCGGTTGGTCCGCTCTAGTGTCACATAGAGGCCTATTGTGTGTTTTAGAGCAGTTTTTCTGTTTCAGAGGCTGTCAAGAAGCTAATCAGCTTCTCAGGGTGAAGACGGCATGTATGGTTGGTGAGATGAGTTCACTGCTTAGGTTCCACTTTTCCATGTGAATGAGGGCGGGGCATTCTGTGACGATGTGAAAAGAACTTTCACCGCTCTTCAAGCATAGTCTGGAGGTAGGCTCCGGTGGCAGGCCAAGCTTGTTGCACCTATCTTGGCCAGTGAGTCCGCTGTTTCATTACCGATGTGGTCCTTGTAAGCGGGGACCCAGTGTAGTATGATCCTGTTGTTTTTTCTAAGTTCAAGAAGGAATTTGACTGTCTCTAGGACTAGTTTCGATTTTATCGTGGCTGAGTTTAGTGATTTTATGGCAGCTGGACTGTCAGAGATCGATGAGCTTACTGATATGTTAGTGCTAGATGACTGTCCGAATATTCCAGCCCAAGATCCACTGTCCATTTTAGAGTCGTCCGTGTACCACACGTGATCGTGCTCTGAAGGACGGGATTTGAACTTTTCCCAGTCATTAGTCGGGGGGATGACTACTGAGTAGTTTCGTTTGAAACAGTACCTTGGGAGAGTGTCATCCAACGGCATGCTGAACTCGCTACTTTGGAGTAGGAACGAAAGCATATTAAGGTGATCGTCGGGTGGGTGTTTAGAGCTGATGTTTTTTAGGTGGAAGAGCCTGTGCGGACTGACTTTTGCTTGAATTTCTTTATGGACCCAAACTGGTGGTCGACCGACAATAGCATTCAGCGAATCGGTGGGGGTGGAGCGCGGGCAACTCGTCATGTAGACTTCAGCTAAGCGTTCAACCCGTTTCAGTTTTTTGGCTGTGTGTCGCCTCATTTGTCTTTGTCCACAAGACTAATGCCGCATAAGTCCGGGTAGGTCTGATGACCAAAGTGTAGATTTGGAGCATGATTTTAGGACTAAGTCCCCAGTTATTGCCACAAATGCGGCGACAGATGAACAGTGCTCGTGTGGCTTTTCGACGGTCCGGTCGATGTGGGGACAATTTACTGTCCAGGATTACTTCCTGCGAGAAATGAATGGATTCGCTGTAGATGGAGGGGCGAATGCTAAGGTTAAGGTTTCTTTTTATGGTAAAAGCAAAGATAGACGTCTTTTTGGGGTTTACAGAGAGACCTTCTTTGGTGCACCATCTCTGTATCTTAGATAGTGCGTATTGCAGCACTTCGGCTGCACATTTCACTGACGATGACCCCCACGTCGTTTGCGTAATCAATGGCTTCAATCCCTAGGTTCTTTAGAAGTGATATGCATGATAAGAAAGCTAATGGAGCTGACGGAATACTGGCGGAAGTGCTAAAGGTAAAAGTTAATATCTATATTTGACGTGCATGCTGTGACGAAATTCGATTCTTTTCACAACTGTCATGCAAAGAAAATAAATTTAAAGTCTTATGCGTAAAACCATCCTTTTTTCCAATTTCTTTTCTATTTATTTAAAGGATAACGAAAATGCTTGAACATTAGTTGATTTTGAAGGGAGGAATTGGTTCCTATCCTATCCAATCACTCATTCGAATAGACTCAAACTTGATTTCCTTCTTATTAGAAACGCACCCACTTATAATTACCACAAGCAGCCAGCATCACAATCTTTTCTTCACCAAAACCTTTTTAATAAATTCATGTAGTGTGTACCTGAGCGACTTTTTTGTCAAATGCTTTAGAAACCATTCAAGTAGCATTTAGCACTATGACATATCTAATCGTAGTAAAACCTCAAATGGTGTCATGTCCATGGTAGCCATAAGCCTCATCATTAAAAACCAAAGTGCGCACTTAAGACTCCTTCGATGAAATCAATTAAAAGGCCAGCAACTCACTCTCTTTGCAAGGCGTGTGTGTAGTGTTTTTTTGTTCCCTTTTTCTTATAACCAAATTCCTGGCAAATGTCCTTCCCAGGAAACATCCAAAGGCCAGCACAGCGTTAAAGATTGAACTATGTAGGAAATTAGCAGGCACGCTGTGTAAATTTCATCGCTATCAACAATTTACAGCTAATGGGCTTCTAGACGCGCTCGTGCGCGCCCGCCGTTTACCGAGCTTACGTGGTGCTACTTCATTTCAAGCAGGTAACGCACAAAACATCCAATGCGACCAAATTGAGCACCATAATCGTTAAAGCAACATTGAGGAACAAGAAATAAAAGAATGGCCTACCACTAGCCTTCTTTTCATGCTGCCTCCGATAAAGCAGGGAGCCGACCGCCGCGCCGGATGCATGCTCTCCCATGGGTGCCACCAAATGTTAGAGAGATTTCGAACGTGGACGCGGAATTCACCGAAAGCAAAAAGGATGAACGTAACAAGACAAAAATAAACGTTCGAGCAATGGATCAAAGTGTAAGATATGGAAGATTATACTCGCAGTACGCAGAGGTTTCCTAGTCGCATGTACCAACAGAGACCGATGGTACAACTTGTTTTTCTTCATTAAGGCCTGGAAACGCTTAAAGTATCTCTTACTTATTAAACTGAACCACTGTCCCAATGCCAAGATCGTAGAACGCGTGCTTGTGTGTGTTTGTTTTGTATCTGGCGTAGCATGGAATTATCGCGCCAAGGCACTTATTGCGATGATGACGCGTGTTATGCGGTTGTCGGTGAAAAGCAGTAGCTAATTTGTTCCTGTTCGGTAGCTGGTTGCAAGGGCGCACATGAATCATTCCACTCATTTGGCTTCGGTGTAATGCAGGAGAAGGTGGGTAAGGTGAGGCTTAGGCCTGCACTAAGAGGATGTTCCCTACAAAGTACGTAAGTACAAACAAGCGAGAGGCGTTGAATTGGTTTAATTGGTTTGCAGATGGGAGACAAATTATGAGCTGACTCTGTGTGTGTTTTGGGACAGTTATTTTTTTTAAGACCATTGTTTAAACACGCGGAAGAAGTAAGGCTTGTGGCTTAGAACGACTTTAAATCTGTTATGAAAATCTTGGGATCTAATAGCGTGTCCCAAATATTTTTACTGACGGGTCGCATGAGCTCGGTGTATCGTACATCAATGAAAGAAATAGTAAAACTGAGTTAGGACCTTTCACCAGGTCCAAGAGCGCTATAAAGCAGACTTAAGTGACATTTAATAGATTTTAAAACTGAACCACTGCCAAGATTTATGCGAGGGTGATAGCTTTGGAAGGCATTAAAATATTTTGACGCTAGATGGCGCTTTCGGTGAATAGTTGTATTCAAGGCATTTGGTTTTGGAGCTCTGCTTTGATAAGGATAAGTAAAGTCACTCTCCTGACCAAGTCAGGACACATTATGACCACATAGACTTGAGACCTTTGCGATACCTCTTAAATGGACTGGATTTACTATGAAGGTATTAGAATACATATTTGAAGATAAGAATCTAGCATGAGAGACCTAGGGTTGGGTGATCGACTCAATCGAATCCAACGATGATTTCGCGAACTGGAGCTAGAATAACAGTCTACGGGTTCCATGTGTAGAGAGAAGGACTTTGATAGAATTAAACCCCTTTGGCTTATTTAAAGTCATCTACTGAACCCCAACTAACGCAAAACAAAACTTGTATGAACGTCGAGCAAATATTGTGAGGACTACACAATTTACCTGCATACATGTGTGTCATGTTTAAAACCACGTTTGCTTGGACGAACATTGTCAAGGCTGTACTTGTGGAATTATATGTATGGTTCGGTTGCCTTGAGCCAACGAAAGTTCAGATGATCTTAACCCGCGCATTTGAGTTTAGGAACACAATAGACTCAAACAGCCTAAACTAGTTAGTTAGATTTTTACAGATTCTACTGTGAATTTGAAACTGATGTTATGCGCTTCTTACGGTGCTCTCGTTCCAGGCAATAAGTTTGCAGTACAGATACACTTTGGCCCCTGTTCCTCACATTGCCCACAGATTCGCCACATGCATAAAGAAGTTTCTGAATGGATTTGGTTAAGAAGCTGCTTGAAAGCAGCGTAGGCAGTATTGCCCCCCTCCAACAGTGTAGCCAAGGTCAGTACTACTTTTCACTATGAGCAATTTGGTTGGTTGGTGGAGCATAAGCGGGTCCATTGTACCCATAAAAAGTGTACTCATGAGAATCAAACCAAGGGATAGGTTGGCTAAACCGGAAACCACCCAGAAAGGGATAGAAATCTCAGGAGTTTCCTAAAATCAGCGATATTAAAGTCCTCCAGCCCCTGCAAGTACGCAATCTTCTGGTGGTCAGTGCGGAACATTCGCATAGCAGGTGTCGGACGGATTCTATTCCCTCTTCGTTCCTGCAGCTTCTGCAATAGTCGTTGTAGGGCAATCCAAGACGCTCCGCATGCATTCCTATTCCGCAGTGTCTTGTGAGGACACCGGAGACAATTCGTGTTTCCCTTCGACTAAGTTGTATGAGATTTTTTGAATTCTTCTTATCGAAGGCTGGCCATAGTGATCTGGCTATTGTACATGTGTCCATGTGACACCAGCGCGTATTAGCCCTGATCATGGTTTCCTCATCTATATCCCCGTAAAAAGTGCTAATGGATGTCTTCCCGATCGGAAGAGTATATGCAGGATCTAGTTCTGCACCTCCTAGCAAGTTCATCCGCCCTCTCATTACCTGATATATAAGCAATTTAAAAAGAAGTTAATATAGAGGACATTTGTATAGACAGTTAACTGCTCATTTTAGAGGAACCTTCGCTTTTGGAGACAACTTGTACCAGGGAATTTGTATCGTAGCTGGTCTCCTTGAGATAATCCTTGTTACCAACAGGAGGTGCGAAGGTGTACATAGCTCGTTGACTGATGTGAACCGTATATTTTATGTGGGTTGAAGGACACTGTTCATAGTTTTCAGGTTACAGAAAAATGTTGCGATTAGTACTGTCGTAGTGTCGAAGCAGTGGGAAGTAATAACGCTTAGTGTTGTTTGACTTTGATGAACATTAGCTTTTCTCACTCCGGATCAAACTTTGATACCCTCTCCCTTCTTTATTCCCTCGATTGTGTTGTTTTCCACACAAAATAAGATGCAATCTCAGATGACAGACTTATAAAGATCAGAAAAAGCCAGGAATATGAGAAGGATTGCTGAATTTATCAGTCAAGCTATCAGAATTGAAGTATTCTCGCTGATAATTTTCAAAGTGGATAGCGAAATGAACTACGAAGCATATGAGACCCAGTTGTACTGCAACATACAGCGGTTCTCCAGCTTCATACTGCGAATTTCAACGATGAAGCCACAGTTCCTGCGTTAGTACTACGAGTGGCTTTTTTCTGTCTGGGTGAACAGGCGAAGCGAGTGAAGTGACGGGACGGAGTGGAGCGCCCCCAGCGAGCGATGTGTAGATATGAATGCTTTTAGCTTTTTCAGGTATCTGATCGACAAATTACCATTCGGCTTTATTTCAATTTAAATAGGAGTTTGCCAAAAACAGCAGCATTGCATTTTTATTGAACAATTGGCCGTACATAACCTATACCATGTCCCAAGCATATACGGTTGCTGGTACAATACTCGTTTATTTTCTTTAACACAGTGGTCTTCTTAGCCTGCAGTTCTATCTGTCAAATGTTGGTTTTATAAAAGAATCATTCAACCGGTGGGTCAAGCCTTTCAAGAGGGGCATGAGGACTGTTAAGGGGAGGCGTGGACACAAGTTAAATTGTGAATTTTTGATCCAAAGAATACAAGCGTAAATGTTGAAGATTTGTTGAAAATAGTGTTTTCTGTGTAAAGGCTTGCTCTGTGTTCTATCTGTCCTAACGCGTGATTGAAGAAATCACATTTCTCTTCAGAAGCCATCGCCTTGCAGAGCTCAATACGATGAGCAGATACATATATGTATATGAAGCTTTGAAGTCGATGAAAATCAATCAAGTCTCGGCTTGAAATTTTTTGATCTTTTAGAAGATGCGTCTCGGTGTCAAGATTTGGTTTAGTGTCGATCTACGGGCCCTTAGCCACATTTCTAAAAATAAGTAAATAGCTGGCGCGACAGTTATGGATGAGCCAAGGCCAAGCAACCATTCATGTTGTGCGGGTAACATTTTTCGCACGAATGGAAGGAACCTACAATTTATTGCCGACTCCGAACGGCGTATTGAGAAGCTTCTTCATGAGAAATTGTACTCCCGGAGGATTGTCATTCACCGACAAGAGGTGGTGCCGCGAAAAAATGTTTGGTGGACATGGATGAGGCTTGAACCTACACCGCTCACACAGCAGTCCAACGCACAAACCACTGAGCCACGGCGGCCACATTGTTACTTGCCGGTTAATGTGTTGCAGAAGGTGTTAAGCCGTTCACATAGTGCGTTGGATATAATACTGTATGCGACATTTACCAAGGATATGCCTTGATAGTTCTTGCAAGACATGTACTCGTAGTTAATTTATCGAGCACACTTTCTCCCACCTATGTATGTAAGTATACTTATGCATGCACCCTATTATAAAATCACCTCCATATTTGGTAAGCCAATAGAGCAATGCTTTCCAACCGGTGGGTCATGCCTCACAGAGAGGGCATGTGGTGGAAAAGGCTGGGAACCACTCTACCATGCAAAAATCTTACAAATTTCTTAAGCTTTCAATTGCTAATCCGAAGCTTTCATTCGATTTTACTATGATCATGTGCTCCGCATGAACCTATTCAAACTGCAACATCCAAAAAAAACTTGACTTTCTTTTTGCAACGCGTTCCACCTTTTTTGGGTGCACTGGCACTGGCATCAATTATGAAATCCACTTGGCGGTGCACCCCATTATCGGGATGTTGATTTCCAATGGCAAGACATTAATTTGACATAACATTCTCAATGCATTCAATGTCATATTTTTGACTGGCGACAACTTCATTCACCAAGTTGGTTTTTATTGTGAGCCTAATATGGTCGCCTGCACGCTACCACTTCCAATCAGAGTCGCTTCGTACGCATCCACTACAGCCACGGCGGAAATTGATCAGAAAATAATTCCTCCGCCGCTGTGACACGCACCACAGTCACGGTGTCCTTTTTTAATCCCACTTTACGCTCGGTGACAACTCCGGCAGTCGCAACAGAAATTTCGTCCCCAGAAACTCAGGAGATTTGATAAGTACCGGCAACTGATAAACATTTAGCACAGGGATTAAGAGATTAAGCCGTTTGGCGGCTTGACTGTGGTGGCTTAGTAGAGTGAGTACCTTACTGTTAGTTGTTAGCTCGTTAATTGGACATCTTCAAAGAAGTCAAGTGGAATTCCAGTCACCATCTTGGTCGCGTTATTTCAGTGATTTTGGTTCGGTTACCTTGGATTGGATCGATACACGTTCCAATCTATTAGCTGCCCGCGTTCTATTCAAATCATGTGGAGTGAAATTTACATTCTATTGTGTTGTCATTTTCGGGGCATGTACCGCATTTTGGAAGCGGCGGTGGGGCGTTTCTGCTGTGCCGTGCGTCTCTAGCATGTCTTCGACAACTCGCCTTGCGACAATTGTCCATTTATTTCTTTCTTGGGGTACGAGTACGAGTACGATTACGATTACGATTACGAGTATGTGTGTCATTACGCAAAGCAGGCAGGCAGGCAGGAAGGTGACTTGTGATATTTGATATACTGCATTGTGTGCTCGTAGAGATAATGCGATTAAAAGGGATTAGTTTAATTGATTACAATTTAAATATCTTTTTTTGAATTTGTAATGTGTTCGGTGAAGTTGTCATTGAGCTCGCGCTGGGTTTACTCGGCGAGTGACACATTTGGTCATTCGGTGGGGGGCTTTCTTCTCTGTTAGTTGTCAATTGTTTTGAGGTGACATTGGCTGGTGGTTTTCCTTTCAAGTGAATTATGATTATGTCCAGTGGTAGACACATCCAGTTTAAATGATAGATTTTGGTGGGTAGTTGAAAAATGATTGACATACATACATAATTCTGGACTCGCATTGAAAAATGGTAGGTAAATTGATAAATTCTGTTCGGAATATGGGACATCAATTATATTTTTGTTACTGGGACACATAGTCAAAGCCGAATTTTGTAGATTAGTTGACTATATATTGCTTAAACGGAGCTGTTGTTCACAACGATTTTGTTATTTCCGTTGGCTTTCTTGCACTCATAATTATTTTTATTTTTTTAAAGTGCCAGCACTTTAAATTGAACTATTTTTTTATTATATTTCAAAGAATATTTTATGACATTAAAAAATCTTATTACCGATTTCTGTTTCGATAACTCGATTGTTTCGACCGCTTTATGATCAGTTTGACCATCCTGTTGGAATGCAGATGGTTCCTGCTCCATTTGATTTAAATTTGGAAACAGAAATTCAGTGAGTATCATTCTGTTATGTGTCCCTTTGACTATATAGCGTTCTGCCTTTATTTAGAAACAAAATTGACCTCCAGGGTGCAATCCGCATGATACGCTAAAGTTTTCAATACTCGTACGTTAAACCGCAATCAAAGCACTAGGCAGCGAGATACTTTTGATTAAGAGCAATGTCTATCTGCTGACAAACCTTAAACAGACACATATGCGACACAGACTCAGTCTCTGTTGAGCCCATTGACTTAATATACAAGGGAATGATTTTGCTTATGAATTAACTTCAAAAGGATCAGTAAGCAACCTATCGACGCCCTGAAATATAAGAAAAAATACCACCACAATCTGGTTTAGTGGTCGCCGTGGCTCGATGGTTAGTGCTTTGGACTGCCGTGATTCAAACCCCTGGCATCACCTCTCGTCGGGGAATGGTAGACATCATAGAAGCGCCTTCTGGGTTTACTCTGAAAGTCGAGAAAATTCCAGAAAAATGGGTAAAACTGGTTGCTTTCTGGTAGTACAATGGACCAGTTGCGTCTGAGTGCTCCAGTCTAGCGTTTCCAAACGCAACAAAAAAACTTTGTCATGAAAAAGATTCTCAATTCCGCGTCGGCATTAAATTGTAGATCCCTTCCAGTCGTGAGAAAAATGTTACCCGCACAACATGAAGCTATTTTATTATTTATTTTTTCTGTTTTAGTGGAGGTAGCTAATGCCCAACACTAAAAAAAAAGAAACAAAGAGCCTACTAGGATTGGACAATAAAAAAACTAATATCATTCCAGGTGCACTGACAGAATATTGGACAATAGGCTCAATAGCAATTAATTTGAATAACACTTGACTACTACATGTGCCCTGGCATGTTTTTAAATCCATTGCCTCCGTTACGCAGAGAGTGAAGTAGTTGGAAAACTGAAGGACTTTGAGTTGGTGCCACTAATGAACATGCTATGTTCCGTCCCCTTAGGTTAGGTTAGGTTAATGGGTGCCTTGTGACATTGTCACTGCTCACTTAGACCAGCAAAGGGTCCATTGTGCCCATCTTCCAATTTTACTCCGGGAAGCTGTAAAGAGAAAAGGGTTGGAAACCGCTGATTTAAAACCACCCAGATAAAGAAATGAATCTCAGGAGGTCCCTCAGCTCGATGTCACCCAAGTCTCGTGAAGAAGTAACTACCAAGAGTCCTCATTCTTCTACTGGCGAGGGCAGGACATTCACACAGCAGGTGTCGGACAGATTCGATCTCCTCCTCATTCCTGCAGCTTCTGCAATAGTCGTTGTGATGTATACCGAGGCGTTCCGCATGAATACCAATTGCACAGTGCCTCGTAATGATGCCAGAGACTATCCTCGCCTCACGACGACTTGACCAGTTTGACCAGAGACAGAGATCTCTTCTTATTATAACTTGTCCATAAGTTTCTAGCCGTTGCGCATGTATCTAGCTGGATCCATCGTGTATTGGCTCGACTTATGGCCTCGTCATCAATATATCTTTTTAACAAGCTTATTGCAATTCTGGCAAAGGGAAGAGCCTGTGAGGCATGCAGCGCTGCCCACCTTCGTGCCAATTCATCAGCCCTTTCGTTACCTGGGATATCCATATGCCCTGGTGCCCAACATAGGGTCACCGTATTGGCTCTCGATATCTCATCTAAATGCTCTTTACAGATTTTTACAAGTCTAGTCCTAGTTATTGCGGACTCCAGAACCTTAACGGCTGCCTGGCTGTCGATATAGATTGTGATTGTCCTCGCGGTGATGCCCCTATCTCGGACAGTTTTCGAGGCCTCGAAGATGGCTGTGATTTCGGCTTGGAAGACGCTGCAGTTGTCGTTAGTTCTAAAGGACTGGCTTATTCCTAGGGCCTTGCAGTAGACCCCGGAGCCTGTACCAACATCCATCTTGGAACCGTCGGTGTAGAAGACCAGTTCCTTTTTATTAGTAACTTTGTTGTTCCTCCAGTCATCTCTGTCAGGAATTTTGATATTAAGTCTCTTAAATCTTCCGTCCCCTTACCTGATTAATCTTAACTTACACCCATTTCTTAGGTGCCAGATTGAAGCATGGAGCTGCAATATTCTCCAATATTTAAGCCAATCTGAACCACTGTGTTGGTATCCTTCCATTGTTCCATTGTTCAATAACAATTTTTGTAATTTAACTTGGCATGCCAACACCAACAGCGGAATCAATTTTTATTTTTCTTATGGCTAGGTCTCTAAGTGGTGATGTAGTGGTCGTGGCTTAGTGGTAAGTGCGTTGGACCGCTGAGCAAGTTGCATCGCGCCAGCTATTTTTTTAAGGTCTCTAAGTGCATTAGACTGCAAAATACGACCTTCAATGGACAGGCAATGCCAAACCTCCAAGAGTACAATTTTTCAGTCGCCAATAAAAAGTATCGGTACGTACATTAATCCGCATAAAATACTCACATGCACAATATCGCAGTCGTGATCAAAGATATGTTATCTATTGAGCCTTTAGGGGCTTAGCTTAGATTTCCCAGAAATTGCTAGGATACTCCAAAATCTAGCGACAAAGCAGATAAACTGAACTCTAGCTCAAAAAATAAATAAAAAAATCTTGAAAATTGAATGCCTTGCTCTTTAAGGCCTCTCGAACCCTTTGAGCTCCTCTGTGGAGCAAGCAAGAACTAACTGCAGAGACCTATCAGAGTTTTGTCTCTTGTAGCAGGAGTTTTTGCAGAGCATAACTGCTAGAAAATTTCTTGCATTTTGGGGTCGTATAATATGAGTACGAAATTGCATTGGCTGCCCGTCCCTCAGCTTCGTCGTTTTCAAAGAGTAACTCTTGCCTCGTCTCGAAGTCTCGAAGGCACTTGGAATATATCCCAGTCTCTTCCAGGCTGAGCTGTTTGTTATTGGAACCTCGGCTATGACATCAAGCGTGTACTCTCAGTATCTCTCGGTAGGCGGGTCATCAATAACAATCTGAGCCCTGAAGACATCAGATACACTTCGACAGAGATATTCTTAACTTCACTGGGAAAATTGAGGCTCTCCTTGTCTAACTGGCTCTCGGCACAATTTACCTTAGATCCCAGAGTCATCTTATTAAAATAAAAACTTTGCAAAGTTATTGAAAACACGTTTTCGATATTTAGTCGATATTCAGATATTCAGTCCGATAAAGGAACAAATAGTGTCACACAAAACGGATGAATGGGGCTACATTAAATGCTTGAATCCTCTGCGAACTTCAAAGGTATTATTTGTGCGAAAGCTTTACAAATTCTTATTAATTGTTTTTCCATGGTAAAATTATAAAAGTAAAGATGACTTCATCTTTAATCTATTCCGCCAATTTAAGACGTCATGCGAAAAGAAAGCCACCAATAATCAAATTGGTTGTCTATCCAGGTCTTGGAATTCCCGCCTGCCTTTCTAATAAGTTCATTGCATAAGAAAGGTTTCTTTTTTTTGTTTTGTTCTCTATCATAGAATCTGGGATCTTTGCAAGTAAGTAATCGCGTACACGCATCCAAAAGAACCTTGCAAAGTATCTTAAACTTTGTTAACTACATTGCGATGCGGGTTTATCTGCCAATTTATCTGCGAATTTACGGTGTAAGTTCATATTTCTTTTGCATCTTTTGAGTCAATTCATGGAATTCACTTAGTTTTACTAATACAATGCGTGTGTATAATTTTTTTTTGTTTCCCTTTTAATTTTGCTAAATTTATTTGGGACTGCGATCTTATTTCTTTATACATAACTGTGAAGAAGTTTGATTTTTTTTTCTGGATAGCAAAACTTGTTTCAATTATACGAAAAAAAAAAAAAAAACTACACATTTAGATGACTTAAGATTTCGAGAATGATTGACGGTTACAGGTTCGTTGTGGTCTTACTCTCACTGTTGCTGTTGTTGCCTTCAAATGAAATTAAGGGCAAATTGAGAAAGAAATTACAAGAAAGGTTGTCTATTATAATGACAAATTCTATTGTGTTGTACCTTTGGATGTGCATACCTGCTGTGGTTTAGGTAAATTTCACTATTGCATTTGTGCCAAATTTATGAATAAAATTGCGAATACTGATTGGAACATCGTTTATGCACCGTCCTGTAAATAATGTCTGCGTTTTGAAATTGAAGAGAAGAAGAATTGAAGAATTTTCTATAATTGTCATAAAATTTACTCATAAATTCGGTAAAATGTCAAACAGTTTTAAAGACAACCCTTTAAAAACGAAATCTTAAAAGAAGACAAAATGTAAGTTGGATAATTCAAGTTTGAATCCTATAGGATATCCTATAAAGTGCGTATAGAATTTTCCAAAAAACAATTCTTGGGGTATTTAATCCGCGGGATTAACATGCTTAAACTTGGTTCCTACTTCTTTTAACGCAAATAAACCTTGCACAGAAAATGTGGTTCTTAACAAATTCACTACGTGGACAAAACGGAGCTGGTCCTTTTCTAGGAAAGTCAAAATTCCAATTATTATCCCACCCAAGCTCAACCGTACTCCTCTGAATTGTTCAGGCAGTGCCAAATATCTAGGATTCATTTTAGACAGGAAGCTTCTGTGGAGGGATAATATTGCCGAAATGCCTGGTAGCACTCTATTCATGTAAAAGAGCAGTAGGTTCCAGATGGGGTCTTCAGCCGAAAATCATGCACTGGCTCTATACGGTAGTTGTGAGAGGTTTGGTGGCCGGTTCTGGAAAAGTAGACCAGCATTAAAGTTCTCAAGAAAGTCCAACGTGTGGCTTGCTTCAGCCTTACTGGTGCGCTGAGAACTTCTCCTACAGCTGCTCTTCAAACAGTGCTTCACTTGTTGCCAATAGATATCTACGGCATGCAGCAGAACACTAACGCGGCCCTAAGACTGAGAGATACCCATCTATGGTGTGAGGAAAATGTGGGACATACCAGCATCTTATCAACTCTCCGCAGCCGTCCCAAATCAACAGACACGCTGCCCACCGAAAACGACTTTAACATGGGCTGTAAGCACAAGCTATCGAACAGAAGCGCCTGGAGTCAGCGCGAAGTCCTCTTTAACAAGTCTATCTCTATCTTTACGGACGCATCAAGAACAGCCGACGCAGTCGGTGCCGGTGCCTTTTCAGAAGACTTCGACATCCACCACTCCCTCAGTCTCCCCAACCACAGTAGTGCCTTCCCAGCCGAAGTCACAGCTATTAATCAAGCCGCCGCTTGGCTAAAGGCGGGTTTTTCGTTTCAATGTTTTAAGGGCAGGACAAGTGCAGAGTAGGTGCATAGTGATTTCTTCCTCTTCCTCATCTCCACAGCTTCTACAGAAGTCATTGGAGGGGACCTCTCCGGTGAGGACTCATATTAGTTTTTTCTGGTTAGTGGATAAAAGTATCTCCGTCTTTTTTAAATCCAGCTTGGGCCAGATTTGCTTTGACAAAAGACAAATACTGATGTTGTTCCACCTATTGTTTGGCAGTTTCTTCGCATCAGTATCGAGGAGAAATTTAATCGATTCGGAAAGATGCTGTCCTGCGCTTTCTTTTGCAACTCGTCCGCCCTGGAATTGCCTAGAACGCCCCTATGTCCTGGAAATCAGCACAAGGTTACGTCGCATTTGTCTGCAATCGCATGATCTGCGGCATTGCTTCACCAACCTTTTCTGGGATTTTACAATAGGCGTGTTTTTTTGAAACCTAGACAGCCAGTAGTTGCCAGCAAACTCAAATTTTATACTGATTTTATCCCCAGTCAAAACCAACTGGCTAGGAATTGTACGATATCCCATGGCCAGGGGGCACCGAAAGCGATGTGTTTCATTTATAGCGTTGGTAACACTGCCAAATTGTTCTGTTCTCTTGACATTTGACTGACGTTTGAGTACGAAGATGGAAGATGTTGTTATGACAACAAATTAAAAAAAACAATTTGGTTTAATGTCGAATACTTTGACAGTTTGACAGCCGATGTCATAGGAACGAAATCACACGTACCAACTTGACGGTATAAAAAATCGACTGGGTTTGGCTGGCTGGGAATCGTCTAAATGAACGACTGACTTAGGCTAGGTTTAAAAAAAAAAAACACCCCTAATAATAGGTGTCTTCAGCGAATAATGGCATCGAGTTAGGTATTTTCTGGCTTTTCTTCCAAATAAACAAGTCTTTTATACCCTAGTTATTGCATTGTGATTCAGGCAGTAGTGGTTCAGGACTCTCATTAAATTATATCAAACGCATTCTTCACTAGATTTCAGGTCATACTAGATTGCAATTCTGATTAGAAAAGCATAAGTCCCACCCCTGAAAGAAAAACCACCTACTCCGTATAAAAAAAGTCTAACTGCCATTCATCAAGTGATGATCGTTAGTTGGGTGAATCCCATCACCTGGCGGTACAAAAGGTTTCTGTCGTTTATTGATCGAATTTAGTCTAATCATCTATAGATGGAGGTACATGCTTAACATACTCTATCCATTATTAGTAAAAGGAGGTGGTAAAGTCCAGTAAAATGGGTAATAACAGGCTTTTTGGTAGTCCATTAGACCAGTTGCGTCTCAGTGCTCCAGTATAGCGTTTCCAAATCCGACAAAAAAAAAAGAATAACTACATTGGCTTATCAAATGTAGGTGTCAGGTACTATCTGTGAAATAGAGCTCAGCAGCTCCACTTTATTGCACTGAGTCCATTTAACTTAAAATCAGCAAAAAAAAAAAAAGAAGAAATTAAAAGCACACAAATTCGTACACTGAGAAAATAAGATTCACCTTCTGCCCGATCTATCTAACTGAGGCCAGTTAAACTTAAAAGGAAGTAAAACCTGTATAAGAACTATAGGCTGGACCTATGTACACGCATACATACATATGTGCATGGTTCTTTTCTTATAAACACGAGACTGGTCGTCGTTGCACAGCCGGTCACCCTCCTCACAGTGCCCTGCCTTCTTTCAATTCTAGGTCAGACAGCGTGCGCATGCCAGGGCGACCAACTGATTTTTATCGCAGTAAAGGAATTAAGGTTCCGTTAGAGCGCATTTTACATCTTTATACGAGTATGTACTTGTACTTTTTTTTTTTTGCAACCAGCAACCAACCATCACTTTATTTTGTAGGTGTGAAAATATTTAAACGTTGAATGTATTGTTTACATGCGGACGAGTATATGCTTCAGGAATGTGTGCCAATCGTAGTACGATTACCTTTTTGGTTGCTCTTTGTGCGATTTAACTAAGTCGGAGCCTAATAGGTTGTTAATTACTTGTAAAATTGCTATTACTGTTATCATAATCGTGATAGGCAATGAAAATTAAAAGCGGGAGCGCGTAGGCTGCCAGAACGTGATTGAGCAGCGTAAATTGGCAGACAAACTGGAATCTCCATTCTGTACCAAGTTCAGGTGGGCTCGCTGGAGAAGTTGCGTGGTGATGTTAGCGGCGGCGGAGGTGGTCTGTCCGGTGGCAGCGTAAGAATTTGAGCCAATTCATCATAAAATTGTTTGTTTACCCATCGGGAGTAGGATTGGGGTCAGCAATTTACCCCACATGAGATATTAATTAAAAATTATTTTAATCAAAAAAATTTAATCAATCAGCTTGACGGGAGTAAAAGACATTTCAGGTGCAGAAATGACACCAAACTTCTGAAGTGCTATCGAGAAAAAGATACACAAGGTTTTGCTAGGTTTTTGGCAACAAGCATGGAGAAGGTTTATAAAGGATCACCATAATCCATGCAAAAGATACAAAATTGTGGAAGAAATGTACATATTTCACTAAGTACAATATTTTACGGGTAGAATGAGCGCCGTGACGATTGTGACGATTCTGTTACTGCACTAGCGACTATCCCCTTAAACTCACTTTCCTTGAGAAGCATTTCTTCTAAGATCTACCCAATATGTTCGTAAGAGGCTGTTACAGTTTAATTGAAGTCTCAGGGTGGTTTGTTGCGCAGAGAAACATTTTGAGACGGGGTCGCTCTGCGAGCAAGTGGTACCTTCTCGCTCAAAAACCTGGGAGTGACGTGAAAAAACTAATTTCCTATTTGTCAAATCCAGTCATCCAACTTAACTTAGTGGAAGCGCATTTCAGTGATTCTCTGACAACAACTCGCCTCAACGATAAAATTTAGGACGGTCATCTCTAAAAATCCAATAATTGAGTAAAGGGATAGTCTTAGGGCATTCAAGAGTGCTTCTGTCAAGATCTCTCCGAGATTTTTAAACAGCGTAGCGTCACAGTCTGCCGGGTCCCAAGTCACAACGACATTCCGGCAAACAAGGCTTTCCAGGTACAATTGGAAGCCTCTTGATCACGTCAAAGCACCTGACTAACATTGATGCTCTGTCATAAGTTGTCAAAAGTTTAGGAAAACACCACCTTTCAATCATGGTACAATACTGCAACCTTGTGAGACATGCTCAACGACAGGGTAACGTCTGTAATGATTTCTACAAAAGCTGCAGATATAAGAAAGAGTTAAAATCTATGTTGCGCTGCATATGTTCTTCCCTTGGCGGAATCTAAGAAGCCACCTTGAGGAACACGTCTACAACGATTTAAATTATCTGAACGCAGGCGAAAAACATTCCTAAACGACCCTTGATAGCTTACTCGCGTAGTCAATACATATGTATATTGACATCCCGCTGAGAAGAATCCTCTCATACTTTCTATTACAGGCTAACATCAGGTGGCACGGGTAGCAGAATTGTGTCACTCCAAGCCAACTTTAATTAGTCCAGATCAAAGGACCACAAAATAGGACTCGAACAGACATTGCAAGGATTGTGACAATTAGGATAGGCCAGTGGCATGTAGGAACACATGCGTCCAGACTAGGCATCCCATTAAACGCACATTGTCTAAGCTACTACAATGACAACGGGTTAGAACATAGCGAATTAATCAGCTTCCTAAATGCCACAACCAAGGAACTTAAAATCGATACCCACCACCTTTTCATTGATTTTAATGCCGGGTATGACAGCATTTATAGAGACGATCTATACAGAGTCATGTCTAGTTTTGGCATCCCTGCCACATTCGTCCGTCTGTGCAGGATGAGGATGGAGAATGCACGCTGCTCCATCATGGTCGGTGAAGACCTCACCGAGACCTTTGATGTCAAAAAAGAATTTAGACCAAGTATATGCTGTCAACAAGAAAGGCCACCTGACACCGACGCCTAGGACAGAACATCACAATAGCGAGTTATAACTTTGAGGAAGTTAAGGACTTTGTATACCTAGGTTCCTCTGTAAATTCAGACAACGACACCACCGCTGAGATTAAACGAATAATAACTCTTGCCAATCCCTGTTTCTTCGGGCTAAGAAGGCAATTAAGTAGCAAAGTACTTTCTCGAACGATTAAAGTGACACTTTATAAGTCATCCCAGCCCTGCTCTATGGTGCAGAGGCACGGACTCTGTCAAAGCGGATGATGTTGTTCTTGGCTGTTTCGAGAGGAAAATTCTTCGAAAGATTTTTGGTCCCGTCTGCATAGCCTGTGAATGGAGGAGGAGATACAACGACGAACTGTATGGGCTGCACAGCGACATCGACTTAGCCAGAAGAGTGAAGCTCCAATGGCTGAGGTGGCTGGCTAATGTAGAGCGAATGGACATCAATCCTCTGGTCCGGAGAATCTTCGAATTAAAACCCGAGGGACCGCGCAGTAGAGGAAGACCGCGGCTCAGGTGGCGCACATAAATGGAAGGGGACTTTAATCAACTTGGCGTGCGAAACTGGAGGCAGCTGACTCAAGATCGAGCTGTCTGGAGACGCTTGTTAGTTGAGGCCCAGGTCCAGCTTAAATAAGTAAGTAAATTCCACAGGATAGATGTAATGATTCAGCATATATCGCTGAAGCTACCACTTCTACTCACTAACCCAACTGCGATCAACTCTAGCGTTCCCAGTGCTATAACAATGAATACACCTTTCGTCTAAATGTCGTCATCATCGTTGTCTAGGTGCACCTTTCTAAAGGTTCACTTCAAACTAAGTAAATAACAACCAACTAGCATTTAAAATAATTTGATTCATTAGGGCAGCTAAACTCGCTCGCAGTTCGATCTGACAAATGGTTTTCGGAAAGGGTTGCACAGATAAAAAAGCAGAAGACACTAGGTTAGGTTAGGTTAGCGGGCCGATGAGGACGATAACATCCTCCTCATCTCACTTAGGTCTATGTTGACCCGTTGTGATACCCATGTGTTTACCAGCTACTTCCTACTACGTGATTTTATATGCCTGATGACAGCCAGCCGGCTCTCCTTGCGAACTTGAGCAGATCCGACAGTGACCCATCAGACAACTCCTCGATGTTATCGAAGAGGTATCTGCCCAATGTTCTTTTCCTAATGTTGCAGAGGCTTGGGCAGTGACAGAGGAAGTGAGTAGTGTCTTCATGCACCTCCTCGTCTCCGCATCCCCTGCAAAGGTCTTCCCCAGTCAGGTGCAGCTTCTTTGCATGATACCTGAGCATATTGTGGCCTGTAATAAGTCCTACCAGTAATGATAGGGATTTCCTGTCCATATGTAGTAGCTTATTCGTTCTGTTCTTATTGTATTCTGGCCATAACCTTCTGGAGACTTCGCAGGTGGTTAGTGTTTTCCACCTGTTATTCGCCTCGGTTAAGGATCTTAGTCTTATTATTTCCTTCAGATGACGAAGTGGAGGTTTAATTGTACCATCCGCTAGGTCTGGTTCCAGGGCTGATCCCTTTATAGCCAGTTCGTCAGCAGTCTCGTTTCCTGGCACACCACTGTGGCCAGGAACCCAGCAGAGTTTTACATTATGCTGCGTGCCAACAACCCTCAACTCTTCGCGACAGCACTTAACAAGCTTAGATTTGCCCCAATCGGGCAGCTCTGGTCACTGCTAGAACCTCTGCCTGGAAAACACTGCTGTTGTCAGGGAGTCTTATTGAACTGCTGAGGCCTAGCTCCTCAGAGAAGACACCAGCACCCGTGCCTATGTCCATCTTGAAGCCATCCGTGAAGATGGACTTTGTCTCATTAGGAATTTCTTTGTTCTCCCACTGTTCTCTGCTTGGAAATATGCAAGAGAACGGTTTGATAAAGTCCAGGTACGGAATCATATAGTCAGATTCAATACTCGTACCCGGGTACTTGTGCAATATCTGGGCGTGTCCATATTAGCTCGCTCTCCAGAGTTCAGACTGGTCTAATCTTAGAGCATTCTTTGCTGCGGATTCTTGCATGTATAGATCGAGGGGTAGCAGATTGAGAAGACACTAACAATATTAATTTACAGCTTAAAACGATTAAGACAGTGCTCCCGGTCTTCGGGTTCGCATAGGAGCGTCGGCATGCTTAAGGAATACCTCATTCAAAGTAACATGCATTTATAAAAACGGTTTTTCAATAGGGACATGACAATTTTGTATTTTAATACAAAAGCACCCTTAAACTTTTTTCATGATCTGTTAATGTTAAAATGTGAGTCAAGGTTTACATTTTTATCATTGTGAAATTAATGAACGAGCAATTTTTGCAACTTTAAGAGCGCTTACTTCAATTTATCATGTCTTTATTGAAAAACCCTTGTTATGCTGTCCCACCTGAATTTGTATCTGCACAATTTTGTAATTCTCGATGATTTTATGCAGCAGTTAGTGCCCTTTCCATTTCCCACAATTATTATTGCTTCAATAACAAAATCATTAATAATAGAAAAATGCTGTTTACCATTTAGTGAGGCTTTAAAGTAAACGGGTTCATACAAATAACGTTGACTTCTTAGCCTAGGGTGCTTTGCTCCATTTTTGTATCACGCTTTTTGCCTTTTTTTGTCTTTTCGACACTTGCGAATTCGCCAAGGGCTGACACTGGACACAGCACGCTTAGGCATACATCACACACACATACACACCGAGTCTTAATCTGCTTTAGGTAAAGTTGTGCTAAGCTTTTGAGAAAGTGAAATGCCTCTGGGATTTCTCCGATCGGGTCTAGACATTCTTAAGTAGCATTTAAGATCATTCATTAAACACATCTGAAGTGTTAATAATGGATCTTGTGGATTCGCAATAAAAAAATCTACAGTGCCGGTATCATGCAAATTTTCAATGACATTCTACTCCGGCAGAGTGTGCCTCTAAAAGAAAGCAGTTTTATTGAGGGGCCCCATTGTGAAATTGAAACCTTTTCAATTGCTACAGCACATCATGCCAATTGCTTTTGTTTTGAGGCTCTCCATCTCCACTGAGCGGGAGAAGCGATTTCAAACGATCGAAATTCGTTTCGTTTTTGTGGTTTTTCATAGACCACATTCGATCGCTGCCCGTAAGCTTTCACCTTGTTTCACCAACAATGGAACACAACATCGAACGTTTGAAAGCACACTCAGGTGATCCTGAGATGATGTTGGATATTTGATACCGAAAAGTATCTGTCAATGGGCTTCGAGAATGTCACTTGGTTTCTTAGATGAATTATTAGGGATTAAGATTGAATGATAGCATTCTTTTTTGTTTCTGACGTGACATGACATCTCGGCGGGATACTTCTAGCCGGTCGCAGTAACGTTGGCCGGCCGAACACCGCGGCATCAGGTGATACAATCAATATTTGTCAAGTACTTGCAGACTTTCCTTTTATTCGATTGTAATGCTAAACTATTGTCACTCCTGATGGCAGAAGTGAATGAACTATCAATTTACATATCGACGACGCTGTGGTGTGGTATTGTTCGTCCGATGATTGATCTCTGTCCAGTGATAACGTTTATTCATCTACGGACATTTGTCTTCTCACTTTCTTCACATTTTGGTGGCTATCAATGGCCACTCCAGATAAGTGGGGCCAACATTTGCGAAACGAACAGTCCGTGAGCGCTTCAAGATGGAAAAATTCATTTGGGGTGGATTGCCCGTATCCATTTCAATTGTGTGTGGACAATTATTACGGCTAACCTGATCGCGTGTTCTCCAAAACAGAAAAAGCGTCAAGAAGAAATGAATATTTAATTTTTGAATTTTTTCTTGGGCCTCAGCTCATAATGGAGCAGAACGCGTCGAGTGCCACCTACGCCGCGCCAGTGCTGAAGACCGCCTGTGTATCTTGTTTTTCAATTGCTGTGGACCGATGGTGCGTACTTGAAACAGGCACCATCAACGCCATCATCATCTTTCGATTAGGTGCTTGCGTCGCGTCGCGTCGCGATCGTCCCGCTTTGGGACCCCATTAAAGAGCTGATTCGTATTTTTTCGCTTTTCAATTGCGTACAACTTCTGATTAGATTAAATTGACAATCTGTACGGGCATATGGAGAGCTGAATGAAGTGTCTTTTATGTGCTGTACCTGGGCACACCTTGCGGGCAAAGAGTGGGTACATTTTTTGCCGTGGTTACCTGTTTTGGCTCTGGAGTTTGGCTTGAGCTTAATCTTGAATTGATATCTAATGAATTGTCTTTTTGGCGGTAGGGAAAATTGTGGAGCGCGCTTGAACGTTGGTGTAAATGAGTTCAATTTGAGCGGGATCTCTGCGAAGTTATGGCTTGGGTTGTGCTTAATTTGCATTGCATGTGAGCTGCACTTGCGAATTTTTCGTATCTGAAATTCAAGCCTAATGGCCGCGATGAAAATTCATGTGGCGTTAATGTTAGGTGTGAAAATGGCGTGGAAAATGCAAATGTCGACTTGAGATAGCTCTATAGCGCGCGAATAATAAATTATGAATCAATTGGTTTTTGGAGAATATTGCAGAGTCTTTCAAGGATTTTGGGAAAGGCGATAAGAGAGTAAAATCGGTTGGTTAGAAGGCATAAAGGTCCATCGTTCTAATCGAGAAATTAAAGTGAAAAACTTAGATATAAGGAATTTGTTATATGGAAAATACTTTGCAATACACATGTACATATGTAGTTAGTTGTGTGACCTCTTAATGGCTTTATTTAGAAATTTAGTCCTTTACCTGACGGCAAATGAAAATACTTTGCTAAAGAGCACCTGGTAGGTCTACTCAATCCTTAATAAGTTTGGAGCTTGGAAAAATGTCGATCAAAATGCTTTCTTTAGGATAAAGTTTGTACTATAGGGTCATTTAACAAGATTGTTGACAAATTGTTGAAGTGTCAACATTTAACCATCATTGCGATGACTTTTGATAAGCACAAAGGAGGAGGTTATTAAATATGGATCGATACACACTCGCAAAACATGATGAATAGTGAAAATTCGAAAGTTCGTACTACTTTTGGTCATCATCAAGCGTCTTCCCGCACAGCTATAGTGAATTTAATCGATAAATTTGAACGTCTCAGACAGGTTAGTGATGTGAAGATTCTCCAAATCGTGTTCGGCCGGCAAAAAAAAAAAAAAATTAATAAATAGCTGGCGCGTCTCAGGATGAGCCAAGGCCTAGCTTCTTGCAACCATTGAGGTTGTGCGTGTTACATTTTTCGCACAAATGGAAGGTACCCACAATTTGCTGACTCCGAACGGGGAATTGAGAAGCTTTTTCATGATGAATTATACTCTAGGAGGTTTGTTATTTTCCGACGAAAGGCGGACTGCTCGCAGTAACGTAACGACGCACTAACGACTGAGACATGGTGACCACGGCTGGCAAGGTCTGTTGAAAATTATCGCGGCCGTAGCTGAGAGTGCGACTGAATACCCAGGTGTGTCCATTTCGAGACGATCACAGGAACTGGTTCTAAACGTAATCACTTTGTACCGCATTTTGTATAAAGATATTGGCCTACATGGTTATAAGGTCCATAAAGTGACACAGGAATTGAAGTCAGCAACCAAGCACAACTCCGTTCTTTCGCTAAAAAAAGGAGACCTCATGTTGGATGACCCTATATTTAGCAGTTCTTTCAGTGCCGAAAGATAAAAGTATTAACTGTGATTCAAAATGGGCCATATTCACGTTGGTAGAACAAATGACTTTTTTTTATAATCCACACGCGGAGCAAGGGGATATGAATACCCTTTTAATATTATTCACACACCGCGAGCGAGGTGAAGTGTTTTGAAACTCAGGTAGTGGTAAGTTTCATTGACGTCCAAGGGTGGTATCCAGGCTAGGTGGGGACATTTGTGGTGTTTGTCATTGCTATAATTTACACGAATTTTTTCAAATCTCCTGATGTCATTAATCAGTGTCAGCTCAATCAACTCTTTAAGCCATGAATACCCTACTGCCAGTTTTATGCCTTCGCAGTAGAGTCGCCATCAAATTTCACAGTGGCATCCGTATGATCGATTCGATAGGCTCAGGTGGTTGACCCGGGTTTTCGAAAGAGAGAAAGGCCACTCTGCAGTTACCTGAAACGTCCCACAGGGTTACGTCGCACCTGTCTGCAATCTCGTTAAGAGATCTGCGGCATTGGCTTACCAACCTTGCTCGTAATGTTGGCGATTTCAAGGCTTAAATAGCTGCCTGACTTTCTATGCACAGTACAACCGCACAACAATCTATCGAGTTAATTGAAAGCCAAGTCGCAGTTCCGCGGACTGCCGTAATTTCCCCTTCGAATCACTGCATTGTGATCCGGCAGTCGTATGGTAATACCTATGTTATGCCACATGTATTGGTGAAAACTCCTGTTCCCGTGCCACACGGTGTATTAGATCCGTTTTTTGAATATTTCTGCCGCGGAGTCGCCGTGGCTCAGTGGTTAGTGCGTTGGACTGCTGAGCAAGTGGCATGGGTCTAATCCCCAGCCGTGCCCACATTTTTCGCGGTACCACCTCTCATCGGGGAATGACAACCCTCCGAGAGTACAAATTGTCATGAAAAAGCTTCTCAATTTGCCGTTCGGATTCGGCAATAAATTTTAGGTCCCTTTAATTCGTTAGAAAATTGTAGCACGCACAACGTGAATGGTTGTGAAAGCTAGGTTTTGGCTCATCCCGAGCTGTCGCGCCAGTTACTTATTTTTTTTTTATCGCTTAAAAGTCTACCAGGCTTCCAATAGCTTCTGGTAATAATCCGAGTTTTGTAACTGACTTTGAAGACGATATGGGGAACAAGTTAGTTCGTTTTACTAGGAATAGTACTATTGTTCTTGAGGATCCTAGAGTGGCGTGTTGCTGTGCTGATCAGCTGAAAGGATTCTCTGAGCCCTATTGCTGTTTTGATACAAAAAGCAGGAGAATTGACAAAAATCTGAAATAACTTCACAGAGACGTTTAGAGATATCATAGTTAGCTATCATCTACAGCTATGGATCTGGCTGGAGATGCTTGGTTAAAACCCAGATCCACCGTGGACTACCGTGGACTGCAATTCCATTGTATGAAAGTGTTACTCGAAGAATCTTCGGCAATTGGGGAACTTTATAATAAAGTACATCCAAATGTAAGTGCAAAACGTTTGTTAAGTAATCGACTTTTTGTTAAGCAATGTCCAAAACTAGTACACTCTTGTAACCGATTCCAGTTACCTGTATCTATTCACTTTTAAACTTATTTTTTTTGAAACCTTATTTAACTTTAAAGTTCGAAGAATGTACGTGTAGATAGTCTTAAGGTCCTAATTAGCAAAAGAACCCCCATGCTATGATTGATTGAAATCCAAACACTAATTCTTTTGTCTTAGTTGACCAGAAACGACATGTAAATGGAATCCACACCTGTCAATTTGTGAGAGTCAGAAAATATATGCAAACTCTTATCAGTTTTTATTACGTATACAAGATGTTAGAACACGAAAACTAATTCAAATATTTTTTTTAAATTTTAAATTTCACCGGCGTGACCCTTTCAAAAAAAAAAAAAAGAAAAATATCTTGAAGTATCTCCATCAGTAAATAAATCTCAAGCAAAATATCTATGAGTTGTTCTTTGGAATCAAAATCATTTGCAGGTTGTTGATCTTTTAAAATATTTTTTTTATGTATTCTTACAGCTGCCCTCATCGCCAAACTAGTTACCTACTGGTGTGGTGTTGCTATACTGTCAAAGGTTATATTCAAATTGCGAACGGGCAAACAAAAATCTGAGGTTACAATATTTCATTAGGAGAACACATACGCGGACTATGCTCGTATCTATCTGTCCACAATAGTATACAGGTTTATGCATGGACCTGTGTATTGGTATCAAGAAGTTAAGTTTTTTTTTTCTCCTAAATAACACAACAGCGTATTGTAAACAGAAGAACAAGAAACTTCGAATGATTGATGACTTTTAATATTTTTTTGGGTTTTTTTTTTTTTTCGAGTCGTTTTTCTTATTCGAGAATCGGACAAAACCAACGCGGTACACGCGGGATTTTGCCCTTGTGGCCGCTGGTGTGTGTAGGTATAGATTAAAATGGATATTGGATAGATTTGGATATGGAACGATAATCATAGGCTGTCAGAATTACGCGCATAGGACAAGTGCGTGTTCAGGATGCGGTCTTTGGAAACCTCGGAGGACTGGTGGCCGGCCAATATTCTTTTAAAACTATTTTTTGGTAACTATTAAAAACCGATTAAAAGCCAGTTATGCGTTTTATGTGATTTAAAAACAATTAATGGATGAAACGATTACAAAATTTTGTGAGAGAGCTGTGTTGTTTTTTTTGTTTGTAGAAAGTTGATAAATGAAATGGTATGCAGCCAAGGGCAAGATACCAATCTAGAGAGATAATTAACTTAATTTCTGGCTCGGGCTTCTGTTTATGAATAGATTTTGGACATTATATAGAAATTATATGATCTTTACATAGAAATAATGACGGGGTCGATTTTGTAGACTATCAATCTATTATTTATGCTTGTTTGATACAGAGGAGGAGTATGTATTAAAAGGAATGTCTATATGAGAAAAGTGCGTGACAAGGATCGTCGTCATAAGTAGCTGGTACCATCATACACTAAAATTGTGTTGGTAACTGAGTATCCAACTGAGAGTAATTCAGACCGAGTTTGGACAGAAATTTGTCATATACTCTACTGAGTGGCAAACCTGGAACCGCTTAGAATACCAATTTTGAAGAAGGCTGAACATTTGAAGGACATTTCCAACTTATCCTACTAAGAGAAACACTGAACATTACTCATGTCGTTCAATGCCGGCTCTACTTGGAGAAAAATGCCTTAAATAAAAATACATATGTATGTACATGCATATCCAAAGTAAGGAAACATCATTTTTAAAAAAGTGAATGGTATGACTTCCGGAAATCCAGGCCCTTCGATTTTGTAGCAGGGCAAAATATGGTAGCGTGTGGCAATGGAGGTCACCGGATTACAATATTATTAACCGGATTGATCACATAGCGATTGTCGGAAGCTTTGACATCCAAACACCGACTCGGAACATTAATAAGTTGCAGCAAAGAGATTAAAAGGCTGAAATCGCGACCTAACTTCAAAGCCTTTTCTAATTGAGTTTCCCTTTTTTTTTTTAATAATTTACGCGCACTAAAGGGGTTATGACTACCCTTAGAGACGAAGGAGATACCGATGCACATTGGCTTTAAATGCCTGAGGGTTGCAGTAACGGGGAAATACAGAGTTATGTAGATTGTTCCACATTCGTGTTGTACGACTTCGGAAGGAATCTCTATATTTGACTGTACGCCCGAAATTAGGTTTAAGGGTTAATTGATGAGCATTTGAAGCCTGACGCGAAATGTGAGTGAAGAATTGAAGGGGCGGAAATCAACTTCGCTAGAGCATTGTTTATTGAAAAAACAATAAAACAGTGAGAGACAGGAAATATTTCGTCGATGTTCTAGCAAGTCTATTGACTTCGCAATGTTCCTGTCACCAATTAGTTTTAACGCGCGGTTTTGAATTATATCTTAAATGTGCAAAACGGTTTTGGGTGCTCCAGACTAGATATGAGCTTCATACTCGGGATTTCAGCGAATGAGCGCCTTTAAAATTGAGGCCATTACAGCGTTTGCGGAAACCTAGACATTTTGCAGCACTTTTAGTGACTTTGAATATGTGAATATGGGGTCGTTCCAACGAAGGTTGTCACTGACACACATACCGAGAATAGAAAGTCTTTCATTTTTGGCGATGCAAGAATCATTCATGGACAATCGCGAGAGGTTTGGTTTTCACTTAAGTGACAGAAGACAGGATTGGATTTTGGACGCAATAAATTCCACTCTGTTGGTTGAACCCCATTTTATTATGCTGCCAACATACATTGCCGTTCCTCTTATACGTTCGAAGAGCAGGGACTTGAGTTAGGGAACGAATATGAGAAGCTGAGGGCACTATTATCAGTGAAGGAATAGATTGGATTATAAGTTGCATTCAAGATATAATTTTTAAAAATGAGAAAGAGAGTAGGAGACAAAACAGAGCCTTGGGGAACACCCGCATTTATATGGTGAATTGCAGACTTGAAATCACCCAAAACAACTTGAATTGAACGGTACGAATGGTAATTTCTAAACCATTGACGACGAGATGCATCGATGCAATATGCACGCATTTTCGACAAAAGAGCTTGATGCCAAACTCTGTCAAACACATTTGAAATATCAATATCAAGCGAACTGCAAGGGTTCTTTGCGGTACCACCTCCCGTCGAGGAATGGCAAGCCTCCGGGAGAACAATTTATCATGAAAAAGCTTCCCAATTCGCCGTTCGGAGTCGGCAATAAATTGTAAGTCCCTTCAATTTGTGCGAAGAATGTAGCAAGCACATCGTGACTGGTTTTGAGAAACTAACACTTGGCTTATCCTGAGCTGACGTGAGATCGCCTCACCTACGGCATTTACTGAGGATTAAGTCTTCTGAAGTACCTAAAACCAGAAGTCCACGAACTATTCATGATGAGGATAAGTAAGTGCGGTTTTAGCCCTGATGATCGATTTAATTTTCACTTTAGGCCAAGTCCGGGGAAAATCTTAAGCTTTCAGATCGATACTCATATTCTCTTAGGGCATTATTTCAAAACTCATATGCTTAAGTAGGATGGAGCGCGCTTGCTACTCTGTTGAGGTCAATTTAATATCAGAAAGGTACAACTCGTTTGATTGTGCACATCTATCAAAATCGATAAAGAGCACGCCGAGACCTTTGATGTAAAAAACGATTGTGAACATTATTCTTGAAAAAAGTGTGCACAGCTCACATGCCAACACCAGATGCACAATCTTTTCAAAGTCCTTGCGAATACTTGCACAAGACGACGCGTTCATCAGTGTTTAGACAAAAGCGACCAAGACGGGTTTAAAGCTTAACGAGGCCAAAATAACAAAAAAACTACATCTCAAGCCGACTTCTTGATTTCTGTTCATCCTCGACAGACATAACTTTGAGGCAGTTAAGGATTTTGTCTAACTAGGCTCCGGTATAAGCAGCAATGCTGAGATTAAAAGATGAACAACTCTGTTTCTTTGGTCTAAGAAGCAAAATACTTTCTAGCCACAAAAGTGAATCTATGCAAGAACCTAAACATCTTTATTCTTTTCTATTGCATACCGGTATGAACTTTGTCTAGAAAAGATTATGTTGCTTCGGTTGTTCCGAGAGAAAAGCCTTTTGGGTGATCACTTATCGCGTCGGATAAGTGATGGTGGAGGTACAACGGACTATAGAGCGACATCGGCCTAGTGGGAAGAATTCATATACAACGACTATGATGGCTGGAACATGTTGACTAGATGAATACCAGCGCTTGAACCCGGAGAAACTTCAAATCTACCCCGGAGGGCAGGCAGTAAAATAGGACTAAGATTCAGGTGACGCAGGAAAATAACCTTAACCATCTTGGCGTCCTAAACTGGAGGCAGATAGCTAGGTTAGGTTAAAGGGCTGACGGTTTGAAGTTAGCCGTCGCCTCACTCGGATCGTCAAAGATCCATTGTGTTCCTCATTGTGGGGCCTACATTCATGTACCTGTTGGGAAGAGAATCGATTTTTTATTGATCGTTATTAGGCCCCATAAGCCACCCTGAATTCAGTATACATTTTGGGATGGCCTTTGGTGGCATGATTAAGAGTTGGCCTGGGTCACTAAAGAAATAAGCGCTTCTTTCTGGTTCTGCTGGACTTGGGCAGTCGTAGAGAAAGTAAGATGAGTTCTGCCCCGCATGTAAATCGTCACATCCTCTGCAGAGCTCAGTCGTGCTTAGTCGCATTCTCCTTAGATGGGCCGCCAGTAGGTTATGGCCTATGAGGACGCTGATCACTAGAGCTAAATGCGACAAGTTCAGCGTAAGTTTTGGCCACATCTTTCTTGATATGCGGCATGATGGGAGTGTGCACCATCGCTTTTAGAACCTCGGTGCCACGGGCCCAAAAGAGTGATACATTATGTCTTGAGCATAGGATCCTAAGCTGGCTGCAACAACTTTTTACTATAAGTGATTTGAGTATTGTGGATAACACGATTTCGATGGCGGCCTGGCTATCAATGATTATGTCGATATTTCTTCTTGGGGTTACCGAGGATAGTTCTCTTGCGGCTATCGCTAGAACTTCTGCTTGAAACACACTGACGTGGTTTGGAAATTTTAGTGACCGGGTAATGGCGGGTTCTACTGAGTATATTACGAAGCCTTGCTCTTCATCCACTTTTGAGCCGTCCTTAAAAATGGATGCATTTCCGGGTTTAATGACCCTTCATTCGTCCCAATTTTCCTTTGCTGGAAAGAGAGTTTGGAAATTCAGTTCGAAGTCAGGATATGGCGTTATGCGATCTGTTTTTGTATCCAGCTTCGCCCATCTAGCGATACTGGTGTGACCTATTTGGGTCTTTTTTCAAAAGCTAGATGCTTGCAGTCATAGGTTGCTTTTCGCTGCCAATACTTTGGTGTATAGGTTGAGCGGTAGAAATAAGAGTATCGTTTTGAGGGCTGCTGTCAGGTTTATTCTTATGGCACTCGTCATGCTGATGCATGCATAGGCAGATAGCTAAGCATCGAGCTTTAAGGAAACCCTTGTTAGTTGCCTAGGTCCACCCTGGACTAAAGCGCCACTCTAAGCAAGTCGGTAAATAGGAAATAGGACCTATTCGTTTTGTTTTTTTGTAAGACTGCAATGGAATAGGTGTCATTACTGGACACTATCTAATAGGCAAGCATGCAACAAGGCTTGACATTTACGCAAACGACTTCTGTAGAAGCTGTATGGACGAGGAGGAAGAAGAGACTATCCTCCATCTTCTTTGCACCTGTCCAGCTCTCAAGGAAACTCCACTTGGGAGCTTTTTTCTTTACAAACTTAGGCGACCTGATTAACATTGACGTTAGTAGCCTTCTACGCTCTATAAGAAGCTCCAATTGGTTTCAATGAGTAGGCAGGAGATCTTTCGAGATCCTGGTGGTATCACAACGGACCCCTCATGGTGTGTTGGCTTTAGCTGGCAGCCACTTCAACCTAACCTAACCTAAGACAGGAATGAGCAATATTTCACGAAAACATGGAGTCGAAGCACTTACAAGAGTGCAAAATCTACTGAGTGACAAAGAGATTACTGCTAATCTTTGTTGCGATACTCAGATGAATATGTATATGAGAGGCAGATGTGATTAAATAAAATCGTAAATGGTATTCTGTAAGAGCTTCGTTCGGGTGAACGACGTTAAGTCGACACATTTCACTGTGGGAGTTGGACTTCGCCAGAGGTGTGTTCTGTAACCTCTCCTCTTCATAGTGTATATGGATTGGATGTTACAGCGCGGCTGTGGCGAGGAACGATTCGAATTGGGAGACTTAATGATAAGTCATCTGCTTTTCGCTGATGACTTGGTCATCCTTACGACCACCCAGGCCGAACTTCAGCGCGCACTAGATAGGTTCGTCGCTATCCATGTTGAAGCTCGGATAATGGTAAACGTGAACAAATCAGAGGTAATGGTAATTTTCCGAACACCTGTTCAATGCACTCAGGATGTTAGTGGAGTCCAATTGAAACAGGTGGATAAATTTAAGTATCTCGGGGTCCTATTCTTGAGTGATGATAGAAGCAATACTGAGTTATCCTGTAGGATTGGTCAGGCTGGAGCAATTTTCAGACAGCTTTCCCAATCTGCCTTCAGAAGGTCTGAACTTGGAATCGGAGCTAAGCTATCCATCTTCAATTTTGTGTTTGTTCCGACCCTCACCTCATGACGTTGGATAATGACCGAAAGAATAAGATTGCGGATACAAGCTGCCGAATTGAGATTTCTTCGTTGTATTGCTGGGGTGACTCGCCGAGATCGAGTAAGGAACACCAGAATACGCGAGGAACTCAATGTCGAGCAACTACTTCTTCGAACGGAGAGGTTCATACTTTGATGGTTTGGGCACGTTAAATGCAAAGCCACAACCCGGCTTCCAAGATGTACCTTAGAATCCGTGCCATCAGTTAGGCGTCCCCTGGGTAGGCCTAGGATGATATAGCTGGACCAAGTCCGAAATCTCACCCCTACCGGGAGATGTGGAGAGTCCACTTAAGAACCCTAACCCCGCGACGCTCATAGTGGATAAGCGGGTCATTGAAAATGATGATGATGATGGTATTCGACAGTGGCCAATATTTGTTGGTGGTTTTAGACCATCAAATCTCTATCAAAATGTCATTTTGATGAGCTCCTTATATATTACATGCACATATGTATGAAACAAACCCACTTTCATCCGGAGAAAGCAAATCAAATTCAAAACTACTTAGTGATTGAAAATCTCGAACTAATTTAAGCTTTTTTCAAATACAACCTCTGAGCGATTGATCTAATTACCACCAGAAGCTAATTAAGAAAAAAAGAAGTTAATCGGAAATATCAGCGCGATTTTTCCTTCTTCTTTTTGCTCAATTTCGCAGTCATGTGGAACTCCTTTTTCCGTGTAAACTCGTGGATACAACTGCAGCTACTCTCTTTTGTCTTATTTTGCGAAAATAGTTTCTAGTCTTTAGCCAAATGTTAGATCAAATCAAAACCTACCTGTGCCAACAAAAAAATAAATAAATAAATAAAATATGTGTACATATGTTAAAATTTCTCGAGGCAGTGCCACATGCATTAGGCAGCCGTTGGCCATTCTACCATCTATTTTCCCTGATCTCTTAATTAGGTTAATTAAATAAATATATTTTGTTGTTCTCCACAAACAACGCTGTTTTAATTGTAGATCCAACGACTCAATTAAACAGCGCCGTAGATAATACCAGAACATGGATGGCTCCAGTAATGGCTAAACCGACACGAAATTAAACCTGAAGACTTGCCGATATGTGGTCGGTCAGTTGGTGCGGGACAGCCGTTGAGGCAGGGGAAGGGTTTTTTTTTTGTTTTGTTTTGAACGCCAGCGTAGTAATTAGTTAACAACTGCAAAAGGACGTCAGTAGTATAATATAATCATAACTCAGGCGATTTTATTCTTCTGATTGATCCTCAGCCTAATTAGCAATTCAAAAATGTTTAATTTTTTTTATTTATGAGTAATTTGTGTGTCTTTTGTTGGGCACCGTGCGTCGGGACTTCTGGCGTATCAGCACGCATATTTTAGAGCTTAAGGTGGTTTTAAGGCCATAAGCCATCGGCCAGAGGTTGTTAAGCTGGTGTTGTCGTGGAATTTCATTAATTTAAATCTTTCGGGAGTTAAATGACTATTAATCGTTCCATATGACTGCAAAATGATGGTGTCGTAAATATTCAGTATGACGCTGAACTTATTATTAATATGCTCGAATTTATAGTTTTTATTGTTTGTTTGTAGTTTTATTAACTTTCGGTTTAGGCGAATACCTGAGACAGAAATAAATGCGACGATTTAGTTTTGCGAAATAAGGAGGACGGGGAATCTATTTGAACCACGATTTCTGACGAATTTCTCTCACAATAATGTACAGAGTGAAGTAATCGGAAATTCCTTACTTGCGAGGAAGATATTCCCTTGGTGGCTTCATGATGTTCCATGAGAATTTTTTAGCGAGTTCGTCTAGGTAGGTAGGGTCAGGAAGGCCGTTTGTGATACCACATGGATCTATATCCCGAAAAATGCCACTCACTTTATTAAAACCATTTGGAGCTCTCGATGAAGCTTTTTGACGTCTGTATGTGATCTCTAAAGTTGTCAAAATGATAGGCTCCTAGATAGAGCTTCTTTCGTTGGGATAGGCCAGGACAAGCGCAGAGGAAATGGATGATCGTTTCCTAGTCTTCTTCATCCCTGCAGCTCCTGCAGAAGTCATTTGAGAAGAGGCCCATCCCTCTGGCATGATGGCCAATGGGGCAATGGCCGGTAAGAACACCAATGACGGAGCTAATGAGTGACTTTTTGGGCAAGATCAAATTTTTAGACTGAGTGAGATATAGCATAGGCCAGATCTCTCTGGAGATACCGCGCGTGGTACCATTCCTCTATCTTTGGTTTATCTTACTGATCGCGTCATAGTCTTAGAGTAGTTTACATGCAGCGAGTGGAATATCTAGGCTCCTCCGTTCCAGCAGGATGTCCAGAGTAGAACCACGCTTGGCGAGTTCATTGTCCTCACAGTTCCCTCTCCGAGTGAAAGTTGACAAAAATACCTACAGCAAGTAGATGTAGGAGCATGTCGAGTGCCGCGAATGGGCTGATTCTTAGTGCTCCGCTAATGCATATGCATGCTTATCTTTGCACTTTCCCCATTAGATTACGGTGGAAGGCCTTGTCTGATGCTGTCCACCGGACGAATACACCATACATGAGTATACTCGTATGTCTGACATCAGACATGTAAAGCCAGTGCGTGGTATGAGGTTGCAGTCTCCACTTCTTACCAAAGCGCTGCAATGGCTTTTTTAACGCGTTCAATAGTATTGGCTTTCCAGTCTAATAAACTGTCCAGAATAAGACCCAGAAATTTGGCTTTGTTAGTAAAGCACAGACGGGTGATATTTAAGGAAAGAGGATATTTTGGACGAATTTTGTACTTCGTGGTGAAGTGGGCTTGTTTGGTCTTTTTGTGGTTGACACCCAGACCGCTTTTAGATGTCAATCTTAGGAGGATAGAGAGCGCGTTTTGAAGAAGTTCACTAAGTGTCCAACATCGTCTTCATAAGAAATCACTTCGCATCCAGCCCGTTCCAAGTCGATCAGCAGCAATCCAGAGAAAGGGGGACAGACACTACTTTGTGGCGTACCGCAGCTTACGGATCTGCGTGCCGAGGTATTGCAAAGTATAACTTTTGTCTGTAGGAACTACGATTGTACATGCAAAAAAACCAAGATTTCATTGGGGATGGTCTTAAACAATGCTCTACTGAATTACATGTCAGGAAGCTAATCAGCTTCTTAGGACGGAGCGTGGCAAGTGCAGTTGGTGAGATGATTTCACTGCCTAGGGACCGCTTTCTCACATGAGTGAGGGCGCGGCGTTATGTGACTATGTGAAGAGAGCTTTCGTCGCCCTCTAAGGTTTGTCCGTTGAAAGGCCAAGCTTGTGTAGGTGCTGGTTTAGTCGGCATTGGACACTTGCCTCAGATTTACATAGAAGAAACTGGGATTTCTTTTCTAGTAGATTGAGGATGAAGTATTTGGTACATTTCTGTCAAATACTTCCCATCCAAATTGTGTTGGATTTGAGCAGGGTTTATTCCCTCATGTAGCTTTTGAAAATGGATTTGTTTACTCCACAGGCTGCTTCGGGACCAGTGAGGGGAGTTGTTGCACCTCTCTTGGCCAGTGAGTCCGCTGTTTCATTGCCGATGTGGTCCTTGTGAGAGAATTCAGTGTAGTATGACCAAGTTATTTTTTCCCAGTTCTAAAATTCTAAAAGCAATTTTGCCTTCTCTAGGACTAGTTTCGATTTCATCATGACTGAGTTCAGTGCTTTAAAGGGAGCTTGACTGTCAGAAACTATAAAGATGGTGTAAAAAAAAGGACGCACTTTGCCCGAACATCATAAGGGGCAAGCGCGTTATCGGTTTGCCCTGCTGGTGTTGGACGTGTATGTTCAGTGGCAGAATACTGCTTTTCGGTATGATGAAAAAGTGAAGCTTAAAAATACAATGCGTCTTTTAAACGGAGCTGTAAGGCTACTCTGACCAAGCGGCGTAGGTTTATGGAAGGTTCAAACTAATCAATGTACATTATGACACTGTCACTGAGACCTAAATCTGAAAGACCATTTGGTGCTTTAAGTGCAGCCGTAGCGACCATATTATAATGTGAATAGCTAAGGATAGTCGTACAATACAAAAACATCACCGCCCAAGTACTAGAACGTGCCTCGAAGCTGCGGTATATCTTGAAAAAGGGACTTAACATTGAACGTAAAGAAGCTGTATCTATCTAAAGACAATGTATGCAGAGGAGGGGGGGACGAAGAAGTACATGAGGACACAACCCACTTTCTTTGTCATTGTCCAATCCTCAGCGGTATTAAAAAAAAGAACTCTGGGCAGATTCCTCTTCAAAAATTTCGAGGTTCACTATAGGATCTGCTTTGTAAGGACAACCAGGTGGCTATCATCAGAAACTAGAAATCGTAAGACATTTTCACAACTGCTTTAGCACATTTTAAATCTAAATTGTACTTTCCATTGGTATTTTATTCTCGCTACAAACAGCACCACCTATTTTGTTGATACTTGAGAATTTAGGTTTAAAATGTTCAAAGATTGATGTGTATTCCAGTCGATCAGTTTCATCCATCATGTTAGAATAATTAAAGACGCGGCATTTTGGCCAGCAATGTTTGCTTAAGATCACAAAACTTTTCTCACTCTTACTCTTATTTCTACTTCAACATGGAGACCCTCCAGTCGCAAAAATAATAATAAAAATAATAAATAATAGAACTGAACATGTTCGCACTGGGGTTCATAGTTGACTCAAGTGCCTCGGTGAGGGATACTCTATGAAATTTTGCGTCCACTTTGCAATAATCAATTGCCATTAATAGTACTTTGACTTTTGCGTTTCGAGCGTGTGGTTTCTTCAGCTTCTTTTGGGCTTTTTTTATTTTTTTTTCTTCTGGCTTTTATGGAGGAAGATGAATAATTGTGTGGCTTGAAGGTGCGGTCATGAAGGCATGCGTGTAGTTTTGTAATTTTTAAATTTGTTATTCTACCTCAAGTGTTCTTACAATGCTCTCGCAATTGCGAATGCGAAAAACTTAAAATGTGATTATTTTTACAAATAACCTCTAATTAATTTTGTGCTTTGAAATTAAATTAAATTATTGCACTTTTATTTTGTAATTTAGGGCCATCAAATAAATTTGACTGGAAAATGGGTCAAGCTTTTGAATGGAATGTGGAAATAACTAAGAGTTTCCGAAATGCCAGCAAAGCCAAAGATTACAAAATTAATAAAATGGGGATGTGCTAGTAAAATAACATCACCGGTACAATCAGTCACCCGTCTAACTAATCATTTGTACGAGTGTCTATGGGTCAAATTATTGCATTACATATGCCGTAGCGCTAGAGATCATCTGGACAGCCTAACAATATTCTGGAGGAAAAGGATTTTCTTTAAATACATTATCGCCTGCGCTGTACCATCATATCGTGTGCGCAAACTGGATGACCTATACCTTCTCGGTATAGGTTAGGTTAGGTTAATGGGTGCCTTGTGACATTCGTCACTGCTCACTTAGACCAGCAAGATGGACACAATGGACCCTATCTTCTAATTCTATTCCGGGAATCTGTAAGGAGAAGAGGAGCCGCTGATTTAAAATCACCCAGATAAGGATATGAATCTCAGGAGGTCCCTCAGTTCGATGCCACGCAAGTCAAACAGTTCAGTGAAGAAGTAGCTACAAAGATTCCTCATTCTTCTACCGGCGAGGGCCAGGACATTCACATAGCAGATTACCGACAGATTTGATTTCTTCCTCGGCCTAACAACTTCTGCAATAGTCGTTGTGATACATACCGAGGAGCTTAGCATGAATACCAATTGCGCATTGTCCAGTAATGGTGCCGGAGACTAACCTTGCTTCGCGACGACTAAGTTTGACCAAAGACAGAGATCTCTTCTAACTGTAACCCGTCCATAAGTTTCTAGCCGTTGCACATGTGTCTATGCCTGGATCTAATGTGTATTGGCTTGAGTGATGGCCTCGTCTTCAATATACGCTTTTAACGAGCTAATTGGAATCCTCGCAAAGGAGCCTGTAAGGCATGCAGCGCTGTTTCTCTACCCACCATAGCATCATCGTATTCGCTCTCGATATCTCATCTGAATGCTTTTTGCAGATTCCTACAAGTCTCGATGCAGTTATCGTATACTCCAGAACCTTAAGAGCTACCTAGCTCTCGATATAGACCGTGATTGTCCTTGCGGTGATACCCTTATCTCGGACAGTTTCCGAGGCTTTGATGATGGCTGTGATTTCGGACAGAAAGACACTACAGTCGTCGTTTATTCTAAAGGAGTGGTTTATTCCCAGGGCCTTGCTGTAGACCCTGGCACCTGTACCAATGTCCACCTTAAAACCATCGGTGTAGAAAGCCTGTTCCTATTTATTAGTTTTCTCGGTATAGCTTTCACAACTTTTGAAAGAAGAGCTCTGAACTGAAGAACAGTGGAGGATCCTGAAGATGACACATTATGCTAGGTGAGGTAAGGTAGCTGCTCTGACAGGGACAGGACGCTCTAAGGCCATAGCTCATGAAGTCTTTTGAATTTTATTGATTTGAAATGACTAGGCTATCTAGGGTAGTCACTCTCAGTTCAGCCTTAGTTGCAGCGAAGTAACCCACATTGTGGGTGAAGAAGGCACTTATTTTAAGTACGATGCGACGGTTTTAGTATAAACTTCGTGTTACCATAGTTAAATCTCTTGAATCAGTAGCATGTACATCAAAAGCTGGTTCACATTGTCGCCCATCTCTCATGGAGATGGCAGAAAATGTCAACATTCATCTATGCTGGGTACCCGGTCATAGGGAACTGTAAGGCCGATGAACTCACCAAACGTGGTACTACCCTGGACATCCTGCTGGAACGGAGGAGTCTGGGTATTCCACTCGCTACATGCAAACTATTTTTAGACTACGACACGATCAACAAGACAAACCAAAGATGAAGGAATGGTACCACATGCCGTTCCTACAGGGAGATCTGGCGTATGCTAAATCTCACTCGATCTAGAAGTTTGATCTTACTCAAAAGGTCGCTCATTAGCACCGTCATTGGCCATTGTCTTATTGGCTTTCATGCCAAAAGGATGGGCCTCTTTTCAAATGAGTTCTGCAGGACCTGCAGGGACGTAGATTAGGAAGAAACGATCCTCTAGTTTCTCTGCATGTTTCCTGCCCTATCCCAAAGAAGGAAGCTCTATCTAGGAGCCTATCACTTCGACAAATTGGGCGAACTATCACATACTGATGTCAAAAGTATCCTCAGCTTCATCAAGAGCTTCAATTGGTTTCAATAATGTGAGTGGCGTTTTTCAGGATTTAGATCCATGTGGTATTACAAAGGGTCTTCCTGTGTGTCTGTCCAGACAGTCACCTTACCTACCCACCAACCATAATTGATGAAGGAAGTAGGGAGAAAGTGGGAGGAAAGGGATCATGACGTTGGCTAGAATGACAAAAATCTAGAAAGAAGAAAATCTCGAAAATCGCTGTTTTAAATCTCGAAAAGAAAAATCTCGAATGGACGAAATCTAAAAAAATAAAGCGCAGGCCAGAAATTTAAGCATCTTCTCTCAAATGGGTGAGGTGACAGCGGTATTTTCCATTTAAACAACTTTGTTACGGAGAATTTGTTTTGAAAGTGTTTCTACAAGGATAGTGTTAAGGTTCAGCAATTTTTTCTCGGATGACGCTAAGGAGGGATATTATCACTTATTACTGTGACCCAAGTGCTTGCTTTAGGATAGGGCCACGCACTGAGCGACTGAGCGATGAGCGATTGAGCGACGAGCACCTGAGCGACGCAAAAAAATTAAAACATATGGAATCGTCGGGCTGTGGCCAAGTAGTTTCTAAGCGATGAGCGATTTTTCTGAGCGACAGAGCGAAGTCGCTCTGAATTCAATTTTGTTCTAATTTTGCAGTTCATCGCTCAGCGATAAAGTGAAAATGGAGAAAATAAAATTGGAAATTTTGATTACAGCTGTCGACAACGACATTTTCACTGCTAATCACTCGAGCGACGTCGCTCAGTGTGTGGCCCTAGCCTTAGGGTTATTGTGTGTCAATTAGCTTTTCTAGTTTAGAAAAACAATAGTAAAGTTTTCAATATTAAAGTTTGCAATAGTAAAGTGAATTGAATGGCTCGAAATATAGTTTAGTCCATTGAAGAAGAGGTATATCGATTCAGTATGCATGCATTTTCGGCAAACGAAAGAAAACCTTGAAGCCAGACTTTATAAAATTCCTTTAAAGTATCAAGCGCAACAATCTTCACAGCAACAGAAAGACTGTTACCACTTTTCAATGAAATATGCCATCAAATCTCAAGTGGAGATCGGTTATTGATATTTTCTAGTTGTTTGTGTAACAACTAGTTGAAAATAAATAAAATTTAATTAAAATAATTTAAATTTAAAAATAGTTTTTACTCACACCTATTCTATGACCAGCTGTGGTGTGTATCGATCTCAATAACTTAACCACAATCCATATCAGACGACAACCAAAGTCAGTATAGCAATTTCAACCTCTGCAAAAAGTCCCCTACTTATCGAAGGAAGTCAGCACGTTCAAGGAAACTGGATTCCTCAATGAGTTGTGCGTGAAAACCTCCCGTGAGTGTGCTTGTCTTGCTTATTTATGGCAACAGCAAAGCTTACCTAGCAATTAAAATTTGTGCGATTTCTTCGCACCGACTAAAAAAGTAAAACATTTCGGTTTTCAATTAAATTCGATTTTCAATTAAGAAAGGAATTACTATATGGAACATTAATACAAATTACCGCAATAAATTAGGAGACTCATTTACAAAGCGACTACATCATGTACGTGGCTGACGAGTAGTGTGTACTTTTTTCTTACTTTTTACGCAATTATGCAAGTCGGTTCCAATGTAAAAGAAGCTGATGCTGGTTAGTGCGCTAGTTGCTTATGTGGGAAGGCAATTAAATTCCATGTAATTTTATAGACAAGTTCCAAAGCTTGTTAAACATTACCAAGTACAATCTGAATAAACATCTTTTTTTCGTAGGACATTTTGGTGCACATCTCTACACACAAAATTGTGTTTTAAGGAAATGGAAATCTAATAACCTTTGTATAGAGAAAACTACCAGATGTTTTTAAATGTTAAAGAGTTTCACTTTTGGGACAACTTAGCTGGGCTGGTTTTTATTCCGATCGTGATGGAATAGAACAAACAAAGAATGGACATATTTTTAGGCTTGCATACAGGAAACATCACAGTGATACAGTCTTTGAAATTTGATGTAAGGAACGTGTTTTGAATCGAAGTTATAGAGACACCAACTGTGTTTCTTTGTTAAATGCCGGTCTTATTTGAGTTCTAAGATTCAATAGACATTTTTGCAATATCGGTACTTATAACTGAAGGCTGTAAAAGGCGTGGGTCACTTAACGAAAAACACCGAGAGCTGTACCAAGCCTAGGAAATATTATTTTTAATGTAAGTAACACAGAGAAAGTAGGTATATCCTCATGTCTTTCGTTGCCATCGCCGACATGCATAGTTTTACATACATACATATGTAGTTTCTTGTGTAGGGTATTGTTCGCAGTGATAACCCCTCAAAGGATGAATACAAATTTTAAGTTTTGCCTTAGCAAATGCGTGAGTTTTTTTTCCAGATCCATGCACGGGTGTGCATATTGCAAACCAATTTTTGAACTGTTTCCTCAAGGTTTCTTTACTATATTTTGATTTTCTTTTGAATAAAAGTATTTCGTAGGCATTTATATTTATTTGTCAGGGGCCAAGGCTAACATATTTGATAGGCGGCTTAATATTTTTAGCAATAAATACATGAACAGTGTCATCGTTTGTGCAACACACTGTGCTTTCTTTCTTAAGTAAATAGTAACCGCACTTTGAAAATCTAAACAAATAGCAAACAGCTCAAACCAAGTTCACTTAGCACTATTTGGTGTGCCAGGCTTCTCAGTTTATGTTGAATTTTGTTCCTAGTTGCTATAAATTTTAATTCCTACGGCATAGGATGAATAAACCACTGGCTATCATAGTGAATAGCCACGCCCACTACAGAAACATCACTGGCTTGACAGCCGATGTGTTAAAACTGCAGTCAAACAGAAAAGTTTAATGTAATGACACTGTAGAGTGATGAAAAACTCACATCATTCGTAGAAGAGGGTCTATTTAAACTTGACGCCCTGTATTGTCAATCAAAACTACAATCTACGTTTGTAGATGCAAACTGGAATGCTTAGCACTAGCAAAAATGCAATAACAGTCAAAAGCGGTTATAACGACCTTCAAGGGATGGATGAATTTAGTCGTTATGTTATAAGCGAAAGGTCGCTATATCCGACATCAAGGTTAGTTAATGGAGCACAGTTGGGATCTAAAAATTTGGTCGTTATAACCGATACCAGCCATGTCCACCGAAAATTGCTCGCAGCACCACCTCTCGTCGAGGAATGACAAGCCTCCGGGAGTATAATTTGTCATAAGGAACTAAAAAAAAATGGGTCAGCCAAGGCCTAGCTTAGCTAGGAACTCGAGAAATTGCAAGTATGCGAAATTTAACACTTAATTAGTTTTCATTTATATTTTCCGAAGCATACCTGGAGTAGAATACTAAGACCTGTGCAGTTATAAATATCTGTGCGAGCTTCAGTGTACAGCATACACATGAAAGTACACAAATGCTTCTCGTAGCGGTGAAAGAAAACATAAGGTAAGATAAATAGTCTAATTGGCCGTAAGAAAATAAGGTTCGCTCACAATCCTCGGAGAATAGAAAAAGCCCACGGTAAACAAGCCTGGGGTATTTATTATTTAACTTTTGGTTTCCAAGACGTACCATGGAATTTGTGCCATCGGGTAGGCGTCCCCTGGGTAGGCCTAGGATGGGATGGCTGGACCAAGTCCGAAAATGAGTTAGAGTCGATGGTGGAAGATCGGCAAATGTAGAGAGTCCACTTAAGCTCCCTAAAACCGCGACCCTCATAGTGGATAAGCGGGCCATTGGAAGATGAAGATGATGATGATGATGATGATGATGATGAACTTTTGACGACCCAGCTAGGGTTTCTTAAATAGGATCCCCCAATAAATGCTCAACTGGCTATGTATGTACATATATGTATATACGTAAGAAGTTGTTTATGCGTTCACAAGACAAGACAAACATCTACTGACATTTTCAAAGGTATTCTCAGGAAGCTATAGTACACAACCCATCGCAAAATGCTTTAAATTTGGTGTCCGGGAAGTAGCGAAGAAAAAGCAAAATAAGGACCTGCTCAATTCAACCCTTTCCACTAGATCAGAGTCCATGCCCGACTATGGATAAACAGTGCATCATTGCTGCTTCCATTGCTAGTTTAATCTTCTATCCAGTATTGTGCCGGAATATTTAAGCTTTAGTAAGGTGGAAGGAGGTATCTTGTATTAGTTGGTGTGGTCGCTATGGCTTTGTGAAAACAAGAAATGTTTTGAAAAACCCCTCTCAGAATGCAATGACAAACCTCCAAGAGCATAACTTGCCATGAAATTTGTGTCAAATTCGGTTTTTGGAGTAATAAATGAAAACTGCAGATCCCTTCTATCCGAAAATATAATAAGAATAACACGAATGGTTATGAGAAACTAGGTCCTTGACTTCCTCGGACTGCCAGTAGGTACTGAGGATTGACGAAGCAACTTCCATGACGTCACTTATTTTAGAAATGTATGTATCTTAAACCTTAATAATAATGTGGTAGTTACGCGCAAGAGAAAAAGTTTATTAGCCCTACTTGGAATGCAAAATTGAAGGCAGCTAGATGGTCGATCGAGCTGGTTGGAAATACTTGTTGGTCAGCACATCCGCGCTCTCCAGTTTTCTAATAGTTGAGGAATACGACGATTTTCTCCATCTGTGAAGATCCGAACAACATAATGATTTTTGGATTCACCACTGAAGTCTTCCACCCATAGAAACAATAAGTCGACTGGTACAGGTGGCTGCTGATATATCCAGCAAGACTTTGAACAGTAAATAGAATAGATCATAGAATTTGTAGACGGATTGGATTTGGGAACTCAGGTATTTGCCATTAGCATCAAGGAATTTAACTTGATTCTCCCGAATTCCTCCCTGCATTTTTATGATAAAACAAAATACATACTGTCATTAAGAAGGGACACACAAAATCGGCTTATTGGACAGAAGGTCACAGTGGACAGCTATAATTTCGAGATAGCAAGGGACTTCGTATACCACGGCTCCGTCATCGGATATAACAACACCAAAGCAGAAATCAAACGAAGAATAACTCTCGACAATCGCTTTTTCTTTGGGCTATGAAGGCAATTGAGTTAACCGTATATAAGAACTTGATCATTTCAGTCCTGCTTTATGGCGCTGAGGCATGGACTCTATTAAAAGCGGATGAAGACAATCTTGGTTGCTTCGAGAGAAAAATTGTTTATAAGATATTCGGTTTCGTTTGCGTTGACCGGACTATTTGGGGAGGCTTGTTGGTTGAGGCCCAGGTTCATTCCGAACTGTAGCCCTACCTAAGTAGGTAAGTATTTTTAAGGGTTTGCAGACTCTAAAATATCGAAATCGATGGTAAGATAGATCAATAAATGATTTGAAAAAGCCACACGGGCATTGTAGGTAATAATCAACCTGCGGATGAATGGTTAGGGCCGGCACGTCTTCCATTCTGCTAGGACCTAAAAGCTTCTGTGACTTTAATCGGGTTACCGTCACAGCTTTGCTAAATAACTATGAACAACAACTTCGGCTAGATCGTTTGAAAAATGTCCCCGGGCTTGGGCAATTTAAAAGACTTGTGAAGCTCTTTTCCTACAAAAATTGTTTAAACCTTGACAAAAAAAAAACATGGGCTGGTGGCTTCCTTACTGGTCATTTCGGTACAAAATATTATCTTAACCTTTGGTTAGATCAAGAGTGCTGTTTCAGTGTGGAACAGGGGGAAGCCTCCGAGCACTTTCTCTGTAAATATTTGGTACTATAACTGTTACGAAGACGAATCTATTAGAAGGAATTCTGTTCGCTAACAGAGTACAGGAACTCGACTTCTAAAAATATAGTCACCTTCCTAAAGGCGGCGATAGGTCTTTTAAGCGAATTGTACCCATGACACAAAAGATCCTTCTAGGTCGCAGTGTCAACCATAAAGGCGGGTTTTATTGAAATAAATTGTCTTAAGAAAGCTGGTGCAGACAGTTCATCGTCAGTTTTTTTTATCCCAAGGCACTGTGAAACAAGTGAACAAAAAGGTAAGCTTCACCTTAACTCACACATTTATGAATATACCTCAACCAGTGTGATATGTAAAACTACATAAAGCAAGTTAGCTGACTGCAGATTCACACTGAACTGCAGCTCAAACTTAAATAAATCCAGGAAATACAGAAACTAAAACTTCCCAACGTTATGGTCCAAGGTAGCATATATGTACATTCCAAAGAATTATTGTAGTCATTTATTTTAACGTTAAATAAATAAACAAAAAAGTTCACTTACACCAATATCGTTGGGATGCACCTCCACCGAGTTATTGTGCTCATCACCCAACAAATGTGATAATTCCAAACGAGCATCATGTTCATCCGCCTGCGACTGACCATCATCCATGATATTGGCGCCACTGTTGGCCGGACTCATGGTCCCGTCTAACTCCAATGTGCCATTATTATTGTTGTTGTTACGATCACTCATGCATCGTGATTTGTTGATACTATTAGCACTGCCAGAGCAATCGTTATCAACCACAGCACGGCTGCTGCCACGCTCATTTACACCGACCACAACCATCCCGATCGATGAGGATCCTTCATTAAACGTCTTATTCGCAATCATCATGTCACCACCATTATTACCAATGTCATCGATGCGTTCCATATTATTGTTTCCCTCCCCGCTGATTGCATCTCGAGTGCTCTTGGCTTGACAGCTCTGTGATGATTTTATTATTTCTATGGTATTCTTGAGAATTACATTCAGTGAGGAGCCGTCCTCGTTGTGGTTGCTGCTCGTGGACATACTCATATCGGCGTCTGCACTCGCTGCGGATTGTCGCAGAAAATCTAAATTGTTTTTTAAGAGAACTTGTTTTAAATCGTATGGATCTAAGTCACCAGAATCACCACCTAGGCTGTTATTAGTGTGATTGTTATGGCTATAGGCCGGCATAGTGTTGGCGGCGGAGGTGGTGGAGCTTGTCGAGGTTGATATATCGTTCGCCCCGCTTGCTGTTGTTGTTGTTGTTATTCGTAAACCAGTACTGGAGTTATTATTATTATTAGTGAGGCAATTATTGTTGGTACGCAGAACTAATAAATCACGATTGTTCTTGACATTATCACGGGCCGTTGGCTTAAACGTTTTGCTGTTGTTGAGACCGATGTGGAGACCAATATCGATGTTATGGTTGTTACTCCCGTTGCAGATACTTACATAAAGATTAACACTGCAGTTTATGTTGCTGTCGGTGGTGTTATTAGTGGCGTTAATGGTTTTATTAATTTTTAAAGTGTTTAGGCTTCTGTACTTGACCTGTCTCTAAACAAACTTCACACACTTTAAATGAATTGCAACAAATCCCTATGCTTGAATTTGACAGTAAACATGGTACAATATTGTAATGCATTTTTTGAAAGGAACAAAACAAACTACATAGATACGACGAGTATACTAAGCACATTGGAATCAACAAACGCTTGTCTATGACGAGAACAGACATAAACGATGACGACAACGCTTACAGGCACGGCACCAGTACGTTCATAACATCTCGAGTATCACATGTTAACTGGAGAGTCCCGAAGAGATCCAAATGGCCCCAAGCCATGTTGTGGTAAAGTTGGTTGGTTTTATTACACACAACGTTCATTCATGTGGCAGTGGCGGCACATGCACATGTGTTCGCTGGTATTGAACTTTTTCTCTGCTTTTGTATCTTTGGGAGTGTGGGTTTTGCGCCGCGAATACACCTGATGGCAATTTTCTTTACTGTCCGTCTGAGCAACTGAGAGTGCATTCGTTAAGCCGGCCAGACAGTATTTCGACAGTAGAGTTTGACATCAACGATTGAATGTGATTTTCCCAAGACGTATGTTGCATACTGGGGGGTTTGGAACACAAACAGCATGCGATCATAAAACAAATGATTATGTTAAAAGAGTAAGAAAAAATCATTGCCTACCACGCATTGTCCCGACGACGACGGTGGTGGTGGTTGGCAAAAAAACAAAAGAGTTGAGGGGCAAACTTGATATTTCACACCAGGTTCTCTCTCTGCCAGGGGTGAGTAGGCGCATTATCGGTTGTTGAATCGCTTGCAAGACAAGCATTTAGGATATAATTTGTTCGAGTGATACGCAAACGTTTGTAGAGATCTACACACTCCGATTAGGCTCCTTAACACGACGACGACGATAATCAATTTTCAGTTGTAAATTCGCTTTGGGAAAAGAGTGGGCAGGCCATGGTGCAAGTGTTTGTTGGGTATTCGCAGTGAGGGCTTCATAATTGCATTAAGTGCTTAATAAAGTTATTTGGACAAATTATTATTTCCTGCGGTCTATGGTGGGATCGAAGTTGTTGTTAGTGAATTATGTGCTATAAACTTAGGGATGCAACTAGGTGATATATTAAGTTGAACACACAGTTACAAATTACAAATTTCGAGGTTGGAGTGAGTTGGTTTAACTTTCAGTTTTAGTTGGTGGGCTGAATACGAATTTTATGAAAATGCACATAAATGTGAATTTGAAGTCTACAATTAACGAGACAGTTTTAAGTAACATGCTAAGATTAGCTAGCAACTTAATAGTAATGGGGTGTGTGTGCACTTGTAAAGAGCTATACTGGTCATTGATCTCATGTTACCCATGTATAAATATGTTAATATTTTCCAAATTAAATCGTATACATATTCAAAAGTTTCATACGGCGTAGGAGCTTATCCAGAATATTATAGCAGTGGCCATGGTGCAGTAGTTGTAACCCTGAAGTTGCATTCGATTAATTGAATCTAGATATCGAAATCTGAAGTCAATTCTATTGGAAAGACTTAACACTGGCGGATGATGATGGATGCCAGGAGTTTGGAAGAAGACACTGTGAATGTCCCCAGTTAGTCTGGATACAACTCTCGGGCAACTATTTAAGTTATCTTTGGCAAGCTAATGGCAGTCAAAGGGGCATTGAGGCGTCCCAGCTGATCAGCATACCAGTTGACCACTCTAGGATTCTCAAGGGCAATCATACTATTCCTAGTAACACGGATTACGTTATTCCACATATTGAGGAGAAGGAGAAGCTCATTGGAGTCTGGTACAATTTTGAGTGATTCCACGGTAGAAAACTTGACAGGCGGATCTAAGACGGGTGGCACGAGTGCAGGAGTCTTCTTCAAAGCACTTGGCTAAGCCATTACCACACCACTGTCGGATCACTGTAGTGTGTTTCAAGTGGAAATTACGGCGAAGCTGCAGCTTGGCTTTCAATTAACGCGATAGATTGTAGCGCCCTTGTGCTATACATAGTTGTCAGGCAGCTATTAAATCCTTGGAATCGTTGACAATACGACCAAGGTTGGTAACGCAATGCCCCAAATCCAGGTGCGACGTAACCCTGTGATCAGTTCCACTACACAGGGTTGTTCTAGTCAACTGCAGGGCGGACGAACTTGCAAAAGAAGGCGCAGGACGGCATCTCACCGAAAAGCTGAGGAAACCACCTGCGCCTATTGAATCGATCAAATTCCTCCTTAAGACAGATGCCAAGAAATTGGCAAACCACAGGTGGAACAACATCAGCACTTGTTTCTTGTCGAAACAAATCTGACATAACCTGGATTTAAAGAAGACGGAGAGACTTTTATCCACAAACCGGATAAAACCCACCTACTCTGTATATGTCCTGCTCTTGCGACACTAACAAAGAAATCCCTCGGGGATTACTTCTACGATGATCTTAACGATTCAGCCGAACTCGACATCCAGAAGATAAGAAACTTCATCTCTGGGACGAACTTGTAGAATTAATGCTAGTACGGTTGCCTATCTCGATGTACTTTGTGTTACTGACTCTGGTTCCCTGGGCTTGTAATCCGGTTTTTCATCTTGGTATCACAATGGGACGACCTGGTCTAAGTGTGTCCCTGTCTGAGCGAGGGCAGCCACCCCACCTAACCTAAAATGAGTTTCGAATATCTACTCCTCACTTGGGCTATGTTAAAACATCCTAAAGGTATTCATAACCCCTTAACCCCCATTTTATACAAGGTTTTCTGTCTGTACGTAGTGAAATGCCCCTCTAGGCACTCATGCACGACCTTGTACCCTTAAACATGAAGTGAGTAACAAAATTCTATCCATAACAAACGCCAGATGAAATGCGCAGATTCCAGTGTTATTACAAGATTCATTCCATAACAGGAAAAGAACCGAAAAAATCCTGCAAAAGGACCTACAATCTTTATCAGCTACATAAGTACACATACATATGTATACCGGGCCTTATACGCTAAGGTATTATACTGAGAAACTTAAGTTAAATGCAAATGGAGTCTGCACATGATGGTGATGAGGAAGTGCATGAGGATACTCCACAGTCCACACTTTGTCACGTTCCAGGAATCTGTCAACTTGGGTTTAAGTTCCTGGGAGGACATTTTTTTCAGGATCTCAAAAAACTCTCTGAAAGATTCGTAAATGACTTGAATAGATTCATAGACTCCTTGGGATAGGCGTAACACCCATATGGGAGTTACGGAGAAAATTTCCTTTCCCTTCGTCAATCCAATTACTTAATCCTGCGCACCCAGTCGGCATCATATGATACATGATATCCTAGAGTGAACCTCTGAAAACACAGTGGAAGTCCCACTGCTAATAACCAAAACAGCAATTAACGAGAAGGGGCAAAGGGACTTCGAAGATCAATGGACAAACTTCTCGACGTGCAAAGTGGAGAGATCACCCTTGAAAAAACCAAGCAACCTGCTTAGTAGAAAGGTTCTAAGTTCAAGCAGAAAGCAGAAAGCAATCGAAGCTGATGGTGGGACTCAACGATCACAAGCATAGGTTGAGCCTACACCGACGCAGTGTCCTGCAGAAACTGCGAGGAAGAAGAAGGGGATCTCGAGCACTTTCCATCCCACTGCCCAGCTCTAGCGAGGGAACGATAGAAAATCCTAGACTCCAAGTGGATACCGGACCTGAAGCGTCTTAAGGGCAAAGGAATTGATGACATCCAAGCCTTCACCAAAGAAACCAGATGATTTGCCAGATTACACGTACAACTCCATAATGGTGCCCCCTTTCTCTAGAACCCTCCTAATATTCGTCCCAAACCTAGGGTAGGCTCTGGGGTAGTAGGTTCTCTACAGTTTTGATTTTTAGAAGAGAGAAGCACGATGGGCCCGATTGAGGCCTAAGTGAAAAGCCTTTCGCTCACCTTATATCCTTTGAGCTTTGTCATTTTCTTACCAAAACTAGACGCTGGATTGCCCTGCCAAGGTATTAAGATTGATGTTCATGAGAATGATTTCAGCTTCTTAGGTGGAAGTGGTGTAGGTTAAATATGGTGTAGTGTGCTTTTGGCTTCGACGATCGGTACCAAAAATCATCGGATACAAGATTAGTACGAGATGGACCTAAGGATTTGAGAAAATGTCTAAACTTTTTTAAAAAAGTTTACTAATACATATGTATATCAAAGCCGTAAAGTGTGATTTGGTCCGATAAGTGCAAATTTAAGCTTGTAAACTCCAAAATTGGAATCCGAGTCCAGCCAAAGAGGCCATAACCGTAAAAAAAGGGGAAGAACCAGTAATGGCCTGCTGCGTCAGTCCTCAGATCTTAACCCAAGTGAGGGTGTATGTAGGTATCCTTTTAGTCTATTTTGAATGAGAGGATTTCATAAGATCTGTCATTCATTCATTCAAAATGGATTTAGCGATCAATGAGGTCAAGACCAAGTATAAGCCGTCAACCCAACACCGACAAATCAGACAGAATGATAATAATCCATCACAGAGCAAGAAGCTCTCAGGTTTGCTTTACGCAACTGATGTTATTGTTACGTGACTTAGCGTCATCTACCGATTTTTCAATCTTATAGATTACTTGAGTAAAATAATTAAAAACTGTTATTAAGTTCAATCAACGCGACTGTATATAAACAGTGTTTAAATTTAACCCGACTTTCGCTAAAATCAATTTTGTTGTCAACCAAATTATAAGTTCGCATACATCGAATAATTGGCTCATTTGTCCCGTAATTCGTTCTACGCTTTTCAGGCAAGAACAAATTTCTTTCTCTAAGAGGCCTTTGGGGAGCATATATATTTAAAAGGAAAAGTAACTCCGGGCTTCTTATGTGATTATTCAAAATATCTCTAATAAAGAAAACCCGTGATGCATTACGCCTTAAAACTTAGGGTTTGTAGGCCTATGAGCTTGCATCTGCTATCATAAGCAGGAAGTGGTTCAAACAAGTTTAATTTCCGGATGGCAAATCTCGTGAAACCTTTTTGAACTCTCTCTAATCTAAGATTACTACAAGCTACTACCTTGGGGTACACCGAAAGCAACCTTGATTGACGCGCGACGTGGAACTATCGATCCTTACCATTTGCTTTCTATTAGTTAAATAAATATGGAAGAACTACTTCTGCAGACTGTTTAACGGCGACGACGAATCAATTCCCGCTGTCAGGCAGAATGAACGATTTAACCTGGACGATTCTGGACAATTCCCTCCACCCAATCAGGATGCAGTGAAGATAGCCATATCAGGGCTTAAGTCCAACAAAGCTGCTGGAGCTGACGGCCTAGCTGCCGTGCTGTTCAAAGCGGCAGGCGATGATTTGGTAAGGAACATACACCAACTCATCTGTAAAATATGGTGGCAAGAACATGTGTCCGATGAATGGAACCTCAGCATTGTTTGCCCGATCCTCAAGAAAGGAGACCCTCTGAATTGCGCCAGCTACATAGGCATCGGGCTTTTTAACATCGCTTACATATGCCGTGTTGTGTGAACGCCTAAAGACGTTCGTCAACAACCTGATCGGTCCATATCAGTGTGGTTGCAGGCCAGGAAAGTCCACCACTGACCAAATATTCACACTGCGGCTGATCTTGGAAAAAACCCAGGAACTTCAAATCGATACGTACCACCTCTTCATCGATTTTAAGGCCGCGTATAACTTTACAGAGCTATGTCTAGTTGTGGCATCCCTGCCAAACTCGTCCGTTTGTGTAGGATGGCGATGGAGAATACACGCTGCTCCATCAAGGTCGGCCAAGACCTCACCGAGACCTTTGAAGTCAAAAAAGGATTTAAGCAACGCGATGCGCTGTCATGCGACTTCTTCAACATCGTTCTTGAAAGAGTTGTGCAAAACTCACGCGCCAACACCAGAGGCACAATCTTTGAAAAGTCCGTCCAATTACTCGCATACGCCGACGATATTGACTTAATCGGAGGAACGCAGCGTGATGTCACGGGAGCGTTCGTGAATATTGACATTGAGGCGGCGAAGATGGGTTTAGCGGTCAAGGAGGGCAAGACGAAGTATATGCTGTCAACAAGAAAGGACACCCAACACCGACGTCTCGGACAGAACGTCAATATAGACAGCTATAACTTTGAGGTAGTTAAGGACTTTGTCTACCTAGGCTCCGCTATAAATTCAGACAATGACACCGGCGGCGCTGAGATTAAACGAAGATTAACTCTTGCCAATCGCTGTTTCTTTGGGCTAAGAACTCAATCGAGTAACAAAGCCCTCTCTCGAACAACTAAGGTGACCCTTTATAAGTCCTTAATCGTCCCAGTCCTGCTCTACGGCGCAGAAGCATGGACTCTGTCTAAAGCGGATGAGGTTCCTCTTGGCTGTTTCGAGTGGAAAATTCTTCGGGTGATTTTTGGTCCCGTCTGCATAGACGGGGAGTAGAGGAGGAGATACAACGACGAACTGTACGGGCTGTACAGCGACATCGACTTAGCCAGAAGAGTGAAGGTCCAACGACTGAGGTGGTTGGGTCATGTAGAGCGGATGGACACCAATGCTCCAGCTCGGAAAATCTTCGAATCCACACCCGAGGGTCAGCGCAGTAGAGGAAGACCGCGACTCAGGTGGCGCATGCAAGTGGAAGGGGATCTCAACCAACTTGGCGTGCAAAACTGGAGACAGCTGGCAAAAGATTGAGATCGCTGGCGACGCTTGTTGGTTGAGGCCCAGGATCACGCCGGTCTGTAGCGCCACCTTAAGTAAGTAAGTAAGTTAAATAAATAATGGCACACTTGATAGCTATAACTGCGAGATAGTAAGGTACTTTGTCTACCTTGGCTCTGCTATCACCTCTGATAATGACATCTCGTTGGAAATCAAATGGAAGAAAAACTCTTGCCAATCACTTTTTCTTCAGGCTTACAAGGCAATTCAGTAATAAGGCCCTATTCTGAACAACTATATAAGACCTTAATCATTCCAGTCCTGATTTATGGCGCTGAACCATGAACTCTATCGAAAGCGGATGAAGATATTCTTAGTCGTTTCGAGCGAAAAATTCTTCGAAAGATACTCGGTCCCGTATCCGTTGACGGGCTTTGGAAGAGAAGATTTAACGAACTAAAAATACTCTCCATCCTTGTAGGAGTAATTACAGGTCATAATACTCTGCGTTATCATATAAAAAAGGTAAGGCTAAGTGAAGACGACTTTTGTGGAGACGAGCACACAACCCACTTCCTCTGCCACTGTCCAGGTCTCTGCCACCTCAGACATAGATCCTTTGGAAGGCACTTTTTCCGGGATACCGAAGAACTGAGGGAAGTAACCATGAGGGGCATCTGGAGGTTCATTAAGGCTTCAAAATGATTCGAAGGCCTGGGGCAATAGGAGAATGCTTTGAGTACTGCTACACGAACAAGGGGTACCTTCTCACCCAATAAATGGGCATCACAATGTTTCTCTACTGATCTGAGTGTGGCGGTGGGGGCTTCTTTTTCCTCGCCAACCCATCTACCTAACCTTACCTAATCACGAACTATACGAGCTTCACAGCGACATCGATCTAACCAAAAAAGTGCGCGTTGGACGTTTGAGATGGCCGGGACATGTAGAGCGAATAGGAGTCTCCGAATTTAACCCGGAGGGGCAAAGCAGTAGATGAAGACCTCGCCTAAGGTGGCGCGTACAAGTAGAAGGGGACCTCAACATCAACTTGGCGTGCGCAACTGTAGGCAATTAGCTATGGACCGGGCTAACTGGAGAGGCTTATTGGTTGAGGCCCAAGTTTACTTCGAACTGTAGCGCCACCCAAGAAAGTACGTAAAGATTTCATCATATAATTGTTGGAACTTATCATCTTCCTGTTATTTATTTGAAAAAATGATGTGATTCCTTGTTTTTAATGGCTGCCCATTGTTGCTATTCGAATAGTGGTCGGTTGTTTCCTCTGAAAATTCTGCGTCTCTCCCAATCCATCAAGTTGTCAAATGATGACACATCTGAATTCTAATTTTTTCTAATATCTTTTTTTTTAAATTTCCTAAAGCCCAAGGTAAATAATGCACCTGTCGTAGCCATTTAAGTAAATTCGCTGGCCTAACCCAAAACTTGATTCCATTTCTTGGACAACATTTCTGGTTAGTGCTCGCCCCATTCTGGAGAGCACTCGTTTTTTTGTTGTTTCGTTTTCAATTTTATCATCCAGGGCAACAGTGCAATCAGATTGCCATACCCATAAGGAGATTTAAGTTCTTTGTGTTTTGTCCCACAGCACAGAACAAGAAGCAATGATAGTAGGTACTAGTAAGTAGGTCTCTCTTACTTTCTGTGTCCCATCCCATCCAGCTAATGCCGAGCCGATAAAACGATTCACATGGCATTCGCGAAAAATTCACACAAGCACAGCGGTAAAGGAGTCTGCCCTCCGATCGGCTATGGTATGTTGTCCGCAACAACTAAATTGATATCAAGAAGTTGTTCTATGGTCATTATGAGGCCCATACACACGACGAGCCGGAGTGAGAAATAGAAAGGTGTGCGACCAAATGCACTCAATTGAAAGCTATCCATTCATATTTTTTGTTTGTGTTTATCTTTGGGGGGGTTTCGTGGAGCGAGTTGCCTTTTGGTGACGGTGACCAACTTTCTGCACACCCGGGTGTACTTGTGCATTTGCATAAAGTCTTTAAAAAGGAGCTACCACCGCCCGACGGAATAATTGTTTTGTGTGGAGAGTCAAGCGATACCAACTCGGAATGAATAGGAGCAGAATATGTGTGCGTAGCTTGAACCGAACTATCATGGGTGAACAATTTATCGTTATTAAATTGTTCGCAACCTGCCCTGAGTAGCGCTGCAGTCTGGCGGTGGAGGCGCGTATATTTTGTATGTCCGCTGACAGGCAGGAGACAAGCGATTAAAATTGGCAGTTAATTCATTGATGCAAATTGAACTGAAAACCTTAGTTGGTGTGCTGTCGAGTTATTAGCTGAAACCTGGCAGAGGCATAAATATGAAATATGGGCGTTACCGAATGCGTACACTGGCGCGGCGGCAATAATATTAGGCAGGTGCGTATAAAAAGATTAATGCCTTCGTAATTGCGAGTTACGAAATCAAGGTACTAAAATAAGTCACATAACCATAGTTGTTAGGTTCTACACTTTCAATTCCATACTTTCACTTTGTTTGACACACGCATATCGTTAGGCGTCCGAGGGGATTATAAAACCTCCGACCCCGGGGGGTTGTTTGTGAGTCAATAAAAGTTTTAGTTCATGGCTGTGGAACAAGTGAGAACTTTAGAGGTTAGCTTCGTATGTCATTAGTATTCAGCTGATATGTTAAATTCGTTAAATTATTGTAAGCTGACTTTCGCTTTCGTTTGTCTTGGGTACCACAGTGAAATAAGTCATCGGGTTATATCAAGTTTCTAGCCCAGACCAGAATGTTACAGCACTTAATGCAGATTGCCTGTAAAATCCCTGTGAATGTTTTGATCATTTGAGGTATATTACCAGAGAATGGGCCAAGAAGTGATAGGCAACACAATTTGGAAGCAACACCACATATGGACATTCGAGGATACTGGATATAATAAAGTTAATGGGCAAAAAATATGACTCCGAAAGCCTTATAGCCCTATCGGACTACAATGACTTTAGCATTGATATTCTTATTCTATTCCCAAGTCGAGAGGACTGGGAGTCAAATAATGTAACCAAAGACCAAGATTTGGCAATTACTTAACACTGACTGCTCACAAATGTAAATAGGAACAGCAGCCGGATTCTACTCGAAAATCCTACAAAAACAGGAATCCTTTAGATTGTCAGAAACATGAAGCGTGTTTCAAGCCGAGATACTGGCAATAGAAAAAGCTGCAAGATGCATAAGAGATTGTCGGTGCAGGGAAATAACTCCACGGGAATTCGCTCCACCTGGGAATTTACTCCACCACTGGCAGTGGGAAATTGCACCACATTCTTGTGGGAAATTACTCCACATTTTTGAGGTGGAGTAATTTCCCACTTCCATATTTTTTCCCACTTATAGTGGAGTAAATTCCCAGGTGGAGCAAATTCCCGTGGAGTTATTTCCCTGCACCCAGATTGTCACCTTCCTCCATCCTATATTACCGTCTTCGTTGACAGTCAAGCAGCTTTAAAATCGATAAAATCAAAGGCAATCGACAAATGGCGAGACTCGCTGATCACCATAAGGCCATGGTCAAACTCTGCTGGATTCCCGGACATAACGACACAGAAGAGAACGGAAAAGCTGATGAATTGGCAAGATTGGGGTCGGCTATGAACATTAGTGAAGCCGATACATCTGTAATGCCACCAATAGGGAGATTGCATGGGACAACATAATAGAGGAAGAAGCTTATTCCTCCTGGTTAGCCAGAGAGGATTGTGCCAACTCTCGGACGTTATGGCGAAATTAAATAAAACTAAAACAAGGTGCCTTGTGATACTGGACAGAGTCTCTTTCCGAACGCTCACTGGAGTCATCACAGGACACTGCGCTGTCAGAGTCACGCTCCGAAGGTGGAGAATTGAATTCAAGGATTTATGAAGAAGATGTGGAGACGAGGAAGAAGTAGAATCAATCCAACATCTGCTGTGTCACTGCCCTGCCCTGCTAGAGCGACTTAAGATTCTTTGCAAGCATAGCAGAGGTAACAGACAGTCAACGGACCTACTCAGATTCATAAAGAGAACTAACTGGTTCACAAAACATGTTGTTGGGGGGACCATATTGCTATTCTCACAACATAAGAAGGGTATTCAATTGACCATCAGGCCTTTGAGTGAATGTGTTGAGGCCTATCCATCACACACCCTACGTAACCTAACCTAACCTAATAGGCAACGCTTTCCAACGAATTTGCGACACCTCTATTGCTAGCTACGCTATACAATGGATGGAATCTACTTACCCAAGATGACAGAGGATTGGGCCGTTCTACATGGCACGGAACAGTTGATAAGGAGTCATAGGAGTTTTAGAGAGCTGAAACATATTACCAGAAACCGTGAAGGATGAAGGAATAGTAAAGACCTAAAGCCCACAAAGTCAAACGGAAGAAGTAAATATCTACCCCATTGTTATGAAATATTTGTATAACACATGCCACTGTACGGAAATCGTACGGGCGATGGAAAAGCTGACGACTTGAACGGAATGATTTCAATGTGAACATATTTTTAGCAGAATTAAACACACTGGAAGCGGTTGAGAGCGCTATATTTTCGCAAACATTTTATTCAAGACCAGCCATTAGAAGAGCAGCTTAATCAGCTCAAATTTTACATGATAAACTATTTGATGCTGCTGCTGGCAATATAGATCCTATGGTCAGTTTCAGGCCAGGTTTCAAGCGTATCCGTAAGATTCTTTGTGTAATAAAGGGTGGTTAAATTTTAAGGGCCGATGTTGAATGTGAATCACACCTAAACGTCAAGTTTTTTTCTACATTTCATTTGTCATTTCTCAATTTCAGACTAACTCAATTTGAACCTAAAGGATGAGATAATTCGGCACATTAACGGCATAGAACCTCAATTATGCTTCAGCGTCATCTAAAATGTGGACCATCGGATGGAGGTGTGCCGCCGAGGTCGCGGCGGCCATTTGGCCGATATTTTGTTCCATACATAATTGAACCATACCAATATTATCATAATAAAAAGAAATGACAATAATTTCCTAAATAATTTGTGTTTTATTCAAAATCAACATCGGCCCTTAAAATTTAACCACCCTTTAGTTGTCGACTTTTTTGAGTAATGCCAACAATGTTTTCACAGCATTTCCTCCAAGCAGCGTACTTCGGTTTGGACTTGACGATATGGACTTCAAGCGCTTTGATGGGGGCTAGGCCCGTGACAAGCTACAGATGAAGTTACCAGCCTTAAAGCAATGACAGAAATACATAGATTAACGTATAAAGTGAGAATAATGCTGGGTTGAAGACAATTCTCAATCTGCTGCCAAAAGCAAATTGGTGATCAGTCAGTCAAATAGCTGATGTTAGCTTGGACTACATGTCTCCTTACAATGACCACTTTCTTGCACCTTGCCCAGTAGAGAAGAATGAAGAACCAATGAACCAACAAAAGTTCATATCCATATACACAGTAAAATATTAATTAAGGGACGGACGCCGATATAGTCGTATATATACTTCGAGAAACAAAAGATACACACCTCAATCAGGTCTCCTGACCACAGAAGTCCAATCTGAATTTTTGGCAGTGACAAAGCGGCCAGTGCGCTATTAATGATGGTGACACTTATTTATTGACCGACAGACCGCCGTGAAAGCAATTTCTGCTATTCAATTCAGATTTAAGCTTGTGCGACGATGTCGCGAAGAGTTTAAGAATCTTGGCTCAGAGTACAGCATAAATCTCTGCTTGGTCCCTGGTCGCGAAGATATAGCTGGCAATGAGATGGCTGATGGACTCACAATAGATAGCGACTGGAGGATAACACTCTAATAAAAGCCGTGACGACAACTATGGCCAAAATATGACGAAATCAGAACCGATAAACTCTTACCAAATGACAAGGAATCATTGTAAATGTTGGTAGGCTGGTAGGAACCACAAGCGACATGTCTAGAGGCTGCATTGATGAGGAGCTTCATGAAAACATTACTACTTCCAAGATATTCAAGCATCGAATAGTTTTTCAAATCTTGTCTGCAAGCTAAATTTAAGCAAGAAGGGATATCGAGTCTTCATTAACGTCATTCCATCGGATAAGACCTCCAAACTGCTCGAATTAATCGCGACAGTTGCTCCCTTTTCCCGTTAATCTTGTCCTTGATGAATGACCACACCTTCTCAATGGGATAAGCGTCGGGCGACTGAAATGGCCAATCCAGAGTGACTACATAACTCGCTGCTATGTTTGGGTATTTGTCCTCTTAAATTATCTCATTTTCATCATCATACTAACGTTTGACGGTCAGTCAAAGAGCATTTCGAGCATTTTCTCGGTGTTCAAGTTGTAGGTGACGAGAAACTCTCATGTGCTAATTTACCAAAAATAAAGTTCAAAGAGAGTCTCTATTGTTCGTCGCTATATCGTCGGAAAAAAAGGAGACATTTTCACGGTATAGGCGAAACGCTCTTTCTTGACCGACTGCGAACGTTTAACTGTCCAGGATCCAAGTAATTATTTAAAAACAAATTGTAATGTAAGTCAGTCATAAGGCAGATCAATTGAGCAATTTGGTACATTAGAAAAGTCGTTAAATGGAGGACATCACAAAAGGCCCATTGTTTTGGACATCGCAGTCGATGCTGAGGGTATGGAAGACATTTTTCTGCAGACTGTTAAGCGGCGACGACAAATCAAATTCCGCTGTCAGGCAGAATGAACCATTCAACCTGGACGATGAAGACCAGCAATTCCGTCCACTCGACCAGGATGCAGTGAAGATAGCCATATCTAGGCTTAAGTCCAACAAAGCGGATGGAGCTGACGGCCTAGCTGCCGTGCTATTCAAAGCGGCAGGCGATGATTTGGTAAGGAACATACCCCAACTCATCTGTAAAATATGGTGGCAAGAACGTGTGTCCGATGAATGGAACCTCAGAATTGTTTGCCCGATCCTCAAGAAATGAAATCCTCTGAGCTGCGCCAACTACAGAGGCATCAGTCTTCTTAACATCGCTTACAAGATCTTATCTGCCGTGTTGTGTGAACCCCTGAAGCCGTTCGTCAACACCCTAATCGGTCCATATCAGTGTGTCTTCAGGCCAAAAGACTCCACCACCGACAAAATATTCACACTGCGCCAGATCTAGGAGAAAACCCTAGAAAGTTCAAATTGATACCCACCAACTTTTAATCGATGCGTATGACTGCATCGATAGAGATGAGCTATACAGAGCCATCTCTAGTTTTGGAACCCCTGCCAAACTCTTTGTCCAGGATGACGACTGAGAATGCGCGCTGCTCAATCAAGGTCGGTCAAGACTTCACCGAGACCTTTGATATCGAAAACGGATTTAGACAAGGCGACGCGCTGTCATGCGACTTTTTCAACATCGTTCTTGAAAGAGTTGTGCAAAACTCACGCGCCAACACCAGAGGCACAATCTTTCAAAAGTCCAATTACTCGCATACGCCGACGATATTGACATAATCGGCAGAACGCAGCGTGGTGTCACTGGCGCGTTCGTGAGTGTTGAGACGGAGGCGACGAATTTGAGCTTAGTAGTAGTAGTATAGTAACGAAGTAGTAGTAATAAATAGTAAGTAACGAAGTAGTAAGTAACGAGTTCAGTAAGAAAGGACAGCACGGACAGAACGCCACTGTAGACAGATGTAATTTTGAGGTAGTTAAGGACTTTGTCCACCTTGGCTCCGCTATAAACTCAGACAACGACACCAGCGTTGAGATTAAACGAAGAATAACTCTTGCGAATCGCTGTTTCTTTGGGCTAAGAAGGCAATTGAGTTGCAAAGTCCTCTTTCGATCCCAGTCCTATTATACAGCGCAGAGGCATGTACTCTGTCTGTTTCGAGAGGAAAATTCTTTGGCTGATATTCGGTCCCATCTGCATAGATGGTGAGTGGAGGATATATAACGACCAACTGTATGGGCTGTACAGGGACATCGGCTTAGCGAGAAGAGTGAAGGTCCACCGGCTGAGGTGGCTGGGTCATGAAGAGCGGATGGACACTAATGCTCCGGCCCGGAAATCTTCAAATCCACACCTGAGGGACGGCGCAGTAGAGGAAGACCGCGTCTCAGATGGCACATGCTAGTGGAATGGGAACCTAAACAAACTTGGCATGCGAAACTGGAGACAGCTGGCTAAAGATCGTGCTGGTTGGAGACGTTTGTTGGTTTATGCTGAGGCCCACCTCAAGTAAGTAAGTAATAAAAGACAATTTTTCTTATCATTTAGTCTCCCAACCGCGCTGTATTCGGTTATGGCCTCTTGTTTCTGATACACAGTCATCCTCATCCATTAGAATGAATTGCGTTTATTATGTGTTTTTAAACACCTACACCCTTTAAGTGGTCAATTTCAAGGTGTCGGTTATCTGTGTAGAATAAAACTTTTGATTGCTCACACGTAATCATATACATGTATCTCTTCCAGCCATTCAACTCTTCCCCAGCTTTTTCCAATCAAACCGATTAAGACACAACACAGTGGCTTTCAGGTCTCCCGCTGAGTTAATTATAAGATAGTTTCTTCATTAAAGAATATTACAAAATAGTTTCGATGACCAACTCAAATGAGATTCCAAAATAAATTTGGCGAAATAACGAATCGAGCATTAGAAAGATGTAAACCGACCAGAACCGGCCATCTACTCTGCGTCAGCCACAGATTTTCTTTTTCAATCACTCAATTTCATTTTCAGCAAACGAATATAATGAATAACGGCTGCGTGATTATAAGCTGTCCAACTGGTTACCTTTATGTATCTATCTTTTGGCCACCGCCACCGCCACAGCCACCACTGGGGTTGGTTCAAACACTCAATTTCGGCAGCGAATACAGCGAGTGGCCACAAGGTATTATTTCTTTGAAGAAACTGTGTGTGTCTTCAATTAGTTTGGCATAACGTGGTCATTTGTTCTGGTTTTGGTTTTCTTTTTTTTTTGGAAGCATCTCAGTGAGGAGGAGTAGCGATGGAGGTTTCTATTTGGGGGTCAGTCCGCGGTCATTGGGGAATATTGATGTAAAGCACAGCGGGAAAGGTTTGTTAACGAATTTTCATTTCTTGAGGTTGGTCCGAATGAGGAAGTATGCAACTGGTGGACTAGTGGTTTTTTCTCAAACAATGGAACTAAACCCTTTCTATTCGAGTTATATGCAATCAGTGACGGATGAAAAGTGCAAGTGAAGAGTGATGATGACTTGAGCATGTCCGTGGGTAAAAAGTTCTCAAGTAGAACTGAGCCAAAGATATTCACGCTTTTTAAGGGTTATGTATGGAAAAGGGAGATGAGCAAACCTAGAAGTAAAGCTGGCCATACACGATCATTCATGAAAGGCATTCCCTGCATGAGGTCCCTCATGAATGCCGGTGGATTGGGTATCCGTGTCAGAGTGCGCATCCATGCGCTTACATATGAATTCAAACATTTTTGAATTCCGCACTAATTTCGGGAATGTCATTCATAAGTGATCGTGGATGCCGAGCTTAAAGAAAGAGAGGCACTTGAAGTAGCTACTTTCTAAGTCCTTCTAGTGTTGTCTGGTCCGACCAGTGCTTTAAGGACGCAAACAAAATAGACGTGACCTTCCTTCTACAGCTACGAATTTCATTGATTTCAAGGCCTCACAAAATAGTGTGAATAGACATGAGCTGTCTTGAGTTTAAGCTTAATTTAACCGGCTTCCCAGAAGGAAAAGGAAAGAGCACGAGTAGGATGAAATGGAGTGAGTCGTCGGTAATTTTACCAAATGATAAAAAGATCTTGCCAGAGACACAAATTCCGAACCACAGGGTCGAATAAGGGAACTTAACAGTAGAGTCGCGATCGGCGTTGAGGTTTAGAAAGGACCTCTTATCCGATGACGAATCAAACTCCACTATCAGACAGAAGGTGGATGATATTGGCTAACAATTGTTTCACACAACCTAGATGAAGATAAGCCATTAACTCATTTCTAAACTCAGATCCAACAAAACTGTTGAAGCTGATGCCCTAGCTGCCGGATTATTTAAAGCAGCGGAAGATGTTTTGGTATGCAACTTATAGAGATGAGCTATACGGAGCAATAACTAACTTTGGCAAGCTCTTGTGTTTGTGCACGACAACGATGGAGAATGCATACTATTCCATCAAGGTCGGTAGAGACCTTTGATGTCGAAAAAGATGTAGAGAATGCGAGAAGCTGTCATGCGATTTGCTTCACATCATTCTTAAAATAATTGTGTAGAACTTACACGGCAACACCAGAGGCACTAGCTTACAAAAGTCCGTGCCATTACTCGCATATGCCGAAGATATTGACATAACCGTAGCGCGGTGTCACTAGCGCCTTTTTGTGAGTATTAAGACGGAAGCGGCCAAGTCAACGAGGGCAAAACAAAGTACATGGTGTCAACAAAGCAAGACAACCATCACCGCCGTCTCGGACAGGACGGACTTTTTTTACCTAAGCTTCGCTATGAATTCGGACCCAGAGTTCACAGAGCGGATGAACACCAGCGCTCCGGCCTGTAGAATCTTCGAATCCGGATCGAAGCAACAGTACAGTAGATGAAGACCGCGACTCAGTTTGCGTGCGCAATTGAAAAGCGACCTAAACCATCTTGGGAAGTCAAACTGGAGGCAGCTATTTATGGATGTAGCTAACGAACAAGATTGCTGGGGGAACTTGTTGGTTGAGGCCCAGGTGCATCCCTGACTATAGTGTCTTCATTAGTAAGTTAAGTCAGTTACAAGTGCCACGATAACCACGCCAACAGCAGAACTAGATGCTACGTATATTCCCAACCTGCTTCCACTGGACGTGTTAATACAAAAATCTGGGGCCTGAGGATCAGCCAAACGGAAAACACTTTTTCAAGGATACAGAAGAACTAAGTAACGTACCTATCAAGAGCATCTGAAGGTTCGTTAAGGCTTCATGGTGGTTCGAAACCATGGGGCAATAGGAGAGTGGTTTATGTATCAAGAGCAAGGGGTACCTTTCTGCCAAATGAGGATTAGAATGGGTCTCTACTGACCTGAGTTTGGCGCGGAAGATTTACTTTCCCCTTGCTAACGCATCGACCTAACCTAACCTAAAGACAGGTATGAACCCCAGTGTGTCCCAGGCTGAGATGCTACAGTGGAACCTCTTTATAACAAACTCCTTTATAACGAATTTCTATCTAGAACGAAGGATTCAATAGGCTCTTCCCCTTGAAGCCACTTACTTTTTTGAATTCTCTATAACGCAACTTCTCGATAGCGAAATGATTTCGAGGTCCCTTGACGATTCGTTATAGAGAGCTTACACTGTATTGAGATTTGAGCTGGGATAAATGTTTAGAAAGGTATTAAACGCTCTACCTATTCTGTCTGGAAGAGGACGAAACCTTGGAGCATATTTTTGTGAACGTCCAGTACTATGCTTGTTACGAAATGTTCCATAAAGAATGACTTTCCCTAGCGGCATTCCTGAACGGAAATAAAGGCATACTCACCTTCAAATTCGCCTTCATGAATCTTTCTACAGAATTATTTACACTTCAACTAACCCAGGCTATCATCACCTTCAGAATTGCAAATTGATAAATTAAAGTTTTAGTGAAATTAAGCCTAATGTCACTACCGAGGCAAAAATCCAGTTCGCATCACAACTCTTTCGTTTAATTTTCTCGTTTTGGGAAATTTCACAGCGGTGTCCTCCTTCGCACAGCGGCAGCGCTCGGGAATCCGCTTATAAAACGAGAATTTCATTCACCACATCACTGGTGTACAGACACCCGATTTCCTCGCTTCCATTTCATTTTACAACAGTCCAGCGTCTGGTTTGGCCGTTTGCTGCGGAAGAATTTCTCACATTCCGCTTTGTGGTGTGGTTCGGTAGATGAAATTGTTTAGAGAGGCACTAAGGCACACGACATTTGTGTTTTTTTTTGTGCTCATGCGCACGAGTTTTTCCATCGGAATTGTAATTTCCTGTGAAATAGCACATCATCCCGCAAATAATACGTGTATTGTTTGACTTTTCGTGCAGAGGGCGTAAATCGCTAATTTATCAGAAACACAAACCAAAGTTGATACCCAAATTAAACGCAGTGGACGATGTGGTTATAAAGTGGCGCTGCTTACAGCAGAGGGATTTTCTTCAAGGTTGCAAACTTACTTAAATTCGTTTTATTATTACGTGGGCGTCTGTGGATAACTTACCTGAAAATAAATAAATAAAATTCGAATTAATATACGTATCTCAAACAAAATAATTGGATAACAATTAAAATATTGGTTACAATTAATAAACATGTTGTTTGGAAGATGATGATGTTGTTTAGTTAAAAAATAGGTCTTAGGTACAATATTGAATGGAAACTTCTGGGGGAAAGTTGTCAGTCCAGTTCAAACGGATCTATTTTTCGCCTTAACTAATTAAGACATTTTCATTTACATATTTTTACGGAATGTTATATTAAAGGTAGCCAGCGTACGTAAGACCGATAGAATTGTACTTTTGTTTTCTATGTGAAAGTTGCACAGTACAAAATTGTTGAGAGGCAATTGAATCAAGTAAAAGGTCTCGTTTAGTGCAAGAGCGAGATTGAAAGTTCAAACTAATATTTTTTGTTGGAATGCATAAAAGCGATTGGGAAAACCGGCAAATAGAAGGTATCTGAAGAGTGTGGGACATGTATGTTTCATCAAAAAAAAAAAACTTCAGAGTCGATGATGAAACACGAAGAGGTAAACTAAGTACCGTAGGCAATATTAAGGTCTATGGCATTTGTCCAGCATCATCAGCTTAGTTTTAGTGCTGAAAACTTTACTTCTCCAGATTTTGACTAGCATCCCGAAGGCGGCATTTGCTTGGTCGACTCTGTTGAATACATTCAGTTCGTCGTCGGTCGACTTTCCCGAATTTCTGCAGAGCAATGTTGAGTTGTACAGCTTGAGTTTCCAGGTTGTGAACTATTTGATACAAGCGCATATTCATGTGTAGACAGGTATAGTCAGCCTAGTCCAGATGTTTGTTCATTGAATACTTCGGTTTTCTTCCATACAAGCTGCATGGATAAGCAATGGCGAAGGAGTAGCAAGTGGAGTACCTTGGTCTTCAAAGTTTTTTTCCTATCATTGTGTTAAGCGCAGCATTTTATACGTAGCCTTTAAAATATCCATGAATTCGTCTTGAATGGCTCTTTTGCGCATAGCCAACCAAATGAATCTCGACTGCCGGTGTCGAATACCTCTCGAAATCGATAAAAAGAGCGATGAAACGCGGACATGTACTCAACGCATTACTCAATAATGATCAGCGAAGTGTTAACATGGTCGATGCAGGAAGAGGATCTCGCCTTCTTCGACTTCGATCCAAAATTATCTCAGCTTTTACATAGGTCGGCCATGGCTGGAAGAACAGAAATAACTTGGTAGTATCCCCATTCTATCAGATTTCCCTTCTTCGGTAAGTTAATGATGAATTTACTGTTCTACTCTTCTGGGAAGCACCTACTTTCTCAGGCACTCTTAATGCATGGATAAATTAGTTCTGCCGATATGACTGGCACAGCCTGGACGAGCTCAACACTGATGCCATCTCACAGGATTGATTTTCTAGAGGGCTCTGATCGCTGTTGCAATCCTCGAGGGCTATCTCGTGTTTGAGAATATCACGATGTGTTCTCTCTCTCCCACTGTCTTCTGAGCTGATCCTCATCCGGCATAAGAAGGGAACTGTTTAGACTCGTTATTGGGAGCTTTTTTTTTGCTGCGTCTGCCTGTTAGTGAATTTCTAATGCTATAGATAGTCGTACTATTGCGTCTACATATTTCTGCTATCTTCGGTATTTGCTGCTAAAGCGTTGACGTGACTATGCATATCGTGCCTTCCACTGAACTTAATCCCTTTTTATGCGAAACTGGGTTTTCGAGTTCTAGTTTCTCTATTGCATTTCGAACATTAAGTGATATACGGTATTTAATCTGTCTCCAGGTTGCTACTGAAGCTGCCCCAGCAGACCCCGCCAAGGAAGCTGTTGAAGAGGAATCCGAAGACGAAGAAGATCAGGACGTGGGTTTCGATCTCTAGGTAGATCCTACCGTGTTTACCAATACCATGGCAATAACCGTGTGCTGTTATTTTCTCCTTTTTCCGACATATCTTTGCCCTTGCGATTTATGTGCACAAAACACTGCGGGATCTCTAAGACTGTACACCACGGTGCTACTGTGATATGACAAATCATAAAATGATGGTCACTTTCCATCCTGAATTCGGGTCCACACCCATTTTGAACGTCAAAGAGGCAACTTCTGGAATGCCTGCTTCGGCCATGTGGTCGATCTGGTTCCATGTTCGCCGCGCATTCATCTTGTGACAAGCATGTAATGTTCAAAGGGCGTGTCCCCTATGGCTAGGCGGTTGTCTTTGCAGAAATCCACAACATGTTCGTCATTGTCGTACCCGTCTCTAAGGCCGTAAACTGTCATCACGGGTTTCAACGTTGTTGTCCGTTCTTGCCTGCGCATTGGTCTTATTAGATTGGCTGCCGATTTCTCTATCAATCACTAATTGAAAGGCTTTGCTAGTTTTAATTTGACATCTTTTGAGCTTAGAGCGTTGAAGGTTTTTCATTCAGCAAGGTTGTGCACCTCTTGACAGTGACCTTTTGCTTCTCTTTTATGTTTTCGGTCCAAGTTTTTAGGTGTACCACAGACGTTTGGTAAATTCCTTCTTTTGTTAGGATCTTATACTCCATTTCTTTCCTAAGTGCTTGCTTCTGGCTCATTGTGAAGTATTTTCTTGCAAGTTCCTCTGCTTCTTCGCTACCTTGTAGCAGCAGAGTCTTAATATTGTCACGCTTGCCAGTTTTGGCCCCAATTTCAGCAGCTAGAATCGCCTTTGCTTCTCAGAAAGGTTGATTATCTAAAATACCTAAATTTGATTATGAAATTTCGCACAAGACCCACTTTCTTTCCCCAGCATACATGGCTCACGAAAGGGGGTAAGTTGTACTGACTTAACAAGTAACAAAGAGCATCCAAGTCCTGAAACACTATCTTGTTTGGCTAAAACATGTTAAGCTAAAAGTGTGCTAAATACAAAACTGCAAAGAACTGTTTCTCAAGACTGTAGGTGTTGCTGACAGCGCTAGCAGCAAACGACGATAAGGGTTGAATGCTCCCTGTTGGTGAGAGCGCTTGTAGTGAAACGGTGGAAAGGGTGTTGAGTGCTGTCACTTAAATCGAAATAACTGCCTCGATGGCCAGCGCGTTGGCGACGGTTTAGAATTAAAAGGAAACTGTGGATAGACATCGAATGGAGAACTTGGCTTAGCGGTGGTCGTATGGAAGCGTTAGTAAAACTATTTCTACCCAAAAGAAATGGGGTTGGTACAATTCACACTGGAGTTACAAGAAACATATCCCTTGACTTCTGCCCAAAGCAATGAATTACCCTATACATATTAGGAGTCGAAATTAAGGCCCGAAAAGAGGAATTTAGTCGAATTTCTACAAATTATACCAAAACTTGAACTGAGGTCTTCGTGATGTATAACAACATTTGACTTGGTTTGGCAAGCATACACCTTCCTCTCAATAGGATAAACTGCAAACATATTTGTTGCTTTTTAACTTGTACTCTGTATTTTTACGAAGCATCTCAATATGCATGACTGCCACCATCAAGTAGAGGGTTTTCCAATAGGGACGGAAAGATTTTGACAGTTTATGGGTGCCACGTTGTTTTATCTGTTGTTATAAAAGTTTTCCCGATTTTTATTTTTCAGGCACTAAAGACAAGTCACAATGGTAAGTTACAGCGTCTAGCAACACGTGCAAATAATAAAACTTAATTATCAAAATGGGTGTTCTGTTGTAGCAACGATGCGCGCGTTGCGCCGATTCTTCGGTTTACATGGTCGTCCTTCCCAATCTGCATACTATTCAACGTTTGGTGGTCAAATTTGAGTCAACCGGTTGAGTGAACCATCAGCCAACACTTGTAAGTCAATGAAACGCAAGATCTGCCGAAAAATCGCCGCTGTCCGTGACAGTGTGCAGGAGAACCCGAGGCAGTCAATTTCTCGGGACTTGGGACAATTGCGGCGGGACTTGGACCTACATCTGTACAAATTCCAACTGGCCTAGGAGCTGAAGGAAAACGACCATCGACAACGGCGTGTGTTCGCTGACTGGGTTCTGGAGTAGTTGCAAGCCGATCCCGATTTCAGCAAAAAAAATCATCTTTAGCGACGAGGCCAACAAAATTGCCGGATTTGGGACCATGGCAATCCACACGAGATCCACCAAGTGGAAATGCATCCGCAGAAAGTCATTGTTTGGTGTGGATTGTGTGCCGGCGGCATCATCTGTCCGTACTTTTTCAATAACGACGATGGCATTGCCATCACCATCAACGGAGAGCGCTACCGATCGATGATAACCAATTTCTTTTGGCCCAAATTGGATGATATATGTACATGTAAAGGACATATGGTTCCAACAGGCCAGAACACACAGCTGATGCCACAATATACATTCTGCACTAGCGATTTGAGGGCATGTTAATCTCACACAGAGGCGACGTGAACTGGTCACCGAGATCATGCGATTTGACCCCGTTAGACATTTTCTTGTGGTGTTTCCTTAATTCACAGGTCTCTGCCAATAAGCCGCAAACGACCAGTGCCCTCAAAGTCAACATAACCCGTGCCATCACTCAAATTTAGCCTGAACTTTGCACCAGAGTTATCGAAAATTGGACCTCTCGGATGCGCGCCGCCTACCGAAGCCGCGGCGGCCATTTAAACGATTTCGTATTCCACACATAATCTCATTAGGCCTTTCAAATAAAACAAAAATTTGGTTGATATCTCACACAAAACTTGTTTTATTAAATTTTAACATCTACCCGGCCCTATTGAAAAACCCTTTACAATTCTTATAGTGGAGCATAGTCCCTGTAGTTGTCCGGCTAGTACTGGTATGTCTGCGTTGCAGGAAGACATTAAAGGACTCTATACGACGAGGAAGTGTCAGTTCGATCGGACGAAAAAATGAGAAGAGTAGGTCGACCTAAAAAGAAGAAGAACAGCAGCAAATACAACACTGTATCTGGGTCACAATTGGAAAGAGCTAAAAACCGCAGAAGTTCCTTTGACAAGACAATAAAACACACAGCTTGCATACATTCTTCATTGGTCATGAATTGAAGTAAATTATATACATATCTTGCGCAGAAATCCTGCAACCGTAGATCCCTTCAGCGAATCTTGTCAAACCATTTTCTTCAGTGGCTTCCGTGTGGTCCTTGGTAGATCCACAGCATCCGTGTAATAACACAGCACTTGATCTTGTGCAACAGCTAGGCTTGCTGCTGATCCATATATGAATGTAAACTTCTTTTGTTTCACTTTCTCAGACACGCACTTTGTCAAAAAGTAATTGCTAATTCTTCGAACTCTGTTCGTCTTGTCAGGCTCTCAACTTAATTGTGATCCAAAAGAAAATTTCGGCTTGTTGCCGAAAATTGTAATTATCCTGCATTCGGAAAGATTAAGCCCTCTCGGTTATTAAAACGAGAATTAATATCATTCAATCTGTCAAAACAAAATGTCAAAATCGCGTTATTTCCGTACGTCAAACCCACAACATTCTTTCGTAGCCCAAATTGTTTGACTCACATTTGAGTAATTATACAGTAGCAATCTTTGTTGCGTTAAAGGATGCTACCTGTAGTACGTTTTTTTGGGTTTCCCTAAGTCGTTGTGTCCCAGAGAAGAGAGATTGCTGCTTTGCAGTCCTGCCGCATCGCGTAAGTGGACCCAATGTCTGCGCGGCTACATGTCGGTGCGGCTACCACACTTTGGGAGCTCCTCAATCGCAATTAATCGTCAAGAAAATACCAGTTACGCATTCCTGCATCGCGATTTGTTTTCTGCGCCTTCATACGTGACGGCAGCGGGCAGCAGCTCTTGCTGTGTGTCCGACATTTTTTTTTATTTTCGACTCAATTCAAATACGAGACGAAGGGAATATAATTACTGGGGTGTCAGAAAGAAGATTACCGGTTGGATTGCGAACGATTCTATGTGGTCTCTCGGATGCTTGTATTTACTAACAGTTTGTAGATTGTGCCATTATTTCAATTAAATTGACGCTTCCTCAATGGAGACGAGTCAGACCCGTGTGCACACACGTGCTGAACTCCGAAATACGAGCGAGCATCCTTTTCGGTTTCTCTTAATCGAAAGACACAATGCACATGCGCTCTTCGGGTTGATTGCAAAATAAATAAGAAAAAGATTCAAATTAATCTGCTTTAATAATTTATTCCACTTCTCATCATGCTCGTCGCGTCGTCCTCCCCGCCGCAATGGCTATCTTTGTGCAACGTCAACAGGGTCGACGGAAGCCCTCCACGAAAACTAAAAGCCAATTTCCTCTGATTGTCCTTGTCAAAACTTTACCCATTAAAAAAGATTGCAAAATTCATTCCGCCTGCCAACCAACGCAAATTGCTGGAATTGTATATTCTTACAGTTGGTATCCTCGAATCGTCATACGGGCCAAATACAATGGCAAAGGGCTTTATTATTTACACGCATGTGTTGCAACTCGATCTGCAACTGGAAGCAAGTTGTCGTTTAATAAAACCCAAGAAACGGGGTCTCTCTCGGGACGTGCGGGGTGTAACGGGGCATGTAACGAAGGAAGCAGACCAACGAACGAAACTAATCACATTTCGGGAAGGAGAAAAAATTACTTCCGATGGAATTAATTTCAGCACCCACTCTTCGCACAGGAGAGAACGTTAAAGCTCATCGCCACCGCTAACCGGTCACCACACAACGTTCTACTGAACAGCAGCACGCAGCCGGACTCTCCTGACACTCAGACAGATCAAGGGTCTATGCTTAAATGGAATGGAATATCTGTGCATCTTAGGCATCCTCACAAATTTGAATATTTCTGTTCGAAATGGTGGATTGCCACCACTACCGTCACAATCGAAAAAATGAATTTGAGGTCATAAATCATACGCAACGGAGACGGGATACCCGCGAGTGGACGAGCTATCCTGGACGGAGCTGTATGATAATCGATTTCTGTTTATTATGATGGTGCCATGGTAATGGTACCATCTCCAGCGGACAAGAAACGCATATTTTTAATGAAGTAGTAAAATCTCATTCATAAAACTGCAGCTGGGTAGACATTCAGAGGATTCCTGCATATCTCTCGCCTAAGACACAGCCAATCATGGTGGCAGACATATCCGCGAGAACTGGATGATGACGAGCACGAGCTCAACACACTTTCGTCAGCCCACTGATTTCATTTCCTTGATGTGCTGTTTTTGTTTTTTCCTTGCCCACATTTGACATTTGAAAAGCATGTTCGCTCAAATTGAAATTAATTTCAATATTTTTATGAATATTTATGCGAAAGGGATGCCTACGTCGACTCTAATGAAATGGATACTTCTGCGCGCAACAGGTTTTCATCATTCATCAGCCAGTTTAGGAATTAAACTTCACAAAGCAATGCCTCTGTTCTCCTTTGAGCGACAAATTGAATAACAGAAATGTAACTTGGGTCAGCGCTCCACAGTTTCTTGGGAGGTGGTCCCACATTTCTTCAGCTTCTTCGCCGAATCTGCAGGTGCGATCGTTTTCAATGCTCAGCTCCTTAAGGCGTTTTTTGGTTTCACAACAAATCATTTCTGATCGGAGTTCACGGCGACTGTTTTGGTTCTAACAGTTTTGTGTATCCGTCCAAGTGTGAACCTTCGGGTTCACGCGACATGAACGCTCTTTCTTTTGCTATTTTATTAGTAGTTGAGGGTCTTGCCTTTTTGTATTTGATTCAAGTCAAGGCATTCTCAAACCTTTTTGGGAATGAGAATAGGATTGTGGTAGCGTAGCGTCTGATATGCTCGATTATTTAATTTATGGGATGAACACGCTGGTACCATGAAAGCGAGAGTTTGAAGCAAAAATTGATCCCAAAGAGCTTAAAACTAAATTCAAAGCAAAATAACTGACATGTGTGTGTAAAGGAAATTAGTTGGAGGTATTAAGAGTTTCACATGAAGAGAGAAATTGTTTAGCGCGCTGAGCTGCTGTGCGCGCTGCGTGAGTTCAAGCCCCGGCAATATCTATCGAACATTGTACGCGGCACCTTTTTTCGTCGGGAAATGCCAAACCTTCAACAGTATAATTTGTCATGCAGAAGATTCTCAATTAGCTGTTCGGAGTCAGCAATAAATTGTAAGGCTCTTCATCATCGATTTTGTTGTTTTACATGGATTCTAACTGATCGGTGATATGAAAAAGAAACAGGGTTGGGAAGAGTATAGCTCCTTCAGGTATTCCCGAGTTTGGCTTAAAGGTGTCGACTTTGACAAAACTTTTTATTTAACCCTAAAACTTGTTGTGGTAGGTGGCCGTTTAAGTAATAAAATTGGTAGACAATTTTAGAAAAAACTTTCTCTATCAATTGGAGAATTATTTTAAGGACGATAGTAGTGGGGGTGGCCATGGTGTAATGGTTAGCATCATCGCTTGTCACACTGAAAGTCCGGGTTCAACTCCTGATGTCGGAAAACGTTAATTTCTGAAAAATAAATAAATCGATCAAGCTATTGTAAAGGCATAACACTCGCAGTAAAGTGCCATGGCTTGAAGAGTTGCTTGGAGCTGACAATGAATGGCTGAGATTATAGCAATGACAAACCACACAAATGTCCCCAGCAAGTCTGAACACCACCCTCGGACGCTATTGGAACCTAATACCACCTGAGTTTCGAACCACTGCACCTCACTCGCGCTATATGAATAACATTAAGAGGGTATTCCTAACCCCTTGAAGTAGAGTTCTGCGCCTAACGCCTAGCTGACCAGAAGACCGAGGTTGTCTTAATAACCAGCCTGTGGAATACGCAAGTGTTCGGGTTGGAAGTCAAACCATCGGATCTAAGAGAACATCGACTTAATGCTCGACAGCAGGCTGAACTTTCAAACGAACTTTCAAGTACGCTAGCAGAAAGTTATCACAGATACAAGGAGCGCTTTCCCGAATCCTGCCAAACATCGGTGGCCCTGGATATCCCAGGATGATGTGGCTATCCAAAGTGGTCAGCTCCATCCTTTTATACGTTGCTTCGGTTTGGGCGGGGGCACTTATAACGAAGGAAGCAAGAAGAAAGCTCTCGGCGGTTTCCGAACAATCTCGGACGAAGCAGGCTGTATTATAGACGGAATGGTCCTCACCAACATCCTCGCCAGCGAGATGCAAAGTGTTTACTTTAGACGAGCCGCAACCCGGCAAGAAGCCATCGTTACCAGGAGGGTATAAGCGAAGGGCAACATCTCTAGCATTGTGGCAAATCAGATGCGATACCACGACGAAAGTCGGATTAACCCACAAACTGATCCTCACCATCGAGGATTCGACAAAAAGACCACGCGGGGACTGCAACTACCACTTTACGCAGTTCTTTCCGGGCATGTCGGCTATCCAAAATACCTCCATAAATTTGGACACGATAGTTCGCCCCTCTGCCCAGATGAAGAGGAAGACGATGAACATGCAATATTCCACTGGAGGCGGTTTGCATAGGCAAGAGCAAGCCTACCAAGCCGACAGGTTCTATTAAGTCAAATGGTGAGGTCAGATGACGACTGGGTGGAGTTGCTAACCATTCTCGCGAAGTAATACTTAAAGGCAGTTCCGCAAGAAGAGTATTAAGTGTGCTGGGTGTAGATTAGTACGTAGGCGCATTCCTGCTATCGAGTACTCGAACTTGCGAATCTTGCATGAATATCTGTAGGACTCCTTTGTAGGAACTCCTTTGTAGGGACGCAAGGAGAGTAGGACTCACAGAATCGGACGCGTGTAGATTCTGCGACGACTTATGCAATACAGACATTCTATGCATCCAGGGCTTCCAAGGTGATTAAAACATCTAGGAAACACCTTTTTTGCAACTTGGAGGAATTAGGTTCTATCAAGCATAAGAGGTTTCTTAAATGTTGCATGAAAATAAAATGCTTTCTTTTGGTGCTGCTGTTTCTAGGAATTCGTTTCCTGGCCCTGATCAGTCTTAAGCCCTTTTTCCTGCTCTGGAGATGAAAACCACCTTCCCCTAGAACTTTCAGTAAATTAATTTATTTCAAAACGATATTTATATGATTTGTTTATTACAAACTTTTCCTGGTCAATCACATTCCACATTCTCAATAGAGGAAGAAAAATATCACAAAATATTCTCACATCAGACAACCAAAACGAAAGTCCTTTGCCCCTTTCGCCAACCGCACAAATTACAGTCCTTCTCCACTGCATTCCGAGAAGAACAAAAATATTCCCATACCATTCGACAATCGAAAAAAAACGGTGTTCAACAAACTCCAAACATAAGTTCTAAGTTCGCCCCCAAAAATCATCGCATTTCGCTTCAAAAGTAGAGTCCTTGTCGGACCTGCTATGTGAAATGAAACGTTCGCGTGATGCGTTGCCGAATAATTTGCAATTATACGCCCGCCAAGAGTTCGCGTGCACCTAAGAGGGCAAACTTCCCGGTGGTGTGGAAAAAAAATCTAAAAATCTTCCCACAATTTTACCGAATAATCTCCCAGCCCAAAACACAAAACCAGCAAAAAAATTTACATTTCTTTTTTCTATGCAATCAAGAGTCAAATGATTTGCTAACTTCATTACGTACAGACGATGGATCCTCTGTTCCCGTGCATTACTCCCGAACGCATGGTATCCTCTGCATAAATACTCGGAATTCCTTGAATACCCTCACGTGTGCTACAGGTACTTACATTGCCGGTAATTTGTTGCGAAATTATTGATTTATGAAATGTTTACGCTCGATCGGAAATTAGTTCAGCGTGCGCGACCGCTTATCGCCCATAAAGAGCGCGCTCGGCAACATTCAGGAATGTTTTTGTGCCCTCAACTCGGAATCCTGTGAGTCTGCCTTAAAACACAAAAAAAAAAATAAAATACGTAACTCAAAAAAAATTTGCACGAAACCACAGCGAAATCAACGGGATAAGAGATCATCCGTGCCGGATTAAAGACGTCTTATACACTATAAAGGGTAATCATAGGGTTTGGGCGCACACCACCGCTCAGTGCGGGGTCCTTAGGCTCTTATGTCGACGGCGGCTTCGCCAACAGCGACGGCGGCATGCATGAGGCATTGGGAAATTTATTTTCATTGTTTTTGGCACGTTAGTGTTGGGGGGATTTTAGCCTCTCTCTCCGTCTTCGTATCGTACATGACGTTTCGTCTGCGCGAAGTGATTTTGGTTGATTTTATTTGAGGAAATTTACACTACACACCAGCCAACTGGACACGCCGAAGTGATTGGCCTAATGACTATTTAATTAAGCACAAAACCATAAATTGTGTCCGAGTTATCATTCTTTTGTGAGAGTAGGTCTTTGACAGATGAAGATGCATACCTTCCAGATCGTATCATAAATCTTTTTTTTTTCTTTGGTTCTTATTTTGATTTTCTGCTAACGTTTGTTTCTCGTGTTTTACACGAATTATGATGTGTGATTGAATGAAATCGGAGGGACAGCAGTCCGCGTGGTGTCGTCTCTGTGGCCCAAAATAAACGATGATGTTTAAAATATAATCTATGACCCCGAAATTAAGAGAAAGAGAAGAACAAATAATTTGAAAGATTAAATGCAATCAAAAACTAGTTTAGCCGCGTGTGTATTTGTTTTAATGTGGCATTAAGCTGTCAATCTAGGAATGATAGACTAGGAGAGATGAGTTATTTCTGGTCGCGTAATTCGAACGTCTGTCAAAAAGCCTCAAACTGGGAGATTATGTATAATTTTTGACGATTTCTATTCTTTAAGTGATTTTGTTGTGGTTTCCATTGAACAGGAAACCAAATGTCACCTTTAATGGCGAATTTGTATGATCTCTTGAATGGCATCTTTACAACTTGCCAGAGGCATAGGATTTAAAGTATTCAACAACACTACCAGCACTGTGAATCATTATTTCAGACAACTTTGGTCCAAATGTAGTTGGAACAGAAAGAAAAGAAAATTACACAAGAAAACTTGAATCTCAACGAAAGAAACTTATGCTCTGCAGAAGGCTGATCTTACTACAGGGTTTTGCAATAAGGACATAACAATTTTGTATTTCAATAGAACACAGAATAATTTAGATATCGGACTGATATTTATTCCAGGTGTAGTACACATGTTAAATTTAAGAATGGAGTTCTATCATATGACCACCGCGAGCACGTTCGATTCTTTGGAGTCAATTTTCCAAGACTCTTCCACACATATCGGCCGGAACGTAGACAATTTCGCGTTCGATATTGTTCTTAAGCTCCTCTATCGTTGTTGGCTTGTTGGCATAAACCAACGACTTAACGAAACCGCATAAAAAGAAATCCAACGGCGTTAAATCGCATAAGCGAGGTGGCCATTCGACCGGACCATTTCTCGATTATCAAACTTCTTTTTGAATAGATCAATTGTTTGACTAACTGTATGGTATGTAACACCATCTTGTTGGAACCATGTATCACTGATGTCAAATTTATCCAATTCTGACCAAAAATAGTCTTCCAACATGGCACGATAGCGAACTCCATTGACCGTAACAAGGCGATCATTTTTATCGACGGAAAAGTACGGTCCAATCACACCTCCAGCATGAAATCCACACGACACAGTCACTTTCTATGGATGCAATGGAGTCTTTTAAAGCACATGTGGGTTTCTGTCTAATAACCTATATCTTGCTTATTGACAAAGCCATTAAGCCAAAAATGAACTTCATCGCTGAAGATGGTTTTTCAATGAAATTTATGATTTTCTTCAAACTTTTGAGCAGGCCCATTGGAGCAGTTTCAGCACTTCAAATGATCGAGATGCTTCGGTTCTTGAGTTAAATTGATCTTGTAAGGGTGTAGGACAAGATCTTTATGCAAAATTCACCACAATGTGGACTGAGAGGTTCCCAATTCCTGTGAACAGCGTGGAATCGACTGATTTGGCTCATTTTGAACTGAAGCACTAACGGCTGCGATATTTTCGACTTCGTTGTCTTACTGGCACATGACCATTCAATAGTGAATATGTTGACTCGGATTTATGCACTATATCACACACAGCCTGATTTTTTCGACCGAAAATTGGAGTAAGCGCTCTTAAAGTTGCGACCACCGACTCAGAATTTATTTTTAATAATTTCCAAACGTTGCTCGTTCGTGAACCTAACCTCGATAAAAATGTTAACCTTGACTGACGTTTGACATTGACGGATCATAAAAACCGTTTAAGGGTGCGTAAATTATAATGTCCTTTTTGAAAAACCCTTTATGTAGTCTTATTACATGGTTTCGAGTGGTGGCTTATAAGTTCTCTCGAGATCGTTGTTAGGGTACGCAAATAATGAGAAAATTTTAACTGCGAATACTTTTTAGTTAAATATTTACGTCAAAATATCAATCATGAATAATAATTGTATTTGTGGAAGAAAGCTTAAGTTAGGCTAGGTTAGGTTATGGGAGAAGTGCCCAGTCTAATGATTGTGCGTCCACGGGGGCCTACTGGTCCATTGTGGTACTAGATGGGTAGTCTATCGCATATCAACATGAACTCTTAATAAAGTGGAGTATGTTCGCTTTTGGTACTTCTGTTAGGTTTCCCAGTTCTCCAAATAGCCTGTTTCACCGGCGGTTTTCGAGATTGGTACAATCACAGAGTAAGTGTAGTAGTTTCTGTTGAGAACTAGTTCTCTACACATAAATGTACACCCTGTTTTATATTTGTATATCATTGAATTCAATTCAATTTCAATTCAATCAACTTAGCTTTCTTCCGGCTGTCAAATCTTTGGCACAATAAAAAAAGAATTTTGCGAACCAGATCGTGTCTGCGTTTTCCTGGAAACTTTAAGCCGTATTTTTTGTCGCCATCATTGGAATTAAAAGGTTTAATTTCGCTAAAAACAGTTTCCATTTCTTCCACATCCTAACAGATCCTGCAGTAGTCTGGGGAGTTGATGCTAATTCTGGTGCCTATGGTGCCTCTGCCACAATGTCCCATCGGTACACCTATTAGGATGCGAGTATCTTTTTTGTTCATAGCCAGAAGACATTTTGTCTTGCTTTGTTCTATTCTATGCCATAAGCTACGGAATATAATGCGCTCGCCTCTGACCGACCAAGAGGTGTTCATTAGTTCTCTCATCTTGTGGTCGAAGAAAGGCTGATAAAAGAATTCCTCATAAAGTTGAGTGTCCTAACTGCACGGTTATTTTTCATGAAAGCCCTGCAGACATTGAGCTTAAACGAAAAAAAAAAAAAAAAAAATTGGAGTGCATAAGTTTTCTAGGCGGTCTGCCTCCCCCCTTATAATTACAATAGAAAGACAAAACTCAAGTGATCAAGTAGAACTTCATTCCCCGTATCACTGAACTTGAAATTGAAAATTTAGAACTGAAATCCAAAGCGTGTGTACTGCCAGAAAAAATACAATGGTACGCACAATCAAATCACCACGGAAATTGTGACTGTGTCTAATGTTGACAATGCAATAGCCAAACTGTGCAAACAACTAAAAAATCCAAATATCCACTAATCCTGTCCCCAATATAATCGTCGCCTTGTACACGATATGCTAATGAAACTCAAAGACAAAAAAAAAAACCTAAAAGTTCTTGGTAATCACCACGATTGTACAAACATCTATCTCATTGACAGCATGACTCCACTCCACACACAAGAAAGCTTTCCAATGCAATGAAGACGACGGTGGCAGCACATTATTTTTGCGCAAGAAAGAAGCATACAAATACAATACGGTGAGATGTTTCCATTACCTTTGTGGTAAATATATATTTTACTACATTTTACTACCTTTTGCTTGTTTACATTTAAAAGTAATTTCTATTATAATTTTTCTAATTATTCAAAAAATTGTCAAGGTTCTATGCAAAACAATATCTCGTTCTCTTCATTATTAAAAAAAAAAGGAACAGCTGACGCCATAGCCCATTGACAGGCTGATTCTTGCGAACATTAATGTTGTGCGTGTTACATTTTTCGCACGAATGGAAGGGACCTACAATTTATTGCCGGAGGTTTGTCATTCCACGACGTGAGGTGATGCCGCGAAAAATGTTTGGTGGACATGGCAGCTCGCACACTAGTCTAACGCACTAACCACTGAACCATGGCGGCCACCTAAGCCGCATTCTTCATTCATAATCATAAAGGAGAATATGAAGAAGAACTTCCTATTAAATGATTAGTTCTGTCAAGAATTCAGTTTTTGTCCATGTTCAAGATTTGTTAAGAATATGAAGAAAGTTGTGAATTTGTCTTGGAATCGTATAACCAAAGCAAAACCAAAATATTAATTATAGCATCGATTACGATGATGATTGATCACAGTTTACGATTACGCAGCAAGCGAAGAATTTCATGCGAGGTTGCACATTGTGAAAGTTGATGATGATGATCACTGTGCTCTGGCTAATCAGCCGCATAACAACAGAAATCTAGAATGAAACTGATGCCTCAGCCAACAGCACACAGAAGTCTGATTTCCTTGCCACCGCACCAAAATAGGATTCTTATGGCCCTGACTGATTTAAAAACTGTGTTACGCCCCAATGGAGCACTTGTATGATGAAGAAAAAGTCGCTTTCGGTAGCAGCTATTTGCCATCTTTCATACAATCCAAAGAAAGGCTGTTGGTGGACTTGACTGCCGAAGTTGGCAATGGCAATTAAGGACTCAAATATTTTATCGAAAAAGCATAGACTAGGTTGCCTACGCAATAAGAATGGAAATCGATTTGTAAATTTCTGCGAAGGAAATCGCCTTGTAATAGAGTGTTCCATCTTTAAGAACGAGCCCTCGATCTGGACGTGCGGTGTAGACGAGGAGCCGATATGAGAATGGCACAAGACCAGCACCGACTCAAAGATAATTCAGTGCGCCAACAATTCAGGGATCGTATTTTGCAAGAAATGAACACAAGCTCAATGTCTTTACTCATCCAAAATCATTAGTGTCGTATGAGATAAGGATCGACGATTCAAAAATGCTAAAAACTCGCATTGAAGTTATTCACGATAAGCATGAAGATAAGGGACGTGCGGCGTAGCGTGTGTCAAAATGACCCCTATTACATCATCACAAATACAAGTGCAATAGTTAAATCGTCTACAGGATCACTAAAGGACTTACAGCTGTTAAAGATCCAGGAAACACTCGGACAGTGTTCTGCTAATCTTGGATGAACGTATTATGGAACGAGTATGGCGCTGAGTCTTTGAACCATGTATTCGCTAGTGATTTGCACTCAAATCTGATTGAGACCCCAGCGGAAAGTAAAAGGGCGGCAGGACTTGATGGATATATTAGAAGCAACGCCAAGCACATTTTCGGATTTTCTGCAAGAAGGCGTGGGTCACCGAAGAACTTGCCCGACATGTGGAATGATAAATTCCTTAAGAACTGTGCACTACGAAAACTGGCGATCTTTTGCGTGTTGCCTGCAGCAGCGAAGATAGTAACTTGAACGTTTCTTGACTTCATGACTTTGACGATCTTCAAGAGCTGAAATAGGATTAAGCAAAAGCATGTCGACGCAAAAGTTCAAGTAGGGTCAAGTTCTGGCTTCTCTCAACCAAAAGTTTTGTGCTTTTTGCTCATACAGGTCTGTATTCTCCCCACGAATGAAAGTGGTCTGCAGTTTAATCTCAGAATTCGAATAAAATTGATTTAGAAGTTTTTTATGACCAAATTTAGTTTTATATGTTGTAACGCAGTTCGATGACTTGAGTCACGAAAACCAAATGCATTCTGTGACTTTTAGCAGTACTGTATGGTTGCATGCGTTGTATGCGTAGGAAAAATAGGCAAATTACCTCAGTCTTCGGAAGATTGATAGGCAACTACACCAATTCACCACAAAATGCTGTGTAAATTCCTTTTGTTTATAGAGTAGCTTCCACCATAAGACTTATTTTTAGCTCATTTACGGCGCATCTTTATGAAATTATCCAAGGTAACGAGTCCTGTGTTTATAAACATCTAAAGGTCCAACAAGAACAGACAAGTCCGTCTGATTGCAAAATCCCAGTAAATCCTCAGAATTAACACAAAATGATTCTGCCGGAAACTGCGAATGTTTCTGGTATCGGCTCGGATCACCAACATTGGAGGCCTGATTTAATGCATTTTTCTGACACAATTATCTACTTTGACTCCAGCACGAAGCTGTCCGAATTCAAACGACTTAAATACACTCGCCTGAGGACAACAATGTTTGTCAAATAATCCACTCACTGACACAAGGTGGCGCAAAAGTTGTCACCCGATGTTCTTTGGCTGTAATTTTTTTTATGAATGAAAGACTTTGGTTCTGTTTTTGAATTATTTTTATTTGATGTATTAACATTTTTTCCATTAAGTCAAGAAAATGATATCGGCTAAGTGGCCGCCGCCAGAATTGATTTATGGCATTTTCCATTACTCTTGCCAGAACTTCTGGCTATAGATCCACGCATTCTTGACGGATATTCTCTTTGATTATTTTAAGAGTCTGAGACTTGTTGACACAGACTCGTGTCCAGATGAAAAATAAGTCTGGAATGGTTAAATCAGGCGATCTTGTCGGCCAGTGCAAAACGGCAAAACGAGAGACCGAGCGACCCGGAAATGCAGCCCTCAGAATTTCGGTTGTGGCTCGTGCAGTATGCGCCGTCGCTCCATCCTGTTGGAACCACATGTTCTTCAGTCCCAATTTGTCCAATCGAGGAAGAAGAAAGTCGTTGAACATGGCTCTGTAGCGCTCCCCGTCCTCAGTAGTCGTTTGGCCCGCTGCGTTTTCGAAAAAAATAAGGCCCGATGACGCCTCCAGCGTAAACAGCACATCATGCAGTAATGGGTGTAATGGCTCTTCGTGGATTTTCGGTTCCCCAGAAGCGATAATTTTGCTTAACCACATATCCACAAAAATGAAATGGGCCTCGTCGCTCATGATGATTTTCGATTAAAAGTTGTCTGCCTCGTCGTTGAGATTCTGGATGGCTTGAGTGTAGGTTACACGCACTTGGCGGTCAACAGCTATCAGCTGATGCACTGTCTGCACTTTGTAAGGGAACAGCTTGTAGTCTTTTAGCAAAAACCTCTGTAAAGACCGCCGATTGATACCCAATTGCGTAGCACGTCGTCTGATCGATAGTCCGACACATATACAGTCACAGCTGCGATATTCTCAGCAGAGCCGCTTGCCCCGGGCCGGCCAGACCTGACAGCATCTCGTATTGTCACATACTCTATTAGGCGAGCGGCTAAACATAGTAGTGTTTGCCCAGTTGGTGTCGGACGACCGGGAAATCTGCGCCGAAATTTACGCTGCGCCAACACCAGCGGCGAATTATTCCGCAAAAAAGTCGAAACAATTATTCCGCGTTCTTTAGAAACATAGCGATTCATGTTTTGTTGACGTGAATTTTGTATCTGTTTACTTCACAAATGTCAAAGTAGAATTGACATTTGCCGCCATTTGCAAAAATTATAGCATCTTCCGATAGGGTCATGACTTTTGCGCCACCTTGCATAATTCTAGTTCGGATGAATGGCCCTGAGTTCGCTTTACCAAAACCCAATCAAAACAAGAACATGAGACCATTTTGGGGTGTTTAAGGCAGTCAAGACAGGGTCCTCCGGCCATGGAACAGATGTAACAAGTAATGCACATGGAAAACCTCGACAACATTTGTACCCGCTCGTAAAATGCAGTCCTTAAGGAGTTCTATCGAATTGGTATCATCATAGTTTTCGTAAGGTCCCGTCACATCGAAAATGTTTTCGAAGGCACCCAATGCGCTTGGTTGGTTTAATCAGACTGACCATGATTACGAATTAAGCACAAACACCTTCACACGAAAAGTTGATGGATGCGCAGAGACGACGCTACTGACACGACTAAATCGATGTTAATTGCAATGGCAACGGTCAGTCAATCGATGGAATAAGGTATGACTAATGGAGGCAACAGTCAGACGCTGTATGACCACATCACTCACCGCAAAGGTCGCCAACAAAACAAGTTAATTAAAAGTTAGTTAATTATCTACGCTGAAAATTGATAAAATTCATCAGCAATTGTCATGATGAAGACAAAAGACAAAAGACTTCAATCCCACTGTAATCAATTTTAAAATGAATATGAATGCATTTTATTGGTGTCCCTTAAGGTGGCTCGTAAAACCGAGCCACGTCCCTATAAACCACAGCTCGCACTGGAAGACTGAAAAGTCAAAGTCGTTACAGAATCTGCGAATATTAAAATCCCTTTACACGAAAGCTTAATGATTTCCAAAGTAATTTAAACGTACAATGGTCAATCCGCTTCCCAACGTGATCCAGCCAAAAGGAGACCAGTCCCAGCAGCACCACATACTCATCCGAATTTCAAATAAAATCGTTCTTCGAGCATTCGCAAGGCCCCTAAACGATCATATGATTTATGGGCATTTAACACATCACATTTTAATGATATACTGCAGTGCTCGCAAAGTACGGTTGTGTTGTCCTTGTTTTCCTTTATTGCGATTAGACTGCGCATAGGAAGGAATTTCGCAGATTTTCACCCTTTTGGGCCACTCTGTCAAGAGGAACGTGCTTTGGATGGAGCGAAGGCGCGCTCCAAACTTCCCCTAATGCCTGTAATCCGGATTGCGTGTCTGTTGAAAAAAACAACCCATCGAATCCGCCACTCGATAACATGTCAATCAAACATACGCACTTATCTCCCAATCAGCTTGCAGTCCTGTCTATCTGTACGTTGTCTATCCATCCGTCCCTGCAACGTGGTCATCAATTGTTCGACGCTGTGCACCGAGGCGTTATTCTTCCTTCACGTCTACGTCCAGGTATAGATACTCCGGAGTAACATAAAAATTGCTCATTATTTTAATGGTAATAATTTTACATGTGCGATGCACTCCGACTCGTTCATGTTTAGCAACTCTTTTCAGTTTGCTTGTTAATGCCTTCCTTGTGCTCGTAGAATTAGTGTGTGTATGTTTGGAACCTGATTCCTTCGGACGTCAGTCAGCAAATCACTGGCAATGCTCCCCTGTCTGGGGGTAATTTGCATTTAAATTTGCGTGGCAAACCTCATCGACAAGGTCTCGCCGGTCGGTAATATACCGGATTATGTCAATTATGCATGAATAAATTAAATGAACGAACTGTAAGTGTTATTTTCAATAAGACTCGTACAATGTGGGCCATCGCATAGCTGACCAGTGTCAATTAAATGGCCAAAGACAAAACGCTAAGCCACACTCAATCATATGCCACCGCCACATCGATAAATAATATTATTTCTCGGTTTTGGTTGTTTTGCCGCGCTGCTGGGTCCTCAATTCAAACAGACTTGATGGCTCTATGCTTAAATGCTTTTAAAGGCGCCATTAAGAGACCCCGAATGTGAATTATGATCATTGTTCTTCTATTCGCTTGGGAGACGAATATAGTCGTAAATAACAGCAAAACTGTGATGCATGCTCGGTGATTCTCGTAAAATGGCAAGCGAATCGTCTGCGTGTGTGTATAACTTTGCATTAGTATGTGTGTTTCTCGTATAAGGCACATTAAATATGTACATAGATATCCAACGGTATCGGTGGATTTATGGACTTGGAAAATGTCGTGTGAAACGAATAAATATATCTTTCGATGTAGTAAAACTTTGCGAGGGGCTAAATTGATAAGCCTCTTAACTTTTCCCTTTGCGGTTTCAACCGTAAAACGGTTGCAATCACAAAGTTTAGATCTAGCGACCGATACTATCGATATTTAGCTAGTAGCCGGATTAAACAAATTACAACACTCCCATTCAAATAAACAAAGCTTTCACATTTGAGATGTACCCTGTAATTCCGTCTTGTCTCGATGTATGTATTTACAAATGTATGTGTGAATTGCTACCTTAGGTCCTGTACAAGTACAAGACGGTACTTGTTCAATTCCTGGCCATGTGCCCCATTCTGTTCAGCTTTTCCACAATTTTCTTGTCTCCTTTTCAACACCAACGGTCCATGTTTTTCTTGGGCGACTAGCCATTCTTCCACATTGGGTTAGCGAGCTTCATTGCATGGCTTGGCTGGCTATACAAAGGTCGTCTTTTCGGAGCGTCTGACTGATCCATTTCCATTTGTGTTTTTGTATAATCGTGTCACTGTCCAATTCATTAGAGAACTCGTAGTAAGTTTCTAAAACAGCAGTTGACATATTTTCCGTGACATTTACCTTCCCCTGAACGACTCTAAAAAGCTATGGTAGCCCTTTACACCTGCAAAAGATCCATTGGTCGTAGATGGGGCTACATGATCAAAGTTACATACTGCCTCTACACATCCATAGTCAGACTCATACTTCTTTATGAAACAATAGTATGGTGGACTCCATTCGAAAAAACGCTCATACCACAACATTATGATCAAAGTTCAACGAATGGCTTGTCTCTGTGGCTTTGAGATCAATCCTCTCCGCTGTTTTAGAGATCATCTTGAGCCTTCCATCTCTGGATTTCATAGGCAAACAAGTTGCAGCAAATGCAGCTTTTTAAAGGCATCTGCATTCTACATCCAACAATGGTCTATATATGTATGGTCATTTCCGTGACTTACGCAGATTCCATGACATACCAAACAAATTTGATCGACCACTTCCGGTTAAATTATTTAAAAGAAAACTCAACGTTATAATTCCCACACGGGAGGAATGGCGCAAGAATGCCTTAAGAATGGCGAATAAACCACAACGTATGTACCTCCTCTACCATAGCCCAGTACTATCTCTCTGCAGAAGAAGACTTATTGGTCACAAATACTTCACTGAAAATAGTGACCCAAGCCAAACCCTCATTCGTAATCTCCTATCCATGATCAACAACTCTAAATCGTTCTACGGGTAGAATTCTTTATCAGCAGGAATTCTCTAGGAATCACAATGGGCCTTGAGCCTAAGTGGGTCCCCTATCGGACACCTATCTCGCCTACCCTAACCTCGGCTTTCCAGGTACTACACCCATATGAGTACCTACTTAGGTACATAATAAAACCGACTCCACATTTTACCGAAGCTTGGTCTTAAATTTGTTTGCATTGCACTACATGTTCAGATGTTTGACAGCATCTATTCATTCGGTACCCCTGTAATACCCAAGGTACCCGAAGTCTGATTGGACTTTTTGATTAGAAATGCATACGAACTTGTGAGGTGGGTATGAGCTTCTGTTAAAGAATTGAAGACTTTTTGGGTAAACTTCTTAAGGAAACTATAGCGCTGAGACAAGCCTCCGAGATGTGTGAAGATATTCGTTGATTTTATTATTAATAAGTTGACGAATGAAATTTCTGGAAAAAATTAAAGAAAATGGAACGGATTCAATACAATTTATGGCCGACTCCAAACGGCGAAACGAATCGAATAACAAAAAAAGGGTCAGGTTGCATGTTCGACGTCGAGAGTGGAATTAAGATCTTTTTCGGTTCGATTCTGCTTATTCGACATCGAGAGTTCATCTATAGTCTACTGCGCAGGTTAGGTATTCTTGAGAAATCCATGGCTTGTACAAAGGCCTAAAGTGAAGTGAGGCATAGCTGTATATTGTCAATTCTGGTATTTTTGGTGCTAATTTGCGGTATTCTTAATGCGGCCCTGACAGGAAATAACAGCAGCATACAGTCGACAATGACATCTTACTTTAAACATTTGGACTACGATGACGATGTTTGGCCCTTAATCTGAAGGCTGAAGCTTAGACAGAGCAGTTGGAGATTTATGCGACCAAAACGCAAGCAGTCAGTCTTAAAACTTCCGCCTCTCCAGTAAGCATTGCTGGGCAGCAAGTTGAACTCTCATTACTTAGGAAGTAATGTCTCCGCCGACAGTGGCATCAAACTAGATGTACATAAACAAAGGAATCGGAAAATCCAAAACTGCGTTCAGACTGCTAGCGAAAATCTGAAAGAGTAATCGCTAAAATCAAGTTGCGAATGTTCGGCTCAAATGGGCAAACAGCGCTACTATTTGGGTGTAGTACTTGGAAATGATATGACATTGTAGTCTTCTGTGAATAAATGTCAACCTATGGTCATCATTTCGAATGAACATCATATTGACATCACGATTCGGCGAAGCAAATGGTAATGGATTGGTCATACCTTGCGGCCCAGAGAAAATTAATGTCATGCAATTAAATCCTCTCAACCAATCAGGAAAAACAGCGGGTCACCGAAGGCATACTTGGTCCAGAGCGGTTGAAAAGGTTTCCAGAGCTTTGCAAATGGATAGACTTGCAGTACAATGCAGAACTCCAAATAAGATGGCGTTCGAACGTTGTTTCACTTTGTTACACAAACAAAATTGTCGAAAATTATCTTCATTAGTGTTTCTAATAGTGGTCGCCGTGGCTCAGTGGTTAGTGCGTTGGACTCCTGTGCGACCGGCTTGGGTTCAAGCCCCAGCCATGTCCACCGAATATTTTTCGGAATAACAAGCCTCTATCATCTGTCATGAAAGAACTTCTCAATTCGCCGTTCGGAGTCGGCAATAAAATGTACGTCCCTTGCATTCGTGCGAACAATACAACATGCACAACATGAATGGTGGCGAGAAGCTAGGGCTTGGCTTATCCTGAGCTGTCGCGCCAGCAATGTAGGCCACAACCACCAAATAGTCACACTGCAGCAGATCTTGGAGAAAACCCATGGATTCTTAATCGATGTGAGGCAATTATAGTGTCGACCGAGATTTATAAAGCAGTGTCAATTGTTGGCATCTCTGTGAAAGTTGTCCGATGTGCAGGATGATAATGGCAAATGCACGCTACTTCATCCACAAAGACCTTATCGATACCTTTGATAAGGTCAGAAAGGATAGGAAAAGAAAGAATTAAGAAAGAATTGTCAATTTCTCACAAAGCTTTACCAAAGTGGCAATCTTTCAGAGGCAAATGCTCGCATACTTCTACAATATTGACATTATCGGAAAAACGCAAAGCGATCTCAGTAGCGTGTGCATAAGTATTTACATAGATGAAAGAAACTAAGATAAATTCAACGGTCAACGAGGGCAAAGCATAATTGCTCTTTTTTTTTAGTATAAACAACTGTGGTATAAAGAACTGTCTGATGGTTCACCATCAGAACTTCTCAAACTTGCAAGGCCAATCGGATGGTTGGCATCAAGAAACTAAAACCGCAGTAGGAAATATCATGGGTATCACAATGGGTCTACATAGACCTAAGGGTGATAAGGTAAACTTCATCAGCCCACAAACTTAGTCCTACGAATTAGTGCAGAAACATTGACTTAGTAAAGAATAGATGAGGTCGCTCTTGTTTGTTTCGATAGAAAATTCCTTCTTTTGATCTTTAGTCCCGCCTACGTAGACGGTAAGTAGAGGAGAAGATACAACGACCAACTATATGGGCTGCACAGCAACAAACTCAGAACAGTTCAACGGCTACCAAGGACTAAAATGGACAGGACATGGATGGGTGTTGGATTTTTCTGTTTGCATTGATACGGACAAATGATGGCAATACACTTGGGCGACAATACAACAGATTAGACAACATTTTGCATGCAATCAACCTTTCTGTATTCGAAACAGTTGCTTTATTAGAAAAATGAGGAATATAAAATATAAAAGAATGACTAATTAATTAAATATTTTGGAAACACATAATTATAAAATGCTTGTGATTTTGTAAAAATTAAAAAATTTTATTTGCAGACATATTCAGATGGTATGGTATGATATATGAGGGTGAGCGGAAGGCTTTTCACTTATTCAGATCTACATAAATTACTTCCTTCCAAGAATGTCTTCATTGGTGCTAAGAGTTCCCTTTCCCAACATCATTTAAAATTCTGATTTTGAATATTTAAACTCTGAGTGAGAATTGCTTACAGTCGACTTTTCAACTTTTAGATTTTATTGCTCCAATATGCTAATGAGCGCAAATGTTCACAATTTTCATATTCACATTCATTAAGTATACAGGAGAACTTTCCTAAGTCCAACCGCAAGGGATAAGACGAAAAATTAAGTTGCAAAAATTTCGAGTTATAGAAAACACAATAAAAAAACACACCTTTTAGCAAAGTTGTTTGTTTACTGTTTGCAAACCGAATTCTTTAAAAAATGTTAACTACCTATGTACATATTCGAGTTGTACAAACTCTACTTTGAAAGCTAAGCTCAAAGCGCAACTAAACAGCAGCGCTACAAAAGAGTAGTTTCAAAAATTCAAAATCATAAGAATGCGTTAAAAGATCCTCATTCGCCTTTGACAAAGTCCTATGCACCGTAGAGTAGGACTGGGACGATTAAGGCCTTATAAAGGGTTACTTTAGTTGTGCGAGAGAGGGTTTTGCTACTCAATTGCCTTCTTAGTCCAAAGAAACAGTGAATATTGCAAGAGTTATTCTTATATCTGTCTATAGTGACGTTCTGTCCGAGACGTCGGTGCTGAGTGTCCTTTCTTGACAGCATATACTTTGTCTTGCCCTCATTGTGCGCTAAACCCATTTTCGCCACTTCCGTCTAAATATTCATTCAAAACCTATGTGAAAGACGCCGCATGACAACGCGTCGCCTTGTCTAAATCCTCAGGGCCATGGTCTCTGATTTTTAGTATCTGGGCAATAAACTGACCGTGAACTTACCTACTTCCTTACTAATTAAATAAATCACTTAACAAGTGTAATTAGTAAACTCTTATCTCAGCAGTTTGATGCTATTGTTTTAAGAATAATTCATATCTTGCGCACTATCCCACTATTTCGCATGTTCGTGGAAGGCGGTAGGTTAGATTTTGCTGCAGTGAACCAGATAACAAGTGAACATGCCGTGGCCAACAATTGAATATTTTTACGAACTACTTGCATACATATATGTAACAAATTTTGCCACAAGATTTGCAGTTATGTATACACGCACGCAGGGTAGAGTTGGTTCAAAAAGTAAAACCAAAACAAATCTGCTTTATCGCTTCTTTTCTTCAACACTTTTCGTTTTTCTGTTCTCTTTTAGTCACCTGCCATCTTTGAACGGTGGTGGCGTAGTGCAGGCTTCTCGATTCTTGAAATTCAGTGTTCTTGCTTCGCCACATGTTCTAAATGGATAACTCAGCAAGTATTCGAGAGTCAGAGTCAGACAAAAGGTCTTATAACTCTGATCGGATGGCCTCTCGGCCTCTATTGCAACCTTGAACGGACAGATTGTTTGCAACCCACTATGGTCGGGCCTCGGGAGGAGACCACCAGATTCCTAAAGGACCAAGTGCTTATTTAATATTGTTTGCAATTACATCGTAAATATAGAGAGGTCAGCGATGGGACGGCTATAGCTGATTAAACATAGCTAAGTTAGTCTCAGGTGGGAATGTGTGTTTGTGAGAGCGACAGGTTGGGGTGGTCTGTCAACGCGGAAATCATCACACCATGGTTGACCGTCTGGCTGTGGATGAGATTTGCGTGGAGAAAAAAAAAACATCTCAATAAACGAGGCAAAAAAAAACAGAGCAAAGAACCCGAATAAAGAACAAAGCATCGATTAAGGAAGAAAGAACCATATACATATGTTTCGGATAAGTCTTCGCGGTTCGTTCTTGAATCCTGCAGCCCGTGTATCTCAACAACTCACAACTGCCGTAAGCATCAAATGCCAAAGATCAGCGGCAACGGTGCCAACATGTCATCACAAACGACGTAACTGATAAACTGGGTTGCACCTGATCATCAGAACAAAATCCCTGGTTTGACGAAGAATGCCGGCGGCATGCACATGCAGCAAAATATGAGTTCTAAGGGGCCAGTTCTAGGTGCAAAAGATACGGAAATAACATTGGTTTCTTCAAAAGAAGAAGAAACATTATGAGAACCTCGCGAACGATTTTGGAGGATTATACACGTGCCGAGGTAGCAAAAGCCGCACAGAAGCCACCAGAGATAGACAAGAAAACCAAGTCGGTGCCGAGAAATTGGAAAAATTATTTGAAAGCGAAAAAGTTCAACATCTTGTTGGACAAAAATAATTTCTCTATCTAGCCGATGAGTGCCATAACTTCAGGCCGCCTACTTAAATCACTGAGCTAAAATTCAACAAGACTGCTGAACCTAAAATCGAAGAAGGGTGTAACCTTCAGTAGAAAGCACACAGCAAGTCATGATTAAGGTTTAATCAGATGAGTGTATGATTAGTTAATAGAGTTTCAGCATCGTTTGCCACATCCACAAAAGACCCCTTTCACATACTGATTGGTCCCTATAAATGGCGTTTCAGGCTAGGAAAATCATCAATCAAAAATTTGCATATTGCGGCAGATCATGGAGAGAACCCAAAAGATGTCGAAATTGATATTCACCATCTCTTTGTTGGTTTTAAGACCGGCTATGATAGCATTTATAGAGACGAGCTATACAGATTCATGCGTCGTTTTGGCATCCCTGTCAAACTCATACATCTGTGCAGGACGACGAGGGTGAATGCTCGTTCGTCAAACATGGCCGACCGAGGCGTTGTCATGTGGTCTCTTTAACATCATACTTCAACGTATTCTAATAAACTCTGGCACTATCATTTACAAGCCTTTACACAAAGATTCATTTCAATTTATCCCACATTGTCCAGACATCTAGCACAGTCTAATGCGGCTATGCGTTTGAATTATTTTTCCAATTTGCTCCCGAGGGTCAACTAAGAGTGGAGTGTGTAGTTCAACTCAGCGAACGAAACTGCAAACTTCTATCCAAGTATTGTGCTTAAACCTTGTTGCAGTGAGAGATTAACTTACTTACAGGACAATGTAGGATTCAAGAACATTTCAATGACCAGAGCAACCGAGTAAAACATACCCTGGATTTGCTACACGGGTGGATTTATTATCGGCAGATCCTCTCCTGTGCTTAGGTTCGATTCCCAGCAAAATTAACCAGCAATTCTTGCGGCAGGCAATGGCAAACCTCGGAGGGTATAAGTGTCTAGAAAAAGTTTCGGAGTCGACAATAAAACCTCAACTTATCCAAAAAGTATAACAGATTAATTCTTGGTTGTAAAAACTTAGCAGGACTAGGCTGTATCGCCAGTTATCTATGTCTTTTTAAAAATAACAGTTTAAAAGCGTAACGTAAGAGTTGAAAGTGAAAAGTGAGAGATGAGATATGTACGTAATATGTACACGTGTTTTGCATGTATAAAGATAAATCAGCAGATATTATTTTCGACATGAGGCAAGTTATAAGGCCGTCCCTCATCTTAATATCATTGTCCATCATTTATTTAAATTTATATATGTAGATATAAATCAGTCTGTAAAAAAATGAATGTAAAACTAAACCTATTTATATCTGCTCTTCTTTTTGATAGTCAATCTGTCATGAAAGCCTGTCCAACCGCTTTGATTACCTCAACAATGATGGAGAAGGCAATCGATAAGTTGTACCGGCTCGGGCGCGGTGATTTTATGGCACACCAAGAGAAAAAATGCCTAAGTTTCTGTTGAATTTAATAAGATGTTATTTGACAATCATTGCAGAAATTTAATAAACCATCATTTTGAAGATTAGCGGGCTTAGACTCAGTGGAATGGATGGAGGTTATGTTTTTACGAAAAACTTGTGAACGAACGCTTTTGAAAAAGTTGCAATCAAACTTATTAGTTCTAGTATTTTTTAAAGTTAATAAGTGACATTTGCATTTTTCTTATGGTTGCCTTTCGCTACGAAGAAAGATTTAAGTGAACTAGATGCAAGACCAATCGCAGATGGTAAATGAGCTCGACACTAAATGAGCTCACTTCTCCAGCAAGATTTCACCTTTGCTAAATCAGTCACGTTCTACTGGATTGGTTCGGCTTAAGTGGTTTGAAGTCAGCTCCATATTATGTCTATTTTCAAACCACTTCTTCAGGAGCTGCAGGAATGAAGAGGAGGAAAAAACTATTCTGTCAAAAACTACTCACTCCAGAAGCTATTTCTTCGATAATCTAGACGCGTTAGCTGACAATGAAGTCAGTAATATCCTCCGCTTTATAAAAAGGACCGGTTGGTTTTAAGCTTTTCCCTAAAGTAGCCGTGATAATCTACCCACACAACTTGTATCCGTATTGTTTACGAACCTTAACCACAATTACCAAGTAGATCACTAATGTCACAAAAAAGTGTCAAAATGACTGCCTTGTTTGAAAATATAACCATTTGACAGAAATAGAAACTATCTACGTTTGACAAAATAAGCGACGGGTCAGCGAGACCTGCCGACGGTAATTCACTCTTTAGTCTACAGTAGGTTGTATGTTCAAGAATAAGTTTTATTTCCGGTTAACACATCTGTTTTTTGGATAGTAAATCGTACTAAATTTAGTATTATACCAGGAGTTAAATGTTTGATTATTTATGGACAAAGTATTTATAGATTTGTATATTTTGACATCATTTGCAAACACAAAGTATTTCGAAAACGAAACCTATCAAGGCAAATCATTGATAAAGAGGCGGAACAGCAGCGGTCCCAAAAACCTACTTAAGAACTACATAGAGCCAATTTGGTTAGGGTTTTGCTAGTTTCAACTTCACTATACTGTTGTGAATCTCCGAATAGCCAAGCTGTAGAAGCTTCTCAATGAATTTGACGAAAACGTTTTCAGTCTACGGAAGATCACCTTCACTCAATACTATGGATGACAGTAAATCGCATAGATAAGAGAGGCTTCCATACGCCTGATTATCGCCGGTTAATTTAAGAACATCGTTCAGAATTAGCTTTGCAGAAACTCCTTTCTAACATCTCCAAACAGGGTGTCAAATAGATGATGAGACGAGACGAGGTCTAAAATCATTAGAAGGTTAAGAATCGTACGAGTATTAACCAAATGCGATTTTTTCTGTTTTCTGAGCTCGAAGGTTGGCTCGGAGGAAAGAGATCATCAGAAGAAAGAGGTCATCGCAAATGTTTACTCCTATCTTGCAGAACAAGACGCTAACTACCGTTTGGACCAGTTATAGGGGCTAAATCATCGCTGGACGGACGAATGTGACTGGTACTGCTCTAAAAAATTCCCAAAGTAACTTGTAATCTAATTTAATAGATCTGAATCAATTCCCTATTGACAAGCTTCTTCATTAGAGTCACATTACCGAGTGGTAAACCTGAATTCCTATATTATAAAGCAGACGTTAGTAAACGAACTAAGATTTGTAGCAGTTGATCTTACACTTACAAACCCATGCGGAAAGTCAGACGTGTGGTTTCAAATACGTTTAGAATCAATCTAAAACTCCAATAGTTCTATTTTTTTTTTTTTTTAAGTCACACTCATTTTTTAGTGATAAAATAAACTCTATTTATGAAAAGGAGTAGGTTACATTATTGGGGAAGCGTTCAGTCTAAATTATTAAGCATGCAAGGGGACCCATTGGTCCATTGTGTTCCCCCTTATGATATGTTTCTTGTTCAAAACTTGGGTTCTAGGTGATTGGCCTTTTGTTGAACCAGCCTGTGTTCTTTCTAAAGCGGAGTATGTTTATTAATGGTACCAACTTTCGTTAATGTCCTTAGGTCTCAAAACAGTCTGTTTCCCATGCGTCGAAGTCGACGGTTCTGGAGATTTGGCCTAATAGTCTGAAAAGGGAATTATCTACTTATCTAGAGACGAGCTAAAATTAACGCCTAAGCTTAGAATGTTAATCAATTTTCTTCTTTAGATAAAATCGATATTAGTACTCGTAGTTCCGAGACAAAACGGTTCCAAACAAATTTCCGAAAGAGCATAAGAGTTCATATTATAGATGAAATTTTAGCACATAACATTAATAAACAGACAAAAGAGCTACGAATCGTTCTTAATTTGAAAATATTGACTAGATGTCTTGATGAGAAAATCCCGTTGAATAATTTTAACATCTTTTGTAAGGACCAACCTAGGTACCTAGGATAGTGTTCTTCCACCTGTCAACTCAACTTACAATTGAATAGGCATTATGTCGCCCTTTTCAACAGCGCGAAAAGCAAAGCTAGGCCTTGGCTCATTCCGAGCTGTCGCGCTAGCTATTTTAAAGTCATTGGTATTTTGTTTTTGTGTTGATTTGAAATCCACCTCATACATAATATTATTCTCCTTGGGTAATAGTAAAACACAATTAAAAGATTATATCATACAAAAGTCATATACATATGTATAAGAGTAATTATTTATAGTTTCTCTACTTTGAAAAGACTCTTAGTAAAGTCACTGAAAACTATTACAAATAATTGCAAAGAAGATTCTTAACGTGGTCCTTATAAGTTCTGGGATTTTGTAAATTATAAGTAACTAGCTGATACCCGCAACTACGTTCGCATGGAAAGACGTCACATTATACCCTATGTACTTTTCCGGGTTTCAAGACATCGATGAGTAATTATAGACTTTCAATTCCTCATATTAACTTTGCAGACCTCCCTGTAAACAACATTCCTGGTTTTTCTTTCTAGCTCGAGGATGACCAGGCTATCAGGTCAATTGACTCTGAGCCCGCTAAGGGACAAAAAGTCATTCAGTGAAAATAGCTCTTTCCCTCACTCATGAAACGCAATCCCCTCCAGCGTGATAAATAATTATGTACATTACATATATTCTGTCAGAAAAACCAATCAGATCTTCCATAACATCGCATGAGTTACTCGGTATATTTTTCTTTCCTCTCTCCATCACCAATATCAAGAAATACTTCCCTCAAGTCACGGCGAAGATGGATACGTATGTTAACTTTTAAGGAGAGGACTTCGACATTAGGCTATCAGATTGTTGAAATGAGACAGGCCTTCACTTCATTTGCAGTATTCCCTGTGACACAACGGGCTGTCTGCCTTAAATTACCACCCAAAAGGACTGTCGGAGCATCCTATTTCGATACTCAATACCTTTCTATGAGCCATGGTACACTCATCCCAAACTATAACTTTGGCTTCTCGAAGTACCTGAGCCAAGTCACTCTCCTTAGAGATGATACAAAGTGTTGACTCAGAATGACTTAGGTTGAGATGCTATGTGTGGGTTTGAGGTGGAGTGACCCGTCATGTCTTCTTTGACCAAGGTAGCTGCAGTACCTGAGGAAGCAATGGCAACGGCAATGCCGCTGACTACATTTGCGCATTACTATAAATGGCCAAACTTTAACGGCCTCTATCTTGGCTCAAAGTTATAATTTTGGAAAACGGAAAAACACGTGTTTATTTTTTTCCGTTCTAAAATATACTCACCAAATTTCAACTCCAAAACCCAAATTAAATTTTTTTTTTTTTCATACAAACTTCAACACCCTGTAACACCCTGTACAAGCCGAATTTCGAAATGTCCTTCCTTATTCCTTGTATACATCATAAAAGGAACCTCTGTGCAAAATTTCAGCTTTCTAGTTCCAAGGGTTCCGGCTGGGCGTTGATGAGTCAGTGAGTGAGTCAGGACTTTTCTTTTTATATATTGAGATAACTTCAACGTCTTCCTTTAAATCTTTACTATGAAGGCTGCAAATATTCTATTTTCACTGAAATTAGCAAATCCTCTATGCTATCTTTATAATGTGTTTACACTCTATTTGATCCTAATGCTTATGATTCCAATACTATAAGCAGGCTTTCTCACATTTCTTTAGATTTCATTTATCCTCCTCCTTCTACTAAAATTCACTGTCTTCTTGGTGTACTTGGGGTTCAGTAATTTATTTTAAGGCCGTCTTACATAGCATTTACCATCAGACACGTACAAATTCAACTTGGATTCATCGCTCCAGAGTTTTTTATTCCAATGCGATTGACGAGAATACAAATGGGTTATCGAGAGGCCCAATCGCTTTTTCCTATTTGTAGCCGTAACCTTTCATTTATTTAGGCTCTTACATCTGAGAAGGTTGTTTTCCAAAAGTCGCTGTCGGACTGTCCAAGCCGCAATTGTTTCCCCATATTCTTCCTCCATATGCGCGCTTATTTCCGTGGAAGTGGCTATGGTATCCTTTGAGGCATATTGGATTATTAATAAAATCTTCCTCTTTGTCGTCTTCCTAGGTCTGGAGAGTTTGTTGCTGGCGAAAATTGCATGCCTCTGGAAATTTTTTCTTCAAAGCATTTTGTACTTTCTTTTGTGAACAATTTACGTTACGACCGATTTAGCTAATATTTTGTTCCCGCAGGAACGTTTGCCAAATTAATTTCCTTTTATCGTATGTGAACTCTTTTTACGTCTTATAGTTATTTTTTTTTACACAATCACAACTCACTGGCTTAGGACTCAAAGTGACAAAGAAATGGATAAAAAAAATTGTTTGGACAGTAACAGTAACCTTTTAATACTGGGTGTGCTAATTAAAATGCCAGACCTTATATTCAAAATGAAGAATTAACAGAGAAAATACTTGCGAAATTGTATAGACTATGGGTGATTAGGGATGGTGAAAGGTATGGAATATTTATTAATTTTTGACTTACAAAAACTCCATACTACAAAATAAGGCTAATTTCCATTTTTCTATGGAGGTATGCTAATTATCTTGTCACCACTGTAGATCTCTAGGATGATCTAATTTCTATTATTCTTGTAATCATACACCGACATTTTTCAAGACCTTTAAAAAAAATTAATCAAATATTCCAATTTATCTTTAATTTTTTTTCCTTTTCAAATTAGAAACAAAACTTGAATATTACAACAGGGAATACAATGAATTCAAAGATAAACAACAATTATAAGTACTTCGTATTTTTATTTTTAAGCGAAAGATTGAAACAATTAGTGCATATTAATAAAAATAAAAAATACATACGTATGTTGTTCTTGCAAATTTTAAAAAAAAATTCTTTACCTCCTGCATGTGAATAATGACGTATGATTTTTAAGATTGTTTGTATCTTTCAGCTCAAAAAGTAATTCCTAACACCTATCTCTTGATTTACACGGTAGATATGTTCCACACAAAAACGCGCAAATTGAAACCATGTAAAGCGAACTTCCATATAAAAAATGACGATTTGAATTCAATTTGAAGCCGTGTAAATCGAATCAAAAAATGTACGAAAATTCGCAGATATGTTTGTTCACAATAACCGTGTAAAATGAGACAAAGATTGTTTGAAAAAATGGCGATTAGTTGCACAAAAGGCCAAAAAATGAAGCTGATGCTCTACAAGAGTCATAACATATACAAGGATGTAAAATTTCAATGGTTTCAGCTCATTTATTTCTTTAAAAAAAAAAAGGAAAAACACGAACGTAAAAAACTTTGAGAACCATTTTAGAGTGAAACTCTGTAATAAATTTGAAAAAAAGTGTTAAAGCGAAACCGTGTAATTCTAGTAAAGCGTAAATCCAGGGACGGCTGTATCTACCTCGAAATGGGAATACGTACGTATACAGACTGACTTCCCATCCTCAATAGTCGCCTACTCCATCTACTTTCCTACAGAGTTGGAAAAAAATCGTCACGATTTCTTGAATCAATTTTGATCCTTTGAATAACTTCTGAACTTCTATTCTTAATTAAAATAAATAAAAGGGTTTGAAAAAATTATCCTTGTTAGTACATATCGTTGTTTTGAAAAGAATAACTATGGGATAATAAGTAGACAAACTGTTCTAAACTCTTGGGAAAGCACAATAGGCCTCTTTATGAGACCGCAGTGCTAGAGTGGACAAACCGCTCGCCACTAATAATAATAATATAATAAGGGATAATAATTCCTTCTCGAAACAAATCGATACCCAGAGTCAAAACAGCGACGGCATATACAAAACATGCCTATGACTGCATGTTAGCTGCAAAAACCACCAAGGATTAACCAGATTGGTTGCGTGCACAGCAACAAAGGCACTTCTAAATTTAGATATGTCATTATTACTGGCCAAAAGTGTCCACAAAAGTCGTTACCATAAGTCATTACGGTCAAATTATTTATTCATATCTACTAAGTACACATGCTTCGTTAAAAAACAAATGTGACAGCAAGTTCTTCTTTCAAAAAACTATTCACCAAATACAGAATACCTGAGTACATTTTAAAAGCTTTTATTCAGAGCTTTTACCACATGATTGCACTTGAATGTATCTACATATCTGTGTATAACCATCAATTGCGTAAAGTATTGGCAAAGACAAGATTTCTTAGCAAAATTGGTCCATCAATGAATTTTCAGTTCAATTACACAAGAAGTATACCCCTTTCGTTGAATTTCGAAGCATTAAGGAAGTTGTATGTCCTTTCTTAACTTCATCATGTTTTAAGTTACCATTAAAGGGTGGTCGTGTAACAATTCGAACCGTATTCTCAAGCTACGTGGGATGGATATGCAAAAACAAACAAACAAACAAACACTTCGACTTACCATCATAAACTTTTGATCCTCAAACTGATGATCATTGGTCCTGTGTAGGATATGCATTTGTGTTGTGTGTTTAATTTTCACAATGATGAATAAAATTCTTCACAAAATTATATAGAAAATTTATTTAGAAAGTAAACCCGCACTGATTTGGAATGTACTCGTATGTATGTTTGCTAATTTCAGTCCGTTCTCATGCTAGATGTATCTTTTATTTTTTTGTGTGTAACGAATCAATATTTAATTCAAGTTGAGTGGGTAAATTTAATTAAAAATAAACGGTAATTGACCGAAAATGTATAGGCACAGATAGTTTTATGTAATTTTTGTACTTGCAGGGCACTTCTTTAAGGCAAAATTGTGAATTATATTTGATTTGCTTACGTATGTACATATATTAAATTAAGACACATAATAACAACAAAGTAAAGGGACAACAACATGTACGTATCTATAAATCCGTTCGATTGGAAGTGCGCCAAAAACTATTTCGCATCACGTGTGTGCCCCTAGACACATGGTACACGACCGTAGCGTAGCATAAATGAAACTATATTACCGCCAACAGTGATACGTGTTGACTGGCAATTTCGCGAGTGTATCTTTGAGATAAAACTGTATCTTGTTACTGTTGTTTTTGTTGTGGTTGCAAGTTATAGTGTGTTGCTTTCGACTTTCTTGCCTAAAAGCTTTTTCTATTGCGTTCGAGTAAGGTATGCCAACAACATTAGAACAGGTGTTTCCCTATAGGTGCGCGCCTACACTAAACGAATCGATGAAACTGCATGTGAATGTGTGCTAAAGGTGCATATACAGGCAAGGTGGGTGTATGAGCGCGCGATTAATCACTGAACATGTGAGCTTTGACAGCGGTGCCAATTCGTCGAACTAAGATGTCATCGAAATGTCAATAAACGCTAGTGGCATTCGAATTGTTTTTTTTCTTTTTTTTTATCCTGAAATCAATTGACATATGTCACATACTGTTTACTTATGCGATAACAGATTCTTTGTTTTGGTTTCACTCGGTGGAAAAATGTTGCAGCAAACGAAAGAACAATCGACGCGAATCGGTAAAAAAAACATCCAATACACGGAAATAGTATGGCTGGACACGACGCGCACACGACCACTCTTGCGCACTAGACGGTTTTCAACTAACTGAATGTTCGACCACCAAAAACCTTCGGGGTATTCGACGCCTTACGCTGTACGTGGAACGTGGTTGAAAAAGAAAGAACGAAATCAGAGAAAAAAAAAAAAGGCGCGGGTACGAATCGGAGGTGGAAGAAAACCAGCTACCATTGGATAAGTGGGCAGAAAAGATATCTGCCACCACCAACGCCGCACCATCGTCGTCATACCACCACCACCACCACCACACCGCTATCTCAATAGCATAGCCATCGTCATCGTCAATATTGCCTCCACTGTTGGTGGGTACGTGCAATCGCCAGCACACCATTCCGCATTCGCTGGTTGCCGAATTCGATTTGCAATGCCATTGTATCTATGAGATACACAGAGAGGAATGATGAGGCAGCGAGCCCACCAGCGAAATGCTTTCCTCAGCGAGAACGCACATCTGCTGCTGCACGAAGACGTTTCTGTGTGTGTGTGTGTGTGTGCGGTAAAGTGGTGGTGCGAGATCTGGTTTTCCGCAGCCATTTACGACTTCCAGAGGCCACGCCCCACCACATGTACAATATGCCTTAAGCCCGCCCATCGCACGGTGGCACAGAGCTAGCCGTATGCATCTGCCTATCAGAAGATACCCTGACGCATGATTACGCTCAGGGACATTTGGAGATATGGAGATGCCAGCTCGTTTGGTTGTGTGCACTCGTTTGGCTGTGTGCGAAAAGAAAAGTACATAGCGGCGGGTATTAGCCGTAGGGATGTGGCTACCGGCCAGAACTTTGGCGCTGATTTACTACCGTCTTGAGTGTGTGAATGCGGAGTAGCTACAGGAACTACGTGAGTGGAACCCGCTGCTCTTTCGCTTCTCGATGCATCTGTGTATGCGTGCGTGTTATGTGTGGCAAACTATGGCAAGGAAATTCCAAGTATCCGTTTTTCCCTTGGTGTGCACCGTTTGTGGGTGCAGTGGGCAAATTAAATGGTAATTTTCTTTCTCTGCTGGCCGAAGATTACCTCAGAGGCCAAAGGGTGGTGACTTACTGGATGTGGCAGCGATGTGCACCTGAGCCGTTTGCTCTTGCTCCTGCCTGCTGCTTGCTGAGTGATTGACAAAGGAACAAAATGAATTGCTTGTTGCTGCTCTTGTGCAATGATTTAGAAAGAAGAAATCCTTGACAGTTCAACAAATAATCATCTTTTTCGCAGTCCCGCGGCACATGGAGGATGCGATGGACGACGGATAGACAAATTACTCTCCCGGACAGCTGGCTGACGTTCGATGCGAGGTGTGATGAGCGTTCCAGGGCACACATGAACGTGAACTTTTTCTTTCGAACACACAACGCAGGACTTTTCGTTTCGTGCGATTTTTCCTCTTTTTTTGGTTTTTTTCGCCGATAGAATGAATATTCGTCTTAAATTGGCCCGAAGGACCACAAAAAAAGTGATTGTGTTGGAACATAGCGCACATGCTGCACATCAATATGAATACGAACTTCCATATGGCATGCAAGAGTGGCATCCGTGCCACTTCCATACCTACAAGCGCTTTAATGCGTTTAGGGATTTTAAATTCTGCACCGCAGTCATTGGACGCCAAATTGCCTACGGATGCACTGATTTTGACTGATTTGTTAGTTGTGCGGAATCCATTTGCCATCGATTCAAAGTCTTCCGCATTGGATGTGAATTGGACTCCTTTTTGTTTGACTTGTGAAGATGTTACAAAGTGTAGCAATTAGTGTTTTGTTTCTAATAGTTTGGTTTGTCTCCAGGGAATGAATAGGTATCTGAAGTTTTTGCTTTGTTTTAATCGATGCAATTTGTTTTGTGTTGCGAATGGATTTGTGAAGAGCGCATACCAACATTCGATGACTGTGAGTGATGACGAGTGCGGGAAAGTTCTTGAAAGTTGACATACAGCATTAATTGGAACAGTTTTGAAATTGACTTTAATCCAACATTAGTCCAGGTGTTCTGGGAAGATTGTTAATTACAGATGTCTTGCGACACCAGTTGGACAGATTTTTACGAGAATGGGCTGGAAACTTTTAAAGTGCTACTTTTCTGCTGTGGAAAACAGGCACATCAATCACACGTAGGCCGGAAAGTAATGAGACCAAAACAATCGACAATTATAATCGACTTTCAGAAAACTCTATGGGGAATATAATCATTTGCACCTTAGAAAGTATAGTGTCACAAGAATCAAGCGTATCTGCGGATGCATCCGCTTCAGAATTCTGGCAAAAAATGTCAGCAGACTTATACCCAAATCGCGTTGAAGAAATCATATTTATGTCAAGGCCTACCGACCAAAAAGTAAATTTTTGTAATTATTTAAGACATTGGGACAGTTAATACCTAGTTACACGTAAGAGATGAGATCGGGGATAGCTATGTACAAAATCTATCAAAATCACAGAATGTGTTTATAAAGGTAAATCAATCGATACATATTGAAGGGTCATTTAACAATGACCGTCTGCTTAGACTATAAATAAATGCGGGACTATGCTGATGAAAACCTGTCAATCGAGGCTTTTCCTAAGGTAAAGTACCTAGTATCGCCAGTGATATGGCTTTTAGTAGTGGATAATTTTGTTATACTTTTACAGGGCTTTTCAATAAGGACATAACAATGAAATGCATGATTTTCTTCAAGCTTTTGCAGAGCCCAATCGGAGAAGTTTCGGCAGGTCAAATGATTAACAGGCTTCAGTTCTTGAGTAAATTTGATCTTGTAAGGGTGTAGGCCAAGATTGCGCAAAATTCGTTACAATGTGGACTGTGAGGTTCCAAATTCCTGTGAACGGCGTGGAATCAACTGGTTTGGCTCATTTTGAACTGAAGTACTTACGGCTGCGAAATTTTTGGTATTTCGTTGTCTCACTGGTACAGGAACATGCAATAGTGAATACATTGACTCGAACTTATCCACTTTAGCCAGCACAGCCTGTCTGGTGGGACGATTACTACGACCAAAAATTGGAGTAAGCGCTCTTAAAGTTGCGACCAAACGTTGCTCGTTCATGAACTTGATAAAAATGTAAACATTGACTTACGTTTTGACATTGCCAGATCATAAAACAATTTTTAAGGGTGCGTTTGTATTAAAATACAGGATTGTTATGTCCTTATTTAAAAACCCATGTACAAGATCTATCAAAATCACAGAATGTGTTCATAAAAAGTAAGTCAGTCGATACACGATAGAAAATAATTTTCAGGTCAAAGCATACACCTTACCTTGAGTGCCTTCCTCGAAGGGGCATTCAAAAATAATAGTCTGTGTAGACCATAAATAAATACCGGACTATGCGGATGATTTAAGCAAATGTTTGGCATTCATTTTCATTTTTCATTTATTTATTTAATCAGTATTTATAAAAACAGTAAGAATATAATCCTTATTTGCAAAGTGTTGTTAACATTTTGTTTAAGATAAGGTGCTAGTAGTTATGTATGCACATTCATAAAGCAAGTAGATAATGTAACTTCAAAATTAACTTATATTCAAAAAATTCATAGGTTGAAAATGTATCAATTATATCTTTAACTTATTCACAGACTACAATCACTCTAAATATCAGCAAAAAAAAAATCAAACAGAATATCCTGGAAGTCCCTCATGTTGTAACTTCTTCTGATAAGGCAAAGCTGTTCCATGATTTTGCTCGTTTGACCAATTCCACTCTTATATATTATAAATGACAGAACATCTGTCAACCGGGGCATTCCTTAGGGTCCTCTACCTATCGCCACTCACACAGTTTTTAATGTTAAGGAACTTGTTAAACTTCTAGACACGAATGGTAGCAGCGTTGTTGCCTATGCCGAAGATGTTTCCTCATTTGTATTTGGTGAATTTTTCGCCACCGAATGCTTGATCGAAAAATGATATACAGTAGGTAGAGCGTCAATTATCTGAAAGTCAATTAACCGAAACGTCAGTTATGCGAACGAAAAATCGGAGTCAAATGGACATCAGTTATCCGAACACCAATCAGTCGCAAAGTCAATTATCCGAACTAAACTTTAAAAGCTTGTATATGTACGTGCGTACCCGTTTGTATCTAGTATCCACGTCAGCGTTGCTGATTTGTTTCATGATTTGTGGTTCAACTAAGAAAGTCAATTTTTCAAAATGCCGTCAACAAGTAAAAGGAACCGAAATCCTTTTAATTTATGAATTGATGTACGTGTTTTTCTTTGGTTTCAGGTACATCACGTTCAAGGAGGAATTTTTTTGGTCAAATTTGATTATCCGAACCACCCTGGGATCCAATTAGTTAGGATAATCGACATCCTACTGTACTGCTATTCATAACGATAAGAGCAATACCTACCAACGGACAATTATAATAAATAGGTTTACTGTGGTATTCAAGAAAACTGCAAAACACCTCGGCATAATACTAGATTCCAAACTCAGCTAGAAATTAAACATCGAGGATCAGACGAAAAACCAGATGAACTCTAGAAGCGGATTAACCGTAATTTTCTTACAGGCTGTAACTGAAGCTAGTACATCGCTCAGCACACTGTACAGTGAAATAGAAATAATTAACGCTGGTTTTTTTTTAGATACATGTATTACATCTACATAAATCGATATGGCTAGTCTACAATAAAAAAGGATCTATCAGTCTAATAAAAATCTAGGTTCACTAGTAGGAGTCCTTACAGGACATTGCCTGATAGGCAGGCATGCACTTAAATTGGGGGTCCCCTCCAACGATTTCTGCAGAAGCTGTAGGGACGAGGAGGAAGAGGAAACCACGACCCACTTACTTTGTACATGTCCTGCTCTTGCGACGCTTAGAAGAAGAACCCTCGGGGAATACTTCTATGATGATCTTAACGATCTTGCTGAACTAGACATCCAAAAGATAAGCAACTTCATCTCTGGAACGAAATGGTTCAAATCTTAGGGCTAACACCGCTACGGTTGCCCACTTCTGTTGTAGTTATTGCACATTTTCTGGTTCCCTGGTGCCGGTAAGCCGGTTTTACTTCGTTGTGGTATCACAATGGGCCATTCTGGCCTAAGTGTGTCCCTGCCTAAGCGGGGACAGCCACCTAACCTAACCTAACCTAACCTATCAGTCTAATAAAACCTAGTTGGAAGGAAATCCTAACTGGGCAACCATGCTCGCGGCAAAGCCTTTTTTGCAATGATTTCTATAAAAGTAGCAAGGATAAAGAAGAAATATTTTCATCTCCTACTATGTGACTACCCTGGAATGGGTAGTCAGTTAGTATTTAAGTTTCAATAATATTGAATTTCCGTTCAATTTTACTTTTAAGACCTGATCGCGTTCAGTGTTCTGTAAAAAAATGTTTTCGTTGGTCGAAATTCACTAAATTAGTTAACCTTTTCAATGTCTTTTTAGGCCGAACTGTTTGGCATGGAAAGCTGTGCCAATATGTAACAATCTCGACTAAAGGACTAAAGTTGCAACCATCAATATACTGATCCATAGTCAACCAACGCTTAAAGCACTGTGATCTCACAACCTTAACTCAAAAGTCGTCGACGGCTGCTTCAATGCTCTCCAAAATTAAGTGAAATGAAATAGAGTAAAAATCTGGCGGGTATCAGGACAAGTTGAAGGTAATGAAATCGCTCATCAATGAGGCAGAAGGGGATCTACCGAAATTTCTTCGTAAAATCCTCGTTTAGAACCATGCTAGACAGATGGGAAAAACACAACTATTTACCCTACTGTTATAATATTTAAGGAATCAGACAAGCCAACAGACTGATGCATAAAATGGGTATAGACCTTTTAAGTTCCTTGTCAAAAGTTGTTTTGTGTAGGTAATGTAGTTTTTGCCTTGGCCACCAGTAACGAGCTTTTTTTAATTTTTGTGAGTAGAAAAGGCGCCGACGGTCCTAAAATATCTATTTACTTGAAATAAAGTCTGTTTCTTAGTATTTTGTGAGCATTTTAATTATTAACACATATGAATTATAAATTCTAGTGAAAAAAATCAGTATGCCTGGAGCAAAAAATTCCGAGAAATGTGTTATTTTGTGAATTGTGGCGATCATCCAGGAGACGAATTGCTCCATTATGCTGGAGGTACTAAGGGGCGGACTAATTTTTTTAGTGAAACTTGCTAAAATTAACTCTATTAAGAGGATGGATTAAGTATCTTTGTGAAATAATAATTAATTCAGGAGAAATTTACCAGTGTATGTGACCAACTTGGTTAGGACGGGTTCGATTGTATATTACATCAAGTCTACATATATACACGTTTTCAAAAAATTGGAGTAAATACATATTTCACAGATATTCTTCTAATATCTGCGTTTAAAGTTTCCCAAAATTAGAAAAAAATTATTTCATAGTAAAAAATGAACAATTCGATCTTTCAAAACGCTCTTGTATGCCCCATTTGACGTTAAAGGTCAAATCGTTAAAAGGTTTATTGCCCAAGTAACCAAATGTCGACACTGCCTAGAAGAAGACGAAACAGCAGAACATATACTACTTATTTATGTGAGTGTTTGGGCCTCTGTTACATTGGGAGGCGAGTTTTCCTCAAGAACAACATGGTCCCTGAGGACTTAAGATACGCTCCGACAAGCGATATCCTCAATTTCATTTAGAAGATTGAGACCCTTCCTGTTTAACCGGCTCTGGACACAATAGATCTCTATGCCATCTGCTGCAGAAGCAGGCATGAATAAATAAATAGATGAGGCAATAGCTCGGGACGAGTCAAGGCCTACCTTCTAGCCAGCGTTAATGTTGTGCGTGTTTCATTTTTCGTACGAATGGAAGGGACCTTAAATTTATTGGCAACTCCGAATGGCTAAATCAGAAGCTTTTTCATGACAAATTACACTCCCGGGTATTTGTCATTCTCCGAAGAGAGGTGGTGCTGAGAAAAAAATGTTCGATGGCATTGGTGTGGCGTGAACCCATGCAGCTTGCACCGCAGTTCAACACATTTACCATTGAGCCAAACCGACCACGAAACAATACCGCTCAAAATAATGGTCACAATCAGTTTTTTTTTCCTTTGTATGGGCCAACTTCGATCTTTAGAAAAAGAAGCAAAAATTGTATGTTATAGAAGAAAGACGTCCACTAAAGCTTTCCTTCGTGCAAAGCAAAAACAGTGTTCCTTACTTGCATGCTCATGCGTTTCCTTATAATTCTAGATTTCCCATCCCGAATTATTTCCACAATTTGTATACACATACGTATGCACATACACGACGCAGTAAAATAAAGCCTGCAGGGCATTCAAATTTAAGCATCCGCAGAAAACAATAAAAGTGTAGGACTACATTATACTCATCGCCAACATATAGTATAGGATCAATATGACTGTCTTGCGGAACACCGGAATGAACATAAATTATTTCAGACATTTTCTCCTTCTTTAATGACACTACCGTAATTCGTTTGCTCCTTACACTTCTTTCTTTCGTTGAGGAATCAAAGCAATTACAAATTGTATTACATGTATCGTTTCATTAATTAAGTGGTGATTAACCGATAGAGTCCTATCCAATCATTAGCGATACTAATTAACGGATGATTGAAAATCTGGTTGATCAGTGCTGGTACGTTGAGATAGGATTAGCTATAGGGAATTAGGTAAGCAGAAGCTCTGGTTCGCGTGTCACAGTGTGAATCGAGGTCTGAATTAGAAAACCAGCTTGACAATTTAATTCTTAAGATCTAATTAAATGTAAATGAGGTAAAAGTGATTTCTTTTAATTTAACGGATTAAAGTTCATTAAAAGAAAACCAAATTTCGTAATGCACTAGAATGTCACTTATAGAAATCGGTTTTATCCAATCACAGAGGAAATACGATACCTTCTCTGCTTTCCTAATGGCAATTCTATATCTCTAAAAGCTTATTTCAAAATTGCTCCTTAGACATATGTATGTAGATATGTAAGTACCTATGTGAAGGATAAACTTAAAGGTCAACCCATCTGAACGATAATGTCTGCCTTTAATTTTTAAAAGAAATTTAAGGGTTTATTGATTTAAAAAAAATTTTAAATCTGGGAATTATGTGTGATATTCGATATTCGGCAAAAGTCAATCTCCATTTCGTTCATATTGTTCGTATAGGTATATTTATTTGGCAAAGGTCAAACCTTTAGGTCCTTATGCTTTACGAAGTCAATACAGACCCATTGTCCTGTGCTCATGGAGCATTACATGACCAATAAAGAAAAATGTGAGATATTTCCGACTGCGATTCTGATATGAACCACCTTGTTGACTTTGTCGATTTGATAATATCGGTAATCACATAGTTCTTCTGAAAAGAAGTGTCGTCCTTCTTAAATGGTAGAGGCCTGTGCAGTGACAAAATAGTTGAACGTATCTCATGAAGTTCTTCGTTAGTTTCTTCACGTGGTACCAATAGGGTTAGCTTCAATCCCTGTAATTGATGTAATTTTCATTGCACTGGTAGCTCTATGTACGCTGTCCTTTGCAATTTCGTTATGTACCTAGGTTAGGTTAGGTTAGTTAGCTGCTTCCTCTCAGACAGGGACACACTTAGACCAGATTGGACCATTGTGCTACTACGATGAAGAATCGGCTTACCAGCTCCAGGAACCAGAGTATGCAGCATAGAGTACATCGAGATGGGCAACCGTCACTGTTTCTTATCTTCTGAATGTCGAGATCGGCTAGATCGTTAAGATCTTCAGAGAAGTATTCCCCGAGGGTTTTCCTTCTTAACGTCGCAAAACCGGGACAAGCGCACAGTAGGTGCGTTGCAGTTTTCTCCCCCTCCTCGTCGCTGCAGCTTCTACAGAAATCATTGTAGGGTACCTCCAGTCTGAGGGCATGCCTGCCTTTTGATGAACCTAGGTTTTTTTCTTTAAATCCAGATTAGGCCAGATCTGTTTTGACAAGAGACAAGTGCTTATATTGTTCCGTCTATGGTTTGCCAGTTTCCGAGCATTCGTATGAGGGAGGAATTTGATCGATTCAATAGGCGCAAGTGATTCCTTCGGGTTTTCGGGGAGATGCCGTCCTACGCATTTTTTTGACAGCTCGTCCACTTTGCAGTTGCCTGGAGCGTCCCTGTATCCTAGGACCCAACACCTGTCAGCAATCTCCTTAAGAGATCTGTGGCATTGCTTTACCGACCTTGATCGTACTGTTGGCTATTCCAAGGCTTTAATAGATGCCTGACTATCTAAGTATAGCAACCCGAGGAACCCGCATATACATCTTTTCAGACAGCCAAGCAGCACTGTTAGCCCTTAAATCCTATACGGTAGGGTCCAAGCTTGTCTGGGACTGTCTAAACCACCTCGAAAACCTAGCATCGATAAAGAAGGTTAACCTAACCTGGATCCCAGGACATGAAGGCTTCGAGGGTAACGAACGGGCTGACTGCCTGGTGAGAAGAGGCGCTTGCCGCCCACTCGTTGATCTCGAACCCTGTTTTGGGGTACCACCCAACAGTGTCTACTCGAGGAACACAATGGAAGATCAACAAACACGCCGACTACTGGGCCAACCTCCGGGCCTTAGACAAGCAAAAAAGTTCATCAACATCAATCTACATATATGTATAAGGCCAAGACCTTACTTGATCTCACCAAAGACTAGTTAAAAGCCTTAACGGGCTATCTAACAGGACATTGTCCACTCAGATACCATCTGCATAAAACGAAAGTATCAGATACCGATATTTGCCGGCTCTGTGGAGAACAGAAAGAGACCGCTGAATATATTCTGCGGGTATGTCCAGGAGCTGCAAGGAAAAGACTACTCCACTTGACGAGGGCCTCGGTCAATCTAGAGGAAATTCGGGAAATTGAATTCAAGGCTATACTGAGGTTTATCAAAAGCCTCAGTATAACCTCTGTTTAAACCATATGTGCCATCAGAGAGCCCCTAATACAGAATACAGAGAATCTATGTATAATACAATAGCGCTACAATCTATCGCGTTAATGGAAATCCAAGCCGCAGCTCCGCTGACTGCCGTAGTTTTCACTTGTAACACACTGCATAGTAATGCCTATGTCAGGTGCGTTGCTTAAAACTCCTGCCCACGTACTAAATGCTGTTTAAGGATCCGTCTGTGAATATTTCTACCGCGGAATCGCCCGAAGCTGTACCAGACTCCCAAGAGCTTCTGATAGGAATCCGAGTTTTGCATCTGACGTTCAAGTCAATATGGGGGACAACGTTGTCCCTTGTTGCCCTTGAGGATCCTACATGACCCGTTGATGTGTTGTACCTAAGACTGTTGATTTTTTGATGGTCTGCTACCAAACTAGACTAACAAAGGGGACTCAAAGTCTCGCGATGGATGTGTACATCCATAGAATAATTTTGCGAATTCTGTTGCAAGTCTTCCTGAATTTTTTCTTTAGTATTTATTCTTTGGAATGACCTTTATTGGAAAATTTGTATATGTAGACTCAAAGCGCAATACTCGGAAAACATCCCCTAACGGTGTTCATTAGATGCCACAATTTAGTGGTTGTGGCCAACCCAACCGTATGGTTGGAGACAGTGGACCGAGCAATTAGAAAGGCTGACTTTTTCCCCCCTCCCTATGATGAAATGCTAAGATGGCCGTACCGCAGGGAAAATGGGAAGAAGGGAGAAGGGGTTAGTGGGTAAAAATCCAACACGGTTACTGAGTACGGGCTCAGGTTCGTGTTTTAAAGATTACCACCTCTCAGCATAAAAAAAAGCTTTTATTGAAAGTATCCCTTAATTTTTTTTTTGCATTTTTTGCGTTATTTCTGCGATACCTGTTTGCGTAAATCTTCCTTTTGAATTGCGAGACGGTGCAAATCAACTTGCATTGATGTACCCACTATAAACGTTGTCCGATAGGTGCTTATCCTTACGGAAATAACCTATCTTACGTAACATTTACAAACAGCAGTCTTTTTTTTTAATTTCTCAGGGAAACTAAAGAGAAAAATAAATAAAATCGCAGGCAATAGCTCTGGCAAAGAACAGCACCCCATTACGCCATGCTTTTGTGAAACTAATTGATTGTAAAATACCGGAAAATGTAATCCAATTTTGAAAAGATTCACGTAATGCTCATCCAACAAGGTACGTGAACCGTCAATTGATTCCTCTCCATTGGTATTCATAACAGGTAGACACACCGAGCACTTGAGGGTACGGAAGCAATTCAACTTTATCGGCTTGTCAAGAGCAGTCCATTCAAACAAGGATTAACCACAGCCGTGTTTTCCGAATTTCCCATGGTTTCTGGGTGACCTGTTGAAGATTGCTCAATTAATGTTGCCATTCTCATTGATTTTTGAAAGGAGCCCCCGATTAAATTAATAGAGCATCGCACAGTTTCCTAAGCAGTCCTCGTGGCTCAGCTCACGAAGAGATTTTACACTACGCTTTCCTAAACACGGAAGATGCGAGTTTCATTCGGCAATAGGCAGCAATTTGGCGGCAATATTTTTATGAACATTTACCGTAATACTAGTACACAACGCAGCCAATTCGGCTGCTATTGCAGTGAAATTTTAAATGAAATGCATGGCAGCCTCTAGCCGAGGCAATTTGGACATTGCCGCTGACTGAAAATAGCAGTTTCTTTGTGCAAAGCCAAACGGGCATCATATCGAAAGGCAATAATCTTTATCTTCTCCCCAGCACATCGATTGATTTAGGCTCCGAAATGCCTCTTCATATTCCGTCGATGTATTGTTATTGAAAGCACTACCGCGCGTTCGCAAAGCACAGAAAAAAAAGGAGAACAATCCATTGGTCCCCTCGCATGAAACAGGGAGTTGTTGAAATGTTTACGAAAGTCCTGATAACCGGAGGGTGCGTTCACAATCACGAATCGCCCGCCAGTTGCAGTTCCAATTGCTGGGCTGGGTAATTTAGCTCGGCTGCATTTATTTTTCGCTCTCTTCCACCATTTTCGGTCTGTGCCACAATCGACCGGCTTTAGGTGGCTGCATTGCATTGTAGCGTTTCGTTTCAGTGGGGCTCTTCGTTTGCAGGCAAATGTTGCATATTGCGCACCAGCAGCATCTTTTTTGAGTGGCGCGTCTGTTTTAGCTGGAAGGCGTTAAATGAGGTCCTGAATATGTTTCTTTGAATGCCATTGATCCATGGAAAATATTTTGTTTGGAATTCTTTGAGTGCCATTGATCCATGGCACACAATTTCTGTAATGAATGTTAGAACAGGCACGAGGGGCATAAAGGATTTTTCGACGCCGGACAAGACATTGTTTGTAATTTTGCGTTGATTTTATGTTAGAATTTACATAACCCTGAGAATAGATTTAAGGTCTTGTGTTAAGCAAATGACAGTGAGTCGGAAAGCCACAGTAGTGCTCTAAAGTGTAAACATTTTAAGTTTTTATTTCTGAAAAACAGTAAAATTTCCTCAGATATTTTAAGGATTGCGAGCCCAAATTGTTATTCCGTGTCCTAGAGAGTCATGGCATCTGCTGTTATGTTTATAGTAAACCCCACTGAATATGGATGCTGTAACTAAGCAAAGCGCATGCAATTTGGAAGTGGTAAAACAGTTTAACAAGGTACTTAGCCCAGCTTGGCTAGTGATTGACAGAAGAACTTTGCTTCTCCCAACTGTTTAGTATCTAGGTTTTATTTATTTAGGGTGGACACCGTGACTCAGTGGACGACTGGTGTAAGAGCTGGGTGGGTTCAAACCCCAGCCATGTCCACCATTTTTCTAATGGAGGAGGATGCAGCAAAGAGTGCTCTAAGCATCTACCAGTCTAACCACTGGAGAACGAATCTGTATGGACATGCTAAGATAATAAAAAGTCATCTGGGCATCAATGTCAAATCGGATTACACTGTCCCGTACTTGGACTTTGAGAGACCCTTTTCATGAGTCCTTCCAAGCAGAAAACAGTGGCAAGACAATAAAGTATTAAACGGGTCCAAATTCATCAACACAGAGGGTTCAAAAATGGATATACATAGGCATAGGAGCAGGTCTTGCCTCTGAAGTGTTAGAACTTAGGAGCTCCATAAAACACCTGGATCACAGCAGCGTTCTCCAACCGGAGGTCCTAGTAGTGACAAGAACTGTCCAACTAGTGTCAATATTAACAGTATCACGGAAGGTTATTATGATTTACATTACCAGCCAGGCTGCCATAAAAGCAATAGCTGCTACGCAGATAACATCGAAGCTTGTGAAGTGTTGTCGCAAAAAGCTTGAGGTTCTTGGCACGCAGCACAATGCTAAACTCTGCTGGGTCCCTGGTCATAGCGAGGTACCAGGTAATGAAGAAGCTGACGAACTGCCAATGGTACAGTCAAACTCTGCAATCTAAGGGCGAAGATTGCACAAAAACCTTAATAGAAACAAATATCAGGTGGAAATCGCTAACCAACTGTGAAACATCAAGAAGGTTGTGGCCATAATATGACAGGGCAAAAACTTGCCAGATTTTACAAAAAGACAGGAAACCGCTGTCGATGCTAGTGAAATTACTTACTGGCCACAACATGCTTAGATAGCAAACAAAGAAATTACTACTGAATGATGACGGTATACGTAGGGGAGGCGGTGACGAAGAGGTACATGAGGACACAGCCCATTTCCTCTGTCACTGCCCACACCTCTGTCAGTTAAGAAATAGAAGCCTAGGCAAATCCTCCTTCGACTATATCGAGAAACTGTCTAATGGTTCACCGTCAGAACTTCTAAAATTTGCAAGGGCGACCTGATGGTTAGCACCAAGAAATTAAAACCACAGTAGGAAATATCATGGGTATCACAATGGGTCTACATAGACCTAAGTGTGATGAGGTAATCTTCATCAGCCAACAAACCTAACCTAACTTACAAATAAAAACCTGAACAGCTTAGGGAAGTTTACGCCATATACCATTTAAACAGTTGGACAAAGGAAAATTCAAATAGAACGGAATTTGTACTCTTTACCCAAAGGACTGTGGCGACTCGAACTATCTATTTATATTAGCACATTCATGCACTAACTTATTAATACTAAACAACTATTGTATTCGAACTACTTAGTACTAAGCCACTCTTGTATTACACATCTCTGTACATCTACTACATTCTTATAGTTTCCTTTGCGTTTTACAGAAACTTTGTCAGAGTAGAGTTAACATTCAAAGTGACCGGTCGCCTTCTCTCCCACTCGAAATATTCTAATTAGTTTTGTTCTATATGTGAAGTTTTAATAAACGTGTAAACTTGGAACGATCGCGTCATTACTTCATACCATCTCCACAGGACTATTTACTTTTGTGCACGTACATATGTAGAATGGGAGGTACACAATTTTATTTCGCAACGTCAAGTACCCGAGACTTATATTAGACAGAAGCCTGACAAGAAAAAAAACTGAAGAAATGAACTATCAAAGATAAAATAACTTTTTGAACATGCAGACAAGACTTCAGGAAGACACTGTTAAGCCCGAAAAAAGTTTATTCGATAAACAATTGCATTATCAAAACAAATCATCTTTAAAAGAGTAATGGCCTGGTGGTTTGCTCCAAATACAAAATATGCGAGAGAAGTGCTAATGCAAAGACAACGATTGGCTTGCCCGAGTGTCGCTGGCGATTAGGCTTCGACACCAGTGACTGCCATGGAAATGATTATTTTTTTTTTATTCAAGAATTGCTTTCTTCGCGGACTCAGCCAGAAGGCAAATATCCTCGTAATCGTAACAAAAATTAGACCATGGAAGTGATACTTAATATCGTACCAATACACTTCGAAGCAAGAAGAACGGCAGAACACTCAACCGCAAGACCAGATAGGTACGTAGGTGCGGTGGCTGTCTGTGTGAATGCCAGGAACGCCCTTTGTGATACCACATGGATCTATACCCTCAAAAACGCCATTCACTTTATTGGAAGTGAAACTATTTGGAGCTCTTCATGAAGCTCAGGATACCTTTGACGTCAGTAAGGGATAGTTCCCCCAAGTTGTCGAAGTAATAGGCTCATAGGTACGGCACGTGGTACCATTCCTCTATCTTTGGTTTGTCTTACTGATTGCGTCGTATTCTAAGAGCTTCTCTTTACATGTAGCGAGTGGAATACCCAGATTCCTTTGTTCCGAAAGGATCTCCAGAGCAGTACCATGTTTGCCGAGTTCATCAGCCTTACAGTTCCCTGGTATGTCCCTATGACTGCGTACCTAGCATAGGTGAATGTTGAAATGTTCTGCCATCTCCATGAGAGATGAGCGACAATTTGAAATAGTTTTTGATTTACTTCTTACCGATTCCAGGGATCTTATAGCAGCCTGGCTGTCATTAAAAATTGTAATATCCCTGAAGGATATCACATTGTGCCTAAGCCAGGATAAGGCTTCGTTGATCGCCAAAATTTCCGCCTGAAAAATGCTACAGTGGTCAGGTAGACGGAAGGGGATGCTCAGGTTCGGAGAAAACACTACCTTCCACTCCGTTCTTGGTTTTGAAAAATTAACAGAATGGTCGCCTCTCCCGTCATTAAACCGCAAGACTAAAAGCCCTCGGATATTAAGAAGCAACGTTAAATAAGGGTATCGGCTATAGAGTGATTTTGGAGAAGAAAAACTAAACTTTGTCAAGATTTTTAAAGTAAAAATTTCCCTTAGGAGGTGTTAAGGCTCGAACGAATAAGACGAGAAATTGACTGGATAAGTATTTTCAAGGACTGCTCTAAGATCACAAGTAACTGGGAGGCTAATGTAGATTACAATAATCCATTGGTATAACTTCTGATTTCCCTAGCCAAAGCGACGTCCGCCTTTTCACGTGGAAAGGAGAAGCCCAACGAACTCGTAAGAAATGGTTCGGCAACTAACTAAGAACAGGCTGACACTTCGGTGCACATCCCCCCCTGTACACTTAAGCTCGTAGCTGGGAGAGGAGCCTCAAGGAGGCAAATACACCTGCGTAACCACAAGAAAGATATGAGAAGGCTAGGACCGATAGACTCCAGAAGATCCCTACCCTTATATGAAGGTGTGATTGCAGGGCATAATACGCTGCGGTACCATGTAAGAAAGCTTCGGATTACAGAAAAAGCAGGAAAGTCGAGGAACTAAGGAGTGGGTGTCACACTGTCAAGATACTAGAAGACACAGAGGAATTTCGAGGATCACTAGACAAACGTCTCTATCGGAAAATCTCTTGTACTAAACTATTTTTATCTGAGATGTGGTTAAAATTTTGGCAAATAAAATAATTGACGAAGCTAAGGCGTACACAACAAGAATTAAACCCGATAAATTTCAAATTCTCGTCTCGATGATATACCGAGCCATGCGATTACTGGGTGGGACTTTGACAGGTTTGGACCCGAAAATGTTTTTTTTAAGATTCCGATGGCAGAAAAGGTTTAGTCTCGGCTTAGTGGCCAGTTAAGAATGAAATGCTTTTGGCAGAGAAAACAATTCCTCATCTCTCTTGTATGTAGAAATTCAGTGATATCGATGACCGGGAAAGAAAAATTCAATGGCACGGATAGGGGCTCTAATTGTTTATGAGATTATAATCTGGAACACCGAAGATCACTTATTCTTTTGGTGAAATTGTGTCTAACAATACAATACACTGTCGACCCAAGTGAACGGTTTAACCCGCGCAGAAACAAAACGCGTCTTCCTCAAAATGCATAATAATACCAGCTTACAGTAGTGGTTTAGATTAGACAAGAGATTGGGAGCAACCGGATGCAAATTGAATCCACATTTGTTTTGCCTAAAGTTGTCAATTAAATTTAGCGAAAAGCCAACAGTTTTGTGCACATGCCATATACTCTCTTATTCATTTTCTTTTTCTTTTACTGTACTAATGATCTTTCATTTGGGAATTCCCTAATTAATATCTTTGAGAAAACGTGATAAAAATACAAAATGACCCACTATCAAACTTCAGTTGTTCATTATGGAAGCACGGAGCAAGAAATTTACTTGAGTGGAAGAGAAACTTGTGGTGCCTTAACCAACTACACCCTAACAAACGACTAGAATGTCCTTAGGGAACTCACGAGTTCCACTCTAGGGCATCGCGTTAAAACTTTTATCATACCTTATTGAAGCGACGCAATGGTTTACGTCGATTCGTGACGCCCGTGCAAACTCCTGTGCGTCGGGGAGTAGTTTACAAATTACAGTCCCTCGCTCTCTCTCGGCGAGTAGTAGTGGCGACTGCGCGTGTTATTTCGTCTGAATTCGGTACTCATTTTAGTAATAATACCATTCGCCGAGAATTCACTAAAACCGATTCAAAATCGTGTCCAGACCACCAATGAGACCTTCGGTTGCACCTGGACATTTTTCAAATTTTTATTCGTCCATTCTTAGATATTAATATAATGCAGCAAAACAATAGCGAATAACAATAACAAAAACATCATCGGCAGCAAAACAATAAACAACCCCCGAGCGGTCTCTCCTCTGGCAATTAAAATATCTAATTCTTCTTAGACAACGACGACGACGACTACGACGACGACGGTTGGCAAAGTAATCATGAACCCTCCAGACTTGTAGGGATAAGAATCAAAGAAAATAAAACAATTTGCCTAACTCTAATTAGATTCTTCCTTTGTTTAACCCCCCCCCCTGCCAATGGCAGCGTAGTCCTTTTTGCTTTTCGTTTTAATTCACTGGCCATCCATACTGTTCGGGGAAAACTTTCGCTTGTTTTCTTTCTTATTTGCCGGGGTGTTTGATCCTTCATCAAGGAATTATATCTTGTTGTTGTTTCCTTTAAGTGAAAGCTGGGGACTACTTAGGACTCTGTCTTAAAGGAAAGATGTCCCTCTATATGCAATGGGATTATTAAGCAATTTTTCTTTTTGGATTATGGACGATACAAATTTTGCGAAATATTGCTTTTGAGCCATAAATCACGTTTAGCTTGAGATCAGCTTGAATCGTCAAGAGATTTATGTCGGTTTTGTGACGCAAAAGGTTTAGAAAAGTGATTTATTTTATTTTGGTAAAACTCCAAAACCAAATATGTGGTATATCAAGTGAGTGGACGGATTAATTGGCACCTTTGGACGTATAATTGCGGGCATTGGCGTAAGCAGAAAACTTAATATGGCTTGACTCACACTTTGCTTCATTTGATTGATGACGATTATGTTCACTTCTACACACATTCATCTCACGCGTTTTTCTTTTATCTGAAAGATCGAATTCTTGGATTAAGGAATTTTTATTTCTATTCGAGTCTTTCCCTTGGAGGCGGTCTTGTTTTTACTGGCCATTTTGCTAGGCAAAATTTGGGACATTTTAATGGTTATCTGAAGTAGAGAATTGTATTCAAATAGAGAAGTGGAAGGATGATTCATTTGGTATCGTCGGGCAAGTGCAAGTGGGACTTTCACGCTGTCAGGTTTGCAGATGGTTTGATGTAGCTATTTTTAAAGGGTCTGGGTACATAGAGACTTAAATAGCATCAAACACCTCGCGATCCATAACGCCCCATTAGGCACAAGATATACATATGTTACTAGCATGAAAGTATCTACCTTTCTGTCTTATGAGGACCAGAAGCATTATGTCCCTTTCAATTTAAGGGGCTTAGGGCTCCCCAGAGTGTAGTATGCGGATTCTAAAACTATATCATAGTTCCTTTGAGCCCCTTCATTACTGTTGGGATTCCTCATCGACCGTTCGACGCCGAGTTCTTCAAGGGCCCACTTTCATTCCAACTTGGGTGTATGGGTTTGATTGCTATGCAGTCATCGCTCTTTCGAAGTGTGTGACCAATCAATTGCCAATTTCGTCTACGTATAATAATTTTTTTGTATACGAGTTTGGCCCGGATAGACATTTGTAAATTAAAGATCTGGTTTGACCAGACGACGCGCTATGTGTATCTAAGAGAACAACTTGCTGCTTTTATGCTACATTGGATGTCACCTTCCAGGTACGGTACCCAACAGCACCGATTTTACATTTGTCGTAGCTTGGTGCTTAAGCTGATTCCACTGCTTTTCCAGATTTTAGGCACCGAAAGCATTTGGCTGCAAACATTTAATTGAGTCCTGCCATCGACTTAGACAATAGAGACACGAAAAATTCCGAACTCCTTCAATTTGCTGTCCAGCAATGCATTGTTGCGAATATTAGTGGTTAGTAAGGCTAAGAACTTAAGTGTTTATTTTCAGTTCCACTGGGTTGCCAATTCCATTAAACTAGTGGACATTTGGTGCAGGTAATAAGCAAATATCCAAGGGGAAGTAAAAATGTTGGAAAAAGGCTGTCGAACTATTCCACCGACAAAGTAATGCACAGGACAACACTGACTACCACTAGCAAACGGAGTGGTGACAGTATGCAATCTTGTCGGACACCGGTACAAATACTTAATTCCTCTGAGAGCCTATCAAAGGTCCTATTAAGATCTATGAAGAGCAGGGGTAGAACGGACCTATGTTAAGCACATTGTTCGATATTGGGTGTTAAGGTGTTGGTGTGGTCGTTACAGAAGGACACAGAATAGCTAGAAGTATGACCTACCGGGTGTACATACATATCCCGAAGGAATTAAGACGGGAACCATGTCCTAAAAACACCTTATGGATGTACACCTGCACTTTTCTTCGGCAGCGTTGTATGGTGGTAAGTTGCTACCAAAACCACCAAACTCAAGGCCATCACGAAAATATAGAGCAGCTCCTTGTGCCACGAGAACCACACCAACAGGCTATTCTCAACCTGCTTCCACTAGACCTGATTCTGGTGCCAGAAGTGCCCTAAAAATAAGCCAAACGAATGGCTGGAAATCAAGCAAGATGGGGCATGCCCCAATCTTAAGTAAGTACATGGGTAATGTAGTAACCACTGATTATACGGTGCCCTACCTAGACTTCAAAATACCATTCTCTTGCTCATTCTCAAGTAGAGAAGAATGTACAAGTGGAACAATACCAAGCACGCGAACAAAGCCATCTATACGGATTGGTCCCAAAGGCACATTGCCGTAGGTGCAGGTATATTTTCAGACAAACTTAGCCTCTTTAAATCATTTAAACTCCCGGACCAGAGCAGCGTTTTCCAGGCGGAGGTGGAGTGACAATAGCTGCCCGTGACACTGTAATGATACCAAGTGATGACATCACATTTTTCATCGACAGGCAGGCAGCACTAAAAGCGATTTTTGCTATTGAAATAAAATCGAAGCTTATGAAGTCCTGTCGTGAAGAGCTTAGTGCTCTTGCCACACAGCATGAAGTAAGACTGGGTCCCAAGATATGAGGACATACCAGGGAATGAGAAGGCTGATGAATTGGCAGGGAAACGATCTGCGTTAGATCTAGAGCAGATTGATTAGTGAGTCAGAATCTCGTCATGTAAACTCAGGTTAGATATCTACTATTAACTAACCTTCGAGTTTTAAAAAAATAAGTAGTCCTGGGTTGATACGCCTAAACCAGGGACCTTGTATTAATTATATGCCAACTTCGTCTTGCAAAATCTGCGTTTGTCTACGAACTTCTGTCTTCCCCTCCACGAAGTCTCTTCCTCCACCACGTGGCTGGCGTGGCAAGAGATTCATATATTCTCAATTTTCGAACGCTTTTGGGAGCTTTATTACGGCCGCAGTCGTTGCTTGCGTAGTACAGAGACGTTGCGTGGGGGCCTTAACTCTGCGGAGAAAATATGCAACTCGGGCGACCCAAAGACCGTTTCGCCACATCTATAAGGCGCACTAATCAGGTAAGCAAAATAAGAAGTACAATGGAAAGCGAAATAGAACCAAATAAGACCTATATACAGGGTTTTTCAATAAGAGCGCTACAAAAGTTTTTTTAAATAAAACAAAAACGGTTTTGGATATCAATGAAATTCTTTATTCCTGTGAAAGTACGTTCGATGCCATTATGTATGGAACTCGATTTCTTTTGCATGGCCACCACGGGCACGCTTGCAGAAGTCCAGACGCTGAACCCAATTTTCGACGGTTTTCAAGCATAAATCGGTCGATACTGCTGCGATTTCACGTTCGATATTCGTACGAAGTTCCTCAATCGTCGTTGGCTTGTTGGCATAGACCATAGACTTGACGTAGCCCCACAGGAAATAGTCTAACGGCGTCAAATCGTACGACCGAGGCGGCCAAGCGACTGGACCATTTCGTGAGATAACACGTTCTCCAAACTTGGTTTCCAATAAATTGATTGTGACATTCGCTGTGTGGCTTGTGGCGCCGTCCTGTTGGAACCACATGTCCTCCAAGTCCATATCATCCAATTGGGGCCAAAAATATTCGGTTATCATTGAACGGTAGCGATCCCCATTCACAGTAACGTGCCGGTCTTGATCATCACGGAAGAAGTACGGCCCAATGACGCCGCCGGCCCATAAACCACACCAAACCGTAATTTTTTCGGGATGCAATGATGACTCATGGAGTACGTGTGGATTGCTGCCTGACCAATACCGCATATTTTGTTTATTGACGAAGCCATCCAGCCAGAAATGAGCCTCATCGCTGAAGATGATTTTTCGATGAAAATCCGAATCATTTTCAAGTGTTGCTCAGCCCAATTCACGAACATACGACGCTTCTGGTGGTCAAGCGGCTTCAGTTCTTGCGTCAATTTAATCTTGTAAGGATGTAGGCCAAGATCTTTTCGCAAAATTCGCCACAACGACGTCACAGAGATGCCCAACGCTTGAGAACGACGTGTGAGAGACACATTTGGGCTTTCTGCAACTGAAGCCTCAGCGGCAGCAATATTCTCGACACTACGGGCACTTCTTTGTCTCACTGGCACGGGAACATTTTGTACTGTGCCTGTGGATTCAAATTTTTCCACTAGACGCTCAATTGTTGATCTGCTAGGACGATTATGACGACCATAAATTGGACGTAGCGCTCTTAACGTTGAGGCCACTGACTCCGAATTTCGGTAGTAAATTTTAATAATTTCGACTCGTTGTTGGCTCGTATATCTTTCCATCATGAAATGGCGAACCTTACTGAAGAGAAATGTCAAAAAACCGCAAGAAAAATATGGCGTCGTTTGCTGTCCCTGTCGCTCTACTTTTGTAGCGTCCCTATTGAAAAACCCTTTATATGGTATATGGTCCATGTGGCCTATAGCAAAGGCAAACAGAACAGAGGAATCAAAGACTCGAACAATCAATTGATAAGGGCCATGTTGAAAAGTCGTATAATAATTTTTTCTTCAGAAGGAGTGTCAGTATCTGTAACCGCAGTAAAAGGAGTCCTCCAAGGGAGAGTTCTTTTCCTCCTCTGTGGTATTTAATCATTGAAAATATTTTAGTCAATCTCCACAGATTGGACTACAAAGCTACTGGTAATGCTGATGACCTAGCCATTATAATAAGTGGTAAACATGGCATGATAATCTACAACGTCGTGCAGAGTGCTTTACGTCATATTTTAGAATGGTGCAACATTAAGAGACTCTCCATCAATCCTTGCAACTTGTGAGACTGTTCTAAGGCCTTTGACGCAAAAAGGCTAGTCAATTTCGGACGTACTATCGTTAAAGACACCACTGTGGGGCATTCCAACGAGGTGAAGTACCTCGGCGTTGTCTTAGATGAAGGCTTAAACTGTAATGCATATATCAAGTTCGTGGCTGAACGTGCCACTAGAGCTTTGTGGGCTACTCGGCGTCTGTACAGCAGAAGTTAGGTTCTTAGTCCCAAAATGATACATTGGTTGTACATTTCGATAGATAACATATGGGGCCATAGCTTGGTGGCCAAAAGTACTTGAACGACGACGGCAATGAAGCTGGAGAAGCTACAAAGATTTTCCTGTCTATAAATTGCCTATGGATTGCCTGTGCTTTGCGAACCTACCCCACTTCAACCATAAAGGCTGTCATCGGGCTCTTACCCTTACATATCTTCACTACGAAGACCACTGCCTTTTGTGCTATAAAGCTGGAGCTTAAACACAAGTATGAATCAGGTAATCTTGTGGGTCATCTGAAAACACTTCACTCAATTCCAAGTACGGACATGTTCTACACTATCCCCGAAATGATGGCCAGCGAGTACAGTTTCGGAAGGCTCTTTGAGGTAGAAATACTAGACCGTATCAACTGGTCTAATGAAGAACCCGTATCAGACCCAGGATGTTTGGTATGGTTTACCGACAGATCAAAAATGGTCGAAGTAGCTGTGGTGTCTTTGGACCCAACACTTAAGTCTAGGTAACAATGAGGATGTGGCCCAGCGTGTTTCAGGCTGAAATCCATGCTATTGAGATCTGCGCTAGGATAAACCTCGATAAAGGTTTTAGGTGCACAAAAATACATATCTATTCAGATAGTCAGGCAGCGTTTAAAGCATTTGGATCCTACTTCATGGAATCCAGTTCTGTTAAATGCTGCTACCATATTCTACAATCACTTGCCAGGCATAGCAAGGTCAAGCTTGATTGGATGCCCGGCCACCAGGGCATTTTAGGCAATGAAACTGCGGATGAGCTGGCTAGGGCCGTATCGGCTTCCGGGCTCTCGGGTCCGGAACCCTTCTGTGGCGTTAATTGGGCTACCGCCACAGCTTTGTTAAACAACTGGGAACACCAACTTCGCCCAGCCCATTTGGAAAATGACCCTGTGTTGACGTTGACGGGAACAACATGAGGAAGCTAGTGGGCTTCCTTACCGGCCATTGTGACCAAGATATCAGCTCAACAAACTTAATCTTTGTTCAGATATAGAGTGTCGGTTCTGTTTGGAAGAGGAGGAAACCTCTGACTGCGTAAACGGATCTCTCGTAGGGAATTCTATTCATTGGCGGAGTTTGGAAACTCGGCTACTTATGACATACTCACCTTCATTAGGAAGGTAGTAGACCTATTAGGCTAAGTAGACCGGCGACACAATGGATCTTGCTAAGTCGCAGTGTTCGCCATAAGGGCAGGTCCTTGAAAAAAAGAAATTTGGCTTTGGCATTATGTCATTTGGTCTTATGTCAGCGCACCGTTTGTAGATCCATCTAATTAGTAATTTAAAAAGAAGAAGAACGTTAGGCACGAGTTAGGCACGAGTCGATACCTGCAAACTGGAAATTGTATTTAAGCATACAGTACAGTCCAAAAATGTCTCCTTTGATTCACTCAGTAACTTGAGAATCAATAACAGTGATCGCCTGATGTGACCTGACAACAGCGGCGGTTAAAGGAAACGAAATGTTTATCGAGAACTGCATAAATGAAAGGAAAATTTCTTCAGGACTAAACATATAGTGAATCGCAGCCAAGAGATACTGCAGTGGGGCGAAGGTTGCTACTTGCAAACAACTTGGATGTCAGTTATTTCGCCTAAATCAACACAATAATATCCTCTTCAGCAACAAAATAGTGATATTCTCTCATAGAAGTGACATTTTTTTCAAGAAAATTTACTTGAAACACTAAATCCGTCACCAGCCACCATTTTTCGCATAATGATTCATCAAACGAGGTATTTTCAAAGTGACAACTTTATTGGCCTAAATGCATCGGTTCTTAGCCTGCAGCTAATTACTGTCTAACATGCACTTACACAATCTGTCTGCGAACTAAATGGTCACGTAAAATACGTTTATGTAATGGCTTATCCGAACTAATCCCAAAACCATGGACGGCCGATGATATCACCGAGTGTCACATGAGTTTAAGCTAAAACTCTGCAATTATTCGATTACCAATCTTGCTGTTGTCAAAATGTGCAACTTACACTCTAACTGGGAGATTTCTAGTTTGAAGCCGCACCAACCGTCGGTCGGACAGTATTCACGGTAGAGAATCTCCCGAGGGCGGGTATTTTTATGTCCTCCACGTTCATTGCAAAAGCAGAATGGTCGGCGAAACTTAACATCGTCGACCGGCCGGCCGGCCGTCGCGTCGTGCCATTCCAACATCAAACTACACAGATAGATTTCCACAGGGCTTATGTACGCTTTCGGTGTCCAGCGCTGGCTAGTAAAGTGCCCATATAACGCGTCTATATACGGCTACATGCAGACCGCACTATGCGAGCACGCGTTCGCTTTTGACATGCCTGCGTTTGGATGCAACTGCAGTCGCGCTGGTGGCTGTACCGGTGGTTTCCTTCCATTTAATATTTTGCCATGAACACATTTTCCTCCTCCATCTTTTAATTTGAATTCAATTCCTTTTACCTCATCGAGTGAGACGCTTAATCCAAATCTAAAGCCCATTCAGGAGGAGAAAAAAAGAAGCGCTTACTGGCTAAAATAATGTCTTCGAGGTGCCCGGGGCGTTCTGCAAGGATCCGCTCTGGAATTCCTCTTCGTGATGAAACCAGTTGCGCTGGCACCAATCCATCGATGCGAAAGCGAGATAGCTGCTATTATTTCGCGAGATACTTCCACGAGTACGGGTATACCTCACTCCACGTACTAAACTTTACTGGTTGCAGTTAATAGTTGTTGCGAACGGATGCGGCTGCAATTGAAATTGAACGATACCACAGGCAGCAGACGGCAGTCGGGTTGGTTAACTCTTGATCTGGCCGTATGGCTGGATGGTGGGTTTTCATCAATTCTTACCATTGGTCAGGATGCTCTTTCGGTTTTCTTCGTCTTATTCTGGGGCAATGCGAAGACGCAAAGTCAAGAAAATCACAACAAAAAATTTCTGGATGAAGAAGTGCGAACGAAAATTGCATATACTCGTACTCGCACAACAGTAAGGATTTGGGCATTGCACTTGCACTTTGCTGGCGTTGTCAGCCCCGAGGAATATTTGATGTTGCGTGCTGTCAGTATGGACGCAACATTGCACCGGATTGCTGTGATGTATTGCGGAAGATTTTTCCTTCAAGATGTCGTTCGCACTAATTGGATGATAGCCGTTGGCCCGTGTACGTGTGCCTTGGGAACCAATTAAACCTTTGATTTTATTGTTAAATTCATAAACACTTTATTAACAAACAATTTAACTTGTATAAATAAAACTCAAATTCATTTGCTCACCGTGGAGTGGAGTTATTTGAAGAAGTCTCATTATGTTTAGTTAAAATTAAAAACAAATTATCAGTGGTTGGGTGGTTCCAGATGTTTAGAAAAAGAGTGACAAGGCATTACTGCCTATTGGAAAAGGCGTCATGAAACACGTCAGGATCGGTGTATACTTGCTAAATGCGACAGAATGACAAAGAACCTTCTAAAACTCCCTAAGCCACTTATTTGGGCATTTTCCTTTAAATGTACGTACATATGTAGGTACATATATTCAAATTGACATTTGTATATTAAGAGAAACACACGTTCAATTACTCGGCAAATACCCCTTACGGGGCACATTAGATGTCACAATTAATTGATTATGACCAATCCAACCGAATAGCGTGAGACAGAGGACACTTGTGTTTGAGAGCAAGACTGTATGGTGTGTAGCTACAAGCAATAGACCAGAAAGCCCATCTGCAATATGTAGTTTTTAAATATTCCTCAAGAAAAGAGACTAATGACTCTGTAGTTGGCGCAGTTAAGAGGGTCACATCTCTTACAGGATCTTACCTGCCAAAGCCGTTCGTCAACAACCTGATTGGTCCATATCAGTGTGGTTTCGACCAGATATTCACACTGCGGCAGATCTTGGAAAAAACCCAGGAACTTCAAATCGATACCCACCACCTTTTCATCGATTTTAAGGCCGCGTATGACTTTACAGAGCTATGTCTAGTTTTGGCATCCCTGCCAAACTCGTTCGTTTGTGCAGGATGACAATGGAGAATGCACGCTGCTCCATCAAGGTCGGTCATGAGCTCACCGAGAAATTTGATGCCAGAAAAGAATTTAGACAAGGCGACGCGCTGTTATGCGTCTTCTTCAACATCGTTCTTGAAAGAGTTGTGCAAAACTCACGCGCCCACACCAGAGGCAGTTTCAAAAGTCCGTCCAATTACTCGCATACGCCAACGATATTGACATAATTGGAAGAACGCAGCGTGATGTCACTGGTGCGTTTGTGAATAGACAGCTATAGCTTTGAGGTAGTTAAGGACTTTGTCCACCTAGGCTCCGCTATAAATTCAGACAACGACACCAGCGCTGACATCAAACGAAAAATAATTCTTTCCAATCCCTGCTTCTTTGGGCTAAGAAGGCAATTGAGTAGCAAAGCCCTCTCTCGTACAAAGTAACCCTGTATAAGACCTTAATCGCCACAGTCCTGCTCTATGGCGCCGAGGCATGGACTTTATCAAATGCGGATGCGATCACTCTTGGCTGTTTCGAGAGGAAAAATCTTATGGTGATTTTCGGTCCCGTCTGTATAGACGGTGAGTGGATAAGAAGATACAACAAGTAACTGTATGGGCTTTACAGCGACATCGGCTCAGAAGAGTGAAGTTTCAACGACAGAGGTGGCTGGGTCATTTAGAGAGGACACCAATGTTCCAGCCCGGAAAATCTTCGAATCCACGCCTGATGGACGGCGCAGTAGAGGAAGACGGCGACTCAGGTGGCACACGCAAGTGAAAAAGGACCTTAACCAACTTGTCGTCCGATACTGGAGGCAGCTGGCTGGAAACGCCTGTTGGTTAAGGCCCAGGTCCATTGTATCAGCACTCACCCCATCAGATTCGAAGATCTGTCTTCTGATCCGAGCAAAGGCAGGACAACCACAGGGGAAAAGATCCGAAGTATAACCGCCCTCCTCACAAGCGTCGAACCTACAACTTATTGGCGAGTCAGAATGGTGAATCGAGAAGTTTCCTCATTGTATATTATACTCTGCCCATTTCCAGACAAGAGGTAAGAACGCGAAAATGTAATCTATGGCTGATTTCTTACAGACGTTCGGGAGCAATGGTTTAGTCTGCCTGCTTTCTGGAGAGCTGTGCCACATACAATTGTGTTTGTAGGAAACCCAACCGTCAATGGAAGTTTTGACCGAGGACGCGGGGAGATCCAACTCAAATTCAAGTCGTGAGAAAACATCCTCTGAGCCTTGTCTAGCAATCTCATCGGAGATTACATTTCCAGTGATCCCAGTGTGACCTGGGACCCAGACAGGAGTCAAAAGCCTTACGACCGAATTCAGAGAGTGCATTCTCGCACTATTTCTGAACTGGTTAAAGGGTTGAGCAACGCCTTAAGCGCAGCCTGGCAATCCCTACAGACGCAGATGCTCCGACCCTTCCACCAATTAGAATTGCAAAGGTCTCTTCTTGGAAAACAGACGCATGCTTGCCCAAAGAGTGTTATCTACCTCCAAGATAACACTGAAGATTCGACTATAGTTCCTTCCAGGCTTTTACTCTGGCCCAAGCCAGTCCTGAAGGCAAGGAAAGTCGACTTTAAAGTTGCAACGCAGCAAACGTTCTGGTGTCATTGCATCAGATGGCATATCCATGGCACTAGGGTTGTAGGATAAGTGTCGCGCAAGGTTATCAAAACTCCAGTGCAGATGATACCAAAAGCCACCCCGTCTAAGACGATCGATTGCTTTGATAGTACAGCCCATGGGAAGGTAGATTAAGCATCACAACAGAGTTATAGTTTCGTACTCTGAAGGCAACGAGGTTTCTTCCGATGGGTAGACCATATGGTCTGAGTTTTACTTTAATTTATTTTCCATGTATGGAAAAATTTCATGATTAATGTGAGGGCAGGTTGCCAAACAATTAAGAGATCTTGAAAAAGTATCCCTTTGGCAAAAACTATGACGTCGTCAGCAATCATAACTAAATTTATGTTCGGATCAAATGAAGGCATATCGGTCAGAAATATTTTAAATAAAATTGGAATGATCCTTGCGGAACTCCAGAGAGTACATTCTGAACTGAAGATTTCATCTTACTTTGGCGAATAGCAAATTGTCTCTCCTTAAGAAAGCTCTGTATGATTTCAATGATATTTATAGGAAAATTGAATTTAATTAGCTTGTGCTGGATCCGGGCATACAGTAGAGACATGTTTTTGATATCCAGTAGAATATTTAAATTTTTCGTTTAACCACATTTGCTAGAGAACTCCATAAAGGAAGTCTCACTTCTTGTTTTGTTCTTATTTAAGAACATGAAATTATTTAGGAAAAGGTCAAGTCTATAGCGGAGTTATTTTCTACTTTCTGAATCGCGATTTTAGATGTGATCGCCATCACAAGTAAGTCAGGTTTTCATACTTGAAAATGCTACGACACACCAACTTGGTTCGGTGAAATAGACCAAAAGGACAGTACCTAATGCTACAAATAGTAGACCTGCGACTAGATTCAAAACAAAAGAAAAGCCGCAACGCTTGTGTTTAAGACCACATCCGTTTAGAGAAGTGGCCGAGATGAAAGCAAACCAAATAAAAACAAAGCTCCAACCACCCACAGAAAATTTTCCCAAAAAGAGTTGCGAAAATTTATTCTTCAACAAATGCAATAAAAACATGTGTCACTCACCAGAATTCATTAAAACTCAACTCCTGTGCATGACCGTGGTGATCAATTGTTTTACAAATCCATTTCACACGCAAAAAAAAAGTCGCATTCGCGAACGCGCACACCGCTCGGCAAAGAAGAAAAAAATACAAGGAATCACTAAAGAAACACTAAAACACAAATGAACAGACGAAATTTGCAAACTTATTCTTCGCGAAGAAATTTTTCACTTATTGCACTAAACGTTCCACTGCAACTGAGCCGGCTACTTAAAAAACGTCAAACGTGTAGAAGTAGGCCAGCTGTCACAAATGAATGAGTGAGAAAGGTCAAGGTTGGGGAGTTATTTTCTCCACTATGATCTACCTTCCTTCTTCCCACACTAAATTGCGGAAGAGCTTTCGATAAAGTACTAGCATTACCATCAGTTGTGTAACAATCGAACATTTTTCTGCGATGTCGGGTAAAACAAAAATTCCATTTTGGAATATTTTATGCAGTTTTTCATGAAATATGACTATAATTGGGTGCATTTATTGAAATATCACATAGCAGCAAGTCTTGGAATGTGTTTCAAGCGATATTTCCGCCGAAAAATGCATTTTTAAAGAAATGCGTAAACAGGCAGGTGAACAGGCAAAATGTGCGGTGGGTTGCTATATGAACTGACTGCATTTTTCGGCGTGTTTTGTGTCATACGAGTTCAAATGAAATGTGAGTTACTCTTTCGCTTAGAAAATGAATTGGTTGTATCGCTCAACCCTTGAAACACCGCGAAATGGCGCCTTGGAACCAGTACCACTAAATTATTCCAAGCACGCACTGGTTTTTGGCAAGGAGATGCTCTGTCGTGGGATTACCTCAATCTTGTGCTGGACTAGATGGTGTGCAGGATCTTCTCTGTGATGGAATTCAACTTTCACTGTGAGGAAATTCAACTTTGAAAGGCTGCTATCGCAACCGATTGCAAGAGCATTTGTCGAAAAGAAACTTGAGAAATGGAAGATCGAGGATATGCAGAGATGTCATAGCAAGAAAGGGATCCAGAATTTCTATATAAGGGTAACAAGGGGAAACCCAAAGTCATCCGAAATCACAGCCATTTTCGAGGCTTCGAAAACTATCTGTGTGAGAAGAATATTGACGGAAGGAGAATTACTTTCTTCATCGACAGCCAGGTAGCCGTTTAGGCCCTGAAGTCCGCGAGATATGTAGGAATCTGTACAATTAGCAAGTTATGGACGGGTTATAATAAGAAGAGAGCTCGATTTCTGGTCAAACTTAGTCGGCGCGAAGCAAAGATAGTCTCCGGCATCATAACTGGGGATTGCACCATTGGTACTCATGCGAAGCACAGCAGAAGTTGTCGTTCAAGATAGAAATCGAATCTGTCCGTCACCTGCTGTGTGAGTTTCCTCGCCGGTAGAAAAATAAGGACTCTTGGCAGGTACTTCTTCACGGAACAGGAAGACTTTCGTAACATCGAATCAGCGGCTCCTTTTCTCATTACAGGGTCCCCGGATAGAATTATAAAATGGGCACAACAAAATCTATGGCTGGCCTACGTGAGTACTGACGAATGTCACAACGCACCCATTTACCTATCTCTGATAGCTAGGAATCTGTTATCTTTGCGATGCTAGTTAGGAACCTTGATCCTAATCAAATTAGTCCTCGTTCTTGATGGGGTCTTCACAACTCCTGCATAGATCGTCGTTTTAATGTTCCATTTATGAAGCACAACTCCAATGACACAGTGTCCAGAGCTTACTCCAGTTAGCATGGGGACGGAATGTCAGTTCATTGATATAAGACTTATACTTTTATTTTTGTTAAGTTTCTGCTATGCTGCACGAAATGTGGCGCAGTCTTCCCTGTGTGAAAAGGGATCCGGGAGTCCTATTCACGAGTGATGGAAGGAACAGTACTGAGTTATCCTGTAGTATTGGTCAGGATGGGACAATTTTGAGACAACTTGGTCAATCTGTTATCAGGAGGGTCGAACTTCGCATCGGACCTTAGGTTCATGAGATTTGGGTAATGACCAAGAGAATAACATCGCGGATGCGGCTGCCGAAATGAGATTGTTTCGTTGTATTGCTGGGGTGACTCGCCGAAATTGAGTTAGGAACACTAGAGTACGCGAGGCACTCAATGTCGAAATTATACTTCGATGATTGGGCACGTTCAACTCCCCAACTCGGCTTCCGAGACGTGCCATGGAATCCGTGCCATTAGGTAGGCGTCCCCTGGGAAGCCATACGATGAGATGGTTGAACCAAGTCCAAAATCTCTCCTTTAATCGCATGGGTATATCTCCTAATGATTTTGAGTCGATGGCAGAAGATCGGAAGATGTTGAGAGTCCACTTGAGCACCTTAACCCCGCGATTCTCATGGTGGATAAGCGGGTCATTGAAAATGGATGAATGAATGAATGAATACAATCTCATAAAAAATGTTAGTTTGCACTAGAAGTGAACCGCGAGGAGCTAATCGTGCGTCAACTTTATTGCGCAACTCATGTGAAAGCAGCAATATAGATCGGGATGGCTTTGAACCTTTACAGGCTTTTCAGTTACAAAGTGCAGCGAAAGGCAGAACCTAAACATTTCGCACTGTGGTTCGTAGGTCCTACTCATAGTGATTGCACCTGATTTACTCTTACCCTCGTGTCACACCTATGCAACAAAAATGTCAATTAGTTAAAACTTCTACAACTTGGCAAGTGGACTGAAATATCATCTGCAATTAATATCGTGCCAACTACTAGATTCCATATAATTAGGAGAATACTTTATCATCACGAGTTTATTCTGTGACGACAACCGAGTCAGTTGCAGCTCCTCCAATGCGTGCTTAAGATTAGTTTCACTTAAAGTGTCTTAAAGAAACCAACCAGATTATAATATTTATCCACTTGACAATGCTTATGCGCTGTCTAATTAAAATTATGAAATGTGGTCTTATTAAATCCAGTTTTGCAATTAGCACTCTTTAAAGGATGCCCGCAAGGGGTCAAGAATAAGAGGATGAAAAGGAATCACACAGCAGCAATCAGCGAATTGCGGATGAATTTTTCAAGCACCCTCTGCACAGACCTTGACGGTACTTAACCCAATTCGTGTGTACAATTCTCTCAGTTAATATTTAATTAGTGGTGAAACTAAGAATCGTGTCTTTCACGGAATGTACGTCACTTGAGAGTCCGCAGAAAGAGTCAAAACACGATCACACACAATAGTCCTGCCTAATGTGAACAGATCATTTATTTTACGGGGAATCGTACGCCTTCGAGTTCAGTCTCCGAATGAACCTTATAATCATTTTATTAAAGCAAAGCGAAGTTGAAACGGAGAGAGCAAAACAAAAGCAAAACAGAAGAAACTTTGACCGTAGTCTCTAATTAAATAAGTGATCTCCGAAAAGGTCGAGAGCCAAAAAGGCAAATGGACCATCCACCACATGGACAGACGTCCCGCATCTACGGCGCTATCTCAGCTATCAAGCCCTAAATGGCAATTATAAATGTATTTATGGTTTGATTTGACCCCTTGACGATGCGCGGATTTGTTCCAGAGCAGTATGTTGGCATTTCTTTAAATCACACCCACATAACGTTAAATATAGGGCCGGATGCGTTCTAAGAATTTCGTATGAACTCTTTTGTCATACTTGCCTCTCTAATAACAGTTTTATTTCGTTTAATTACTAGTTTGCGAGTAGTAGCCTTAAGAAAAGTGAAGTATGACCCAGCGTGGTAGTAAAGTTCCAGTGCAGCCAGTTGCTGGTGAATTGTTTGAGTCAAGTTTGGAAATATGAGCTGTGGAATGGCGTTTGACTTAGATTTAGGCAATTTAACTCGTTTGTGTTTCTTCTTGACAGGAAGTGATTTGTATAGAAAGAATGAATTGAGCTCATATGCTGCATCTACATCTCATGGGAAATTTTTACTTATTCCACTAGCGACATTTTTATAATAAGTTGACACGCCGTAATAAGCCAGACTATATGGCGCTTACAAATAACTTTTACCGTCAGTGTTAGTAATAAAATCTTGCCGATCGTGCTAGGAAATGCCTAGTAGCACTCCACTCGTGTATAAAAGCAAAAGGTCCCAGATGGGTCTCACAGTAAAAAAATGTTCGCATTGGTTGTAAGCCGCGGTCTTTCGACCGATCCTCATCTATAGCATATCGGTTTTGTTGCTGGCTTTGGATCAACGTTAAAACGATTAAAAAATACCAATAAGCTGCACAATCTACTGGTGTAGTATGCCGCAAGCTACTAATCCAACCCTGCTATAGATACTCATTAATGCGTTGTGAGAAAAACGTGATACAAGCCAAAATTCTGAAGTTTCCTCGTAGCCTTCCTTAATTACTTAAGGTGGTGTTTCAGTCCGGGGTGGATCTGGGCCTCAACCAAAAAGTGTCTTCAGCCAGCTCGACTTTAGCCAGCTGCTTCTAGCTTCGCACGCCAAGTTGATTAAGGTGCCCTTCCACTTGCGTGCGCAACCTGAGTCGCGGTCTTCCTATATTGCGCCGTCCCTCGGGTGTGGATCCGAAGATTTTCCGGGTCGGAGCATCCTCTCTAAATGACCCAGCCACCTCAGTCGTTGGACCTTCACTCTTCTGGCTAAGTTGTATCTCCTCCTCAATTCACCGAGTGTGCAGACGGGACCGAAAATCACCCGAAGAATTTTCTAGACAAGAGCAACCTTATTCGCTTATCCACGCTGCGTTCTTCCGATTATGTCAATATGGTCGGCGTATGCTAGTAATTGAACGGACTTAAGAAGAAAAAGACTGATGCCTCTGTAGTTGGCGCAGTTTCTTTCTTAAGGGCCGGACCCGCAGCAATCCACCCGTGCATAACACTGGAAGGAGGGTGTCATGGCGAGATTCATCAGGATATTCGAAAAAATGCCCGTGAATTATATCAATGAGAAACCCCACAAGTGTCCCCAGCTAGTCTGAACACCACCCTCGGAGGCCACTGAAACCTAATATGTACTACCTGAGTTTAAAACCACTACACCTAGCTCGAGCTGTGTAATAAAACATCATGAGGGTATTCATAAACCCTTGAAGCGCAAGTGGATTATACAATAAAATAAAAATTAAAGGTTCTAGATGAGGCTCACAGCAAACAATTTTGCACTGGTTTTAAACCATGGTGCATAGACGGATCCTCATCTATGTCAAATTGTTTTGGTGGCCAGCTTTGAAACAAAGGATCAACGTTGAAACGATTCAGAAAGCCCGACTGGTGGAGTGCATTTGCATTACGGTTGAGTTCTGAATTTCTCCAACGCCTGTGCTTAAAGCTAAGCTACACTTGCTACTGGTGCAGTTTGCCGTAATAAAGCCGCCCTGAGGCTGCGTTCTGAAGTTTCCTCGAAGCCTTCCTTCAAAAATGTAATACTGGACATGAGCGAATGGAGTCAAGGCGAAGTTCTTTTAATTGGCTCCATCTCGATGGTATCGGTGCAAGGGTCTCTTTAAATGACCTCGGCCAAGTTGCTCTCCAAGTAGCATAAGGTAGAATCGGGGAGGAGACTTGTGTCGCTTACGTGAAAAGGGGATGGATTGTCATTTGGCCCTTACTCTTCTTTAAACCATACACGGGGCTAATCAGTGTATGAAAGATTTTAGCCATTCAAGCAATATGGTAGACACGATCTAGTACGCAGTACTGAGAAAACTGATGCAATTGAGAAGGTCTTATCTCTTGTGTGTAGAACAAACCATTCCACCAGGAGTTCACTCGTCTGGATAGATTTTAGAAATAAATTCCAGTATGCTATTTACCAGTGATCGATGGTTAAAGCGTGGGACAGCTGTGCAAACCTTCTTCCGATTTTTTTTACCGCACTACCTCGTGTCCAGGAATGACAAACCTTCGAGAGTCCAATTTGTCATTAAGAAGCTTCTTAATAGCCGTTCAGACCCGGCGGTAAATGTTTAAATGCAGGTTTCTTCAATTTATGCGAAAAATGTAAGACGTACGAGAAACTCTCAATGAGCTGTCGATTTTTCTTGAATAATAATTCATGAAATTCAATACGCATCCACCAAATGAACAGCCATTGTTCTGGTGGCCTTAAATCAATATGGAAAAATTAATCAAAATCCTTACAGACGTATTTCCGCTCAAAAGCACCTCCGAAGGGCCTCATTACCAAAGATGCATTCAGTTTAAATTGCCTACCGAATGAAGAAACATCGCAGTGCAGAATGCAATCCCAGCAACGAAGGAAATACAATTTGTCATGGTTAAATAAAACGTCAGCATTTTAATTTCCATCCATAGATCATATAGCAGGAGTTGATTGGTCGGATGAGCATCAAATAAGCAATTTCGCGACCGAATGAAGTTGGCGCAAGACTTCCGGCGGGCATTGGCAGCAAATTGTCCCCGCTGATGGAGTAATTAATCAAGCATTTGATAGATACCGAGCACGGCCGTCTAAAAAACTAAAACCGAAACTAAACAAGTAACATCAACGACTGCATTTGAAAGACAAAAGTCTCTTCGGTGCAAGATTAATCCCTGCGATAATAGCTTGCAACCTATAAATTGGATCATCTGCCTTCTTCGCAGAGTAGCGCATTTGCCAGCGTGTAGCGAAACTCTTATTTTTCGGTTCCGACCGGAGTGAAAAATGCGCATATCGTTTAAACGAATCCATGCGCTGCCCTACCAAAGAGGAATCAGTGATCTGCCAGAAAGATAAACTCGTATACCAGATCTAAAGGCCATTATGCAGATCGCTGTGCAGCGTACCACGCATCATAATATTCATATATGCTCCATAAGTTCGCGGACGAAACTCTCCCCCAGGCTATTGTGTATATCCTTACCGATGGTCGTGGTTGCAAATTAGAGGAGGGAAATTGCGGCAGGATCCTATATGCAAAGTGTCTACGCAAGAGGAGCACTACCATTTCTGCTGGCGGAAAGAAACACTTGACAGCGGCATGTGTCCGACGGCAGGTTTTTGCTTTGTTCCCTTCCTTCCTTCTTTTCCTTTTAATTTTTCCTTATATTAGAGGGTAGTAATTAAAATTTACTTTAGAGCCCTAAGTCATAAATTATGATATCATAACATATTTATCAAATATAATACATCTTCCACGAGATGTTGTGATATATTGTAATTTTTTTTTTTTTTTTTTTTGATAGATGTCTGCGATAGGTAATTTGTTAATGTGGGTTTGAAGCGAAGCGCAAGATTATCTAAGTATCGCATAAGTTAGTTAGCAGAACGCGTCATGTATGCCAGTTCGCTTGAAGTTATTTGTAGAAACGAGTAATCAATTTTGGTAGACAGAGAACAGTTTTAGGATATGATATCAAACCATTTGAGAGATGCTAAAATAAGAGCAGCAAGTCTTAGCCATTTTGTGTCATGTAGCACTTCTCACTGTTTATTACTTCTGGAATATGTTACTGTCTACCGAACGCAAGGACTGCTTGCAGTGGTGTGAGCTAATCACCTTAAGAAAAATTTCAGAAGGTTAGCTATGTATGCCACAATGGCGACTAAGAGCAAACTATAATTGGCAAGAATAATTCTTCCATATTCACACTGCGGCAGATCTTGAAGAAAACCCAGGAATTTCAAATCGATACCCATCGCCTTTTCATCGATTTTAAGGCCGCGTATGACAGAATCTATAGAGATGAGCTATACAGGGGAATTTATAGTTTTGGCATCTCTGCCAAACTCGTCCATTTGTGCAGGATGACGATGGAGAATGCACGCTGTCCCATCAAGATCGGTCAAGACCTCACCGAGAACTTTGATGACAAAAAAAGGATTTAGACAAGGCGACGCGTTATCATGTGACTTAATAGTGCAAAACTACCGCGTCAACATCAGCAGTAGCAAACCCCTCTCTCGAACAACTAAAGTGAAAGTTTATAAGACCTTAATCGTCCCAGTCCTGCTCTACGGTGCAGAGACATGGACTCTATCAAAAGTGGATGAAGTTGGTTTCGGCTGCTTCGAGAGGAAAATTCTTCGGGTGATTTTTGGTCCCGTCTGCATAGACGGTGAGTGGAGGAGTAGATACAACGACGAACTATACGCGTTGTACACTGACATCGACTAAGCTCCAACGATTGAGGTGCCTGGGTCATGTAGAGCGAATGGATATCAATGCTCCGGCATGAAAAATCTTTGAATCCACACCCGACGGACGGCGGAGTAAAGGAAGACTGCGACTCAGTTGGTGCACGCAAGTGGAAGGGGACCTTGATCAACTTGGGGTGCGAAACTGGAGGCAGATGGGTTAAGATCGAGCTGGCTGAAGATGCTTGTTGGTTGAGCGCCAGATCCACCCCGTACTGTAGCGCCACCTTAAGTAAACCCTTTCATATCGGTGTTTCTTAAAGCTAAGATGACCCTCTACTGATTCCGTAGAGTGATCTCAAAATGGACAATGTGTGGATACAATGACGAATAATACAGACTATTCTATGACATCGATCTAGTCAAAGAGAGTACGAATTTAAGGCCTAAGATGGTTGGGTCGGTTGGTCCATTAAAGAAAAGAAAAATCTTCTTCGGAAATAAGCTTTGCTAAAGTTTATTTTTCTATTTTTTACCAAATTTCAGTTTTTATAGTTTGCTGTAAATAAAACGGTGTTGCGAACAATGAAGAGGGTTCCTTGCGAGCTTCTTGGGCAAATGAGACCGCAAGAATGGTTAGTGCGGTCGCAGTTGGTCAAAGAGTATAAAATTTGAAAACTATTTTCGGAAACTCCGTAGCGGTGAGTCGAAACGAACCATTCAATTAAGACAATGATAGCCGAAACCTTGGTCCACATACTCATAATCTGCAGAGGATAGTTATAAATAAATCTAAACCACCTACACATAATCTAAAAAGGCTATTGAACCCTATGGGTTGATATGGAATGGTATGTGGGGGTGAGAGGGACGCTTCCACCTAAGCCTCAGCCGGGTCCGTTGTGTTTCCCTCATTTTTTTTCGTCAGAATATCAGGAATAAACTAGATTCGGGACATATGTCGAAAGGGATCTAGGGAAATTGGGGACACTAGTTTGTGTGAGTGGTGAATCCTCCTGTTTCTTTAGTGAAAGCCAGATAAGCGACAATTTCTTTATCCATTAGACGCTTCACATAGACCTTATGGTTTTCTGTATTCTGTCACGTTCTCGCTAAAGTGTTTGAGGTCTGCATCTTCTTCTTTGATGTTTCTACAAGCCTCTGCGTCTATGCATGTGTTGGTTGAGGTTAATGTGCTCAGTGATAAGTCTCACCCTTCGCCTCAGTTACTCTCTACTTCAATCAAGTATCTTCTAAGTGAGCTAGTAGCTTGCTGGCTCGCACTGGTTTTTCAGCTCGTCGGTCGATTTCATGCGCTCTTGCCAGTTCATTGGTTTTCTCATTCTCGCTGATACCTTCGTGGCCCGGTACGCAGACAAGGCGAACATCATTGTGATTGGCATCATTGAGATAGCTTTGATGGCTTTACAGTATACACCAGCCTCAGAATTGCCCGCGATGTTAGAGTCGCCCATGAATACAGTCATGGTTTCTTTTTTCATGAGTAAGTGTCAAAGAATCCCATAAGGAAAATCGTGTTTTAAAATTATTGACAAAGTTGCTGTGCGATTGCCTGGCTCACCGTTCTATCCGAGCTACTGAGATGACTTGGTAGAACATGCACCAACTCATTTCTAACATTTGGTCAGGAGAGTGTGTCCTTGTTGAAAAGCATCTCAGTATTGTTTGCCTGATCAAAAAATTGTCACCTCAACTTGGCCTTTCGTTAAGCAGGTTGATCCTTCTCAAGATAGTTTTAGGTCATCAAAGTGTACGATGGACCAATTTTTTATAATTCGACAGATGCTCTCTTTATCGACTCCAATGTGACCTATGATGAGTTATAGAAAGTCACGTCTAGTTACAATATCCCAGACGGTGCAGAAAGCTGGTCGCTTCATTAAGGTCGGTATAGTCCAAAGCCGAAACGGTCATTCACCTTTATTTTACTAAAATTGGTGAAACCGGCCCTCAGTTGACCATAAGCTTCTCGCCGCTCTCAGTCAGGATCACGACAGCAACTAATATGCATCTCCGTTATCATAAGAAAAAGCTAAGGCTTAGAGGTTGTGGTGACGAGGAAGTCAACGAGAACACAACCTGAGCTTCTCGAGGTGTAGTGGGTGAGACAAGTTGATTTCCTAGGCTTCTTTTCACATAGGTGACATTCTGCGACAATTTGGAAAGACGTTTCGTCATTCTTTAAACATAGTCTGCAAGTAGGGTCAGGTGGTCTGCAGAGGTGTTTTTTCAGTACGCAAGGGCCACCCAAGACACCGATTACGACGTTCTTACTCAGATTCAGAAGAAACTTATATTCCCTGTGATATGTCTAAGTATGTACATATATTTGGTACATTTTGTCCATCCAGGTCGCACTTGATTTCGATCTCTTCTCAATTGGATTTTGAAAAGGCCTTTATTTACTCCGCATAATGGCTAGGACTGAGATGAAGGGGGTTGATGCCCCGATCTTGGCCAGTGAGCGGTTTCATTGGCTATCTTACTTTTGTGTGCAGTGACGCAGTGCGATATGAGTATGACCATGTTTTTTGCTACTAACTTTGACTGCCTCCGGAACTAGTTTCGGTTTTATCGTAAATAAATCTGCTATTAGAGCAGCTTGACTATTAAAAAGATAAATTTGGTTTGTCGTGGGTGCCAATGAGCTAGTTTAAGCGCATGCTTGGAAATATTTCTGTCTATGGCTTGAGAAGAAACACAAAAGATTCATTCGGTACCTTTTGTGTAAAAGCGTCTAGTAAGTCGTTCGCTAAATACCTCATCGACCCGCACCTACTGCGGGATTCAACTTCTGCAGGAGCTGCAAAGACAATAGTCCTTTCCAATAATTTTAGTGATCTCAACATTATTTACCAACTCAGCTCAAGCGTATAAAAATATTTAAAAACAAACTGTTGTACGAGAACAGAATGATATACTGGTCATCAATATTGTCTTACACCAACATGAACACGGCTAACCCTATTCTTAGCTCGAAATAGAATTCTATTTCGAAAAGCTAAATGAGTTACTTACAGTACGCTGAAACCTTTTAATTTCAAAACCAATTTCATTCATCGTTCATGCGTTTAAATTCGCAAAAAGTGCGCTGCGATTCATATCCAGCCAGTGCTACCCTATGAGATGTGCCCGTATTCCGAACAGACCCTTGAATTTCGATTAAAGTTGTTTGCGGCACTCGACAAAAAAAGAGAAACACCCACACAGTGTCACAAAAAAGAGGGCGCACAACATCGTCCTGAAGGGCTGTTCCATATCTCGAGTAATCATAAAAGAACCAAAAAGGGGGTTGCAAAAATCAATACGAGTGCTGCTCTCCCTTCATTAAACCTAACGAGCCTTGATGCTTCATTTAAATCTTCACTTGTCGCTGTATGCAAGGTGCAGAGCAGAGTATGCACAAGAAGGAGAATATCCCTTTAGAAAAATTTCACATGTGTATACGAGCAGTCAATGTGAAATTCTTTTCTTAGTTTATGTACAAGTAACACAACATCATGAGAGATCCTTCAGACGGAATAGCTTATCAGCTCTGTTGTTCTTGTTGTCCAAACAAAAGTTAATGATTTCTCATCGCAGTGCTGTGCTCCCATTGTGTCCAAGTGCGTGGAAAACAGTGGCTGCATTCAGCCAACATCGACATTTCACAACACACCCGCTGCAAGGATATAAAATTAAGCGAAAGGGCTCAGATGCCGCCTTTAATTTGTGCCCGTACCTTCGCCTTCGCCTGAATATAATGATTTGATTGTCCAATTTATTTTCCTGCTAACGATCATTTTCGGTTTTCGGTAACAAAATCTTCCTGATGACGACTAAATAATTCTACGACCACGTCGAGATCGGGGATCCTCTCATCAAATGACGTTGTTGCTGGAATTGTGCAGAAAAAAGGGCGCCTCACGCAATGCAGCATTTTATTGCCCCATGCGCGCACATCCCATTGCATGGAGCATTTCTATGGGGCGAAATAATCATAGGTCTACCGTGGAGCCTTACCCTGGCGTAAACGAGTTATCGTGCTGGTACTCGTGCGGTATTAGTTTGCTGATAATTACCTATTATGATGATATAAAGGATAATTTTCAACAATAAAAGGATAATCGTCGGCGGTGGCGAATGTTGTGCTGATGTGCCTGTTGACCGATCTGCCACGGTTGGCGTTGGCGGCGCGGCGGCTTGCTGTGTTGTTTTGTTTTCATTCTCCGCTCGTAATCGTGTTCTCATATTGGCTGGCTTATATGTAACGCCGGATAAAAGGCGCTTAACTTTGAATGGACATTTGTAAGACGAGGATACATTTCCGTTTCGAACATAACCACATTATTTATTATACTGCCAACGAACATTAGCACAAGTATGGAGTAAATTGAACTCAATTTTATTTAATGTTCTGTGGTAAGTGGCTTAAGATTGATGCAATTTTATAGAATAACTCAATTGAAAGGGTTTTAGCCTTGTAAGGGGACTTTGAGGTCTTAATCTTCTGCGGCTTTAAGCCGAGTTGAAGGTCCACACGTTGAATGTAGGCTGTTAAATAAATTTGTGTAGAGATTTGGTTTTGATATTTGAACCTTAATCTGTATGTAGATTATGAAATAGGCTATGATGAACGGAGCTGGAATTACGGGTAGACTGTGCAAATGCTCCTGTGCGATCTGGCGGTATAAAGGATAGGTAAATGGGTGCCTTGTGACATTCGTCACTGCTCACTTAGACCAGCAATAGGGTCCGATTCTACCATGGAAACCGCTGATTTAAAACCACCCAGATATGGATATGAATCTCAGGAGGTTCCTCAACTCGATGTCACGCAAGTTCTCCAGTTCCGTGAAGAAGTAACTACGAAGAGTCATCATTCTTCTTCCGGCGAGACATTCACACACCAGGTGACGGACAAATTCGATTTCTTTCTCGAACAACAACTGCTGGAATAGTCGTTGTGATGTATGCCGAATCGCTCCGCAAGAGTACCAATAGCTTACGGCAACGAAAACGCCGACGACATCGCCAGGCGGGGATCAGCCCTTAACAACGGAAGTTGTTAATATCCCGCTAGGAGCCGTTAAGGGCAATATTCAACACCACTTTTTAAAAACGGCCAACCAAGTGTGGAATTAGGGCCATGTCGAGGAAGACCTGGATCGGTTACAACAAACAGAAAGCAAACGAGCTACTAAGCAGATCAAGACAAGATATTGCGAGAATCGTAGCCGCTAGTACGGCCCACTGGCCAGTGGGAGACCACGCAGCCAAGCTGGGTATTCTCCACAACACTTTCTGCCGCAGTTGCAAGGATAGCAGGGCAAAAAGAATCTCTGCATCATTTCCTGTGCAAGTGTCTGGCACTAGCGAGGGTCAGAAAGCCCACTCTGGGCAAACCCTTCTTCGACGACCTCAAAGATATTTCTAGGAAAAAAATTGATGAACTAATCTAGTTCCTTAACTCCATAGGTTAGATCTAAATATCTGCGTCTATCTACCTATAACGCCCACAAACAATCAGGTCAAATGAGTTGTGGTATCAAAACGGCGCATCCAGCGCTAATTGGGTTGTTACAACCGCCACCTCTACCCACCTGCCTACCAATAGCCAAGTGGCCAGTAATTATACCGGAGACTAACCTTGCTTTGCGAGGACTAAGTTTGACCAGAAACAGAGATATTATTGTAACCTGTCTATAAGTTTCTAGCCATGGCACAATGTGCCTAGCTGAATCCCACCTTTTAACGAGCTTATTGAAATCGTCACAAAGGCGAGAGCCTGTGAGGCATTGAGCGCTGTTCGCCTAGTAGACCCCGGCACCTGTAACTATGTCCATCTTAGAACCATCGGTGTAGAAAGGCATGTCCTTTTTATTGGTAACCTTGAGATTCCCCTAGTAATCTCTGTCAGGAATTCTGATACTGAATCTCCTGTCAAATACCAGAGTCTGGATTATATGATCTGTTTCTGTCGATCTGTCGGCTTTCTCCTATCGAGACAGCACGGAGGCGTGACCACAGGAGCTCGTGTCCTCTGTCATCCTTCCCTCACTCTCAGAGCAGTTTTAGCTGCCGTGTTGCTACAGTACAGATCCAGCGGAATGAAACTTAGTATGGTTTCCATTGTCGCTGTTGGTGTTATTCTTATTGATCACAGGATTTGTATACAGGCTGTACTCTGAATCTAAGTGAGGTTTGAAAGCTGGTATTGCTCCTCAAGCACCTTCCACCAGACTAGTGAACCATATGTTAGAATGGGTCTTACAACCGCCTTATTACTGAAAGCGTTTTTGCATAAGTAGAAGTCTACGTATGCCTTCTTGATGCGCTCATCGATGTTCTCCTTCCAATTTAGTTTGGAATCAAGAATAACGCGCAGGTAGGGTGCTGATCCCGTAAGATTAAGTTCAAGACCCTCGATCTTCGGAGGCTTGAAGTCAGTGATTGTCTCTGAAGAATTGACTCCTAACCCTTTGCTGCTGGCACAAGTATTGACCAGTAGAAGCGCATAATTGAGCCCCTCGCCTAGTACTGGAAGGAATTTGCCTGCTACCAGAATGACCAGATTGTCGGCAAAGGCCGTCACATTGAAGTTATTGTCTCTGAGTAATACCAAGACATGGTCCACGACAAGAAGCCATATTAGGGGAGAGAGGACTCCATCATGAGGAGTTCTCCTGCAAAAATTCTTCTTACTGCTCACGTTTCCCAACGTCGATTTTAAGCATCAGCACAATCCAGTTGCAGAGTCCGGTGCTGAGTTGGGCTCTTTGCTAATAATCGCGTCGGCGCTTGCGCCGTCGATGTCGAGAAACACCCCAAGAGTAAATTATTTACGATGGAGAGATCTCTCTATCGTCGATATTACCATACGAGTTACACTTGTATATGACGTCAAGAGAGTACGAATAATAAGAAGTAATAATCCAGCTAGAGATAGACAGGGACGTCTAATAATAATGAAACTCGATCGTCAACTAAAAAGTTGGACAGACAACTTAAACGAGCCTTATTTTAATTTAAAAAAATATAATAACGCAAAACATCATATAGTCCTGAGCCTACATAGGGGACGATTACCTGATGACAAAGATTTCAGAGCACGTCTTCGAACCCAAGTTGTGGCATGCGTTTAAAGTGCTCAAACCATTGAAATATGGACCGTTGCGCTCGAAAAGGTAGTTGCTCTACATTGAGTTCCTTGCATATTCTAATGTTCTTAACTCCATAGAACGAAAGAATACCTCAAAGAAAGCTCATTTTGGTAGCTTTTTCTTTCGGTCATTACCCAAATCTCATGACAATAGGTGGGGGTCGGATCAAATACACACAATTGCTCCAGCCTGACCAATCCCACAGGATAACTCAGTACTGCTCCATCCAAAAAGAACCCCTGGCGAAAGCCAACACTCGCAGTGAAAGATGTTTACGTAACGCCATTCACCCGAACATATCTTCTACAACTTCTCAGAAGGTTTTAACGGTCAATTATTAATTAAAAAAATTTTGGGGGGTGAATCTAAACCATCCAGGGACCCGCTCAAATACATGCGAAATAATTTTATTAAAATCGGTCCAGCCGTTGCGGAGGAGTTCAGTGACATACACACGTACAGAAGAATTGTTTTCCTTGAAAGATCCTAGTGGAATGTAAACTTGTTCCGCGAGAGTTGAACCTCGCCTGTCCCAGTTCATCAGAAAAGCACTGATTCAGGAATAATCTAGTCCTAGATCCCTTTATCGTCATGGATCCCGGCCTAGGAACAGTGCAGGCGGAGCTAGCTCCTTTAACTTTTTTGTTATACGAATAAACCATAAAGTGAAAACAGCATTTCTTTTTTATTTTAATGTTAAATACAAGCAAATAAGATATTTATGTATGTAAATATAAAAAAATAAACGATTAATTGCAATGGCGAACGTACCGAAACTATTACCTGTCTGTGTCTTTCACATTTCAAATGTCAAATGGTGTAAAGGCTCTCAAAGTGCGTACGACACCACAAACCAGAAGTGGGTAATTAAACACATTTTTTATGTGTTCCTACAGCATAAGATACAAGAAAAGCTAAAAAAAAATATTTCTCCCATCATATTTCCACCGCTGAAACCAGTAACCGAGGCGCTAATCCCCACAGTAGGCTGCCCGGCCAGCGTGCGTAGCAGCAAATTAATTACCTATAAATTTAACCGCCCGAAGGAATCTAACATCATTTCATTTGTGCATGCAGATATCCTAATCGTTTGGGGCGTCTCGTAAGATAAATTTTCATCTATCAACTTAATATGCTAATGTGAAGTGATACCGACTGCGGAGCACAAAACGAACTACTTGAATCCATCAATTCAACACCTTAAGCTACATAGGCAACCGGAGCGCGCCGCTACGCCAGAATCCATTCGAATTTGTACATTTCTGTTTCGAGGTTTTTCGGGAGCTATCAAAACCGAAACCTATCGAATCGAAATCACTCGCAGGCAAGTTTTTTTTTGTTGCTCCTACAACGTAACCACTCCACGGAGTCTTATCGCGTTTCGAAAAAAAGTTACGCGAATCCACGACAGCACAGTTGAAATGCCGTGCGATTATTATAGTCGTCCTACTCGTATATGTCGTGCATTTAAATGAAATTAATATCCAATCCCCGGCACATTTGGGTTTCGGAAAACCAAATGAACTCTAATGCTACGCGTGTTGGGTTTCTGGGCCAAATGGCTCCGGGTGGAATACATATTTTGGGGAATTCCAGCTAAGAAATAGACTTGGAAATGTACGACTGAGTTTGGATAACCAAAGTCGCGAACAGGGCAGACAACATCACAAGTCTAGCTACTGGCGATATTGGGCACACTTCAGCGTGCGGCCAGTGAAACAAATTAATTCCGTTTCTTTTGTCGGGGATGTTATAAATCACTGATAAAATAAAAAAATAAAAAACCAAAGAAAATACACATTTTTTCGCCTTCTTCAAAGGACAGGTGGCGACTTGGTAAACAAGAATGCTGCAGTTGAACAAAAAACAGAGGCAAAAGTGAGACCTAGATTTTGAAAATTTTCATATCTGGAGGCACTCTGTAAATTGTAGGTCCAACAGTTTGGACGATGTGTGGTGCTGGAGGGCTCCGAAAAAATCTACCGAATTGCTGCTGAGTTGAGGTTCGGGAAAAAAAATTTGGTAGCTATCAAAAAGTCATTAATTGTAGACTAACGAATAACAATCAAATGATTGACTACGATTAATTTGCAACTAAGTGGGAAGCGATTAAATTTGAATTTCACCTAACCTCACGCAGCTGGTCTAAAGGGAGATTTCTTTGAGGTAGGCGTTAGGAGATTTCGCTTTTGGCAATGTGCCACGTATCGCTCTATACCTTAAAATATGTGTTGACACCTGCAAGGGTTAAGGACCTCAAGTAAAAAGTATCGAGGTTCGATTCTCTCCCCACGAAATGCTTGAAGGCTACGAGGGAAGCAATAGACGCATTTTGGGATTAACATGCCCATGTCCTCTAAGATTTTTTTAACCAATTGTTGGAGAAAAAAGATAGGCTATACAATTAACAACTAAATGTGGGAGTAATACATAGTTCTGCAAGCATAGAAGTGCCAAACATCAATCGCTCTGTTGGACTTCGCATGTATTTGGCATTTGTGAGCAAATTGACTGTCCAACGCTTGCGGGTAAAGAAGTTAGAATTAACTCAAACTGGCTACTATTTGAGTTAAAATTTTACGTAATTTCAAGCCACATCCGAATCATCATGCAGCGTAATCTTTTATCTGCTCCAGCAAGTATCAGTCCTTTTTAATTCGACTACGATAGCGTTTCTAGGCACGATAAAGCAAAAGACCAGCCTATTGAAGTACTAAAATGAAAACCGTAAATAGCCAGAAGGTTTCTATCCGAGCAGAATCGGACTAGATAGTTATTTTATTGTTGAAGATAATTCAGAATAAGAAATTCTGGTTTGGTTAAAATGATTAAATTCTGTCAGGTAAATGTTTATCAGCACACATGCATACACACACAGGAATACATACATCGAAATCGGCTTCGCTTGTCACCTATCAGAAAAGTTCAACAGCCTAAATGTTGACGAACTAAGTATCGTATATTTGCAAAGATTGCAACGTATTCTATCAGATGGCGAGTATCGTCAAATACTGCAAAGCAGATACATATGAGTATGTAAACCTATTGATTATGAAGTACAACGAAAACTAGGACCTGCAATATTTACTTAGGTGGGGTAAGTTTGTAAAGATGACGGTGCAGTCCGATCGCTTTGGATCCATTCTTAGGATCCCTTTAAAAAATCACAGTTGCCATCAAATATTTTTCTTTTGCAGCCGCCCTACACTATCGGGATTCCTGAATGTACTTTAGAATGGTTATGCTGCCTTTATTGACAATTCGCCCAGATTGTTTGCTTTTTTCTCGAAGGCCTGCCTTTCTGATTCGCCTGAAATTTAGAGACTTGTCCACCTGATTAACATCGATGTTATTAGCTTCCTAGGCTTCATAAGTAGCTCCATTTGGTTCAATAAGTAGGCAGGAGATATTTTTTAGATCCTTGTGGTATCACAACGGACCTCTCATGGGTCTAGGTTAGGTTAGGTTAATGGGCAGGCGAAACTAAGAATATCGGTGTATCGGATTGGCATTTCTTCAATGTCCTCGAAGAAGTGCCGTCCGAGGATTTTATTTCTTAGATGACAGATACTAGGGCAATGGGAGATGAAGTGGGTTGTATCCTCGTGGGCCTTCTTATCACCACACTCCCTACAAAGGTCTTCTTCTGGAATTCGAAGGTTTTTCATATCCTGTGATCACTCCTAAAAGGGTACATAGGGATCTTCTGTCGATGTGCAGAAGTCTGTCGGTTCTAGCCTTAACGAATTTTGGCCATATCTTCCTTGTGGTTGCACAAGTATTTAGAGAGGCCCATCTTTTGTTAGCCTCCCTTAAGGCATGGGTCTAAGTGTGTTGGCTTTAGCTGGCAGCCACTTCTACCTAACCTAACCTAGACACTTATATAAGATGTAAATTGTGTCGTTTTCTACAAATACATGGCCACATTCTTTGCATTCTGTATTTTGTACAAGGGACCTTAAACGCGCACTGCGACCTATGAGGTCTATTGTGGTGGCCCACATGGTTTGACCCGAGGTTATATAGAGGCTTTTGACAAACCTCCTTAGGTTCAATTTTACGAATTTCTGCTGGATTGACCGAGGCCCGCGTCATGTGGAGTAAGCTTTTCCTTGCGGCTCCTGGACATACGCACTGAATATGTTCAGCGGTGTTTTTCAGTTCTCCACAGAGCCGGCAAAAATTAGTTTCTGATTTATGCAGTCTCGTTAGATAGCTGGTTAAGATTCTCATCTTTGTTGAGATCAAGTAAAGTCTTGGCTTTGTCTAGGTTGGCGTTGATGAACTTTTTCGCTTGCCTAAGGCCCTGGAGGTTGGCTCAACAGTCAGCAAGTTTGTTGATCTCCCATTGCGTTATCTTGGAGTAGACACTGTTGGGTGGTACTTCAAAACAAGGTACGGAGACAATGAGCGGGCGGCAAGCGCCTCTTCTCGCCTCGCACTCTGCTCGTTCGTTACCCTCGAAGCCCTCATGTCCTATAATCCAGACTACAGTAACCTTATTTATCGATGCAAGACTTTCGAGGATGCTGAGATAGTCCCAGACACGCTTGGACCCTACCGTATACGATTTAAAGGCTAATAGTGCTGCTTGGGTGTCTGAAAAGAGGTAGATGCGGGTTCCTTTGAATTTGTATGGATCTGTTGTATTTAGACACATCTTCTTCAAATAGATTACCAGTAAGTTATTCTCTGCAATGATGCCTGTTAAGAGGTTTAGTTTGGTTGGCTTGCCTCTAGGTTCTGTTGCTCTGCGAGTGTATTGCTCGGTTCCAAATTTCTTCTAGCTCCTTCGGCAAGATTCTTGTTACCAGGAATCCCTAAATGCTTGAATGACTTATCAAAATCTACGGTGGGCTGGGCAGCAAGAACCAAGCTAAGTACATCAAAAAAATTGCAAAGATAAAGGCGTATCTGCATAATATCGTGGTTTACAAGAAATTTGACTTTTTTCTCAAATGACTTTAACAGCTTGGAGCATGCTTGTCCTAATGTTTTAAGCAAGGCTTCACAGGAATTATTTAATAAGCCTAGGCGTTTTATTTGGCATTTTAATTAGATTTTGGTGACCCCGCTGAAAGGTACAAAGAGTGTAAGACCGCCTTCTTTTGCTACAGGGTCATCTCTTTCGTAATCAGCGAATCCACTGCAAGCTAGGACTTGGTGAATTAATTATCACTGCTTACAAAGTGCTTGATAGGAAAGGCCTCTGCTTGGAACATACTCGTAGATGAGGGTTTGCCAAGGCTGACTAAGCTGTTCGCATAACTTCAGATCCAGTTGCTGTTTCCACTTCAACTTCATCCGCCTAGTATATAAGGTCAAATGTTGAAGGTAGACTCAATGTGATATTCAGTGCAGTGGTTCATAAGTAGATCCTCTTACACTTAAAAGAAAAGGTGGTCCTGTAGACTCTCCAGATAGAAGGACTCGAAGGAAAGTTCCAGCTGAGAGTTGAATTCGTTATAATTCTCTAACTCTTTCCGATTTTGTTAGTGTTCATCCTCTAGATCATGCCACCATAGGAGATTGTCGTTATGATTATTAGGGTACATGTATAGCAGTACATCATTCTTGACATTCTTGAGCAGTACATCATTTGACGAATATTGGCCTACAGGTTCATAGGGCCTTGATAGGTGTATTGAATGTTTTGTTTCTCTATGGGTTCTAGGACAATTTGATAGCTCTAGTAACACAAAAAGTAAGGAAGAAAAGTAGTGACCCAAAACACATTCTAAGAAGAAAGGAAATTAGGCACAAGCGTAGTGAAATGGAAAGTCACTACGGTAAGACTTAAGTTGCAATTTATATGAATTAGTAGAGGGTGTGTGCGATATTGGATAAATGTGAACCAATCTAGAGCCTCCAGCCCCAGGGATACCTTATTGGCGATAAAAATCAGGATTTTGTCATCATGGATTTCTTTAAGCAAAGCAACCTTAATTTGGTGTTTAGTCTAATTGCATGGATGTGCAATTTTTTGAACAGAACTGACGACCGAAAAGAGATTTTGTTTTTCGCAATTATGGAAACTTTCTACTCGCTTAGCCAGCTGTCTAGTACTTTTTAGGGGAGTTACTTGCAAGCCTAGGATTTTTAATGTAATTTATCTTTACGCTAGTCACTGAAAATCTGAACTCGCTTGTTGGTCTATAATTTTATAAGAAGACTTCATCGGTGTCGGTGTTACACAAAGTTTGCACGAACTAATTAAATTTTGCTATCGATAACTATCATTCCGCTCGGTCTGGACTGCGAACCTTGGACTATATGGTGTTGGCCCATGCGGCATTCTCCCATTACGTTTATAGACCCTATTGTCAGATTCCAATTCAAACACAGCTGTGCAAAAGTATGGTTGATCCACCTCTACTTCAATTGGGAGTAATTGACGAGTAGACTTAAAGCTTCTAAGGTTCTAATGTTTTTTTGAGAAATCGCAGATAGAACGCAGTCACTTTTCGAACTATTAAAACGCCGATCCTTGACTATATCAAAATTCTATCTTAAATAAGTTGTTCTTCAACATCACAATTGCAACAGAATGACTTAATTATGACATCAATCGTGTACAGTTGCAGATATCCAAACAACTGCAGTTCATGCTCATATGCTCCACTCACTGACTCAAATACAGACGCATATACTTATGAACATGTCCAAGAAAGCAACACGCACTGTAACCAATGCCGCAACATCGCCGCAACGTCAAGTCAGGACGCGTGAATTAAATTATTACGGAACGCAATGAAATTCGCTAATCGTGTTAAGGTACACCATGTTAACCCTAGTCATCGGTGGATATTATGCCTGTCGAAACACCTAGGAAGACTGCGTGTATAAAATCCCCGAGGGGTGCCCGTTTAACAACAGGGGTTCCGATCCTATTGCTGCTGGCCCCCCACAGTAATCATCCTTTTCACTTAGCCAATAAAGTAGGGTCTCCTCTTGTCCCAATATCGTCAGGTTCAATATTTTTCGCCGCCGCCGCTCAACTCTTACCGACCGCAAGGAATCGGTCGGCGTCGCCTCTAACAGCTGGGTGCCTGGCGGAGCAACATGCGCGTGCCAACCCCCATTGACAAATTTGTTTTTTGCACATTAAATAAAGTTATACGAGTGAATTAATGCCCGTGCACATAACATTGGAGTGCGAGAGTGTAAATCATTTCTTGATTCTCGTGCGAACTCAAAAAATCAATGAGGCTCAGGCTGGCTTGGCTGACTTGGCTGGCCCCAATAATTAAGGATATCTCTCAATCCAATCCAAACGAGAGCAGAAAGGGACCCTCGAGAACGACGTCAGGATTCAAAGGGAAAAGGTAAACACTCTTAGGAGCATTCATCGTCGACATGTCAAAAGGTACTTCATTTTTTATGAAATTAATAAAGTACGTTGGCCCAACACAAGACACGTGACCAACGTAATGTATCCGTTTTGCATTGTGGCCAACCTTCAGCTTTAAACCAATAACTGGCATGTAGACGTGGAGGGCATGAGGATTGGAATGGAATCCGGTTTGAGTGTTCATGGCACTTTCAGGTGAACGCTGGTGAAGCGAAGAAGAAGAATGTGCGCTATCGTCCACCCTTCGTACATGTGTCGACTGTATTAAGAACTCTCCAGTCGGCTGTGGTATGAATTTGTTGTTCTGATGTCTTTTGGGCTTATCCCGTCTAGAATTTAACCATTCTTGACTACGCTTCAAATAGGATAAACACGGTCGCGTGGCGGGTTTTTTCGCTTCGAATTATTGACACGTAGCACCCTCTCCGACGGAGCGGGGAGTTCATCATCGATGATATCGCCCTACTCCTTCACGGCTTATAATGGGATAATGTTGAAAATATGATATTCAGAACTTTTTGTCGAAGACGTATTCATATCATCCCGTGATGTCAGTTTTTTACTAATAAGCGGGCGTTGGTGCAGATAATGGTATCAACTAATTGTGCAATTATTTACGGCAGATTATTGTTCGAGTTTTCGTTTGTTCGATGCACAGGGGTTGATGCAAACGTAGAATTTCTTCATTTGAATACAAGGGATGAAAATAGAAAACGCAGCAGCATTACGAACGTGTATGAGGGTACATAACATATGCATGTTCCTATGTTTATGGGTTTCGATGTTAAATGAAAGAATTCTTGGGTCAACTCGAAGTCCAAGTATCCGGAAATCCATTTTTCTGTAATGGCCCATGCTAGAAAGACGTTGTCACCGTGGCTCAGGGCGTTTGACTGCTGTGCGACTGGGTTGGTTCGAGCCCCAGAAGTATTAACAATTTTTCGCTAACTACTTCTCTTCGGAGAATGACAAACGTCGGAGTGTATAATTTGTCATAAAAATCTTCGTAGTTCGCTATGCAGATATCGTATATAAGTTGTAGATACCGTTCGTGCGAAAAATATATATCAGACACAATAGGTTGCGAGAAGCTAGGATTTTACTCATCCCGGGCTGTCGCGCAATATAATTCGTTTTTCTAGTTTGTTGCCAGACAGGTACCTCGACGGAGCAAGATTTGTCCCCAGTTGACCTGGACCCCATTGAAACCTAATATCACTTGAGTTTCAAATCACAACACTGGGTAAATCTTTTCTATCTACTCTTTTTCTTTCCGACTTACGTCGTGCAACTACACTGCATTCAGAGAAGTTCCTGCGCTCAAAGAGTCGAATAGCGTCTTCACATTGCAAAAACCAATCTTAGTCCGTGCAGTCAGAATCAATCAACATCTGAGGAGTAGCTTCGGTTTTATTGGCTATGTTACGAGGAATGTTGACTAACGTTTCCGACTCTTAGATTTAAATGCCCGAGGACCACTGCCAGGAGGTAAAGAAAGCACTTAGCACTCCGGTCTCATATAGGGGCCTATTGTACTATCCTATATGTTTAAAGCAATTTGTCTGCTCCAGAGGATGCCAGGAAGCTAATCAGCCTCTTTGGGTGGAGCGTTGCAAGTGTCGTTGGTGAGATGAGATCACTGCCTATCTTTCTCCAAGCACAGTCTGCAGGTAAGGTCCGGTGACAGGCCAAGCTTGTGTAGATACCGTTTAAGTCGACAGTGTCCGTTGAGGATGCCGGTTAGAAATTTAAGGTGGTTTCTGTTCAGGTTTAGAAGAAACTTGGATTTCTTTTATGATAGATTAGGGAAGAAGTGTTTGGCACATTTCTGTCCTATATTTCCCATCCAAATTGTGTTGGATTTGAGCAGAGTTTGCCCCCACAGGCTGGTTCAGGACCAGTGAGGGAGGGTGTTGCACCTATCTTGGCCAGTGAGTCCGCTATTTCGTTGCCGGTGTGGCCCTTGTAAGCGGGAATCCAGTGTAGTATGATCCAATTGCTTTTTCCTAGTTCTAGAAGCAATTTGACTGTCTCTAGGACTAGTTCCGATTTTATTGTGGCTGAATTCAGTGCTTTCAGGGCAACTTGACTTTCAGAGAAGATGAAGATGGTTTTGCCACAGAAATTAAAGAACAAGTTTAAGCTTGTATACTGATTTATCGGAAATATTTCTGCCCCGAAGATCGATGAGTATGTGCCTAAACTGAGTGATATGTTAGTGTTCGACGACTCTCATCCACTGTCCACATCCACTGTTCATTTCAGACCCGTCCATATACTATACTTGCTCATGTTCTGAAGGACAGGATTTGCATTTTTTCCCAGTCGTCACTCGGGTGGATAAGTACTAAGTAGTTTCGTTTGAAGCAGTGCCTTGGGAGAATGTCATCCAATGGCATACTGTACTCGCTACTTTGGAATAGGGAGGAAAGCGTGTTAAGGTAATCACGAATTTGATTGTTGAGCGCTTGGCACAAATGAATCAGTCCAGACCACCAAATGGCTTAAACGTGTAAATTTACAAAAAAAAAAAAAAATATGCAAAAGGAACTCGCAAGGCGTTCAATTGAGGTCGGTTGTGAGATGATAGTGAAGTTTTCAATCAACACTCTCACGCAGTGTGACAGTTTTCGGTGGTCCCTTTCAATCATTTGAGAACCAAACTCTAACTGCATTACACTATCATCTTCGAAAAAGTGCGACCCAAACACTCCGCCTGTTCAACAACTGAACCAAACGACTGCTCTTCTAGAATGCATCTGACTCTTATATCAAACTCTTGACACTTTTCTGTGTCTCAAGACCGGATTTTTTTTTTTTTTTCTTACGAAGCCATCGAGTTAAAAGTTGTAAATGATTTTTGTTGCAAAAACGTCGTTTTCTTTATTCCACAGGAGGTTATTTGAGAAAAACACTCTCAAAATGTTCATTTTCTCTAAACACAGAATTGAGGACGTGCGACTTTGTTTTATTACTAATGACAGCTGATGACAAAAGTCAAAATGGCGAACCTTTCAAGTCGTGCGCTCCTGATGAGACGCCCCATAGTTGCATGTCGAAAACGTCGATTTTTGAGATTCCAGAACACAGCATAAACCACGTCCAGACTGTAATGGCGGATCTATTTTGTGGAATGGAGTTAATCAGCCCCAAATCGACCTAACAAACAGTTCTTTGGCACAGTGTCTGAAACTCTGTTTCCTCACATAACATTTAGCAGCGTATATAGCATATGTCAGACGTCGTCGGTACAAAAACCAAGAGTTGTAAAAAGTTACTTCCATTAATTCACTTTTCTATTTTGCGAGTCCGATCCGTCTTAAGGAGGAATTTGATCGATTCGATAGGCGAAGGTTGTTCCCCCAGGTTTTCGGGGATATGCCATCCTGCGCCTTCTTTTACCAGCTCGTCTGCTCTACAGTTGCCTGGAATGTCCCTGTGTCCTGGAATCCAGCACAGGATTACGTCGCACCTGTCTACAATCTCGTTGAGAGATCTGTGGCATTACTTTACCAACTTTGATCGTATTGTCCGCGATTCCAAGGCTTTTATTACTGTCTGGCAACCTATGTATAGTACAATAGCGCTACAATCTATCGCGTTAATGGAAAGTCAAGCCGCAGCTTCGCACACTGCCGTGATTTCCGCTTGAAACACCAGACGTTACCACCCGGCTAAGCCAGGTTCGTCGGAGAAGTAGAAGAGTTGAAGAGTTGCTACAGATGTACAAATTCTATGGGTGGTTGACTCATTTTCATCATTCAAATCGCCTGGCGTTGACGGAATTCTTCCGACAATCTCTCTTCCAGCATACGCTTGCCGTATTTTTGGACATTGAGGATGCATTCAACAGTGTCAAAACATGTGCTAAAAGAGCGTTCGAAATCATTACTACTGTAGTCAAACTTCATTATGAAGTTGATCGGCAGAACACATTTAAGAATAACCGCTTTTAGATGCAACCCGCAAAGTAGGGTCGTTTTCCCCCCATAGTGTAGATTATAGTCCTCAATACAGACGATGTAGTGGTGCTTGCACTGGCAAACATTCTCCAAACTATCATTGAGTTAATAAAAAGAGCCTTTAACATACCACATACACGCTTTAAACATTTTAAACATAAAATGCACAAAGAACCGAACTGGTTACTAGCAAAAGAACAATACCATCTCTCGCACTACCCACTATTGAGCAAGCTCCTCTCAAGATGTCTGATAGCGCGAAATATATTAGATTTACGGGTAGGTTGGTAGGCAAGGCGGCTGTCCATGCAGAGCACAGACATACGTAGGTCAAAGTAAGCCCCTTGTAAGCCCGAAACGTGCCACTTAAATTTATTGGAACCATTTGGTGCTCTTAACGAAGCTGAGGATATTTTTAATGTCAGTATATGACAGACCTCCTTAGCTCAATGCCCTGTCGCCATGACTCAGTGTTTAGTGCGTCGGACTGTGGTGCGAGGGTTCATGCCCCAGCCATGTCCACGAAAACTCAGGACACTACCTCTCATCGGGGAATTTAATTTCTCAATTCACCGTTCGGAATCGGCAATAAATTGTGCATTTGTCCAAAAAATGTAAGACGCACAACATGAATGGTTGCGATAAACTAGGCCTTGGCTAATCCCGAGCTGTCCTGCTAGCTATTTATATATTTTTTATGTGACAATTCGCCCAAACTGTCGAAGTGCGGCAGAAAGGCCGTGTATTAGGATGGACAGGTACAGACAAGGTATAGATGATTGTTTATTCCTCATCTTCGTCTCTACAACTCCTGACAAAGTCATTTGAGAAACGGCCCATCCTTCTGGCATTGGACAATGGCCGGTGAAAACACCTATGACGGTACTGATGAGCGACATTTTAAACAAAACTACATGTTTAGATCGAGTGAAGTAAGGGTTGTGGTTCCATTTCTCTTGGGTTTATCTTGCTAGTCGCGTCGCTACCTAAGAGTAATTGACACGTAGCGAGTGGAATACCCAGATTCCAATGTTCTGGTAAGATCTCTAGATTATTGCCACGTTTGGCTAGTTCATCAGCCTTACAATTCACTGAAACTCTTGATAGAAAACTGAATTGGGGTCTGAACATAAAAGAGAGAATAAGGAATGTGTCGTTCGCTTATTTACAAGTGTTATAGAATCTTCGAAAAGAATTGGGGGCCAAACTCAAAAATCATTCTTTAAATGTGCAATCACTTAAAGACCAATTTTCATATGCCTATGGTGGATAAGTGTGGGACCAAGATGTAAAGGCTGGCTTGCTTAAGTATTCCCAGTGCCAACCCCAACAGTTGAAATGGAAGCTATTCTAAATCTGCCACCACTAGACCAAAGGTTTGAAGTCACCTTGAAACCGAGAGTTGAAGAACGCCTCGTGTGTTTCACTGAGAGTAAAACGGCCAATTATTTGAAATGAGCCAAGACACAGAAATAAACCCACGCTACGAAACAAAACAAAATCGCATGAGTAAGAAGAGAATTTTAGAATATTTTTCGGGTTAACATCCTCTGCCCGCCTAATGGTTGTATTCTTAAATATTTATTAATTCATTTAAAATCGATTAGCAAGTTGCACAACCTGTAAACAAAGGAGTCCGCCTCACATCGGCTGCTCTAAATCAAAATCATTGACCCGTATCAGAAGGTAATCAATCAGAAAATTTAAATTACATAAACATCCAGTCAATATATCACATCGAAGCTATACCCTGTAATTACATTGGCGTATAATAGATGGCAGACACAATGGTGTACATCACGTCATGGGCTTCTTTCTAATGCACGGCCTTTCTGCCGCGATGCCTGGATATCATCCTCGAAATTAAACGGGGATCACCTGATAGGATGCACAAAATCTTAGAAAAACATATTCCGCCGAGATGCGAGATTCACTTTGATAGATGCATGGTCGAGCACATGACAGAATAATGAGACCTTAATTGGATTTCGCCGATGTGGGATGAATTAAAGGATTTGCGAGAAGTTAACTCTTCCAGGAAGGATAAGCAATATTTTGTCCGCCACGGCTGTGTGTGCTGTTCGTTTAAATTGGCGTTCTGGAGTGTGTCGACACATATGAAAGATCGATCGGACTTTGCTATTTTTTAATGTCAGTTCCTTCCTCATTTGAATCTTAACCACTTTGCTGCAATCTTCCCATGAAAGGAGATTCAGCTCAAGGCGTTCAGTTGATACTGCGTTACTGGTTATGCAAATACACAAAAATTCTCATGATACTCCCCGAACCAATTAAATTGATGCGAAAAGAAAGGCAAAGTAGAATCCAATATTGCTCTTCTGCAACGCAATTGCGGGTGACGCAGTGCGAAACTCTTCAGATATCCTTTGACTCACGATTTCACATTGCTCAGACGAACACAGGTTAAAGGCGGAGGGGGCGGACAACGCAGTTGCTTCCTCTAATTGTAGATGCATGCCATACCATTAAGCCATTACCGTCGCAGACAACGAAGACACTCGACTGCAGTAACCAGCTCTTAATGTCAGTTCATCACTGAGATCGAGGATGGTGCATGCCTTGAATATCGTTTTGTGCACGCAAGCTCGTGCTGGTTTCAGGCGAGAAAATAATTCCGCTCCGCTCCACTTCAATCGCAGTCAATGGGGAAACGTCGCGTCGGTGCACTTGCATTGGTTCGTCGCGTTCATTTTGTTTTGATGTTGTTTTCATTGCGAATTGAATACTTCTCAACAATTTTATCACTTCTGTTAAGTCTGTAATTATTGTCTGGAATTTGAAAAATGCGTCGTGTGTCTAGGTGGATAAGTCTTTGAGAGGATAAGCAGAATGTGGATTGATTGCAAACTGAAAGAACGCTTGTAAGGAATAACATTAACTTGGAAAGGATTTTTCAAATCAGACACACATTCGACGTTTGAGAGAAGAAGGTTGCTTTGCTGATCACCAATAAGTGTACTGCGTACCTTCGTTCTCTCTACATGACCTAACCACTTCAAGCGAATGCGTGTTTTAATCACAACGTTGGGTTAGGTAAGGTTGAAGTGTCTGCCAGCTAAAGCCAGCACACTTGGACCAATGATAGATCCATTGTGATGTCACATGGATCTTGAAAATTTCGTCGGTAGTTTTTAACATCTGTATTGGTCAGATCGCATAGATCGTTGTAGAAGAAGGCACCTAAGTGAGTTTTTCTTCTATGGGGGAGAGCAGAGGAGGTACAAATAAAGTGTGGCCTAGGAAAATGCGGCAGGAATCAATTGAGAAGCCTTGTTGCATGCTTACCTTTTAAATGTCTGGGTGCCGATACCGATAAAACGAACCGTTCAAAACACAGTGGAAGTCGCACTAACAATAATTAAAACAGCAACCAAAGAGAAGATGCAAAGGGATTTCGAAGATCACTGGGCAAACCTCCCGCTGTGCTAAGTGGCTATATCACTCGTAAAGAAACCAAGCAACCTGCTCACTAGGTAGTAAGGCCCTAGATTCAAACAGGGAGCAATTGAGGCTGATGGTGGGACTAATCACAGGGCCTCAACAAACACATGCATAGGTTGAGCCTCACCGACGTAGTGACCTGCAGAAACTGCGAGGAAGAAGAAGAAGATCTCGAAAACTGCCTATGCCACTGCCCAGCCCTAGCGAGAACGCGAAAAAAGACCCTGGGATCCATGTGGATACCGAACCTGATTGCTTCTCAAGGACATATGAATCGGCGGGCATTCTGACCTTCACCAAAGAAGGAGGAAGATTCGGCAGACCAAACGTACACTAGTGTCAACTCCATAATTGCTGTCCCCTAGATCCCTCGCAACGTTCATTCCAAATCTATCCTATCTCTTCAGTTTCGACCATTAAAAGAGGGGAACACATTGGGCCCGACTGAGGCCGAAGTGACGAGCCTTCCGCTCACCCTCATATACTACTACTAGACAGGGTCCAGTGATGACATCTATAGTAACGCTGATATGCAATCTCTTGGTACCACCGTTCCATCTAAGATTTATTCTTTCGAGAAAATTTAGCTTAATTTTGAGTTAACATGAAACGATAGGTAGGTATGCCTAAGGTATCATGTTCTGGTAGAATTGTTGTTCCCCCCGGCACCTAAAAGAGATAACTATTGAGCTGCTCTGTAATCTCTACGAGAGACGAACGGCAATTTAGGGACCAAGTAAATTAGTGGACAACAATTCCACGGACTTGATTGCTGTTCTGTGTGGTCGCCGTGGGTCAGTGGTTAGTGCGTTGGACTGTTGACCGAGCGGCGTGGGTTCAAGTCCCAGCCAGGTACATCGAACATTTTTCGCGGCACCACCCCTCGTCGGGGAATGAAGCCTCCGGGAGTATAATCTGTCATGAAAGAGCTTCTCAATTCGCCGTTCGGAGTCGGCAATAATTTATAGGTCCCTTATATTCGTGAAAAAAATTTAATACGCACTACATGAATGGTTGCGATAAACTAGGCCTTGGCTCATCCCGAGCTGTCGCGCCATCTATTTATTTATTTTGATGTTTTCTGAGGAGATTTTGAAGCATATCAGAATGGGCGTGTGGTCAAATTCTTGCAATGAGACGAACGGCCGCACTGGCAGTCATGAGGCAGAATGTCCAGTGCTGCAAAGGATGTCGTGCGAAGTGCACCACTAATACAGAAACAAGCTGGTCGTTGAACTTTGCTGAGCTTATTGCGATCTATGGCTTTATCGAGGGTCCTGCTTTATTGTCGGATGCCCTGCATTGCGTCAGGCAGCTTAGTTATTGACTAAACATTTCACTTATATTTTCCAGATCCCCAACCGCATAAAAATAGGTTTAGGAGGCCCTAAATGATACTGTATTCAACTTTCAGAATCAAGAATTTCATAGCTATCTCTTACACGTATTAAGGAAAGTGATACATGTCCGACACATGATTTTTCAACGGCCCGTGGGTCGCGGGTTTAGGTTGCTCAAGTGGACTCTCCACATCTCCGGCATTGACTCTAAATCAGCAGGAGCTATTCCCATACGGGTATATGTGAGATTTCGGATTTGGTCCAGCCATCTCATCCTGGGCCTATCTAGCGGACGCCTAGCTGATGGCACGGGTTCTACGGCATGTCTTGGAAGCCGAGTTGAGGACGAAGAAATCTCATTTCGGTAATTTTATTTTTTCGGTCATTACCCCAATTTCATGGCCATAAGTAAAAGTAGGAACAAACACTGAACTGAAGACCGATAGCTTAGCTCCGATGACAAATTCAGCACTCCTGATAACAGATTAAACAAGTTGTCTCAACATTGCTGCAGGCTCACCAATCAAAACCTACAGGATAACTCAGAATTTCTCCTTCCACCACTCGTGAATGGGGTCCTATTCATTCCACTATTTGGACCTCACTAACATGCAGAGTGCATTGAACTGGAGTACCATTACATCTGATTTTACTTTTAAGCTTCAAGACAGACGACTATGAACTTGTCAAGTGGGCGCCGAGGTCCGGTCCGGGTGAACCCCGAGATAAACAAGTCATTAGCAGATGACTTATACTGAAGTCTCCCAATTCGAAACGTTCCTCACCCCGCACCACGGCTGCGCTGCAACATCCAATCCACATACACAATGAAAAAGAGGGGTGACAGAACGCACCCCTCGTGAAGTCCAACGCCCACGGTGAAAGGTGTCGAATTAACGCCTTTCACCAGAACAGTTTGTGTATAGAGATTGAATGGCCCTCAGAAGAGAATCGTCAACTGCAATACACTCCAGAGTTTACCTCGAGGGACCCGGTCATATGCTTTCTCTGAACCCACAAAACAACTCTAGGTATAGGGATGGCATACTCCTAGGCCTTCTGAGTGTGAAAAACTGGTCGGTTGTGCTTCTAAAAAAAGAAAATAAATAGCTGGCACGACAGCTCGGGATGAGCCAAGCCCTAGCCTCTCGCAACCATTCATGTTGCGCGTGTTACATATTCGCACAAATGGAAGGGACCTACAATTTATTGCCGACTCCGAACGGCGAAGTGAGAAGCTCTTTCATGACAGATTATACTCCCGGAGGCTTATCATTCCCCGCCGAGAGGTGGTGCCGCGAAAAATGTTCGGTGTACCTGGCTGGGGCTTGAACCCACGTCGCTCGGTCAGCAGTCAAACGCACTAACCACTGACCCACGGCAAACACGGCTTCTACCTAAATGAGACTAATACCAAAAAATATAAGCAATTCACGGACTTAATTGCCTATGGACCAGTTAATTATTGTCGGAAGCAGTTGTGCTAGATTTATGTTTTTAAAACCAATCGAAAGAGACAAGAAACTGTGAAAAACCCAAAGTACCATTTTTTGACTTAATATTTGACACCAGAGAATTGTTCTTACAGAAATTTTGAATCAGAGACCCTTTCGGAGTGGTTAAGTGGACACCATTTCGTTGGTGTTTCTTTTACTAATTCTTTAGCCACGACTGCTCCTACTCCCAGTGTTAAGTCTTTGCAGTAAAGTTGACAATTACTTGTTTTAGCCGTTCCAGACTTTAAATACAATGCAGCAGTTTCTCTATTTTTATGTTAATCGTTTTGAGATCATCACTCCACTCAAGTTGAAACGAGAACCTTATCTTGATGGATTGCCGAAAATAGGACAAGAAAATCTGCTTGGAATTCCAACAGCTCATAAATGCACACGGTCCTTACCTACCACCATACAATTTGGTTCCCGCGTCCCTGAGAAAAAAATGAGTGATGCATATTGAGAAATTGGTGCACATCAAGATGATCGACGGTCATCTTGCAGATGCTGTTCGCGAAACACGGAGCGGCTCTATACTTAATATGCAAAACCACTACGTGCCTTACATTCTAAAATGTGTCCGCTCAGCCAACCCAAATGAGTTGGATCTCTTAATGTAAAATATCTTTAATATATCACCCGGCCAACGACTACGGCCGAGCAAACGACGAAGCCGACTCGATGGTTATTATCATGGGCGGCCAATGCGGCGATTACTCAAAGTTGTGGTAAAGTGCATGCGTTCGGCTGGAGCTGTGTATACCTATGTACAAGTTCAACACAATTCAAAAATACATAATGAAAAGTGAAAAAGGATAAAAGCAAAATTCGGAGACGTCGTGGACGATGACGATGACGACGACGAATATCATAACGACGCTCGGTTTTATATACGTCCGTGATTACTATAATTATCATGACAAATTTGATAGGCTGTACTTTAAACCCTGTCTGCACTCTGTTTTGTGTAACCCTGCTTGTTCCACACAGAATGGTCCGTGTTTTGACCACCAGACAGCACGGGACAGGTCGACTACCGCCGACACCCGAAAACAAAACCCAGAAGTATCTGCTCTCATAAGGGACACAGCACACTCAAAGCTCTACACTCCGATTACACTTCAGTAGAGGGAGTTGCTACGATTTGCTTCTACATGTAGTTTAAGTTTGTTTTTTGCGCCCCGGGTGAATGTTAAATCTACAAGCGGAGGAAGACAGAGAGAACATATAAAATTTGTATCCTCACGATACGCCTGCAGATGCGTTTGCCCCATTCGAAGGAATAAAAAGTTTCGTGTTGGTGTCCGCTCGGCGTCTGCCTCTTTTGTGTGGCGAATGCCATTTTGGTGGTGATTGTGACGACGAACGGTAAGTATGTAGTTGCATTCGACTGGTACGCACACTTGGTAGGGTACGAAATGCTAGAAACGGAAACGCAGGTTATGCACCTTTTGATGAAATTGCGTAAAGACGGTGATGGGTTATGCAAGCACTGCCGCTGGTCAAATTTGTCCAAGGAGCGAAACAACTTTTGATATGCGCAACTACGATGGTGCGTAGGCGTACCGCAAGATGTTGTATCTACAGTGCGCACTTCTTTATAATGAGTTCTGGCAGTTTGTCAATGTTTTCGCCTACGAGCCCATGGGCGGTAATTAGCGAAGAGTTTTTACAACTTTTTGGGGGCGTTACCGAGGTTCCTAGTGCATGCCTTCTGAAAATGCGTTTTAAGGTTAATTTATTGCGTGGCAATTGTGTTAAATTCAGCGAGTTTCTCTCAACTATAATTATCATACTTGAGGTTGCCATGCTATTGTTTAAATTGCTTACCACACGTTAACTACCTATCTCCGTTTTGTATAACATTTAAATAAAATATATGTATATCTAACGTTATCGTTTGTTTTAAACTATTGTCGGTCGGTTTAAGAAAAGTCGTGGTTTGGCTACTATTGTTTAGGATTGGAGGAGGTGAAATTGTTGACAGAAAGTTAACTCGGCGCCCGTATTCAGTGGCAAAATTGGGTAACAATAACATTTCAGCAGTTTTGGAAAGGTCCTTTTACACTTATAGAGAAAATATCAGGAGACTTGCCAGCTTAATTTTTGCATATTTTATTCTGTGTACTGTATGCCGACCATGTAGTTTTTTGTGATACCAAGAGGCAAATTTTATCATCAGCTTATTCCCGTCTTTTCAGAAAAGTTGACACTTTAAAAGTTATACATCCAATAAACGTAAAGGGATTTGGGAGATGATTTGAATAAAATTTGCGAAAGCAGTGTGTCCGACTTCGTATTAAACTTGAACCCATAACTCATGAGGATTATTATCGATCACATTCAGGACTCTGTGGAGGCAAGATCAGTGGGAGAAATATGCGGCGGCAATCAGTATAAGGGGTCTGATTAGGCAGACTAAAAATGGAAGGTAATGGAGGGTACTCGCATACGCCGACGATATTGCCATAATCGGAAGAACGCAGCTTAATGTCACCGGCGCGTTCGTGAGCATTGAGACGGAAGCGGCGAAGATGGGTTTGGCGGTCAATGAGGGCAAGACGAAGTCAACAAGAATGGACACCCAACACCGAAGTCTCGGACAGAACGTCACAGCTATAACTTTGAGGTAGTTAAGGACTTTGTTTACCTAGGCTCCGCTATCAATTCAGACAACGACACCACCGCTGACATCAAACGAATAATAACTCTTGCCAATCGCTGTTTCTTTGGACTAAGAAGGCAATTGAGTTGCAAAGCCCTTTCTCGAAAAACTAAAGTGACCCTGTATTTGACCTTAATCATCCTAGGTCTGCTCTTCGGCGCAGAGGCATGGACTCTGTTAAAAGCGAATGAGGTTGCTCTTAGGTGTCTCGAGAGGAAAATTCTTCGGGTGATTTTCGGTTCCGTCTGCATAGACGGTGAGTGGAGGGGGAAATACAACGACGAACTGCACGGGCCGTACAGCAACATCGACTTAGCCAGAAGAGGGAAGCTCCAACGACTGAGGTGGCTTGGTCATGTAGAGCGGATGGACACCAATGCTCCGGCTCGGAAAATCTTCGAATCCACACCCGAGGGATGGGGCAGTAGAGGAAGACCACGACTCCTGTGGCGCACATAAGTGGAAGGGGACCTTAACCAACTTAGCGTACGAAACAGGGGGCAGCTGGCTAAAAATCGGGCTGGCTGGAGACGCTTGTTGATTGAGGTCCAGATCCACCCCGGAGTGTAGCGCCACCCAAAGTAAGTAAGACTGAGTTATGAAGGCTGAAGGCAATAATTAGGCTGAGAGAGTTAGGGTCCTGGAGACATACATAGCTCTTACGACCACGGGTCTATACTTCATCTTTACGGACATGGTGATCTGGAAAGGAAAACAGACTATGTTTCACCATATTTAGACTTCGGTAAAAATTACTTCACCGTTATACCCAGCAGACAAGATTGGGAAGATAACACCCTAACGAAAGAACAAGCTATGCAAATCTACACTGACTTGGTTCTAAGATTCAGGAAGGTACTGGAGTATAGGTGTTCAGTAATTGATAGAGCAGCAAGGGCAATAGATGCTAGAAGACTGAGCCCATCTAAGATCACCATCCTCGTCCACAGTCAATCAAGGCTTGAGATAATGCTAGCATCAAATCTAAAGCAGTGTCCAATTGTCGCAAGAAATTTTTACGTCGACAACAAGATGAGAGAGCTAATCAACAGCTCTTGGTCCGCCAGAGGCGACTGCATTATGTCCCGGAGGTTATGGCAGAGAATCGACCAGAGCAAAACAAAACGCCTCCTGGCTATGAATAAATAAAGATACTCGAATCCTAATAGGTGTACTGACGGGACATTGTGATGTAGACATCATGGCTACCAGGCTCGGCATCAGCTCCCCAGAATACTGTAGGAGCTGTCAGGATGCGGAAGAAATGGATACCATCAACCCTTATTCTGTGAGTGTCCAAATCCCCAAAACCGCTGACTCCGACACATGAGACATAGGCGGTTTGGATACTCCACTTTATTAAGAGTATAGGTTGGTTTTGCGATAGACCACCCATTTAAAATCCAAGGTTGGAACATGGGACCACAACACAAAGGGGATCAGATTGTATTTTTTTTTTTTTTTCGGTAATAAAAGCAATAAAATCCTTGAGAGAAAAATACAATACCAGCAACTCGAGTGGTTGGCCTTTTAAGGCTTGTCAAACCCTAGTTTATCAAAAAAATGTTACGCGAAAGTTCTCGTAGTTTAAAACGTTTAAATTTTTTTCGTCTACAACTCCTTTAGTAGCCCTTGCAAACTTCACCTGGCCACTGCCTGAAAAAACATTTTTTTTCGACACGTTTCATTTAGGTGAAGCCCTTTCTTATCGTTTACTTTCCGGGGTAGACCTGAGCCTCAACCAACAAATCTCCCCAGTCAGCTCGAACCTTACTTAGCTGGCTTCAGTGAGTTGAGGTTCCTGCCCGTTAAGGCTTTATTCAAAATTGGAAGATCATGAATAAGCAATTTTTTCTTACATCGAAAGTTAGGACCTTTCTTTAGCTCGGGTATACCGAAGAATCCTGCAATCGCTTTCTTATCCAGAGTTCTTTCTAACCTAAACATTTAAAAGCTTCCTTCAAACCTGGAAAACAGGCTCATTAAAAAAAACATAGGAAGTCTAGTTATCGATATGATTGGGAAATTAAAAGTCACAGTAACGAATCAAGAAAAGAGCATTAAATTCCAATCGATGAAGTAGATGCGTCTCTTTACAATATGGTGACGTTTTTCAATTCCTCGCTCAGAAAGGTGGTGAGTAGGGTGCAAGGCATCATTTCCAAACAGATTCATTTTGGAAACACAAAATTAAATTTGTGCAAAATATACTTCCATCCGGTGCCGAATATGTATTGAACGACAAGCAAGAGAGCAGATTTTTGGTTTAGAAAGCCGAATTTTTGCTAAAGACGAATTATTTGACACATACATAGGAATGCGAAATGTTCAAAAATAGGAACTCGGTTTCCAAGACGTCCCATGGAATCCGTGCCATCAAGTAGGCGTCCCCTGGGTAGGCCTAGGATTAGATGGCTGTACCAAGTCTGAAATCTTACGTATGGGGATAGCCCCTGATGATTTAGAGTCAATGGTGGAAGATCGCGAAATGTGGAGAGTCCACTTAAGCTCCCTAAACTCGCGACCCTCATAGTGGATAAGCGGCCCATTTGAAAATGATGATCATTATGAGATGATCAAACGCGAGTGTGCTGAAATCAGCCAAGAAGTGTTAGAAAGTTTGATGGAAGCTGTAGGACACCATATAACAATATTGAATTGGCAAAAGGACCTGTGGGCCATATGGTCAATTGCACTTTATGAAATCCCTGGCACTGATACTACATAAACCTCCAGATGCAGCTAGGAACTGCTAAATGGCACTTTTCTAGCAGTGCTCGAACTGTGCTACGTTCCTCTATCATGAAGGAAAGAAGTAAATATCCATACCCAAGCCATGGCAGTCAAGGTGTTTAGATCTATTGGTCCTTCATCGTTTCTACTCAAGACACTTGGGAGGTTAGTTGATACTAATATTAGAAGTTGTATTACCAACGATCAGCTCTGTAGATCACAGCAGGTATACCTAAAGAAACTGCTCTGCACGATACTGTACAAAATTTAGAGGCTAGTCTACATTACAGAAAATTTGCGCTGGCAGTCTTCCTGAATATAGAAGAAGTGTCCAATAACCTAGAGAGTAGGACAAATTATAAAGTCTAGCAATTGAGGAATGAATTACCAATTGGTTATGTCGAATACACTCGGAACCTCAAATCCATACTGGGATGCGGCTGAACAAAGAAATTTGTAACCAAAACTACTTCCTATGGTAAAGTCATACACATGTATGTTGTTTACTCATGGTTGTAAGTTCTGGTTATCAAAAAAAATTTTCATAAAGCTGGGTTTAGGCGTCACTGCATATGAGAACTACGTTGTGGATCTAGTTAGGGAAAAATTTCCAAAAACTTTAAATTATTTCAAGAAAAGCGCGTTATCAACTCTTAGCAATCTAGCAAGCGAGTATGGACTTAACGTCAAACTATCAAAAGCGGAACGGTTTTAGATGTCGATACCCTAAAAGAAACAGAATACCCCGAAAGGGTGCCGAAAGTAGAATGGCAACATAGGTGGAACATCACAAAGAAGGGGCGATAGACATATAAACTGATCCCCAAAATTTATGAATGGACTTGTAGAAAGCATTGAGGGGTAAACTACTACCGATCGCAATTCCTATCAGGGCATGGATGCTTTCGGGGGTACCTTTATAAATACAAGCATGTGGATGACCTCTTTTGCCAGCACTGTGTAGGGAAATCCCAGAACGCCGAGCATGTGCTGGTGGAATATCAAAACTAGATACTTGCTAGAACCATCCTAGAGAGAGAAATTGGAAGCCAATTGACCCCAAGAGGCCTGATCACGTTTATGCTGGCGACGCGCGGAGGCTGGGGGACTGCAAGTGAAGTTATCACAAGTATAATGCAGCAAGAGCGAATACAGAAAAGACCAGTGAGAAATGAAGAAACTGCTTGCTCTAGCAGTTGAAAAGGAGGCGACGAAATGTCAAACCTGCCCCTGGGAAAGAATGCATTGACTGGCGGTGTTGCAGGGGATAAACACAAGACAGAGCAAGGAGAAGGTGCTTTTTAGACATGCAGGGGCATGGAGTCGAGCATTATTCATGGCAAAGGGTTTTCACACCTACCTGACCATCAAAAAATAAAAAAAATTAAACGCCCCGAAAAGGTGGAAAGGACTTCAGCAAAATTATATTGTAATATACACAGATGGCTCGATACCAATTGATGCAGATCTGAAAGTGTCTCTTAAACTGGCGGATACTTGCAATGTCTTACTGGCAGAGGTCCTTACTTAGCGCTACAGAGTCTGTTGTTCCGTGATTTGGTTGTGATTTTACAATAATAAAGGGATTTCTTCAGTTATTGCGTAACGTCACCAATACTGTCAAACCACCAATCACTGTATGTTGTAATATCTCAATTAATTTATATAAACAAGATATTGACACGTATGAAACCGCTGGAATTCATTAGAACATAATCACGTCCGCGAACACATTCGCACTACGACATTATTTTCATAACTTTTCGCTTTTATTTTAAAGCAAATCATTCTCAAATTATAATTTATAAGAGAACAACTCGTGCCATACATGTGAAAGACACCCGCGGTAGCAATTATCGCCACACTGCTTAAGGGTTTGTTTTCGGGTTGTTCACCCCCACATGTATAACATTTTCACCGAATACAACGTCACCGTCATCATCATCATCATCATGCACCATAAGGGAATTGTACTTTGCGGTTTGTTTCCCACTCCCCCCCGCCCGTTCGTTCGCAATGAAAATCAAAACCAAAGGACATCGTGAAAGCAGCATTCTTTTCAGTAATCAACCGTTGTGGATTTGTCACCCCCATTTAGGGGTGTTTGATGTATTATTCGGTTCATTTGGTCGACAGGTCTAGATAAATAAAGGACGTTCGAGTGTAGGAATGAATGAATGTCGGTCGGGACTTTGCCAGAGCAAACTCTGCGGAAAAAAGAACGAGATTTAACACAAACCCTATAAGTCTCTGTCTGGACCATTGCATACGCGTATGTTACAACGGTCGAACAAAGGACTTGTTAAAGTTTACTTTTCCTGTTGCACTCCATTCACACTGTGCCCAGACCGAGGCATTGTCCAAACATCAACAAACAAGGGGGTGCACAGCGTTGAATCGATGGAAATTTATTTCCGTTGACAGATACCCAGCTAGCAATGATGGGTTGACGTATTCTACCAACTTTTTTTTTTTTTTATAAAAACACACCGTCACTTTAAGTTTTAAAATAAAATACTTGTCTGACTGTGACAGCGCGCAAATCGTGTGTGTGCTTATTTACACAAGTGACAGACGCATAGCCACCGCATGAGGATATCAGTAGTGTCACGTGTCGGCAGTGTCCTCCACTCGACAGCAGAATTCAACAAGCGTAAGTCAAGATCAAAGGAAAACAACTTCAGAGTAACCTAATTTGAAAATAAAGTCCACGAGTGGTTGTGAGAAAGTATGAAACCTAGTTCACCGATTCCCACGTCTCTCACTTTGGCAAACACCACATCGAGAAAAATATTCAGTACAATAAGGATGAACTTCCTGTTTGGTGTGTCCACTGGCACTTTCGCTTTTACTGCTGTGCCACCTTCCTGTGCCGCTTAGCCTGGTCAAGGAAATTGAATCTTGCCAGCTTCTGCTCTCAATTGGGTGAGAAGTTCAACGAAGCAAAAGTTTTTCCATTTTCACCGAAAATACAAAATGAGTTTGGAGGTAGCCACCCGAACGGACGGAAGTTATTTTCCAGTCACTACCATGCAAATTGAATAGCCTTCCTCAGGAGCGCACGGATGCGTGTCCTTATTTCGTGCATTTCAACCGTAATAAGGTTCAGCCGGGTAGAGGTAAATTTCCATTTTCAATTAACTTGACTAAAAAGGGGTTCACATAGGTGGACGTCAACACACACCTCTTTGGTGTTATATAAAAGTTTATACACATTTTCGTCAACGTCTACTTAGTATCTGTTTTGCTGCCAATCTACTCAATGACCATGCACTCACCTTCGTTATTGGAAGATGCGGCAATCAAGTGTGCTTCCTGATTTTCCATCCAGGATATCAGATTTCATTGGTTACCTTCCGTACCTGATGCGTAATTATGTTTATTCGACGGGAAATTCAATTTGTATGTGGAAACTGTTTAAACCAAAAGGATATGCAACACACTGCTGTTTATCGGGGCAGCGGTAAATTATGCAGATCGAGTCCAGGACCCTCGGTCGCAGCATATAATTTACTCACAGTATAGGTAGGTGGGTAGCTGCTGATGAGTAGCACCGAGCCATGGGTCAATCAACGAAATATGCATAAATGTGCAGGGAAAGTCAAGGGACGTGCATTTGGAACAACGGCAATGATTAAGTGCGCTTACCTGCCAAGCATTCGCATCCAATGTGGCCAGGAATGACATGTCCAATTCCTGTAAAATATTAAACGGAAATCGTGCATTAATCTTTCGATGGGGAAATACAAATTAATTAAGTTATAAAAATTAATAAAACTTGAGAGGGTAATTTTGAGTGAAATGTATGTTTTGACGAAATATTGTACAAACAGACGTTTCTTGGATATTAATAACATTTGCACCCGGGAACTGGTATTGCTTAAGTTTACTCATCAAAAAGAGTCGGAAATAGCTTGTGTTACATCCTATACCCAGGCGTTGAGCATGGCTGCCTAGGCTGCAGTGGCCCGTGAGGACGTTGATTTGTTTTGAAAGTTGGTCTCCTTTAACTTGTTTTAATGCTTTTGATCATTTTTTTAGATCCACTATAGCCCGGGTCAGCCTGGAATTAATGGAGGTATTGCCATCTACGATTTGGCTATGACAGAGTGTCGGTGTAAGTCAGGTGTTTAACAAACGACATAGGCGCTATGACATGGTCGAGCTTCCTATCGGCTGTACATTGAGAGGCTAGTCTAGCTAATTCGTCAGCAACAGAGTTCGTTGTACTGGTTAGCGATCTCGTTTAGAGACACAAGGTAGTCCTTCACTGTCCTAGATCTTGAATACGAGGGACCTGATCGCAGGCTGACTATCGATATAAATCGCAATTTCTGTGCGTGATATTGGGTTAGCCTTCAGCCAAGCGGTGATTTGATTAATAGCTGTGACTTCGGCTCGGAAGATACTACAGTGGTTTGGGAGACAGAAGAATTGGTGGATGTCCAGGTTTTCTAAAAAGACACCGGCAGCAACTCCTTCTGCTGTTTTAGAGTCGTCCGTAAAGATAGAAGTAGACTCATTTAAAAGGACTTTCGCGGACTCCAGGCGCTTCTGTCCGGTATTTTGTGCTTATAGCCCATGTTGAAGTCGTTTTTGGTGGGCTGCGTGTCTGTTGATTTGTCCCACATTTTTCACACACCATTGGTGGGTTTCTCTCAGTCTTAGGCTCTGCTGCATCCCATAGACATCTCTCTGTATCTATCTATATCTATATCTATATGTGGAACATGGTTTGAAGGGCAGCTGTAGAAGAAGTTCTCAGCGCACCAGTAATGCTGAGGTAAGTCACACATTGGACTTTCTCGAGAAGTTTACAACTTAGGTCAAAGATAGCTCCACTGTGATAAGTACTTGGTTAGATACGTATCTTCATATGCATGTTCGAGTTCTAAATATTTTTCAAACCTTCGAGAGTAAAATTTGTCATCTAAATTCGTGGTTTAGAGTTGGCGATAAAAACTGTAGGTCCCTTCCATATTGCAAGAAACAGAACCCGCTCAACATGAATGATTGCGATAAGCATTAGATTATCATTAAAAGATTAGACCTTTTGGATGTTGCGCAAGCCAAACCAAACTGATCTCCTCCTTAGGCTCCCAGCCAAAAGTGATAAGTACCACATGGCTCTGGACTCGGCCCACTGTTGTGTAATATCATGTACGACGGCATACCTTCTTTACCCTAAAAGTCGGATTTGTGTACCGGAAGGGATGCATGCACGGATGCATGCTTCACTTCGTATCTACACAGGTACAAGAGATATCCCCTATTGTCCGCATTGCTTAGACTAACAGTGAGCCTTAAATGCCCAAGGTCCCTCGAAGCAAGGGCAATTCTGAAGAGAGAAATCGGTAAGCCACTAACTTCTGAAAATATAGATGATAAAATGACTAAAAGTCATGAGGCATGGGAATGACGTGACAAAGCATTACCTAAATAGATAGTTTGAGAAGAGAACTCAAATAAACCAAGAAAAACAGGCAACAAATACCTAAGCTCTGTCTGTGAAAAAATGCTGAAAAGGCTGTACTACAGGGATAATGGGACGAAAGAGGAAAAAATGCAATATGGTGGCAGCAAAATAGCCGACGGAAATTTCCAATTTCAAAATTAATTAACACTGAAAAGTGGCATTAACATTTTTTGAAGACCTCTGACATGCTGGGTTTCACTCGGCAACCAAAGCGAAACCTTTCGTTTGACGATAAATGCCGGCAGTCAGGTGCAGTGAAACAAGAGGCATACAAACCGGCGCTGCATAGAAGGACCAGAGCTGCTTGTAAGCTCTACGAGCAGAAGAGAAGGGACGCACATCGACTTCTCAGGAGGAGAAAGAAGGTGCATGAGAAGCGCACGATCGAGGAAATAGAGAGACGCTACTGGAGGGATGAGGTTCAGAAGTTTTAACAAAGGGTAAAATGAACCTGTCAAGGCTACAGACAGGGAACATCGTAATAGAATCTTAGTCGATGCTGAGGAAATGGAAGAAATATTTCTGGAAACTGTTTAACGGCGACGACGAATCCAATCCCGCTGTCAGGCAGAATGAACCATGACCTGGATGAAGTGAAGATAGACATGTCTAAGCTTAAGTCCAACAAAGCTGCTGGAGCTGACGGCCTAGCTGCCGAGCTGTTCAAATCGGCAGGCGATGACTTGGTTAGAACCATGCACCAACTCATCTGTAAAAAATGGTCGGAGGAAAGTTACTTCAGTCTTGTTTGCCCGATACTCAAGAAATAAAACCCTCTGAACTGCGCCAACTACAGACGCATTAGTCTTCCTAACATCGCTTACAAGAACTTATCTGCCGTGTTGTGTGAGCGCCTGAAGCCGTTCGTCAACAACCTGATCGGTCCATATCAGTGTGGTTTCAGGCCAGAAAAGTCCACCATCGACCAAATATTTACACTGCGGCAGATCTTGGAGGAAACTCGCGAGCTTCAAATCGATACCCACTACCTCTTCATCGATTTAAGGCCGCGTATGACAGCATCTATAGAGACGAGCTATACAGAGCTATGTCTAGTTTTGGCATCCCTGCCAAACTCGCGCGTCTGTGCAGGATGATGATGGAGAATGCACTCTGCTCCATCAAGGTCGGTCAAGACCTCACCGAGACCTTTGATTTCAGAAAATGATTTAGACAAGGCGACGCGCTGTTATGCGACTTCTTCAACATCGTTCTTGAAAGATTTGTGCAAAACTCACGCGCCAACACCAGAGGCGACGATATTGACATTATCGGAAGAACGCAGCGTGATGTCACTGGTGCGTTTGTGAATATTGAGACGGAGGCAGCGAAGATAAGTTTGGCGGTCAATGAGGGCAAGACAAAGTATGTATGTATATGCTGTCGACTAGAAAGGCGACTCAACACCGATGTAAGGGACTTTGTTCTCTGGTATTACCTTCTGTAATGAAATCTTATCCAAAATTATACGAGGAATAATTCTTTTCAATCTCTGTTTCCTCGAGCTTAGAAGGAAATTGTGTAGTTAGCTGATTGGAGAGACTTATTTGATGAGGGCCAGTTTCATCGCGAAATGTTGCCACACCTAAGTTAGTCAAATTAAAATCTTCTGAATAACCTGCAAGTATGCATTGCTGATCATATCTGAGCTGGCAACACTTTTAAAGTTTGACAACATTTCAAAAGTGTTGTCAAAGGTCTGAAGAAGTTGTGCAATCAGTCTTAACACACTTGTTAAAAATTACGCTTATTCGGGTCAAACCATATCTCAAGTGAATAGTTATATGAGAAAACGCGTCAAGCACGTATAGGCCCAATTATACAAGAACATAAGGGGAAATATATTGGCCACACGATACACACAAGTGACACGACATGAAGGTGTAAGAATACTGCCTTCGACCGAGCAGCTGACTCTTCTTTGAAAAGAAGGTTGACAGCGCTAAGTCTCCTCGATTGTGAAAAAAAAAAAACTATTTGTTTATAGAAATTTAGAGATGTGGCAAAACTTCTGCGGATGTGGTACAGAATATCAGTGTGATCTTAAGGCTGCAGAAACTTGAAGAAAGTTTCATATCGCATTGTCTATAAGAAAGATAGAGTATAGCTTGTTTGGTGTGTTTTGGTTCGAATCATGGTCCTGATGTTACTTCAGTAATTGAACAAGATAAAGTTATTTCCTTAAACAACATTGCTTCCCGCAACCATTCGTGTTGAGCGTCTTACATTTTTCACACGAATAGAACGGACTTACAATTTATTGCCGACTCCGAACGGCAAACTGAGTTGGTGCCTCGAAAAATGATCGGTGGACATGGCGGACTTGAACCAACGCAGCTTGCATAGCAGTCCAACGCACTAACCACTGAGCCACGGCGACCATATTCGTCTATAGACGGTCTTATTCAGCTAAATTTCTCGAATTTAAATGAATATGCCTTCAGATATGTATCAATATGTCTACGTATAAAAATTTGATTTTAAAATTTCCCGACGGCTGGGTCTTAAATGAAAAAGCAACAACAGCTGATTATACCAGAGCAAAACTTAAAAGACAAAGATGACCTCTTCAATCCCTTTTCCCTCATCACACTCAATAACCACATACAGCGTTCATTTTTTTCCACACTGTCGTTAATTTTATTTAAATTTTTTGTTTTGTCAGGATAAAAGGAATATAACTACTAACAGATCGTACCTTCCGATTTCTAAAATTTGCCACGAAGTCCAGAGTGACAGCTTATTCGTCCGGTTGTTCTTAAGTTGCTAAGCCCCACAAGACAAAACTCACTTAGATCATACAAACCTATCTTTTGATTTCTCAATTACAAATCGCACTCATGGTATTGCACTTTATTCACATTAACCACCGATTACCGACGGGAATAACACTTTTTTCCAGAAAGAAAAAAACCACTCCGATAGCGCAAACCTCCCGCAGGGCAAAACGTTTCAATAGACGAGGGTAGCTTTATCCGAACGGAGAGAAAAAGAAACAACAAAATATACTCAAAAGAGCTCCCCACGGAAATAAGGAATTAAAGTAATAAACTGTCCTTTGGATAATTGTAGCGCACTTTTTTGTTGTTGTTGTTCTCTGTATATTTCTCAAACAAAAGCCAATTGTAGCCTTTTTCCACCAATGTGGTAAGTTAAGAATTTTTCAAACTTACGCGCTAAGCGTTTCAATGCGACTGCAACGATTTTTCAGCCCTCGGCAATCGAATACCTGGGGGTGTATACTCCACAGCTCCTGTTACTATCTTCGTGCGTATATGTATAATACGAACCATTGGGAGAATTTCGCCAAGCAGTTTTCATCGTCTGTATGTATACATTTTGGGCAGGAGATATTCTCCCTGTCGTCCTCATGCACCTCGGCTCCCATTTTCACAAGCCAACAACCATCGTCACATTCTGTTGGCTGTTTTCGTGGGCTTCTACATCTTAGTAGAACGAACAGCAGCAGCAGCAGCAGCGGCAGCAGCATGTGGGTATCTATGTACCGATAGCAATTGTGCCATGTGAACAGAACTTTACGTGTTCCTAATTTCTGGAACTACTGTTAAAGAGAAGATCTCTATGTACAGTCTTCTATAACAGCACAGGGTGGCGGTAGGTACATGGCTACGGGGCGAAATAAGACCCATATATGGAAAGGAATTACATTAATAAAGTTCTGCCTGCTGGTGCGGGAGCAATGCACAAGTGTATTCTTCTCCGGTAAACGCTGGTGCTGCAAGACAGAGAGAAACGAATGAAGCTGCACGGGCGAAAAGGGACATCACGTTGTTTTGCATCACCCTTGGTCTTCCGGTGCTTTCCTCCTTCGCCTTTCAACAACAACAATTCACCCTAGACAACATTTGACAATCCCCCCTCCGCCCATCCTGCCGTCACATCAGGTCGGTATACGCTCGTGGGGCTGTAACGAAGCATCCTCGTTTGAGGATACAGGCAAACGCACACATCCCCAAAACAGACTCAGAACATTTCGTAGTTCACCAGCTTGAGAGAAAGGAAATATGATGCTAAACGCACCGCGATGTGGGGGTGGACGTACCATTTTGAACCATTTACGCAATACACAGGCAAACTGCGCCATACTGTGTTCGTTATATCCCTTATGGGATATTTCCAAATTGCCGTCAACTCCATTTCGGCGGCGACTGCTGTGGCGGTGGCGGTTGTATCCGCCCCAAGCAAGGACGAAATACAAACACAAGACATAACATTGCTCCTTTTGGTGTGCCACTCTCAATCAATGGGAGGAGGTTCGGTTTGGCTATGGCACTCTCCCCTTCTAGGGAATTTCACTCGCACTGAGGATGCGTGAGACATTCCACAAACACCAATACACTCCCGACCGACTATGCTCTCCTTCGTGTGTATGCGAGTTCACATTCCACTAGGCATCTTCATTGCGCTTTTTTATCGTTTCTTATAACAATTAATATTTGTGTAAACGTATTTCTCCCATAAAAACTCATAATAACAATACACAAAGTCCATTATTTCGTCAAAAATAAAAATAAAAAAAAATTAGTGCTACATGTTATAAAAAAAAAAAAAAATTCTAAGTACACACACATCCAACACTCGTAGCTGTAAGAAGGAGCTGAACTGAAGGCAATTTTTGTAGAAAAATAAAGGATAAGATTTCTTGAACAATCGTTTTCGGCAGCAATTGTGGTAGTTGTAGCTCATGGCAGAAATATCATCATTTTTGGATAATAATCGTTTGCCACACCGAGAGAGAGAGCGAGCGCGCCATGATAGTTGCGGCAACGGTAAAGCAAATTACATACATACACATACTTTCAGGACTTTTTCACCGAAATTTATGGTGATGATATTTTTGCTTGGTTCACATTTTCATTTTCATTACCGAAAAATTACCATCTGGGGAATCGTTAATCGGTTTACGGTAGGAAAGGAAGTTTATACATAAATGTGCGTAAGAAAACGAGAAATAGTGCTTACATTTAGTTTGTGATTTCTATTTGTTTTTGTTAGCAATATGATAAAGTTCACATTCATGATTTATGAGTGCCTACGAATTGTCACTTAACAGAAAAAAGAGTGTGTTATATTTTTACAAAAAAATTCAATCGAAAGCAGTTCAATAAACAAAAAGTGTCGAATCTTGTGTGAATGAATTTTGAATTTTTTATACTGGCATACAGTGATTTGAAGTTGAATTAAATTAAGATTTTGTTTATCACTTAAAGATATTTTGTTTGGGGTTTCTTACAAAAATTTAACAACTGATAAAAATCCAAAAAATTGTACATATCCTATGCAGTGCGATTTTAAAATATACTGTGTTGGATATGGATTTACGGAAATTATTTAAATTTTACTTGATACTTAATATGTTTTTTTGTTATAATGTACAAAGAAAGCGAAAGCCTAAACAGACTTCAAATTTTGACAGTTCCCTCCCAGGTGCAAGAACAACATCGAATATAAAAAAAAAGAAAAATTGTAATCAGCTTATAATTTTAATTAGTGTATTAAGCTTTTTATCTAAACTTATATCGTTCGTTTTTGTGTGTATGTGTGCTCAGGCAAAACTAAATGACGAACAAGTATTTTCTGATTGTAAGATTCGTTTTTAACTTGGACTACTTTATAGCTTGAATATAGACAATTGTTTTGAAGTGCCACACTATTTTATCAGATCGGACATTGAAACAGGGTCTCGTTTTTAGAAGGTTTCGAGCGTTTTTTGTCAAAATCAATAGTTTCAATTGGTTCAAGAATTTTAAAAAGCAGATTTTGTATTTCTTTTTTGTGGTCCTCTTTTATTTAAGGTTTTCAATAAAAAGTATAACCAACAGGTACATTGAAAAATATAACAACACAAATAAGCCTTACACTGTCCTGAATGAAATAAGACAGCTGCAGCAAAACGTTTGCTCAGCCTTTTCTCAAGGACACCTAGGCTGGAGAAAATACAGTACCTCATAAAATTGAGCATACACCTTTTATCGAAGCATATTTTTGCTTTTTGCATATTTTCGTAAACGCTAAAAACTTCAATTTTATTAATAAAAAATCTCGTCTAGTCAAGGACATGTCTACAGATAAGAATGCAAAATTGAAAACCAAAAAAAAAAGGCTTTTGGGTAAGAAGCAGCAAAAAAGTGCATTTTTGATAAGTGTATGCTAAATTTTGTGAGGTATTGACGTACATACATATGTACATAGTACCGACGAAGGTTTATCGTTGGATTGAAAAACACAGTATTGAGTAAATCTCAGTCTCATTAGCGTGGTAGTCCACTACGGCAAGGGAATGGTCAGCGAATATAGTCAGCAATCCTCCTCAAACCTGGCTTCTTCTGAGTTGTACACACTAAATAATTTTGCAAAAACTTTTCTGTCTATACTTTGAGGATCTATAATGTCAAAATAGTGAAACTGTAAACGGGTGTCAAACTTTGGTTCGGAGGAAATAAAGATAATCTACTGGGAAGAGTGCCCATCATCCTCTCAACTACCTTCGGCTGCTTCTTAATGAAGTACGAGTTCCAACCCCTTTCTCTGCCCTAAACTCTGTGAGCCGTGACGTTCAACCTATATATCAACCCGTATGTCGGAAGCTTGTCTTACTGAAGTATAACAATCACTGGGACAATACCTAAGCAGAAGCTGCTATGTCCGATTTTTCCTACACGATTCAGTAGCTCTAAACGTTGATGCTTCCTTTATTTTAACTCTTCGATTTTTTAAGTCCTTTGAAAAAAAATGTAATAGTACCGCTGAAGTCGTCAAGCGGTACATAGGTAAAAAGTTAAAAGAGAGTTCAGGTAATTGACATGTTTTACAATAATACGGTTTTACTCAGCCAACAGGGTACTACTTCAGATTCCCTGTTTAGACCACTTACGACATAAATTCCACAACTGAGTAGATGGCTTTCTATTACCAGGTCCTTTTCACTAACTTTTTATTAAATTGTTCTTAACGAAATACAGCACTGACTTGAGACTACAAGTCAGACTTCAGACTCAAACCTCATTTGAACTTAAAACACAAATGAACAGAGCTCAAAGTGCTTCCGAATTGTAAATTTAATCTCTGGCTTGACCCTACTCGGTCTCACGCCCGATTTCGATTCTACAACTGGATGTAACCCCGATGCGGATGTGGTGGGGATTTTTCATTCGTAATGTGATTCACAAAAGGCATAAATATGTTTCTTCCAACTTCTCAGCTGAACCTTATCCGAAACCAACATGGAATTGTTTGAGCTCTTCACAAAATTTTGACGTGAGATGAACCACCTATTAAATTTTGCTAGCGTACCTATTACTAGCTTCTTTGGTTTGTCCAGTCTGAGTGTGGTTTCTTCTATCTATAACCCCATGCTCTAGCCCCTTTGCGATCTCCCGATAGTTGTCTCTGTTTTGCTTCAGATATAAAAACATTTTTCACAGCTGATTTTTTACCTGATTTTGTTTCAGACTTTCTGTCCATACATGGTGCCAATTATGACGAGGCGATTATTATTGCAGAAGTCCACAAATCTTTCATCGCTGTCATTGCATGTCTAAAAGCTCTGCTGTCCTTGCCTAACTTGGCATTGAAGTCTGTTATCCCCAAATTAAATTGTGGAAGGCACCTAGTCAGTGAAATAAAAAACAAGTATTTTTCAGATGTAGGCTCTCAATCATGGTTATCTTTCATACGGTCACTAATTCGGTGTCCATGGCTTCGCGTGGAGTTGAAAATGAGGCTTGTTCTGAATTCACGCTTTCTTCCGGGAGGTTTTCCTGAAGGGTAAGCGTTGGCGGTTGAAATTTAGCCGCATCGAACCACCTTATTTTACGGAATTCCAAGATGTCGATGTCACATCGGGTGAAGTTGCTTTGTATTTGTAAAAATTTGGCGTTTTTGGACCCTCCTTCTTAATCAGAGGAGGGTCCTAACATGTCATGGTAATTTTTTATCTGCGTATATCATGTATCGAAGGCACATTTCAGACACGCAGAGTACCACATTTCGTTGGTAGACTAGTTTTTATGCCTACAACCAGAGCGCGCACTTCCAACTATAGGCAACATGTTTAAGGATTCAGGTATACAATCTCTTGACTACGAAGCTGGTTGTTGCCACAAGGTCTTTTCTATATTATAGGACGGTCACTAGAGTTTGAGTTGTCAAAAAAAAAGATTTGTGTTTCTTTTTTTGCTCAGACACATTAGAGCGCTCAGTTTTTACGAGCTTATAATATATTAACCGAGCATTCGGAGTAAAAAGCTGAGCACAGTTAACGTAAAACTGATAGAAGGGGAAATGAGAGGAGAGAGAGGGAGGGTAAACTCTTTTTATTGTGTTTTGAGTTTTGACAGCTAACGATACGAACTGCTTAAGGGAATTTCTTAAACGAATCAGAACGCTCTGTTTAGAGCATGCTCGACGTACTCGCACTCTATTCAGTACTCGTTAAATTACTGGGGTTGTCTTAAATATGTAGAGTACAGACACACCTAAACTAAAGGAGGTCAGTTGGCCACTGGATTCTTCCTGTTTTAGCTGAGTTTGTACTTGCGGCTTTATTTAACCATCTTAAAAAGTGGAAGATGTAACTGACGTTAAGGGGTTAGGTGGATTTCGAGGGCTCAAAAAAAGCGTATTTTTACTGATTTCTTTTAATTATATCAAATGTAATATTTTATTCAAACTTTTTACCATATCAAAGATACATATTAAACAATTACTGTGTGTAATTTTTATTTAAAAATTTGGAAAATTTAGCCAGTGGGACCTCATTTCCCTTGACCTCTCAAAAAAAAGGTCTCCCGGCGTAGTCAGGATAACTCATGACTGGTTCATCCGAAATTAAAAAAACAATTTTTTTCTGTTAGTAGATATACAAAGCTTGAACTTGAACGAAGGAAAAAACTTAAACTTGAAATTAGAACTTTTGGCGGAGTTGTGAACAAAAAAACCCATTTTTTGGTCAAATTTTCACTACATTATTGCCACATAAAATAAGTTCTGATAAAAAAAATCAAATCAAATCCTTCGTTCAGGTTCTAGATAATGTTATTTTGAAGAGGTGTGCAAAATTTCAACAAGATCGATCCATAACTTTTTGAAAAATCTTGACTACCAATTTTGAAAATAGAGTTTCGAGAAAAACGCGATTGAAGTGCGACGCGCCAGGCTGACTTGGCCTGATGGGCGGAACTTCCGAAGCGTCTATATCTTAGAACTTTACTCTGATTGATTTAAAAGTTTGGGAGAATATTCTAGACATATTGCACTATTTAAGCAAATTAAAAAAAATTTGAAATTTTGAAACCCACCTAACCCCTTAATGATCGCCAAATATCAGTTTTTGTGAAGTGTAGTCAATGTTTTCGGGCATAAAATTGAATTCATCAAGAACGTAGGGGTGGACCATTTGGTAGCTTGTATGTACATGAGACGAATACCAAAGGGCAATAGTTGAAGCAGGTATTTTGTTTTGTAAGGACCAGTTCGGTATTGTGGTCGTGATTTATTCCTAATCCTTTTCTTGTGGCCGAGAGTAAATGAAGAACGTATTGAAATAGCTCTTCAAAAGTACTGAGATGTTGGCCAGTGATAGCAGTACCAACGTCGTCCGCATAAGCGATCACTTTGCATCGTTTTGGATGCTTAATGATCCTTAAGTGGTGCGTACGAGCTAATGTGAGGGCAATTTAATCGACTTCCAGTAACACGTTGGGACGTAGATAGCCTAGCTGAGTTGATGCTGATGCTTAACATCAATAATTCTTCCCAGCGTTTTTACCAGAAGAAAGTAAGACCTATAGGTCGGAGCTCCTTTGGGCTAACATGTGAGCCCTTTAGTTTTAAATACGACTTTAATTGCGGTCTATATTTTGGAAATACAGACAAGATTCAGACATTCGGTATTATCAGGATTAGCCAGGGTATAAACATATCTATTACAACCGATAGTTGAATGACTTCAACGGTTTGAATCTCCTTAAAGCCGAAAGACAAAATTCTGCTAAAAATACATAAAAAACTCATTTTTTCTTCTGAGATTGTTTGGAAAGATATTGCTCTACTAATTATGTTTAACTCAGCATCCTTACGTACTAATAATGAGTATTAACACGGCATGGTTCAGAGTCAATGAAAGGACTCTATGTACGTATACATATGTATGTACATATACTCATATTATTATGTTGCAAGAAATTCATGCGCTTAAATACATTGTCTTGCTTCATGCTATCGCATACGAATACAGTTCATTTACAAAATTAGCTTCAAGCATCAACTTTCAAAGCATATAGTATTACACACACTCTTGTAACATAAAACCGCCAACAAGTACAACGTCAGTATCACAATTAAAGTACTCGTATCTAATAAAATTCGATTTAGCGCAACGACTATCCATATCCATCATTAATGCACAATCTGCAATAAGCCAACCTTCAGTGGTCCAGATAAACGGATTATCTTCCGTTCATAATTTGCATACACAATTTGTTCACGATACCATCGCACAAGAGAAGTTCAAGATACCTACTCCCTTGAAAAGGTCAAGTTTCCCATGATGAAAAGGATAATAGGTTTACCAGATACAGAATCGTGTGCGTTTTTCGTTCCTTCCATTGCGTGATACCAAACCTTGGCATTCTCGAATTAGTTTTTCTCCGAGTTTTTTTTTTGCTGCATTGTGGGAACAGATTATATTCGATTTGTGTGTGAAATTGTTTCGAATTAAGAAATTGTTAGTGATGAAACCATAAACAAATTAGAATTGCAAAAACCAAAGGTAGTTTTTCGTCAAGATCACATCGTGAGAAGGCACTAAGCAAGGTTTTTTTTTTTTTTTAAAGTTGTTGGTTTAAAAAAATCATAAGTTTGTGTTTGCCTTCAGCGAACTAATGGAAAGAGATAATTTATTAGCGCAAAAAAAAAGCCAAACAGTAGCAGCAGTCAATCAAATGTTGTTAGTTGCGCTTTGGTAACTAAATATTAAATATATACAATTTACTGCCTTTAGCTAAAATTATATTGCAGTTTATGTGGGAGAGAAATGTGTAGTATCACACCTATACTTTGAATTTAAGGAAGAAACAAGACATGTTTGAATATGATTGGTAATTTGGTTTTTGTAAAAACTTGCCTTTTAGGATTGCGTTTTAAACGTTTTTCACGCATATCTAAAAGGCGTATTGTCCATGTGGTAGTATGTGCACATACTATACTACACTTTTTAAAGTGAAAAACGATGTTCTCCGCTCCTTATCAATAGTTTGTTGACAATTGACATACGATTAACTAAATGCATAGGTTAAATTGGGCTTTTGTGGCCCTGTAGCCCTGTTTTTCAAAAGATCTACATATGTACAGGGGGCGCCATCTTTTATGTCGGTACGTGAACATTGAATAATTTTGACATTTATCAACCGATTGACTTGAGTAGACATGTTTTTGAAACCATGAATCGCTTCACACCGAAACAACGCGCCGAAATAGTACATTGGAAATAGTCGTTCAGTTTTGTTAACTCAACGTACATATCGTCGAAAATATCGTGACCAACAACACTATTCGTCGCTTGAGGTCGAATTTTGTTGAACACGGGACGTGAACTGGTTAAAGCGGTAAGAGAGAGTGTTGCCGAGAGCCCACACGTGTCGAATCGTCACCGTTCTCAGTATCTTGGCGTCAGTGGTGCCACCTTACAGCGCATTTTGAAAGATGCTTTGCATTTTTTTCTGTATAAAGTGCGATTGACTTAAAAAATATTGCCGACAGACTGTCCAAGTGTCCACGTCGCTTGTAATACGGCCAAACAGTCGCTCGAATGGTTGACACTGAACCTGATTTTTGGAAGCAAATTTCGATGACCGACGAGGCCCATTTCACACTCTCTGGTGCCGTTAACAAGCAAAATTGTCGCATTTGGTGAACGGTGAATCTAGACGAGATCCATGAAACACAATTGCATGACCAAAAAGTGACTGTTTGAATCGGCGTTTGCACCAAAACCATCATTGGGCCATTTCAGTTCTTCAGAAAAGGCGAAACAGTCGATGGGAATCGAAATCGGCGGATCTTGGCTCATTATGTCTGCCCACCAATTTGTTAAAAAGGTCTGGTTGGTTACTGGTTTCAACAAGACGGTGCGACATGCATCACTGCAAATCAAACAATGCAGTTTCTGCAAAGAAAATTCCCTGTCAAAAAATTGCGACATTGCCTGGCCACCCAGATCTCCAGATTTGACCCCTCCCCTGCATGTGGCCAGTGTATTCAATTTCTTATCAGCGAACTTTGAAATTTGTTGCTTATGCTAGATCTTCGGACTACTGCGAAGGAAGTGGTCGACCATTTTTTGGTTCAGCACCGAATCTTCTCTTACCAGTTTGTCGATCATCTCATTGCTAAAAGATACATGCACCTAAATAATAATATCGTGTTCAACAAAATCAAAGACCAAAGGGGATGAGGTATCCATCGGGTTTAGAATTTCGTATACAAACGTAGCGAAATATCTTCGATGCAATACTAAAATGGAAGAAAAAAACCTAAAATTTGAAAGGGAGTAAAAAGAAATGTACTAGTTGCTCGGGCGGTATTCCAAGCATAGTATCTAGAACAAGCTGCTTCTTCAAGCAGGTGCTTAGACCAATGGGGATGTATCATATATACGATTTAATTAATTTTTGTTGAGTTACACATGCCTGATCAGCGACCACTGAAATATAATATGTACCATCTATGCTTTATACCTCATCACCAACATTCGCACTGCGTGAAATATTCATAACCCTTTGAGTGCGAGTGAATTATAAAAAAAAGAAACTGAGCTTTGTCGGACGAAAATCGAGGCATTCAATGGAGAAAATGATTTATTTGAAATATCTTGACTACACTCACGATATCTGCCTGCTTTCGGATAGGACTATGGATTGACCTTAAATGACTCACAACTTGGAAATCAAAGATGACAGATTAGGATCCAAGTTAAATGTGTCGAAAACAAAGGTATTTCGAACTAAAACACTCAACTAATCATGGCCAGACAGGATGTTTTATGGTGCAGTCTCAGCTGGCAGTTGTAGTGAATGTGGACGGCAGAATCTGCACTCTGTAGAGCATAAGCTCTCTCCGGGATGCTATCCAAAATCTGGGAAAGTAATGTTTTCAACACAAAAACCAAGCTGAGACTGTTTCGTTCAAACATCAAGGCAGTAGTTTTTGATGGATGTAGTACTTGAAAAATTATCACTACTGTCACTGGTAAGCTGGAAGTCATCTTAAAAAGATTGTCGAATTGCTTATCAAATCAAAGCGCCATAAGGGAATGGATCAGGAACGCAGTGGATGTAGATCGGATAAACCTTACCGGGCGAACACAAACCCGTTGCGAAGTATGCCGTAGTGTGGCTCAGAACCTTTGAGGAGGAATCCGAGATAAGTTGGAGGTAATTTGGAGAAAGCTGAAATGCCTAACAGAACTCCCTAAATATGGCCTGCAATCATCGTTGATACTCGTAGATGGTTCCCCTAAGCACCGCGACCTAATAGATCTGGCTGGCCTTGTTTTTTGCCGAACCCAATTTAAGCTCATATTTCCTAGGACAATTCTCGTTGCGAAAAAATAAATTCGTTGCGAGACATACTATATCGCAGCATGTTGTTTGATTTTTTCAGGTTCCATTCCTAGGAATACAAATCTCGCGGCGAGATTTAGTCAAGAATGACATGTCATATATTTTCAAATTTTTTCCACGACCTGTTTAGCTGTGCGACGTGTTTTGAAATTCCTTGCTACTGACATCGTACAAAATGGGATGGTTTTTGACGATGCTCATCATTACCGTCTCTTCTCTTTTCAAAAATTGAATTTTTGGTGTTTTTCCATGTTCGTAATAAATTGAATTCGTTCTCTTCAACCAAAACTTTTTGAAATAAATTAAAATGTGACAGAAAATGTCAAAATATCGCACCGAGAAATATTCGATTGCGAGAAAAGAATGAATGGTCCGGTCCATTATTTTTCTCGTTGCGAGAAAGAATGAATTTTCGCAGTAAAGCTGGGAGAAACTAGATTTTTTTCGCAACGATATTTTTCCTCGCAGAATTGCCCTAGGAAATATGCACTTTAAGATTTTGATAAATCTCAGCATATTTCTCGGATCCATATTTGAAATGTCCGGCCTATTGTAGCCCGTGAAAAGTGGATAAATCTGTTCGACAGAGCCGTATTCTCCGCTGCCACCTTTTGCTCTTCGCAAAGGCGACAGACAATTGACTCAGATAGGTCCAGATGGGCAGTGCCCCCGTTAGGAGCATTAGCCTTTTTTTTTAAGCTTTTAGCTTTTTGACTTGATTGTGATTGGAAGGAATGAACCTTTTCGCCTGTCTTAAACCCTTAGGTTGGTTCCAGTACTCAGTAAAGTTGATCATTGTTTTGGTTTGTTGTGAACATTGTTCGCCGGGGCCGATGAATGGGCGATTGGCACCTCTTCTCGGCAGCCAATTTGCTAGTTCAATCCCCTTGAAACCCTCATTTCCAGGTATCCATGTCAAGGTGATAGAGCCAAGGTTTTCAAAGAATTTAAGAAAGTTCCATACAAGCTGCTTGGCTATTCAAGAGTATGAAGTTGATGGCACCATTCTTTCTCCTTTTAAGGCATTCTCGTAAAATAAATGTAATGGCAAGGACTTTGAACTGAAAGATAAAGTGTTACAGGTATAGTGCTACGACTCCTCCTTAGAACCTGAACCAATGAAACCGTTCTCCAGCCGTTCCATTTATACGTAGCGATCGCCTATTTTCTCTGAGAACCGAAATATTTTAGACATAGAATTTTGTGATTTTGAAGAACGCTCTGTCTAGGTAAGCAAGTATTGGTTTCTTAACTTTCAAAAACTATATAACCTTCCCTCTGTTTCAAATCAGAAAATTATTTTGCTTATTTTGGTAAGTTTGCGCGAAATACACATAAATGTACACATTAATTTTAAACAATCAAAGATATCTTAAAAATAATTTTATGGAAATGTAGGGGCAAGGTTTGTTTAAAAGAGGAAATCTTAAAACTATTGGAAATTAAGCAATTTTCGTTTTTACAAAAATGTAATATTCTATTTCAAATTCTTTTCATTAAAGAAATTTCCTTTATTTTTGATCACCACTTCACAAATTCTAGACATTCTTTCAATTAATTTGTTTACGGTTTCACATGACAGTGATTCCCAGGCTGTTTGTAGAAGTATCAAAAGATGTGGTTTTGATTTTGGACAGTTTTCTCAAACTCTTCTATTGAGTTCGTCCCATAGGAGCAATATAGGTAGTTTTAAAGTCTGGGGGTTGCGCTGGCCATATTCTATTTTGAACTATTTTGCGCTGCTCTTGGGGGTTTGGGGTCGTTGTCTTGTTGTAGTCGAAAGTTATCCCCAACTGACCGGAAGAGCGCGGTCCATCAACATTTTTTATGACCTTCTTGCTCTTTGTTCAATATGCCTCCGATTTTTATCAAATCTCCGACCCCTTCATAGCAAAAGGATCCCCAGACCATAACCGAACCGAACCATGTTTCACAGTGGGAACCACACATTATGGATATTATTTAAATGCACATCAAACAATTTACTAAAATCTTAAACTATAAACTCATAATAAATAAATCCATAGTCTACCGCTTTTTATAAATATTGAATGCTAGTACTTATTTATTTTTGCATTTAATAATCTCTTTTTTAATTAATTAGTCAGATTGTCAAATTCTATCGAAAAATGTGTCCCTTTTTTGTATGTATTTTAGATGCATATGTATTTGTATGATACATACAAAACATTATATGCAACACAACTCTTAGTGGCACACACTGCAAGGATACGTATTAAATTCGCCTATTGGTAAAATAGGGTAGGAAATCTTATGAAAGTAAACAGCCTGAAGGCGGGATCAATTCTGCCATAAGGGTAAATATGGCAATCGGCTGGCGAACACCACTGCGTTTGTGTGGTATGCCGTGTGCTACAAAAATTGTTAGATTTTGTTTCGTCTTTCCTTTTCTTACGAAGAGGATGAGCGAGAGTGACGAACACAGAAATGCAATCAATGGAATTTGTTTCCATGCTAGGGGACGGTGTGTTATGTTCTACGCGTGTAAAAAATGTTAAGCCAGGATGAAGATAAAAGAGCAGAGTCCACGAACATACCTACTGCCATAATCAATTGAAAACAAAATCGTTAGGACATCTTAAAGTTGAAAGTGGGAATGCATTGCTACTAGCACATCCTTAGAATGCTCAATTTTTTTTTTAAACTCTTTTGATTGGCAGGACGAATTTATCAGCCAAGAAAATCGCACGTGCCCTACCAGAACGTAATCGAAACCACCACCAACCAACCCCATTTCACTTATTTTTTTCCAATGAATAAAAAATTCTACTCTGATTTGATGTATTTAAATTGTGTTTTGTATTTTTGTTTTTTTTTTATATAAGAAATTGTGGAAAATCCCCAGCTGCAGGATTTGTAGAACAACAAAACATTGCATAAATGTAGAAGAATTTTGATTTGTGAAAATGGGATACACCGATGGAAGGAGGATTGTATAAATAATTGTAGGTAGGTATGAATGTGTGTATGGATGTGTTTACCACTACTATTTACGTGGATAGTAGAAATGCGGTACGTTAGGCCTCGGGCTAGAACAGATTTAATTCTATTCCGCATTTTTTACTTTTGATTCGAAATTGGAATGCAAAGGTTTGTTTTAATATTATTATTTAATTTTTTTTATATTTTGCAATGGCATCTGTTGGTGGCTTGGAATTTTAATTTCAAGGGCTAGAAGCCTGTTTTTCTACTTTGATTTGATTCAACTTTATTTTTTTATCTATTGTGTTTCAGTTTTGGGATGTGGCTACACACATTCACTTTGTGGACATGGGTTGAGATAATAAATGGCCCTTCCTCACTTCCTGTTTTCTCACCTCCTTAAGAGCTGTGAGCTTCTGTTCTTTCCACCAGATGACGTAGTATTTAGATATGAATAGTTTAAGCACTTAACCTTCCATTGAACTTTGTTGCTTTGTACAGGGTGAACCAAAAGTCTCTTTCCTATGTAAAAAATTAATAACTCTTTTATTTATAGATATTTTTGAGTTATTTTTTTTTTTGTTTCAGACATAAGGCTTGGGAGATTTAGGATGGAGCACTACACGATCGCACAGCGAACAAAAATTGTTAAATTATATTTTGAAAATAGCCAGTCAATAATTTGTACTTAACGTGCTTACCGGCAATTTTATGGCGTTAGAAATGTTCCAACAGCACACACTATTCTTGCTGTGGTGGCCAAATTTGAGCAATATGGGAACGTTGGAGATGTGAGGCGTTCGGGCAGGACTCGTTTTGGAGGATCGATCGAAAACATCCCGGTCGTTAGGGAAAGTGTTGCAACCGATTCTGAAACATCGACATGATGACGTTCAACACAGTTAGGCATACCGCGTAGCACGATGCATCGGCTTTTGAGGAAAGATCTTCACCTATACCCTTACAAGATCCAGTTGGTCCAACAGCTCAATCCTGGTGACCCAGAAAAACGTTTGGGGTACTGCAGACCTGCCTTGAATGACAGTTTCTTTACATAGGAAAGAGACTTTTGGGCCACCCTGTATTTCTTCTTAATTCTGGAGGGGTTACCTTTGCGTTTGGTGTTTTACTATGGAAGCTCCCGGGAAACCAATGTATAGAATATCAATATGTGGTTCACGGTATGAAATCATTATGCGAGATAGACAGGATCGCTTTAGGACATATGTATGTATGTAAGGGGCGAAAATAGAATAGTTACGCCTGGTAGCATCGTCGGGCAAATCATATCCTATTATTCAAGCATATCAATGATTTTTGAAAGTGTTATACAGGCAACAATTCAATGCTTAGAACGAAAATAAATCAAAGGACAGCCAATCTCCTTAGCAATCCTACTGTACAATGGATCTGGAAATTAGTTTCCTGTTCATTAATACAGGAGAAGATTCAGCGAGAAATTTTGCGAGTTGTACAGCGACATCACCTTAGTCAAGAAGATACGAATTCATGAGCTTAGATGGCAAGGGCATGTAGAGCGAATGGACACAAATACTCCGGTTGGCAAATATTCGAGTCTAACCCGGAGAAACAACGCAATCGAGAAAGACCTCGCCTAAGGTGGCGCGCACAAGTGAAAGAGGACCTCAACCAACTTGGAGTACACAACCGAAGGCTAATGCCTGAGCTAACTGGCAGGGCTTATTGATTGAGGCCCAGTCTTACCCCGAACTGTAGCGCCACCTAAGTATGTGAGTTAGTTATTAATACACAATATTTTCAATGATTTAAAAATTATTTAACATGACGAAACATATTTCTCTCTTGAAGGATTTATTCTTTTCCTGACAAAGGTATAGCACATTTCAGCACACTCAGCTCATCATTTTAAAGGCCATTGTAGGATTGTCATATACATGTGTGCATACATATGTACATATGTACATAATGCAATCGTCTGGTTTTGAAACGCTATACTGGAGCACTCAGGCGCAACTGGTCCATTGTACTACCAGAAAGCAGGACCCAGTTTTTACCTATTTTATTAGAATCGTCTCGAGTACCACCTAATCCGAGCAAAGGCAGGAGAATCGCAAAGGAAATGGTCCGAAGTATCGTCGCCCTCACCACAGGCGTCGAAAACAGTTGTGCCACTTAAGTCTAACACACTAAGATGTTTGGCAAAAGCGAAGTGTCCCGTTAGAATGCCAATAAGTTGTCTATAGTCTCTTCTGCTAAGTGACAACAAGAATGCCGCTGATTTCTTAAAAAGCATTCCTTTAGTCCACCCGCATTCTGAAGAGCCGTGCTACACACAATTGGGTTTGTAGGAAACACAATCGCCAAAGGAGGCCCTGCTCAAAGACGGGGGAAGACTCAATACAGGTTCAGGCCCTGAGAAAATATCCACTGAGCCTTGTCATTTCCAGAGATCCCAGTGTCAGTGTCAAAGAGTTCATCATAATGAACATGGTGATGAATATGTTATGCACCTTGATTTTAGAAAACTGCATTAAAAACTATAGCATCATACGGTGACATAGAACTGGTTAGAACATGTAGAACGGACGGACATCAGAGCTTTGATCCTGAAACCACACGGTAAAGGAAGACTTCATCTCCCCTGATTTGCACAAATAACAAGGGAACTCATTCAACATAGTAGTGTGCAATTAAAGGCAGCTAGTTCAGGCTAGAGATGGTCGAGAAGACCATCGGTTGAGTGTCGAGCTGGAGCGCTTGAGGTGAGTTAATGCATTTAATCGCTGAAGAGGTTGGAAGTGGATAAATGCTGGATTCCAAACACGTTCAACTTTTTTATTTGTGTGTAAGTCATCTTCCAAATTCGGTATTTAATTGTTTTGTATGCGTGTTAAACACAAATTGTATTTACGAATTTTTAAAAATTTATTTAAGGTTACCAATTAGCTTTTTTCGATGAACTGCTAGTTTGAAGTTTCACCAAGGAATAGATGAGTCAGAAGAATTTCTATATTATCTGCGGATCGGAGTACTTTCCTCAACAACGCTGAGTATAATGTGAACAAAAATTTATATCGTAGTTAATTGCTTAAAAATTAATACATAAAATAAAATGCGGCTGTTTGTTTAGTTAACCATCGCATTCATGCAAATTTTTTTTTACCTAAACCCATAGTGTCTACCTGGGTAGATAAAAAGATTCGGATGGAGCCGGGGCGTACCCTAGTGAAAGCACTGATAACGATGAAGAATATTTTCCTAATCAGGAAGATACGAATTTCGATGCTGAAATAGGCGAAGAGATAAATCCAGAACTGAAAAGTCTCTGTAAATCTGATAATGAGCGTGATCATGATGAACAAGCGGCCACGTTTAATTAAACTTTTTTTACCAGCAAAGATGGTACAAAATGGTACAAGCAAAATACTGCTCTCACCCATAGTGGGGCCTAACCCAATTACCAGAAATCTATAGCCAGTAGATACATTTTTTTGTATTATGAGCCCATCCATTAGAAACCAAATTTATAGGTTTTCTAACAAAAAAGCCGAAGATTTTTATCGTAAATGGAACTCCGAAGGTCCTAGCAAAACGCCTGTTACATGGGCTCCGATTACTGTTGATAACTTTTTTGCAATTTTGCCTGTGATGGGTTCCCAGAAATCCAACTCACAAAAAGTAAGAGAGCTTTGGAAACGAGTTCTTTATCTCTTTTACGTGAACCCATGTCAGCCGATTCCAAAACATCTAACGCTTTATTCGTTTTGACAATCAGTTAACAAGATCCATTCGCCAGGCTGAAGGTAAGGCAGCACCAATAAGGGATGATTTTGAGATCATCAGCTCGAATCTGAAAGCCCATTTCAGGCCTGTGGACGAGCAGTTGTTTGGATATATATGTATGTATAACGTATAAGTTCACTCAATATATGCCATCAAAACCAGCAAAATATGGTAAAAAGATATGATGGGCTGCGATGCCTCAACCTTTTATACGCTGCCTAATTTACACCGGAAAAGTAGGGATTGTGAAGGACCTAGTTGCTCCCTACAAAAATACCGATGATTTTCTTCACAACTATATTAGGAAAAGTAGTTGATATTCATGTAGATTCGTATATCTACCCCGATAGATACTATTAACTTATGCACATAAAAAGACAAACAAGAAAAAAAAAATGTGAAGAACTGCTCTTAAATTATTTTTTTTTACATTTTCTGCAATAAATCGAAAATTTGATAAAAACTCGCAGAGTAATTGGTAAATGAAAATCGAATTACATACTTGAGTAGATACTATGAATGTGAAGGTTAAGAAAAGCTATAGAAACAAAAAAATAAATAAATTTTTTGAATAGGGTAACCTCTAAATGCCTTCAGATATTTATGGATTCTGCTGCGATAGTTACATATAAATATTTGCCAAGTTCTGTGCTATCTATAAAGAATTCTAAAAGAGAGACGTAAAATTGGTGAACGTTGAGTAACTCGAATTTGGTATGAAAACCTGATAATTTTTTTAAGGTTGTGGGTTGATTAGATAAAACAAGGCAAGATTCTGTACAAATGCTGATACAAATACAAGGCACCCGAAATACTAATCGTGTTCCCTATAGAGAATTTCAATGACCAACTTAATTAATTTCTAATCAACCTGTATAAGTTACTGTGAAAATATTTGCTTGAGGCTAAGATATACCTGTGGTATTGACATAATACAGTAAAATCTCCCTTGCCCGAACAGCAATGGTAAAAACATTTTTGTCTGCCAATGGCAGTTGTCCGAATAAAAATTCCTGCAAATAACTACGATAAACCTTAAATTTAAAATTAACTTCTCCAGAAAACAATATTTACATCCGAATAAAACGAACAGCGATCAATGACACTGCATTGTTGCACATCTGGCAAAATAATTTTAGATAGGGTTACCATTAGAAATTTAATGAAACTAGAAGTCATGGACATAAAACCCCGGACATTGCGTCCATAACCCAAGACACAATAAAAATATTGGAAATTAGGTGAGAGGAGGAGGACGTGTTTCCGTTTTATTCTAGGAGGATTATTCATTGGAGATACTCACACATTTCAAAATATCTCCTAAAAGTCACCGGACGCCTTTCAAAAGAGGATAGTGCCCGGGAAAAAAAAAAGAACGGATGGCAAGCCTAGATAGAGATATCAGAACAATGCCTGCATACATATGTATGTAGGTCCGAGTAGGTATTTCTAAGTTTTTTAGCGTGTTTTCTTAGATGATGCCTTATCTGTTTTGTCACGGCTGTTTCTGGGGGCCATTTTCCTTATGTAATATGCACAATCCAAATGCCTTCAATTATAGTTTTAGATTCAGCAATAATATAAAGTCTTTAAAATTTCACAAAACAAATATTTACTGATCCTTAGAAGCATTAATTGATTGAGAAACTGACGACACAAGTCTAAGAGTTTAACCACTTCTTACCTTTTAGGTGTATTAGGTGGTAACCATTTGGCTGAGTGTGGTCACTGCCATGGATGTATTATTCTGCCACCATCTCACAAGTGCTTAATACAATTTACAAATCACGTAATGAATATCAACTGCAAGATCTAAAAGAAGATCAGCTCTGTGGAACGTTTTTGTAAAGCGTCCCTTAGCACAAACCATAACGCCATCGCTCCTTCGATTTGTAACAGATCTTTTCATTAATTAATTTTCCATTTATTTTGTATCCTTTGACTTGAAAAATACATAAAAATCAAAGCGGTACATATCAGTAGCACACGGTGGACTGAACTCTTCCCGATAATTTAAAGTTGACTCCACCAGAACGCCCTTTGTCTGAGCGCACCGATGAGTAACATCACTAATTCATTTTTAATCATTGATCAGCCCAAACCAAATACGAGAAACACTCAAAACTTATAATTTCTAAACCGAGCTGTATTCCTTTGTTTTCGGTTCACCATCCAGTACGAATTCAACTGCAAGGTCTCCCCCGTCGAGACCTGCTCTATGGGAGGTTCAACAAAGGCTCATTAATTCATCCCGTGCGCAGTGCTCTTTAGTGCGAGTTGTTAATGGAACTCGGCATCACGTTAACATTTTCCTTAATTACTGTTTGCGTTAAGGAATATGTAATCAGGTGTATAATTAGACATTCTGAAAGTTTTGTGTTTCGGTAAAAAGAAGGCAACAATATCACCAAAAACACCCCTAACATCGACGTACAGGATAAGGAACTGGCACAGATATCCGCAAGTCGGCTCGACTGCGGCTGGTCGTCCTTAGAAGCTCCGGCAGTCGACAGTGGATGTGCACATCACTGTAGATTTTGAAAGAATAGCTGTGGCCACAAATCCTTGGCGCATTTATAATATGTGGCATGTTAGGATCCAAAAGAGGCGGAGTAGCGCAAAACCCAGTATAGATGAGTGTAAGGCTTCGCCCAGTCCTGCTTGGAGTCAAAAAGGGGGAGTTGCTATAATTGTTTAATTATAGGCTTTTTGTTTTGTTTGCTGCCTTGAATTTGTGTGTCGAGGAGCTCATACCTTATTTCGCCACGTAACATTAGCGACGCAGAACTGGGTTGGTAAGCTAAAGCGAGGATATTCTTCTTCTAAAGTGATCGCGAGGGGATTTCTTGTTGCTGTTTTCCTTTCTGCATAAAGGCGAACGCCAGCAGTGAAAAATTCGAAAAATGTTTCATAGGTCGACACACATGCGAATATCTCGGAGGTATGGTGAAGCGTGCACTGGTTGATGCCTCCTTCCTTATCTGCTTCGGGGCAATCTTGTATGATCTTTGGTATTCAGTAGATACAGATGAACACATCTCAACTGGAAGGTGCGTGGAATGTCGCGGTAGTATATTGTGCTTCGTGATGTATTGCGAATATATTAATTTAGATGTGGTGTGAAGGATTAAAATCCGGTAGAATATTTTTAAATGTAGTTAATAAGAGAGTGCATAATAAATGTTATTAAATGCGTTGACAAAACTGTGGATAGTTTTTTTATTTTAGTTCGTATCCTGTGCGATTCAATGTGTGCTTGTACAGACTTTTTGGTTCTGAATGATATGCGGAATACATTATTTGGCTTAATCACAAATTGTAAGTAAGTATAAATCTTTTCAAAAATATTTCTGGGGAAATCGCAACGTCACCAATACCGCTCCGGGATAAAATTATTAAACGCATATTCGGCCGACCCCAAAACAAGCGTTGAGGTCCAATTCTAATTGAATTATTGCTCCTCATGCTGCCGTACGTTAGTAATTATAAATATGTAATACATACTAGTATGTGCAGATGACAAAATTAGGATCAATCTATTTATATCTTCGGAAAGATTGCGGGGATTTCTTATGGGACACTGCCAGCTTTGGTATCACCTACACGGCGTAGGTGTTACATATTTAGAATGCCGTCTTTGGCTGGAAGACGACGATGACAGTCTGTGTGAATGCATGGCTCTATGCGGAATAAAGAGACAATATTTTCTGAGAGAAATTCTAACCCTTGGGGAAATACTCAGGAGATCCTCAATTTGATCAAGAGAATTGAACCTCTTGTGGTCCTTTAAAAGTGGCTGCTTTAACAGTAACTAACAAAAAAAAAAATCAGCTTTTCGCTTAATTTCGTCAAGTCTCCGTTCACTCTGGATTCGAGGATTTACATCAATAGCGTTCCTTGCTAAGGTATAACACCGGCAGTATAGTGGACGTGGCTTAAACTACGAACTGATTAATGAAAATGACATCAGGAGGTTGGAAAATAAAATACCGTTAACAATAAAGTAATGACACAAACAAAAATTGTCCCCAATTAGTTTGGATGATGACGGGTGGCAGCATCGTTTGCCCAATCTACAGAAAAGCAGACTCTCTCAAGTGCGCCAACTAACGTAAATGCTTGAAACCTTTTATAAACAACCTAATTGGTTCATATCAGTGCGGCCTTAGGCTAGATAGATACTCCTCCGCTGTGTACCAGGATATAGAGACATTCTAGCCAACTGCAAGGCTGATGAACTCGCCAAGAATTGTACTACAACACAGATTCTTCCTGAATAGGAGAACCTCGGGGTGCCACCAGGTACATGCAAATTGAAATTAAAGGCAGGTGCAATGGCACTATCTGCCAAACTAGCGGACAAATCCGGCCCTCAATATATCATAAGCGCTCCAAGAGATTAATTTCGCTAAGTAGACGGCATCCCGGAGCTACTTTAGGTGTCATCACAGGACATTACCTCATAGGCAGACATGCCACTTGCTTGGGCGTTTCTGCAAAATATTTCTACAGAAGCTGCATCTTTTCTATACCTCTCCTGCGCTGTCTCGCACAAGACGCAATCATCTCGGTGCCTTCTTTTTTGACACTCTTGGCGACCTAGCACAACAAGATGTCGAAAACCTAGTTCGCTTTATTAAAAGCTTCCACGAGTTCCATGGAAAAGTATCCCTAAGGAAAAAATTACGATGTCATCGGCAAACATAACTAAATTAATGCTTGCGGAGCTCCAAAGAGTACATTCTGAACAGAAGACTTTATCCTACCTTGGTGAACTGCAAATTTTCTCTCCTTCAGAAAGCTCTGTTTGATTTCTATGATATTTGTAGGAAAATTAAGTTTGATTGTGCAGGTTCCTACTTGGTTCGGGGAAATAGACCAAAAGGACAGAACCATATGCTACAAATCGGTCTTCGAAGCCCTGCGACTGGATTAAAAACAAAAGAAAAGTCACAACGCTTGTGTTTAAGACCACATCCGTTTAGAGAAGTGGTCGAGATGAAGGCAAACCAAATAAACCAGCGCCTCCTATAAGTGAAACAGGCCGTAATGCTGCATAATGCCACGTGCACCGCTTGGCTTACGATTTGAGCTGTCAAACCGTGAAATTGTATGAAAATGGTCGAAGAAATTTTAATTCGGGAAATAAAATTAACATTTTCGCCGTGTTAAGTGCAAAATAAAAAGTGGAAATGATTAAATAAATAATCCACAAGTTCGAACGTTTTATAATTAAATAACGGGCGTTGAGTTTTATCGGTTTTAATGATTGCAAAACGGATTTCACATTGCAATTATCAAATCTTATTGGGTTTTAAGTTTCGTGTGTTTGTTAGTTTGTTTTCAATAATTATCATAAAGTGCATTTCGAATTCGTTTGCAAAGATTCGCGGTTATTTGATATATAGTACGTAATAAATTTTATGTGAACGAATGTGCCAGTGGTAGTACGTGAAAAATATTGTGTTTGCCCTTGCCCAAATATAAGATATCCGCTTGGAAGTCCCTCCGAACACCATGAAATTTGCGCAGCGAAGTGGTTTGACGAATGATCCCCCAGTCACCGATGGCATGTTGTTGCAAGAATTGCGAATGAAAATGTAGTAGGCTTTTGCAACAAAATAAATATATTGGGATTAAGACAATGGTAGTTCCAGAGTACACCTGTGTTTGGTATGCAAATTAATTTATTTATGTCCTTTTTCGTGGATCCTAGTACCTATATATTACCTACGCGCCATCGCGTACGGTTTTACCTACTAATGATTTTTTTCAGCTTTCTCTTGCTTGAGGTCTCTTTCAAATGCTGCACCCAAATCACACCACTGGTTCAACATTGGTACGGAAGATGTTATTTAGGACAGTATTCCACAGTACGCTTTGGCAAATCGGCGACCACTATCATATAATATTAGGAATTGTCCGCTTTTTTGTCTTGTTATTTGTAATCATTATTTAACTACGTACATATGTATGTATGTTATAAATCTGCAATGGGATTCTGTTTTTAGTTGATTAAGAAATCGACTTCATTTGTTTTAATGCATTCATTTGTTCCAGTTTCGTATTAAAGTTAAAATAAATACATATCAGAAACCAAATTTAAACAGTGAGTTTTATTTTCTTCGGTTATAGCTTGCTGTTTTTGCTCTTCCCGTTTTCAGCTTCAGGTGGACCATTTGAATACGTAAGTATGCTACCTAAGACATTGAGATGAAACGGCATTACATGTGCCATGTGGTAGTTCCTGTCCAAAATAAGTTAAAATCAAAAGCTGGAAAGTTATTCAACATCCTTCCTTGACAACCGACTAGCTAGATTTAGCACCATTAGAACATAATTGGACTTCCAACAGTTTACCGCACAAATTTCAACCAAACTACAAAAATCATTTTCTAAAAAAATTCAAGCGAGTCATACAAAATAAGATAAGCTATTATATTTTGCGCTATAATATTGTGATATCAACAAGGAAGAAGTAACTTTTCATTCAAAAATCACGAAAATGAAAAACCAAAAAGTCGTCTTGGCTTCCTAAGAACATTGCCATACAAATATCAACAAAACAAAACAGATCATTTTCTTAAATTTTTATTTTAAATTCCACTCGGTTTACACAAAATAATATAAACCATTATATTTTGCACCAAAATATTACAACGTCATTTAATAAAAAGTTAATTTTCATTCAAGAAATTCGAGAAATAAAAATCTGAAACTCGTCTTGGCTTCCAATCGATTTGTTTACATTTTTGTAAGCCAACTCGTGCACGTGGCATTTGACATTTTTGCCGAGCATTACGGCCTGTTTCACTTATAGGAGGCGCTGAATAAACACAAAGCTCTAACCACACAAAGAAAATTTTCCCAAAAAGTGTTGCGAAAATTTATTCTTCAACAAATGCAATAATAACATGTGATTCACTCACCAGATTTCATTTAAACTGAACGATGTGCATTACCTTGGTGATCAATTGTTTTCCAGATCCATTTCACACGCAAAAAGAAGTCGCATTCGCGAACGCGCACCGGAAAAAAGAACACTACGCTTGCTCCAGCAACACAAAACTTTACGAAAATGGCTGCCGTAACCCATTCTCTCAGATCTTGGAAACCAATTTTTGTTCAAAACACTGCACTTCACATCTGTTCGAGCACTTTTTTCAATTCACACCGCACGACAAAAAATACAAGGAATCACTAAAGAAACACTATTACGCAAACGAACGGACGAAATTTGAAAACTTTTTCTTCGCGACGAAATTTTCCATGTATTGCAATAAACGTTCCACTGCAACTGAGCCGGCTACTTAGAACTTCAAACGTGTAGAAGTAGGCCAGCTGTCACCAAAGAATGAGTGAGAAAGGTCAAGGTTGGAGAGTCCAATATGATCTGCCTTCCCTCTTCCCAAACTAAATTGCGGAAGAGCTTTCGATTTAGTAATGGCATTACCATCAGTTGTGTAAAAATCGAACATTTTATTACGATGTCGGGTAAAATGAAAATTGCATTTTGTAATATTTTATGCAGTTTTTCATGAAATATGACTATGATTGGGTGCATTTATTGATATAATACATAGCAGCAAGTCTTGGAATGTATTTCGAGCGATATTTCTGCCGAAATATGCATTTTTAAAGAAATGCGTAAACAGGTGAACAGGCAAAATGTGCGGTGGGTTGCTATAGGAACTGATTGCATTTTTTGACGTGTGTCATACGAGTTCAATTGAAATGTGAGTTTCTCTTTGGGTTTTTAGTCAGGAAATTGAATTGGTTGTATCGCACAACCCTTGAAACACAGTGAAATTGTACTTTGGAACCAGTATCACTATATTATTCCAAACACGCATCGGATTTTGGCAAGGAAATGCTCTGTCGTGAGATTTCCTCAATCTTGTGCTGGAACAGATTGAGGGAACTTCTCTGTGATAGAATTCAACTTTCACTTTAAAGAAATTCAACTTTGAAAGGTTTGCAAGAGTATTTCTCGAAAAGAAACGTGACATATGGAGGATCGAGCATATGCAAAGATGTTATAAAAAGAAAGGGATGCAGAACTTCTATATAAAAGTACACAAGGGGAAACACAAAGTCATCCGAAATCACAGCCATTATTGAGGCTTCGAAAACTATTGGCTTTATTTAAAGCTCCCACTGGTTCCACGATTAGGAAAGAGAGGCATCACTACTGTTGGTCTAAGTGCGTCGGCTATGTCGACAGCCTCTCTAACCTAACCTAACCTAGGCTAGGAGAGCCAATGCGAAACTTTCAAGCCAACATCAGAGGCCTAAGATTCAACTTCGAAGTATACGAGCTTTAAGGGACATCGATCTAGTAAAGAAAAAACTGTGCATAGAACGTTTGAGATGGCCAAAACATGTCAAGCGAATGGACACCAACGCTCTGGTCCGGAGAGTCGTAGGGGGAAACTGCAATAGAGCACGACCTCGCCTTAGGCGACAGTAACAAGAAGAAGGGAACCTGAACCTGCAATAGAGCACGACCTCGCCTTAGGCGACAGTAACAAGAAGAAGGGGACCTGAACCAAATCGCAGCGCGCCATGTACCGCCATCATTTTAACATACATAAGTAAGTTTTATAAGTGATTGTCTTGGCTCAGTGGTTAAAGCGTAAGACTGCTGGGCGAGCTCCGCGGGTCCACCTCTTGTCGGGGAATGACAAACCCCCAAGAGTACCAGTTGTCATAAAAAGGTTCCTAATTTGCCGTTCAAAGTCGAGAATAAATTGTAGGTCTCTTCCATTCGTGCAAGAAGCAAGGCCTTGGCTCACCGCGAGCTGTCGCGCCAGCTATTTAGTTTTATAAGTGAATATTTTTGTCATACTTAAGCCACCCTAAAGTTAATGATTCTTTTGGACAGAAATTTTTATTCTTTTTTTTTTTGATTAAAAATATGAAACCCCAGCTTCATAATCACAAATTCATTAGCATGTAAAACAAAATATGAAACGTTGCAGATGTTAACAGACAGAAAGTACAAAGGGACACGATTATTTGCTCATATGGAGGAGAAGCCAAATCCATCTAATCATGTTCAACGAAAAAGTAACAAAAAAATATTCAACATGGCCTTTGTTTTCCATCCCTTTCCAAAATCCATGTTTACACATCAGCTTCCGATGAGTGTTCTTGTTAAAATTATAAGTGCAATGAGTTACAATTAATTTGAAGCACCCTGCACAAAAAAGAGTCCGCGTCCCATTTTACTCTCGAATAGAATACCAGCGTCAGCCTTGTCACGTTTGAAACTCTTTCACTGCGATGTTTTCATTGCAACGCATTATCCGTGTGCAAAGTAAACATTCTCTCCTGTATCATCGTTAAAAAGGAAAAGTGAGTAAACTGTGAGTTGTATTTAACTCTCACGAATTTGAAAGTGGAATGGAAAGGAAGGGGTCATTAGGAGTTGTGCTCTGAATTTGGTATTAGTTAAGCCGTACGTATCTACACTGCATTTGATGGAATTGGAATTTTCAGTTCGAGGACGTTTTAAAATCCTCACTATGTTGTTATGGCTTTCACATTGTGGATGGATTAATCCTCTTAAAATGTTTGTGTCTTTATCCTTCAGAAATGGTTCACTATAGCCAAATGATAGTGCTAATTACTCAAACAATTCTACTTCCTCCAACGGATTTCACCAATTGCACAATTATCTTTGAATTTATTGTGTGCTGATGAATCTCTCACAAATGCATAACACAGGGCAAAGGACTGAGCATCGGCAGTAATAATGAACATCCCTTGCATTCAGCTTGTACACAAGTTTGAAGCTGAACCCACATTCAATGAAAACGTTGAAAAGAGCACTTGCTCAATAAATTTGTTAACCAGATTAGGACTATAATCCTGTTTGAGCAATAAATGGTCGATTTTCGGTTTCATACATACTTCAGATTCTCATATGTTCCCATAACGAAAGGCCAATCCAGGCGTATGATCCTTTCGCACAATATATGCGTAATTGATAAGCTGCAGACAGGTCTTCAATAGACCTGCCAATTTGCGATGCAGACTTACTTTTTGTGTATCTTTTGTATTATTTTATCTATTTACTTGTGTGACCATAACATCTGTTGAATTTCTTCGGTATATTGGAAGAAATTAAATGAGCATGACGTTGTTCTGCTTAAATTAATCAATAATGCGAAGGTGCCTTTGGGGTTGAATCTTATAGATAATAAGTATCGATATAAAGCAATGGATATGGAAATCAAATCAGCGAAAAGGACCTGCCATGCCAGAATCGTATAGATGCAACTCTACCGCAACTTTCTAACGTCACTGAATAAATGCTCTACACAAGCTTGCCTTGTCACCGGACTCTACCTGCAGACTATCCTTGGAGAACGACACAGAATGCCTCACCTTCATTCATGTGAGAATGTGGACCCTACGCAGTGAATTCTTCTCACCAACTGCACTCGCCAAGCTCCACCCAGAGAAGCTGATTAGCTTTTTGACAGCCTCTGGAATAGACAAACTGCTCTACAGCATATGGGACAGCACAATAGGCCTCTATGTGAGACTGCAGTGTTAGAGCGGACCGCTCCCTACTAACAACAATAAATGCTCTCCAAAATGAGAGCGATATGAGCTTAAAACTCTACATAGTGATGCATTCCCCTCAACCGGTCATTCGAGTCTCGCCTAAGATTCTTTATCACTGCAAATCACAGCTACACTGTTGCTTACTTACTTGCATGGGGTTATAGTCACTGGTGAACGCAGCACTCAGTCAACAAGCCTCTTCAGCCAACAAGGGTGTAAGCCAGCCAGCAAACTAGCACACTAGCCATATAGTGTTGGAACTTAATTCATGGGAGGTCAATGAAAGACTCGACAAATGGAATTCTACTCCAGGATTTCGCCAATCCAAGAAATGTATTAACCCCTTAAACTCCTCACGAGTTTCCTCACTGGACATTGTGCACTCAACTACCATCTTCAGTCGTGCTTAGTCGCATTCTGTTTAGATGGGCGGCCAGCAGGTTGTGGTCTATGAGGATGCTGATCACTAGGCTAAATGCAATCTGTTCAGCGTAAGTATTTCCTCTGTTTTTCTTTAATTGAGTTTTGGTCACATCTTTCTTGATATGCGGAAGTGTGCTCCATCCCTCATAGGGGCCAAAACCGCGTGATCGACCATTATTTGGTTCAGTTCCGGTCCCTTTCTTTCCAGTTCATCGGCCTTTTCATTGCCATCGATGCCTCGGTGCCCCGGGACACAACAGAGTGATGCATTATGCTTTGAGCCTAGGATCGAAAGCTGGCTGCGACAACTCTTTACTACAAGTGATTTGATTATAGTGGGTGACACGGCTTTGATGGCGGCCTGGCTATCGATGTACATATATATCGATGTTTCTTCTCGGGGTTACCGAGAATAATTATTTTCTTTCGGCCTCAGTTATCGCCAGAACTTTAGCTTGGAACACACTGCCGTGGTTTGGAAGTTTTATGTAGATGTAGGAGAACTTGCTTAACACAAAAGATCTTTTAGGTCGCAGTGTACCAAAGGCCCTCGCCGGTTAGGTATAAGGCCCCACAGAGTCCAATTTTGGTTACGAATACCAGAATAGGTGACTTCCGGCTCAGTTCGCGAAGAAAGCAGTTCTAGAATAAGAAGCCAGCTACGATAGTTCTGGTATGGTTCATTGGCCAATTATGCGTGCCAACCAATAATACTTCAGAGTAGAGCATCTGAGCCAGGTCCAGCCATCCCAGTTGTCGAGTTCTAGCTCATTAGATTGATGTCGCCAGACAGTTAGGCCGTTATTACATCACCCACAAAACATTTTTCGCGACACCACCTCTCGACGGGGAATAACAAATCCCTGAGAACTATTACACTGGCCTAGAGACGATGAAATGAAATTCAACGCAAAACTGACCAGACTGAGAGACTGGAACGACAATGTACCAATTTGAGCACAACACCACCAAATAGTACACCGACAATTTTAAAACACACACTGCTATCGGGACAGGAGTAAACCGGACCCAAACTAAGTTCTCGGAGTCTCTGGGAACATCGCAAAGTATCTTTCAAGCAGAAAGATGTGCGCAATCGCCAGGCCAAGCCATTATCAACGAACTGAGTATCTGGAAAGATAAGCAGACAAGCACCCTCTACTGAGTACCAAGTCATTCATTCATTCATTCATTTTCAATGGCCCGCTTATCCACTACGAGGGTCGCGGGTTTAGGGAGCTTAGGCGGACTCTACATACTTCCCGATCTTCCGCCATCATTAGGGGTGAGATTTCGGACTTGGTCCAGCCATCTCATCCTGGGCCTACCAAGAGGATGCCTACCTGATGGCAGTGATTCCATGGCACGTCTTGCAAACCGAGTTGAGGACATGCGTTTAACGTGCCCAAACCATCGAAGTATGGACCTCTCCGTACGAAGAAGTAGCTGCTCGACATTGAGTGCCTCGCGTACTCTGGTGTTCGTAACCCGATGTCGAAGAGTCACCCCAGCATGTAGGAATAAAAAGAAATGAGGTAGCCAATGAACTGGCAAGGAGAGGGTTAGAGACCCAATTCGTTGGAACAGAACCACTCTGCGGGCTGGAATCGCGTAGAAATCAAGAGGAACTGCGAAAAGAGGAAGAATAGAAAAGAAAAAGGCTGTGGAAAGAACTCCCGGACTAAGGCAAGCAAAGGAACTTCTCAAAAAACTACGATCGAAAGACGTGCAAGGTCTGCCTAGGAACCAATGAAAGCCAGCTACGCGTTCTAACAGGCTTCCTCATCGGCTCAGGGATCATCTCAGGAAACTCGGAATAGAAGGGAATGAAAACTACAGATTCTGCAGCGATGCCGAAAGGACTTCTTCACACCTCCTTATGAACTGTGAAGCACTGATTCAAAAAAAAAAAGTACACTTGGGAGCATATCAGTTCTCTGAAACGGATCTCCCATCGTTGGATTATGCTTGGACACTGTCCTCTTTTAAATATCCAGGAACATCCAGGGGGATTTTTTAAATGTCCATTTTTACTTCCCACCTAGGCAGGGGAAGTATTGCAATCGGTCCGAACAAAATGCATTCACATTTCTATTTTTCTAATAAATTCCGGAATAGCATATGTTTTGCAAATAAATAGCCGCTCCAAGTAAATGCAGTGAGGCTCCTGGGAAGTTGGACCGCTTCTAATTTTATGAGCATCACTATATATTCACGGACCTGTTCCCTTTTACTTTCACATATTCAAAACTACAATACAATGGGTATTGATGAGCTACTTCCATCTTTACCCATTTATCTGCATTATGTATCTACCGCCAAGCGGCAACCCAAGTATGCATATGCACATGTATGTATTTATGTAAATGAAAGCATATAATACAATAAACTTACATGCATCATGCAGATAGGATTTAGTAATTTCATTATAACTGGTGGAAGCTAAAATATTGCAATCCATTTGCGTATCCTGGCAAACTCGAAACCAGAATCCATAACATAATAAATGGTATGCGTTTGACTTACCACAATAAGATCTGCACTTACGCCTGCGGCAACAATATCTCGTTGATACAATCATACGCAGAGCACACGCAGGATGTACACGGATTAGGGATGGCCATGTGCTTACTTCCCTGCAACCATTCAATGCTGCTCGCCGAAGAAGAAACGTGCTACAAAGCGATTCGGGGAAATAAACTTATTTACAGATAACCTTTTGCCCGATTTTAGCATCCGGCAGTTGGAGCTTTAACGGTGGGCAAATGCAATGGATTTATTGCATCCCGTAAGGCTGCAACCAAGGCACCACCTGTCGAATAGTGGTTTGAAAACTATCCAACAACTTGGTGTGCGTGTAAAAATCCGTCCGTCACACCGGAAATGTTGCGGGCAACCAGAACTGAATTGAAAATTACACGCCCGCTTAGGCACCCCTTAAACACATACCCGGTTTTTTATCCGAACGTAATTAATTTCTTTCGGCTGCGGTAAGGGTGTTTGGTGGAATGAACGTGAGCAGCTATTTAGACATCATTGACACTGGCACAAAGGACAGGAGAGACCAAGAAAGAAGTAGTGTCATGCGTGACAATATGAGAGAATGATGAATTTTCGAGTGTATTTTATTTTTTTTAACCATGGCGCCACCCTCGCTTTGAATGTGCGGAACATGTGGCAACAGCTCATTTCCTATTTTATATTTCGAATAAGGGATATGATCCCTGCAGTTGTAGGTAATTGCATAGCTTTTCTTGTTAAAAAAAACCCGAGTAAGGTGTGATATCGGGTGTAGAAGGAAATGTGCCTTCGGCTCCTTGACAAATCAGGAAGGAGGCGACAAACAACCATAATTGCCAGTTCGATTCGGTTAATTTAGTGGAGTGTGGTTAGACGTTTTTTAAGGGATTCCCTGCCTCTCACAGATGGTAGTGTGAAATTATGAAAATGCGTATGTAAATTACGAGTAACACTTAAATTCGTTGTAACGCGTACGATAAGAAAATAAATTTTTTTTTCTGTGAATTCATAAACGTTTCGAAATAAAACCAGCACTCTTACAGTTTAATTATTTTTTTATTTAAACCATGCAGCAATGTGTATATGTATGCAGATTACTAGATACCTACCATAACTCAATTGTCTAATGAACTTTATCTGCCTTGAAGATAGAGCACATTCGATTGAATAAAAAAAAACACCCCTCGCAATCTACGTTCACTCGAGTTTTGAGCAAGGTATTAGAGCGTTAACATTTTACATACGTAAATTGAAAACTCATCAAATAATTTCCACTTAAAAACCGAAACGTGTGGGATCAAACATCAGGGATATAAATTTGGGGTTGTAAGTACTTAACTCAAATCCTTAAATAAATACGAAATACTTGATTTTATATGCTTGTCGCTGATCTCGCTTTAAGAAGTATAGCATGTTGACATTTTTGTGACAAGCAAATTTCAGAACAAACAAAACGCGCACATTGGAATTATGTCATCAATTGATTGCAGGACAAAAAGACTTATTTTACAATGTAACTAATATTTAAAAAATAGATGGATTGTATTACTAAACAAAATTGATAAAAACTAGGGTGTAGCCTTACGATTTGTGGGTTGAAGCCCGGTCTGGGTCACCCCGAACAGTAGCACCATCAAAAGTAAGTAACTAAGTAGCCGTACGACGGATGTACGGGTATTTGATTAAAAACCTGACCAAAACTATTTAATTGTCAATCAAATGCTGTTTTGAAAGTCGGTTTAGGTACAGGTCTTTTAAGATTTTTATAGAAAAAATATTAGACTGGCGCGACATTTCGGAATGAGCCAAGGCCTAGGTTCTCGCAACCATTCATGTTGTGCGTGTTACATTTTTCGCACGAATGGAAGGGACCTACAATTTATTGCCGACTCCGAACGGCTAATTGAGAAGCTCTTTCATGATAGATTATACAGGGTTTTGTAATAAGAGCGCTACAAAAGTTTTTTTAAATAAAACAAAAACGGTTTCGGATATCAATGAAATTCTTTATTCCTGTGAAAGTACGTTCGATGCCATTATGTATGGAACTCGATTTCTTTTGCATGGCCACCACGGGCACGCTTGCAGAAGTCCAGACGGTGAACCCAATTTTCGACGGTTTTCAAGCATAAATCGGCCGATACTGCTGCAATTTCACGTTCGATATTCGTACGAAGTTCATCAATCGTCGCTGGCTTGTTGGCATAGACCATAGACTTGGCGTAGCCCCACAGGAAATAGTCTAACGGCGTCAAATCGCACGACCGAGGCGGCCAAGCGACTGGACCATTTCGTGAGATAACACCTTCTCCAAACTTGGTTTCCAATAAATTGATTGTGACATTCGCTGCGTGGCTTGTGGCGCCGTCCTGTTGGAACCACATGTCCTCCAAGTCCATATCATCCAATTGGGGCCAAAAATATTCGGTTATCATTGAACGGTAGCGATCCCCATTCACAGTAACGTGCCGGTCTTGATCATCACGGAAGAAGCTACGGCCCAATGACGCCGCCGGCCCATAAACCACACCAAACCGTAATTTTTTCGGGATGCAATGATGACTCATGGAGTACGTGTGGATTGCTGCCTGACCAATACCGCATATTTTGTTTATTGACGAAGCCATCCAGCCAGAAATGAGCCTCATCGCTGAAGATGATTTTTCGATGAAAATCCGAATCATTTTCAAGTTGTTTCTCAGCCCAATTCACGAACATACGACGCTTCTGGTGGTCAAGCGGCTTCAGTTCTTGCGTCAATTTAATCTTGTAAGGATGTAGGCCAAGATCTTTTCGCAAAATTCGCCACAACGACGTCACAGAGATGCCCAACGCTTGAGAACGACGTGTGAGAGACACATTTGGGCTTTCTGCAACTGAAGCCTCAGCGGCAGCAATATTCTCGACACTACGGGCACTTCTTTGTCTCACTGGCACGGGAACATTTTGTACTGTGCCTGTGGATTCAAATTTTTCCACTAGACGCTCAATTGTTGATCTGCTAGGACGATTATGACGACCATAAATTGGACGTAGCGCTCTTAACGTTGAGGCCACTGACTCCGAATTTCGGTAGTAAATTTTAATAATTTCGACTCGTTGTTGGCTCGTATATCTTTCCATCATGAAATGGCAAATCTTACTGAAGAGAAATGTCAAAAAACCGCTATACGGCGTCGTTTGCTGTCCCTGTCGCTCTACTTTTGTAGCGTCCCTATTGCAAAACCCTTTACTCCCGCAGGCTTGTCATTCCCCGATTGAAGGTGGTGCCACGAAAAATGTTCTGTGGACATGGCTGGGGCTTGAACCCATGCCGCTCGCTCAGCAATCCAACGCACTAACCACTGAGCCACGGCGATCACTGGACTGAATGAGATGAGACAAGAAAATAATTGCATGAGAGGAAGGGGATCTACTTTTCCCCCCCTGATTGGTTTGATTGGTTAAGTGAGTGTCCTAAAGACATACTTAGACCTCAAGCGGGTCCATTCTACCCATAAAAATTATACTCATGGGAGTCAAACCAAGGGCTAGCGTTGACTAATCCGGACACCACCCAGAAAGGGATAAAAATCTCAGGAGTTTCCTAAAATCAGCGATATTAAGGTTCTCCAGCCCATGGAAGAAGCTACTACCAAGAGTACGCAATCATCTGGCCAGTGCGGGACATTCGCATAGCAGGTGTCGGACGGATTCTATTTCCTCTTCTTCCCTGTAGCTTCTGCAATAGTCGTCGTAGGGCAATTCAAGACGCATGGATTCCTATTCCGCAGTGTCCTGTGAGACTACAGGAGGCGATTCGTATATCCCTTTGAATAAGTTGTACGAGATTTTTGGAATTCTTCTTATCGAAGGCTATTGCACATGTGTCCATGTGACACCATCGCGTATTAGCCCTGATCATGGTTTCCTCATCTATATCCCCGTAAAGAGTGCTAATGGGTGTCTTCGCGATCGGAGGGGTAAATGCACGATCTAGTTCTGCACCCCCCGAATCCGTCTTTTAAAAAGTAAACATTTGAATACAAGACCATGCTTCCCTTAATAGTGGCTTTTTTAAAATGTCTGAAACTCACGGTTATATACAAAGTTCTTTCAATAGAAGGTATAGGTTTCGAGAACAAGGCGGTTTTTAGACTTCCTTTAGTAGCTTCCATTAACCCAACTTACATATGCATGTAAGGTAAGGTTTCAGGTGGTTAGGTTCATAATCCCTTGCTTTCCGCTTTTAATTCGGACGGGTGAGTGTCGTAATTGTATATTAAAGTCTATCTTTAAAAATTCTTCCTGCACTTTTTCTTCTTAATTTTTCAGTGATGTTGTGACTTGAACTTGTTGGAAGAGTTCACAAGTTCAAGTTTCTGCATTTCTTTTCTGCATTCCTACTCATACTGGTCAGCCTGTGGAGTTCGCCGCTTTAAAACTTCAGTACTTCCAAAATTTTGTATTTTAGAATTCGGTTTTTCCGCTGCTTTTCTATAATCCACACGCGGATCAAGGGGATATGAATACCCTTTTAATGTTTTTCACACACCCCGAGCGAGGTGCAGTGCTTTGAAATTCAGGTAGTAATAGATTTTAGTGGCGTCCTGCTTCCTTTTATGTGTTATAATTATGGAATTTTCGAAATCTACATACAAAATTTAAAAGGGCAACATTTCAACAAGAAGATTTTTGCTTGCTTGAATTCTGTAAAGGGAGAATTCTAAAATACAGAATTTTGTTTATGCAGAATTTTGGAAAACTAAGGCAAGTGCAAGTTGCCATTTAGACAATGAACCAGCGCTGAGATCAGAAGGAGAATACCTTTTGCCAGTTTCTCTCAACTGAGCAGACAGAGAAGTAACAAGGCTCACTCTCAAGCTTCTTAAGTAACTTTATACAAGCTTCTGATCATTCCAGTTTAAATTTAAGGCGCATAGCATACACATGGACCTTGTTTAATGTGGGCAAAGTCGCTTTCAGTTGTTTTAAGAGAAAAATCTTTCATTCGAGATAAAACAACGAGCTGTATAGCACTATCAAATTGGTCAGAAAAGTCCAGATGCAGTAAAGGTTACTGAGACATGAACAGCATTTCAAGAAAATGAACCGCATCCGAGTGAAAAGAGAACACTTTGTCTCAAATTAATCTTCGAATCCTCCCAGGCAGAATGATTCAGTAGACCGCGGCATCCACACATAAAACGGCAGAAACCTCAACATCCTTGCCTCGCCGAAACCGAAAGAATTTCCATTCTGCGAATGAATGACAGTGTCAATGATAACCCCCATTGGAACGAAGCCGCCAAAAAAGCAGCAAAATGCCTAGGTTTCCACAAGCGGTGCAAAAAAAAAAACATTATTCCTTCTGATTTGGCCTCAATTTACAAGGCCTTCACTCGTCCAAGTAAAACCCTCAAACCTGGTCTGGGGCATTAAAAACCGTCTTGCGCAATTTAAATAGAATCCAAGGAATAAAGACTTATTGGTGGCAGGGTTCCGTAGAAGGTTGTGGGCAGTGAGTGCACCTACCAACATTGACAGCGACTTTCTCTCATATTTCAAAAGTTTGTTAGTTCTTGCTTTGTCGTTTTTTTGGTTAAAATTTCCTTAATATACCACAGGTGGTAAGCTACTTCCACCTATTCTTGGCTGTCGTCAGGGTCTTACATTCCATTCCCTCTCTGAAATAACAGAACGGGGGCTTAATCCATTGCAGTACATTTTAAGAAACGACACAATGAAATTTAAACTCAACGATGACAATATAAGTAGGGGCTGCGGTGACGAAGAGGAACAAAAGGATAGACCACACTTCCTTTGCCACTGCCCAAGACTATGTCGCTTGAGAAACAGAACATTACCAGGACATACAAGAAGTGTCTGATGCTTCACTAAACGATATTTTCAGGTTTATGAAGACATTACGATGGTTGAAGAGTCACGTTTACAACGAGCAGTAAGGTAGAAGCCCAGTAGGAACCGGAATTAACCCCCATGTGCATCACAATGGGCCCACAAGGACCTAAGCGTGATGAGGTCGAGTGCTTACCCAATCATCAGCCAGGAAGGTTTTCCTGGATCAATTTGTAACCTATAATTCCTACTTTTAACTCACATAGGTGTATGCTGCACCGAAATATTTCATCGGATAATGTAACAAGTTCCATAATGGTAACAACAAAGAAATATGAGCGCTTCTACCGAAACATCTCATTAACACATCAAAATATTTTGATAACCCCTTGCTCGTAAAGGCCATCAAAGTAATTTGGTTGCAATTCGAATCGGTTTCATTTTAAGCGGCACCCAACAAAGTAAACGCTCGCTTACATCATTCCAATTCAATATATTGCCTGGCAGAAGATCAAAACAACATAGTTGTAATGTTGCCATCTGTCAAATTTTCCGATTTAGAATAAAATATTTCAAGTTTCCACAAAGGGGTAACGTCGATTCATTCGGAATTATCTCTACAACAATCGTTGTTGCAGGTTTTCTTTGCACCCCTTTGACTGAGTATCCGTCCTCGGACGAACAGCACGCCCTTCCTTTTATAGTTGCATTGACATGTACCAAGGAGTGCAAAAGGGTGTTGAAAATTGACAGACTTTAAACCGGAACTTAACCGACCATTTAATAGCGCTATTACACCCCCAATTAGGAATGAATTAGCTGAAGTACGTACGTTTACCTTTTGCGCAAGGGTAGATACTGTATAAACAATTTGGTTTTTTTTTTACAGCATTGATCGAAATCCTGAGCCATGACAATCCCACTCACAGACATATGACATTTTCAAGGATTATTTAAATTCCCCATCAATGCTCTGAAGAGGGTGGTTTCATTGTGGTGAATTTTAAAGCGTACGTACTCTGCTGGATTTTGAAAAACGGAAAAAAAAACAATCTGTTCATTTTGTTTTTAGAATCTTTGATCTTAAAGTGAAATTAACATTTCTTTTATCTGTTCTATTTACACAATCAAAATCCCAATCAATTGAAATTCAATTCGTTTCAGTTCGTCGCATTTTTATGAGGCGGTCCTGTGTTCTAAGAAAAGAACAACATCTTTGTAACGACATGTTTACATTTTATGGTACAATAAATATATTAAATGGTTTTTTGATTTGATGGAGAATTTGATTTCGGAATGAATTTAACAAATTATAATACAACCGCTACATCAAACATGGCGCCCACGGGTATAAGATACGAGGCTAAGATGCACCGCGACCTGTAAGATCTATTATGCTGGTCTAGTGGTTCACCAGAAGCCAAAATAAGCTCAAGTATCCGCTGGGCTAATCGTGTCAGTAATCTTTTCTTTGCGGCGCCTCGGTGCTTACGGCAGAACACAAAGATGGCATGTTGTCTTAACATACAGACAATTCGTCTTAGACAGTGAACTGTGCTGTTGTAGCGGTAGCTGGTGCTACAGCTCGGTATGGGCCTAACTTCTCGCAACCATTCATGTTGTGGGTGTTAAATTTTTCGCACAAATTAAGAAGCTCTTTCATGACAAGCTGCTGTCATTCCCCGACGAGAGGTGGTGCCGCGAAAAATATTCGGTGCACATGGCTGCGGCTTGACCCTATGCAGCTCGCATAGCAATTTTACGCACCACTGAGCCGCGGCGACGACTGCGACCCTTTAGAGTCCGTCAAACTTTCTTGCTGAGTTCAAGTTGGGGTTGATAAACTTTTTTGCTTGCTCAGGCCATTTTGGTAACCCCAATGTTCAGATAACCTATCGGCTTCTCTTTGTTTAATTTTAGAAGGGACACTCCTTGGCGGTACAACTAAATAGGGTTCAGCACCAACAAGTAGGCGTCAAGCGCCTTTTCTGACCAGACAGTCTGGCAGTCCAGGGTTCCAGGCTACAATAACCCTATTTGTGGACGCAAGATCTTTGAGGAGATTAAGGCATTCTCAGACAAGCTTTAACATATCTTATTGTGAACCACTTTAAATTTCCTTAATTTTCTTCCGCAGCCACTTCCCAGCACCAAGTTCGATTGCGTGAACCTCCGCTTGAAAGATGTCTGGTGACCTTCTAAGTACTGCCAACCAATGGATTTTGGCTTTCAACCCAAGCTCCAATACTGCTTTTTTCGAATTTGGAGCCAGCTGCATACCAGATTTGCGAGTTTGGTAATTTAATGAGATATATGACCACCGTGAACTTCCTAAAAAAAAGAGCATTTTATCTAGAATCTTGAAAACTGGATCGCTTTGGGTAGATACTGGAATTGTCTTGGCCTGTAAGGTTACCACTTCGAGCTCTAATATCTTCCGAGTTCATTAATCGTATAGACTGATTCCAGTCAAAATCTGAAGAAGTGATACCTTCGAAAGTAGTTCCTAACACACATGTGTATATACATATGTGCATTGAAATATGTAGATTGAAATCTTTGCATTCAAATCGTGCTGTTGCTGGTAGTCCAGTGACAAGGCCAACAAAAGGCAACACCTTTTCTTCACTAGAAGGAGGTAATCTTTGAAAAACGAAACTGAGACCTTGCTCAGTACTGGGTTTCTTATCCACTCATGTTTTCCAGGCTAAGGTTGTTCCAGTAATAAGAGCAGCCCAATTAACATCAATGCTTACAATATCAAGGGGGATACGAGTATTACAACCCACATAAGCAGCCTAACGGCTATAAATGCATTATCTGCTCCGCAGAACACTTGAAAGCTAGTAAAGTGCTGTCGCGAAGAACTAAAGTTTCTTAGATGCAGTACAACATACAACTCTGCTGGATATACCGGAGAGAAAAGCTTGGATCCTTTATCAAAGCAAGCAATAGGAAGAATTCCCTTACGACCTATGTATAAAACTTTAAGAAGACTATGGCCTGAATATGCTTACAAAATGCTTAGATGCAACGCAAAGAAGCTGCATCTGCACCGAGACAATTAATGCAAAGGGTGCCGAGATAAAGAAGTACACGAGGACACAACCCATTCTCTCACCCTTCAAACCCCTGTTAAACCTATAAGAAAACTAACTCTGAGCAATTGTTCTTCGATGCCATCGAAAAGCTATCTGACTAATCATTTCAAAGTTACTAGATTGACCAGATGGCTAACATCAGGAAGATAGAACCATTCAGTACGAACGTAAAAGGTAATATATATATATGTAATAGGGTCTACGCAAACCTAAGTGAGATATCGGCTTACAAACGTATGCCCTTAAAGGGGTGAGATTTCGGACGCCTACGTGGTGGCACGGATTCCATGGCACGTGGGGAACATGCTTCCAACGTGTCCAAACCATCCAAGTATGGACCTCTCCATTCGAATAAGTAGCTGCTTGGTATTGAGTGCCTCACGTATTCTGGTGTTCCTTACTCGATTTCGACGAATTACCCCAGCAATACAACGAAGAAATCTCATTTCGGCAGCTTGTATCCGCGATCTTATTCTTTTCGCTATTACCCAAACAGAACCAACACTGTCAAGTTCGGTCCTCCTGATAACAGACTGAACAACCTGTCTCTAAACTCCTCGAGTCCGACCAATCCTACAGGATGACTCAGTATTGTTCCTTCAACTGTAGATAGGTTTTCCATAGTCTCAGGCCTTCTCAAGTAGCATTTTGAGGTAAATAGCTGGTCGGTTGTTCTTCTACCTGGACGAAAGCTGTACTGCCCATCGCCTAACTTGGACGCGACTACAGCTCTGGAACGTGCTTCCAACACCTTCGAGTGACTTTTCCTATAATTGCAGCTATCCCTCTTACCCCCTCTCTTAAAAAGAGGAACAATCACCCCAGTCTGCCAATCGTTAGGTGTCTCACCACATTCTCAGGCCACACAAGAGAGTCATTCCTCTCCCTCTTTACGCAAAGCCTTGATCATTTCCGGTCGAATTTCGTCCGCACCAGCAGATTTTTTCGACTTTTAGCGCTTAAATCACCAAGGTCAACGTCTCTACGGTGGGACATGAATCTGTCATCCTCAGAGCCTTTGTCGAGATTGAGCAGCTCCGAAAAGTGCTCGCCTCATCTGCATAGTATGTCCTTCTCATAGGAAAGAAATACACCATCTTTGGATTTGACTCCTTCAATGATATAAAACTTCCTTCCTCTGAGACGGCGGATGATCTGACAGAACACCTTGTTTGCAGATCTGTGGTCTTGGTAAAGTTCCTCGTGGAACTCCTTCCAGGACTGCTCCTTAGCTGCTTTAACAGCCAGTTTGCAATTATTTCATTTCTCGCGCCTCCATGTACCGGTTTCGAGAAGTTGAATCTCCCAAGTGTATCAACACCTTGAAGGCTTTCTTTTTCTCTCTGATGCCTTCTTCTTCTATCACAATTCTAAAAAGAAAGTCGCAGTGGATCGGACACCATTCCGTTGCTGACTATTTCAAGCAATCGAATTAACTCACCTAGCTAAGCAGAAGAGTGGGTCGTCTTAAACGAACGTGGTAAAGAGCGGTTGAGGAGGAATAGAAGTTTCTGTCGATGAGCTGGAGGGAGCTTACATATTTCTTACTTGCATGCTTATGTTTGTAAGTAGTAAGCAACGACGTACACGCAGAGATTTATGGTGTTCATGGTACCAAAAAGGTGATGGATAAGTAAGAACGAAACATCCTTGATCAGCCAATAGTCTTCACCCTTCAACTTGCCAATCCATTGTTGCCAAATTCCCGGGAACAATCGATGAGAGCCTATTGCGATAGACGCACGTTTTGTAGAGGTTCTTTTTGTACCCAATGACTTCCTCCAAACAGAACTTATCACAGCAGATTCCGAAAATTGCCTCATTCCCATCAGGTTGAAACTCTTGACATCGGGTAGGTTTGATTAGATCTCAATGACGTTGTTTGACGTACCATTGACTTGCAAGCAAGTGTTCTTGTTCAATTGTATCGATATGCTGCCGAATTTTGAAAACCACCAGACCATTTACTTATTTATTTTGTCTACATGTTTAAAGTGACCATGCAACTGATTTATTTTTATTGCACACAGCCATTATTGTTGTAAATAAATTATCAAAGGTCTTCTTTCCTTAGATGCAAAACCAAATTCCATGGAAACGGTAAATAAATGAATAAAATATCATTCTACTCATAAAAGTTAAAGAAGAAACTGTAGGCCTGTGTATCTATCCAATGACTATGAAAATAACTGGACCCAGAATGTCCTGGACATTATTAGTGTGTAAATTTTAATTAAAATTCTCTTTTGGCGCACAGAAAGTACAAAATTTCGATTCGGATGTGTGCATTCAAAGAATGGCGAAGGAAAATATAAAATCAAGTGAATCTCGTATTCACAAAGCATAAGGACACGAAGGACGATGCTACCGTCAGAGTGTACATTTGTGAGCTTTTGAATTTTTTTTAGGAGAGCTCAGTGTGTATATGAGTGGACAATTTTGTGTGTGAATGGTCCTTTATAGTTTATTGGCATTCATCTCTTACTCCAATGAATTCAAATGTTTATTTTTGTCTGCTTGCCCGGAGGATCTCCGTTGGCCTTATTTTCAAAGTTCACATGGTGAGCTCGTATATTTTAAATCCTTGCCATAGATAACTTTGGATGTGATACCATTTTTATTGAAATTTATTTTTTATGCTTCGTAGGTCCTTAGTGACAAAGACCACCTCAAACTGTCCATGGATTGCAAAGTCGCACTTGGTGAACCTTTCACAACGTAGCACGGACTATTGATGGTGAAATCAAACGAAGAAGGACAAAATGTTCATTTGGAGAAAACCAAGGAAATTCTAATCGACACGCACCACATTTTCATCGATTTACAGAGCCATGTCTAATTTTGGGATCCCTGCCAAACCCATATATTTGTGCAGGATGACGGCGGAGAATGCACACTGCTCCATCAAGGTCGGTCAAGACCTCACCGAGACCTTTGATGTAAGAAAAGGATTTAGACAAGGCGACGCGTTGTCATGCGACTTCTGCAACGTCATTCTTGAAAGAGTTGTGCAAACTCACGGGCCAACATCAGAGGCAAAACTCCGTCCAATTACTCGCATACGCCGACGATATTGACATAATCGGAAGAACGCGGCGAGATGTCACTGGTGCGTTCGTGAGTATTGAAACGGAAGCGCCGATGATGGGTTTAGCGGTCAATGAGGCTCAATGAGTATTTGCTGTAACACCGACGTCTCGAACAGAACGTCACTGTAGACAGTTATAACTTTGAGATAGTTGAGGACTTTGTCTACCTATGCTCTGTTATCAATTCAAACAACGACACCAGCGCTGACGAAGAATAACTCTTGCCAATCACTGTTTCTTTGGGTAAATAAGTAAGGTAATTTCCGACTTGAAAATTCTTCAACACACCAACTTGGTTCGGTGAAATAAGCCAAAAGGACAGTTCCTAATGCTACAAATGGTTCTTTGAAGACCTGTGACTAGATTAAAAACAAAAATAAAAGCCGCATCGCTTGTGTTTAAGACCATATCCGTTTAGAGAAGTGCTCGAGATGAAAGCAAACCAAATAAAAACAAAGCTCCAACCACCCACAGAAAATTTTCCCAAAAAGTGTTGCGAAAATGTATTCTTCAACAAATGCAATAAAAACATGTGATTCACTCACCAGAATTCATTAAAACTCAACTCCTGTGCAATACCGTGGTGATCAATTAGATATTCTCCAAATCCACTTCACTCGTAAAAAAATCGCATTCGCGAACGCGCACCGGAAAAAAGAACACTACACTTGCTCCAACAAAATAAAAATTTACGAAAATGGCTGCCGTAACCCATTCTCTCAGATCTTGGAAACCAATTTTTGTTCAAAAAACTGCACTTCACATCTGTTTGAGCACTTTTTCAATTCACACCGTTCGGCAAAGAAGAAAAAAATACAAGGAAGCACTAAAGAAACACTGAAACACAAATGAACAGACGAAATTTGCAAACTTACTCTTCGCGAAGAAATTATTCACTTATTACACTAAACGTTCCACTGCAACTGTGTCGGCTACTTAAAACTTCAAACGCGTAGAAGTAGGCCAGCTGTCACAATAGAATGAGTGGGAAAGGTCAAGGTTGGAGAGTTATTTTCTCCAATATGATCTACCTTCTTTCTTTCCACTCTAAATTGCGGAAGAGCTTTCGATTTAGTAATGACATTACCATCAATTGGGTAAGAATCGAACATTTTTCTACGATGTCGGATAAAACAAAAATTGCATTTTGGAATATTTGACGCAGTTTTTCATGAAATAAAACTATAATTGGGTGTATTTATTGAAATAATACATAGCAGCAAGTCTTGGCATGTATTTCGAGCGATATTTCCGCCGAAAAATGCATTTTGAAAGAAAATTGTAAATATGCGGGTGAACAGCCAAAATGTGCGGTGGGTTGCTACATGAACTGACTGCATTTTTTGGTGTGTTTTGTGTCATACGAGTTCAAATGAAATGTGAGTTTCTCTATGGGGTTTTTAGCTTGGTTGTGTCGCACAACCCTTGAAACACAACGACATTGTACTTTGGAACCAGTACCACTAAGTTATTCCAAGCACGCACCGGATTTTGGCAAGAAGATGTTCTGTCGCGCCTCAATCTTGAGCTGAAATTCCTTAATCTTGTGCTGGAATAGATGATGTACGGGATCTTCTCTGCGATAGAGTTCCACTTTCACTGTGAGGAAATTCAACTTTAAAAGGCTGCAACCGATTGCAAGAGCATTTGTCGAAAAGAAACTTGAGAAATGGAGGATCGAGGATATTCAGAGATGTTATAGCAAGAAAGGGATCCTGAACTTCTATATAAGGGTAACAAGGGGAAAGCCAAAATCATCCGAAATCACAGCTGTTATCGAGGCTTCGAAAACTATTTGTGTGAAAAGAATATTAATGGAAGGACAATTTCTTTCTTCATCGACAGCCAGGCAACCGTTAAGGCTCTGAAGTCCGCGATAAATATATCGAGGCATGTAGGAATCTGTACAAATAGAAACTTATGGACGAGTTATAATAAGAAGAGAGCTTTGTCTCTGGTCAAACTTAGTCGGCGCGAAGCAAAGATAGACTCCGGCATCATTACTGTGTACTGCAGCATTGGTATTTGGTACTCATGCGGAGCTCCTCGGTATATATCAAAATGAATATTGTAGAAGTTGTAGTGACGAACGAGAAATCGAATCTATCCGTTGCCTGCTGTCTGAATGTCCTGCCCTCGCCGGGAGAAGAATGATTATCAATTTCATTCTTTCCCCATCGCGGTCACACCGATTACATACGTATTGGCGTAACTAACCGTATTCTGCCGCAGTATGGCCACTGCTTCAATCTGGAACAGGTAATCTATGAACAATTATTAGTGGTCATCACTCATCACAGAAGGTGGAAAGTGTATTACAGTGGGCAATTAGCCGCTTATTCTCTTTTCAAACCGCTAGCAAAGTCACCTAACGATAAAATTAGCGAATCGGGATATTTAGCTAATTTCAGAACCTTTGTATCTAACTTTTGCTGCAAGCCGCACATAACACAATTGGCGCTCCAATAGGGTACTATTTTCATTCATTTAAACAGCATTTCCTCCAATTTACGCATTTTGAACGAGTAATTTCAATATTCATTTAATATTATTAGTCAATAATTTCCCATTAAAACGTTAGTTAAAGATTTCCATTTTCTCAAAGAACATTCGCTGCAGTTGCCGGAAACGAACACACCTTTCAAGCAAGACCGATAAACAAAATGAATTTTTGACACACTCATCAGTCCATTGTGGTTTCTCTGAACTTCTGTTGAGCTGTAGCAAACTTCACTCAATTTCAAATCTTCCAAACAAAACAAAAATATTCGTGAAATTGAGGTAGTGCGCGCTTTTATTAACCAGCGGAAATGTTTTAAGATTAACTCACCTAGTTATCTCTAGTTATAAAAGGCAAAAAATGGAGGATAATGATGACCTTGCGGTTAACCTTACTGGAAAGATAAAATCCATTTGGTGTAAAGATTTTGTGTAAGGATTTGTGTTTTGAAAGTTACTAGTGTACATTTATTCGAATATTCTTTCCTACATAGGACCTACGATGAGTGCGTCATGTACCCCACAGAGTATTTGAATTTAATCATCGGTCCCAATGGCACAGGGAAATCAACACTTGTTGCTGCTGTTGTCCTCGGTATGGGCGGCAGTGCAAAACTTTTATCTCGTGCTGCAGCTATTCAAGATTACGTCAAGAATGGAGCAATAGCAGCAAGTATTTGTATTGAGATATATGTCAACAACAATAAGGAGACAAAACAATTCCAAAGACAATTTGATTCGAATGGAAAGTCTGAGTTTCAGGTGAGAATCAATCAATGAACAATGGTTTAAGATCCTTATGATCGACAATTGTCTTTTTTTTAGGTAAATGGAATCGTAGTTTCCAATAAGAGCTATTTGGGCATTATCTCAGAATTCAACATTCAAGTTCACAACTTATGCCAGTTTCTTCCGCAAGATCGTGTCCAGGTAAGTGCAATAACAATTTGTAAAATCAGGGAGCACAGCGTATGCGTCTTTTAGTAAAAGTTACTATCTAGTGGAATTTTACGTTGGGTTATATCGAATCTTCCTTTGTTTTTGAAAAGGCGTGTGAAATTTAAATCTGAGTTTGGTCAAACTACGTCGTGCAATTGATGCCCACGGTGTCGCATCCGAATTTATTTTGACGAGGGGTTCAGAGTGTATTCATTAACTGCGCTCTTACAGTCGTTCTTCGTCAAATTTCCTCGCAAGAATTTCGTTACCTTTTCTGAGTTCGGGATATCCGCATCCATGTTTTGGCTTCAACAAAATAGTGGATAGTGAAGAGAACTTTCATTTGGAGTGTGCTCACATCGCGAGGCAGATCTCACTCTTAGAAGTGAACACCAATATCTCATGTTAGACCTGTCAACTCTCAACGACTGCTTACAGCAATAGCTTGCAAGTATAGTACATACATCCATCGCCAGCAAGCTCAATAGAGTGAGCCTAGCAAGAAAAAAGTTATTCAGTATGCGGATCTCAAAAGCCTCTTCTACTAAGCGATGAAAAGTGAATTGTTTACTGTTTAGAGCTCGCCTGATGTAGGTAGGTGGGAACCCAATTAAACACTAGAGAACGCACTATTCAATGGTATTTCTGACTAGACATCCATGTTGACAGAAGGTCTACGGTCGTGCTTTATCGTTTTTAATACCTTTTTGTCAAGAATAAAATGATTATTATATTTTTTCCAGGATTTTGCTAAAATGAATCCGCAAGAGCTTCTGAACAACACCATATCTTCAGTTTGCCAACAGGATGTCATAGACACATTTACCACTCTAAAAGAGTTGCGCAAAAGACAGCAGAGTGTAAAAAAGTCATTAAAAGACGATGTTAACAGATTGAATGACTTAAAGCATCGAAATGAAGGGTGAGACGGTAACATTAAAATCCCTTTAAAAATAATTTACGCCTAATTTTATACAGGTTAAAGCAGATTATGGAACGTATGGCAACGAAGAAGAAATTTGCAGAGACCATTAATATTTGTAAGGCAAAAAAATTATGGATCGAAGTTAAAGAACTTAAGGCAAAAGCCGCCGAGATACGGGCGAACCTAGATGATGCTGAAAAAATACTCCACGATCGACAGGCTGGATATGATAAACTCATGAAGGATCAAGGTGCCATAGTCAAGAAAACTGCAGATCTTGCAGCGGAATTGCAAAAACAAGTAAGTTTTGGATACGTACGGTGAAGTTTACAAATAAGTTGCAAAATAACACAGCTGTTGATAAATGCTATGGAAACTAGGGATATTCGCGAACACTTGCAGTGTTACGTCTCTCTTCTTTTGAATAAAAAAAAAATCAAACGGAGAGGTCCATACTTCGATGGTTGCGCACGTCAAACGCATGTCCCCAACTCGGTTTCCAAGACGTGCCATGGAATTCGTGCCATCGGGTAAGAGTCCCCTGGGTAGGCCTAGGACGAGATGGCTGTACCAAGGCCGAAATCGCACCGCTACCTGTACGGGGATAGTCCCTGATGAGTTAGAGTCGATGGTGGAAGTTCCCTAGACCCCCGACCCTCATAGTGGATAAGCGGGCCATTGGAAGATGATGATGATGATGATGAGCAAACAAAAATCTGACCCCTTCAATATTTTTCCCGTAATAGACCGTACACAAGGAATATCCATCAGTTTAGCCTGAAGTCTGGTAATGAAATAAAAAATCTTTCCTGAGCCGTGCCAAATGAATGTGGAATACTTACTACATTCGGCATTTCCCACCCCTAACCATCCATGAACTGCTTTAAGGAATCGGAGTATTTGAAATCTAACTTCAGAGTTTAGTTTTTGAAATCTGATTCGCTCGATGAAGAGTTTGAGTTGTTAAAAAAAAACTATTCGTGTTTCTTTTTTAGCTCAGACACATTAGAGCGCTTAGTTTTTGCTTATTTTTTCGTTCAGAGCATGCTCAGAGCGCACTCTACGAGTTCATAATAAACGATACGAACTGCTCAACGCTCAAGTGCGTTTCATAAGCAAATCACAGCGCTCTGAGCACGCTCTGTTCAGAGCATAGGCTAGGTTAGGTTAGTGAACCGTTTCTCGCCAGTTCGTCAGCATTCTCTTTTCCTGGTATTCCCTCATATCCAGGGACCCAGCAGAGTGTCACCTTGTGCTGTGTTACAAGAACCTTGAGCTCTTCTCGACAGCACCTCACAACCTTCGAACCTCATTGCAGTCTCACGGGTGGCTAGTGTCACTGCTAGGACTTTCGCTAGGAAAACATTGCTGTAGAGATGCTCAGCGTCTCGGAGAAGATACCTGCCCCCACACCAATGTCCATTTTGGATCCATCGGTGTAGATATCTATGGAATGAGTGTTTGGAATTTGCCCGTTTTTCCAATCCTCCCTGCTCGGACGTGTATGTACTTAAAAATTGTCTTGTGAAATCTAGGTATGGTGTTATGTAGTCGGTTGTCGATACATTGCCTTTTGCATTGGGTTTCCAACAGTCAGATTGGCTTATTCGCAATGCACTGATGGCCGCCGAGAGTCGTACAAAGATATCCACCGGGAGTAGGTTGAGGATAGCCTCAAGTCCTGCGGTTGGTGTTGTTCTCATTGCATTGGAAGTTCCAATGCACGCCAGTCTTTGTACCTTCGTGATGGCCTTTAAGTTAGTGATTTTTCTTACGACTTGCCACCATACTAGGCCGCCGTAGGTCAGTATGGGTCTTATTATAGCAGTGTACATCCACAGGATAATCTTCGGGTTAGTTCCCCAGGTTTTCCCAAATATCCTGTTGCACGAGTAGAAGGCGATTGTGGCCTTTTTGATTCTTTCGTTGATGTTCAGCTTCCAACTAAGCTTTTTATCGAGCACGAGTCGCAGGTATTTGGAACTCTCGGAGTTCCTGAGGGCGATACCTCCAACAGAAGGTATTGTGAATTGTGGTATTTTCCTTTTGTTTGTAAATAACACCAGCTCAGTTTTCCGGGGTTGACTGCTGATCCACATCTCTTCGTCCAGGTGTCTAGGGCCTTTAGTGCCCCTTCCATTTGCTTGCTAAGGGTTAGAAGAAATTTTCCTGTTGCCAGCAGCACTACATCATCTGCGTAGGCTATGGTTTTGACACAGCTGTATTTCACTTGTTGGAGTACTTCGTTGAGGACAATGACCCATAGCAACAGGGAGATTACTCCTCCTTGAGGTGTTCAGAGCATGTTTGATGTGCTCGCACTCTGTTTAGTGCTCTGCTCTGATGGTCGTTGACCTTTCTAGAAATACATTGTTGTATTCCGAATAAATCTGAACCAACTAGAGTATTTTACGTTATTATGCCAAAATAAGAAGTTCCCACGAATGCATTAGAAATGTCTGTAAGCTTACTTTAGACAAACAATTTGTCAGAGAATACTCCAACAAGCAATATCATATTATATTTCTTCAATCAAGAATTTAAGGCTCTGGGTCTGCAACCATCTTAAAACTTATCTACAGGGTGCGCCATCTTTTATGTCAGTATGTGAATATTATTTTTTCCGCATTTTCCATCACTTTTTGGAGCATTTCGGGCGGTATAGCGATGATTTCGGCACGTATGATTGCTTTGAGCTCGTCAATGGTCTAAGGCTTGCTGGAGTGCACTTTGCTTTTCAAGTAACCCCACAAAAAGAAGTCCGGAGGAGTCAAATCTTGAGATCTGGGTGGCCAATCAATGCCGCCATTTTTAGACACACGTTCAGTGAATTTTCGTTGCAGAAACTGCATTGTTTGATTTGCAGTGTGGCATGGCGCACCGTGTTGTTTTTCACACATTTGTGGGCAGACATAATGAGCCAACATCCACCGATAACGATTCCCATCGACTGTTTCGCCTTCTCTGAAGAAAAATGGCTCAATGATGGTTTTGGCGCAAACGCCGGTCCAAACAGTTACTTTTTGGTCAGTGTTTCATGGATATCGTGTAGAGAGAGTGTGAAATGGGCCTCGTCGGTCATCAAATTTTGCTTCCAAAAATCAGGTTCAGTGTCAACCATTCGAGCGGCTGTTTGGACGTATTACAAGCGACGTGGACGGTCTGTCGATAATATTCTTTGAGTCAATTGCACTTTATGCGGAAACCAATGCAAATCATCCTTCAAAATGCGCCGAAAGGTGGTTCCACTGACGCCAAAATGCTGAGCGCGGTGACGATACGACACCAGTGGCTTCTCGGCAACACCTTCTCTCACCGCGTCAACCAGTTCAGTGGAACGTCTTGGGCGCTGATGAACGGCATGTCGACGATGTCCCACTATCCGGTGCTCAACAAAATTTGACATCAAACGACGAGTAGAGTTGTCAGAAGGTGCTTGTTGGCCACGATATGCACGTTACACAACTAAACGACTATTTTCAATGAACAGCGTCACTATTTCGGCGTGTTGTTTCGGTCATGGTTAAAATTTTACTAAATTGACGTTTCAAAAACATGTCTACTGAAGTCAATCGGTTGATAAATATCAAAGTTATTTAATGTTTACATATAGACATAAAAGATAGCGCACCCTGTACATCACCAATAAGATTACAGACTCCAAGGCAAAGTCAATCTGCTCTCTCACTCCATCTAAGTTTAATATTTCTTAAGTGAGTCATCACAGATTTCATCTGCTATAGTCCTACAGACCTGGTGCAATTTTTCTATATTTTGAAGAGATGCAAGCTCTTCAAGTTATCGTACTCTAAAGGCAGCTTTCTAGGAAGGTAGATTCTATCTAAAACAAGCAAACGAATGGAAGGACTTACGTGTTATTGTCGATTCCTCTCCTTCTTTCTTTTTCCTCAAATTTTGAATCATTCTCTGTGTACATTAAAAAAACATGCAACAGCATCAGCTACCTCAAGTTTTGATGTCTTAAATAACTAATCACTGTTTAATTCAAGGACGAAAAAGTTACATTAACATCGCAAAAAATTGATAATATTATTGGAAGCATTGAAGAATTGGAATCCAAAATCCGAAGAGCGAAACAAGAGTTTGAGGTTTGTATGTGTACACTTTTTATTTGTGATTTTAAATTTACCATTCCTTGCAGACAGCTAAAAAGGAGCAAATAGAACGAGACAAAGAAATCTTTAATGAAAGCCAAGCGCTTAACACTGTAACAGAGGAATTAAAAAGAGCCGTAGTGAACAGTGGAAGTGATGCAAACCGCGCTGCAAAATTACAAACCATTCGAGAAAATCTAAGTCGACTAAAAGTGGAAATTTCATCTCAAATGATGAAACGTTCAGAGATCAATAAAAGATTGGATGAAGACTTTGTAGCAGAGCTGCAGATTTTGAAACAACGCATTCAAAGTTTAGAAAGTTTTAAAGAACTTAAACTTAAGGTAAACACTCCAGACGCAGCCTTTTCGCCAGTGTATACTAAATTTCCAATGCCTTAGGTTTTAGAAAGTAGATTTCCAGATCAGTATAAAGCCGTCATGTGGCTACGAAGAAACATGGACAAGTTTGAAGGTGCTATTTATGAACCAATGATCTTAGAGGTATATTTCTAAATCCAGTCATTTTGCAGCTGAAAATTGTTCACAAATTGTTTTTTTGCTTCGGCATAGCTAAACGTAAAAGATCCAAATCACGCTAAATACTTCGAGAACTCCATTCCATTAAGAGATCTCCTGGCATTCACATGCGAAAACAAAGCTGACATGTCAAAATTAATCGATCACCTAAGAATTGAACAACAATTATCCATAAGTATAGTGTACTCTGCTCCAGCGAATGCATGTCAATATGTTCCAAGTCAGCATATTAATTCATACGGGTAATTGTTACATTCATGAGAAACGAAATATTGATATAATTTTCTATTTTCATTTCAGAGATCATGGATTTTTTGCTTATCTCATAGAGCTGGTGGAGGGTCCACCAGCAATTTTAAATTACCTTTGCCAAAATTACCACATTGACAGAATTCTTATTGGTACGGACAAAGTAAATGACTGTCTTGAGTCCATACCTACCAATATTCGAAATTTCTATGGAGGTAAGAATTTAAATAAATTAAAACAAAAAATCATAGCAACTGTATTTATTTATACCGCAACTCTTATATGATAAAATAAACTCCTTGAAGTCATCCTTTACTGTCATTAAGCTGAGATCTTTCTACAACTGCCTGAAGAACAAGGACATCCGTGTTTTCATCCTGTTTAGGCCACTTCCATGTGTGCAGAGATTTTCGTAGTCAACATCTTGAATGTGCACGGCCTCTGAAATGAAACTATTTACATACAAATATTTAAAGCACATGTTTTCATACAAGTCATATGTTGCAAAATTCTTGATTTTACCTGTACAAATCCGTAGCGACAACAAGCACAACGTGCTGCCCGAAGTCGTATATTTCCGCTTTCTGTCGCTTATCTATCGGTGGCGCGATGTTTATCGTTTGAAGAAATCAGGGTTTCAATCAATCAGCTATCTAGCTAGTTCAAGTCAGTCTGCTCTTCCGTACGCCATCGAAAATGAGTTGACGTCTTCTCTACAGTCTTTGGGCCGGGGCTCTACCTGATTTATGTAAGAAAGTAGGTAGGTAGGTAAGGTGGGTTCATGTGAATAATAGACACACGTAGGCCAAGGTAGGCACTTTGTGGGACCACTTGGATCTGTACTCTAAAGTACCACTCCATCTATTGAAACCATTTGGAACTCATAATGAAGCTGAGGATAGAATAGTTCGCAGAAATTGTCGAAGTAATAAGCTCCTAGACAGAGCTTCCTTCTTTGGGATCTGGTCCAGAGGATATGGAGGTAGAAGGAAGCTGCTTAGGTTATCCAATTCGTAGAAAACACCACCTCCCCCTCCGCTCTCGGTTTTGGAATTACTTACTTACTTACTTAAGGTGGCGCTACAGTCCGGGGTGGATCTGGGCCTCAACCAACAAGCGTCGCCAGCGATCTCGATCTTTAGGCAGCTGTGTCCAGTTTCGCACGCCAAGTTGGTTGAGGTCCCCTTCCACTTGCGTGCGCCACCTATGTCGCGGTCTTCCTCTACTACGCCGTCCTTCGGGTGTAGATTCAAAGATTTTCCGAGCCGGAGCATTGGTGTCCATCCGGGACCAAAAATCACCCGAAGAATTTTCCTCTCGAAACAGCCAAGAGCAACCTTATCGGCTTTTGACAGAGTCCATGCCTCTGCACCGTAGAGCAGGACTGGGACGATTAAGTTCGTATACAGAGTCACCTTACTTGTTCGAGAAAGGGCTTTGCTACTCAATTGCCTTCTTAGCCCAAAGAAACAGCGATTGGCAAGAGTTATTTTTCGTTTAATCTCAACGCTGGTGTCATTGTTTGAATTTGAAATTGTCGGTATAAAAATAGTAGTGAACGGAGCGCTCGTTTTTGGCGTCATCACTCTCCCACTCCTCTCTGGAAGGAAGTTAGGTTGAAGTTCAACTTAGACGGTGTGAAACAACATCAGTACTTGTCTCCTGTCAAAACAAATCTGGACTAACCTGGATTTAAAGAAGACGGAGAGACTTTTATCCACAAACCGGAAAATCTAGGTTCACAAATAGGGGTCCTTACCGGACATTGCTTGATAGACAGACATGCATTACTACTGTGCACATGTCCTGCTCTTGCGACGCTAAGAATCAAAACCCTCGGGGAATACTTCTATGATGATCTTAACGATCTAGCTGAACACGATATCCAGAAGATAAGAAACTTCATCTCTGGGACGAAATGGTTCAAATCTTAGGGTTAACACCGTTACGGTTGCCCACTTTTGTTGTACTTATGCTACATATTCTGGTTTCTTCGAGCCGGTAAGCCGGTTTTCCTCACAGTTGTATCACAATGGGCCAATCTGTTCTAAGTGTGTCCCTGCCTGAGCGGGGACAGCCACCTAACGTAACCTAACCTAGACGGTGTGTAGTCGGTGTTTTCCGGGATAAATGTTGGGGATCTAAGATCGAGGAGTGACCAATATGGTTGTCTGACCATTGAGAGGAGGCCTTCACTCCGATGGTTGCGCTAGCAGCTGACTGCTAGCCAAAAATATCTAAAGGAAGTAGATGTTTGCGCACGTCAAGTGCCGCGGATGGGGTAGTTCTGGTCCTGCCACCCAGGAGGGTCGTATTCGAAAAATAAAAATTTGTGCCTTATTAACACTGTCAGTGTAAAGGTTCCTAACATCAAATTAGGTACACATATGTATGTACATGTTTGCTACATATTGCTTACTTACAATAGAAGGTTCTTTATACTCGTTTTAAATATTCGCTCGGTTGCTGTAAAGTCTCCTTTATGTCTTATTTAATAGGTAACGTACGATATAATGTATCAATATCAAAGTATTCACGAGAACCAATAAGGTCGCAGAATAGAATTCAGGATCGAAATCTGCTGTCAGGTGTTGACAGGAATGAGCTTAGCGCTCTAAAAAAAAGGTAATTGTGCATTCAAAAAGAGTTCGTGGCTAATATGAAGCTTTAAACTCACAGATATAGCGATAAAGTTCGAGCATCAGATTTACTACGAAATGAGCGTTCGCAGATCGAGGCTAAAACAGATGAATTGGAGCAGCAACGTTCCGATGTTATGAAGGAACAAAGAGCTTTCGAAATGGTTATAGGCAAGTTAAGGGAATTAAAAGAACGACTTGCCAAACAAGCACGAAGAGTAAAGCAATTGAAAGCTGAATGTGTGGGTAAATATTCTCTGTCAAATTATTTTGGAATTTTTTTTTAACCAATAATTTTGCAGACATTCCCCATTTGCAAGAGTTGCGTAATGAGCGTACAAAACTCTATGTTAAGGAAATTATTGAAGCACAACAGATAAAAGTTAAATGCATAAGCGAATATCAACAGGCTTTACAAGAAAAGAACTGTGCTTCTGCTCGCGTCAACATTTATAAGCTTGAAAACGAAGACCTATCTCGAGCGATAACCGAAGCAACTGATGCTCTTGTCCAGGGAAAGGTATGTAAGACGTCAAATTCAAACTACTTTCCACTAATGTATTTTCTTTCAGATATTGGTTGATACTATTAAAGCATCAATGGATAATGCGGCCAAAAAATATCGTTTCAAATTAGTGGAGGCAAAAAATCTTACAAATGGCTTGAAGCCCACCGATGCTAATTTTCCATTTATTAAAGAATTTGCGGAGCTTCCCGACGACAAAGAGGGACTTAAAGATGTTATAAATGATACAAGCGCGCGTTTGGAATGCTTGGGCGACTCTGATAAAAATGTAAATTCTACTTTTAGCGCAGGCAGAAATTAATTTTATTATAATTTAAGGTAACCGAAGAATATGAACGTCGAAATGCTCAGATTGAATCTTTGTCAAATGCAATCAAAGAAGGACAGACTGGAGATGAAAATCTAAACCACCAAATAGAAGCCATATATAACGTTTGGATTCCAGAGGTTAATCGGATTGTAGATATTCTAAATAGGAATTTCGGCAATTTTATGAAATCAATGGATTATGTGGGTGAGGTTCTTCTGTCAAAGAAAGAAGAGGTAGGGTTTTTAAATCAAGTTAAAAACTTTTTATATTGATTTTGTCAAATTGTAGTGGGATTTCGATACATATGGGATACAGATAATGGTTCAGTATCGTAATGGTGCAAAACTTCAAGCACTCGACCGATATGTTCAGTCTGGAGGAGAGCGAGCTGTGGCCATTGCCATTTATACATTGTCACTTCAACAGTTAACTCATGTTCCGTTCCGGTGCGTTAATTAATATATTTCCAGTCTAAAATTACCTTAATTTCGTTTGTCTATCTGTAGATGCGTGGATGAAATAAATCAGGGAATGGATCCAAGGAATGAGAGAAAAATATTTGACATGTTGGTGGAAGAAACAACCAAGATAGGAAGTTCCCAATACTTTTTTGTAACACCAAAGGTAAGATATATGTATTATACTTATTTTCCATACCTCTCCAGCCGGCTCGATACTTAGCTGGCTCCCGCTGGTTGTGTAGATCAAGTTGGTTGAGGATCCTCACCACTTGCGCACATCGTAAGGTGTTTTGTTACTGCGCTGGATTGTATTCGAACACTTCGACTAGACCATTGATCTCCATTTGCTCTACATGTCCTAAGAATATCTTTATCCGCCTCAAATTGGGATTGGGATAATTAAGACAATTTTTACTTGGTTCTTTTACTACTCAATTGCTCCCTTGGCCCAAAGAAACAGCAGCGATTGGCAAGAGTTATTGTTCCTTTGATTTCTACGCTGGTATCGTTGTTCATACTTACAATTGAAGGGAGGTCTTTAAACACCTCAAAAAAAACAACTATCGTATGTGACGTTCAGCTCGAGGCGTCGATATTGGTTGACCTTTCTTGATGACAGCATATGTTGTGCTATAACCTCGTTAACCAATACACCAATTTTAACCGCTTCCGCGTTGATAACCGTAAAAAAACTACTGACTTCGGCGTTCGTCCTTTTATGTTAATGGCATCGATATATGCGAGTAATTGTATAGATTTCCTAAAGATCATGAAAGGAGCAGAAAAACAATGCGGAGATTTTACTTATCGCGAATACTTTCGTCGAACTATAGGTTAGGTTAGGTTAAAACGTGTGTAATGGATCAAAATCACACCACTTCCACTCGGAGATCCGAAAGGTCCTTTGTGATTCTCCTATGTTTGGGAAAAAAATAAACTTAATTTCCAATGAAAAATCTAGCCTCTAACACTCTGGTTCGAGAACCAGTTGGTCCTTACAAAAATCAGTCTGCGAATCTGTTATCACTGCGATGCTTGTGAAAGACTTTGGTCCTAGTAAAATTAATCGTCGTTCTTGTAGAGCAGGGCAGTGACACAGTAGGTGTTGTATTGACTCCACCTCATCCTCTTCTCCACAACCTCTGGATAGATCGTTGACTTCAATGTTCTATTTACGAAGCATAGCTCTAATGGAACAGTGTCCGATGATTACAACAGTTAGAATGCGGATAGAGGATCGGTTCATTGATATAGAACTTTTACTTTTATTTTTGTTAAGTTTCGGTCATGCTGTGCAAAGTGTAGTGCAGACTTCCCTGCGTGACCAAATTGGCTTTGTTTTCTATTATTTCATTGATTAAACAATAAAACCCTCCAGTGGGTGACAGTGCAGATGTATCGTGTTTCACTAATTTTCATATCTGGCCCAAGCTTTGCTGCTCTTTTGTTGCCTTGTATATTGCTATGACCAAGAACCCAGCAGAGTTTAACTATTGGATTGTAGTGCCTTTAGGGCCTCTTGGCTGTCTACAAAGATGTTTGCATTCGACAAAGGGATCTGACTGTAGGTATTGTGCCGACTTTTCTTTGGAGAATTTAGGCTTGGAAGGTCCTTCATGCATCAAATGGCCTGAAGGATTCCAGCTATTGTAGGGCTTTTGAGTAGATACCTTCGACTCCGAGTCTTGACTGCTTTGAGAATAGTATAGTAATTTCAAAGACGCTATAGAGAATAGCCCGATGTGGCTGTAAACCTTTCAGAGTTGTGTTTTCCTACATTTCTTTTAAACTCTTTAGAATCGCCACATGCCCATAGGTGAACCCCTATGGTCGTCCTGGCGGAGAGCTGTGGTGGGGGTAAATGAAGAATCATACGATGCACTTCGGTTAGTTTTTGTACTGTGTTGATCTTGTTTAAGTAGCTTTAAATGTCCGTAGCAGCCCACGATAATCATTGATGTGTACGTCCAGTGTATGATGCCCGCTTGCAGTTCTCATCTTTCCTTGTTTACAGCTGTAGAGAATGTTTAAGCATTCAAGCAATTTTTTTTAAAAGATACCTTGGATATGAGAATAATACCGAATATTTTTCGTCGGACCTTACATACAGGGTGTGCAGAGTTAGCACTGCCAGGGTAGTGTCGAATTTGCACAAGTCCTTTGAACAGAGTTCGCAAATATCAGTTTTTAGCAGGCTGTGCCCGGTTTACAATGGGCGGTGTGAACAGTGCTGAATTAGCATTGGGCGACGTCTAATTGTTTCCTTTATTCGCAAACTTTGCCCAACTTCAAATGGCATTTAATCAACATAATAAATATCATATTTTGTCCGGCCTGTCCCATTCTTGAATGGCGGTAATGTCTGCTTTACCGCTCACAAGCATCTCTTTAAGCTCTGGGGCTTCAAAAGTGACTTTACTTTCCAGAATTCGCTATAATAATTAGAAATTGCTGCCGAGTTGTGAAGGAAATTACTGTTCCGAAAAAATCACGCTAAAAAAGAAACAGAAATAAATTTTTTTTAAAATTTAACAAATAAATAGTAATTGTGCAATTTCAAATCTTACATTTTCAGCTCCTTCCAAATCTGAATTGCAACGAAAAGATGTCTGTACACGTCGTTTTCAATGGGAAATTTGTAAAATCAAAGGATGCATTTAACTTTGTCTTTTAATACGCGGATCACCTACTTTTATTTACCTGAAATTTAAGAATTTTTTATTTAAAATGAATTAATATATTTTTTTCTATAGAGGCAGTAGAAATTAAAATAGATATTATCAAATAATTGATCTATCAAATGATTACTCACATGTTAAAATGAATACCACATTTTTCTTTTTTTATTGATTTTTTAAAGTTTGGAGTGTTTTTTTGTTTTTATATTGAGAAATATCTCAAAAAATAAATAATTTAATTGAAAAAAAAAATCTTGAAATTTATTTGGCGAATACTTTATTTTGTTCTCTTTCAATCGATATCCATGGCCTATAGTACTGAATTGGGTTAATTCAATCCAATTCCAAGGAGTACCGTCTTTACTGCAGCAGCTATCACCTGAATCTTAGCCAGCTGGCATTTTAAACGAAAAGATATCGCTGGCCATTGCTGTCTATTATTATTTTTATTGCGGAATGCTGCTATCGCCAAGACCTTTAGGGTTGAATAATATTAGAGGTAAGAGGCACAATTCCTACCGAAAATTATTGTAGCCTAATGTATTCAGGCCGCAGGAATGGCAGAGAGAAAGACGGAATGGGAGTACAAAACAAGCCGAAGATGATTGAGGAAGAAGCGGGGAGCTGGAATGTAAAACAGAAACAATTACAAAGTTAAAGGAGGAGAAATGAGGCCGATGTAATGCCGCCGATTGAATGAATGAACCTCACGACTGGCCTTTGTATGCAAACGGTGGATGGAAAACGCTTGTGTTGCTTCCACTTGTAGTAATATAAGTGAATTAATCGGCGCGTGCTTAAAGTCGTGACTGAAGAAATTTTTTTTATGGTTCTTACTTTTGTTGTGAACCAAAATGGTAGTGGGGGTTCTTCATAATCGATCTTTGAATATAATGAGGAAAAATTTAGTAGCAACGAGGTAAGGATGGTGGAAGACTAACCAAACCCAAAAGAAGCGTACCGTCGTTCGATTTTTATGTTGCAGCACCAGTTGGCTCGTTAATTGGCTGATGTATAGATTTCATTGACCATTGAGGTCAGGCATTGACTAATAGATGAAATGTTGAAATTAATTAGAAATTATTGATGATTCGTTAAACGATTTTTGATATTGTGGAAATGTTTCAACAATTTTGTTAAGAATGTATGTAAGCACGAGTAAACAGATAAAATCAAGTGCGCACAATCCTTTTTAATACATGCTTGGAAGTACTTGTAATTGGATTCTGTGTGATATTTAATGTGAGTATAAAAAAGTAAGAAAGATTGAGGCCCCTTTCTACAAAGGAGTAAGCAATCACAAACGTCCAATACGCAGTTTTCGAAATTTCGCTGTACAACTCATAGAGATAATTGTTAAAGCTCGTCCTCCAAAGTTCTTTAACGCAAACGGGATATTTTCATTCACCTTCGCAAGAGGTCATATTTCAAGGTTGATTAAAGTTTTGTACAGAGTCTTCTCAGTTGTTGAAGATATGGTCAATTGCCTTCTTAGCCCAAAGAAACAGCGATTCGTAAGAATTATTCTTATAATGTCGTTGTCAGAAGGAATAGCATAGGCACTAAAGTAGCTCTATACAATCCCCTTATCATCTCAGTCTTTTCTCAGTTCCCTCAGTTGTTTCGAGAGAAAAATCCTTAGAGCGATCTTTTGCAACTGTGTGCATAAACAATGAGTGGAGGAGAAGGTAAAACGACGAATTCTGATAATGAATCCCTTGCCATAAGCCATCATTGAACTTATGAAATCAGTTTCCGTAAATCTGTTTGTTTGATGCAGTCTCACTTCGATATAATATGGAGGCGTGACCGTAAGGAGTTGGTAACTACAATCGCCCTTCCCTCAGCCTTACGACAGTTTTAGTCACCATGCTCATACAGTCCATATTAAGTGGAGCTAGATTCAAATGGTTTCCAGGTAAATAGCAGATGGCCGTCTCAAGACACCTATGTAACCACAAGTAAGATATGGCCTTTATTCGATAAGGACCGACAGACTTCTGCAAATCGACAAAAGATCCCTATCTACCTTTATAGGGTATAGCATAACACGCTGCGGTACCATATGAAAAGTTTCGAATTACAGAAGATCTTTGTAGAGGGCGTGGCGATGAAGAGGTCCATGAGGGTATAACCCCTTTCCTCTGCTACTACCTAAGTCTTTACCACTAAGAAATAAGTTCCTCAGACGACACTTCTCTCAGGACATGAAGAACTATCCGATACACAGGTGAACCAAAAAATTAAATTCATCAAATCCCAGACGCAGTAAGTTGGTCATGTTCTAATACTATTATATATTTATATTTACATGTTATATTAGATGGTGTTTCGGCGGGTAGGGAACATCTCTCTCTTACACCAATGGGTATCACAATGGATCTGAATTGACCTAAGTGTGGCAAAATGGTTTCTTCTTCCTCTTGCCTGCCTACTTACCTAACCTAGCCTCTTATTGATCCCTTCATTCTGAGACAGGCCACCCGCAAATCTTGGTGAGGTTTGAAAGCTGGTATTGTTTCTTAAGAACCTTTTACTAAACGAATAAGCACTACATTAAAATAGGTCTCACAACCGCCGCGTATAGCCTGTGTACCACAGCTGGTTTGAAGCCCAATGTATTTCTGAACGCCATTTTGCATACACGCAAGCGTTTACAATGCGCTCATCAACGTTATCCGTCCAGATTAGTGTGGAATCTAAAATTACGCCCAGATATCGCACTCATCTTGAAGGAATAAGTCCAACCCTCCGATTTTTGCAGGTTTAAAGGCAGGGATCAGAGCTCAAAAATAACTCTCAACCTTTATTTTCATTTGTTTTCTCAGTGAGAGATATTGCATTGAGCACCGACATTTAGGTCTTGCTCGGAGATATATTTATATATACTCAGCTTTCCGCTCTTCGCTTGAGAGCTATTTTTTAATTTCAAATAAAGGGTGGTTATGAATTGTTGCTGGCTTATCGACGTACACATTTTCTTTCAAATAACCCCAAAGAAAAAAATCCAACGGTGTCAAATCACATGATCTTGGCGGCCAATTGACATCGCCACCACGTGAGATAACACGGCCATTGAATTTTGCGCGCAAAAGAGCCATTGTTTCGTTAGCTGTGTGGCAAGTGGCACCGTCCTGTTGAAACCACATAAGGTCCACATTCATATCTTCCAATTCGGGCCATAAAAAGTTCGTTATCATTTCACGATAGCGAACACCATTCACAGTAACTGCCTGACCGGCCTCATTTTGGAAAAAATACGGCCCGATGATGCCGCCAGCCCATAAACCGCACCAAACAGTCACTCTTTGTGGGTGCATTGGTTTTTCGACAATCACTCTTGGATTATCATTCGCCCAAATGCGGCAATTCTGCTTATTGACGAATCCACTGAGGTGAAAATGTGCCTCATCACTGAAGATGATTTTCTTCGAAAATTGATCATCCACTGTTGCCATTTCTTGCCACCATTCTAACCATTGACGACGCTTGAAATGGTCAAGAGGCTTTAGTTCTTGAGTCAACTGCACCTAGTAAGCGTGTAAATGCAAGTCTTTAGGCATAATGTTCATCAACGACGAGCGTGAGAGGTGCAATTGTTGGGCACGACGACGAGTTGAGGTGGACGGCTCTTCAGCCACACTATCGCGAACAGCGATTTTCTGCAGTACGAGCTGTACGAGCATGCACTGGTGTTTTCACATCTCCTACAGACCCGGTTTGCTCAAATTTTTGCACGATTGTACGTACATTTGGACGATTAAATTGACCGAAAAAATCACGAAGTGCACGATATGCATTTTGATTTGAACGCCCATTTTCATAATAAGCCTGAATAACTTTAACGCGTTGCTCGATTGTGTATCTTTCCATGGTTCAAATTGAGTTGGTCTGAAATTGAGAAATGATAAATGAAATGCAGAAAAAAACTTGACGTTTAGGTGTGGTTCACATTCAACATCGGCCCTTAAAATTTAACCACCCTTTATATCTCTCCTCTGTTGACTTTTTTTTATAAAAATTAAATGGAAATGATCAACCTAAAACCTCTTTCGTCGAGAATAAATCAAAAGTCTTCAATGTATAGAATTCAATTGTTGTGTTCATTTCACATATATTATCAGTATAGAAGAACTTTCTTAGACAAGTGTTTACTGATGACTAATCAAATCACTAATCGGCAATTCCGATGCACTGCTTGCTAACTAAGCGACAATGATAAAGGAGATTTATTTTTTTCTCTCAGTGATATCTGTCATTGATTGGCCAGAACCTAAAAAAAAGTAAAGTAAAGGTTTCTCTCCGACCAAGAGCGAAAAACGTACGGTGATGCAAATCGGTTATTAAGTGACCTTATTTCAAAATCTCAACAACAGAGAGTAATTTAAAAACCTTTGAAAAGGTTGAGAGTTATTTTCGAGCTCTGGCAGGGATAGATCTCTTTTTAGTGAGTAGAACAATATCAGTCTCTGAAGGATAACCTCCCACTACGTTGTCACGTTGAAACCATTGTTCTTCAGTATTACCAAGATCCCATCTACCGCAACAGTCTTACGTTACCGCAGCTCCGCCTTAAGGAGATCCCCTCCCGGCGTTTTTATTTATTTTTGTTTCACAGTCTTGAATTCAAAAATAACGAGATAAGATGAGAACAACGATTTGAACATCAGTTTGATCTATGTACATATATAGACCTGAGTTAAATTGACTTCGTGTTGACTGTTTAAAATCGTGTCAGCGTTTTCCTACGTTGTTGAATGCACACTCAATGTCTAAAAACTCTTTAAGAGTAAATTTCTTATGATGACGAGATCTTTCTATACCAACCTGTAAAAAGACGTATCAATCGATCTGCCTCTTATCTATACCAACCTGTAAAGGGTTAATAAATAGATAGTAACACCGGTCACATCTTTGAAACTTTCCAGTATTTTCAGCAGAATCGAGGACAAACTGTTAGGTCTGTAGTCCTTCGACGTCGTGTGGCTTATGTTCATTGATTATCTTCTCGATTACATCTGCATACCACCTCTGTCTCCACCATTACATCTGTCACCACCATAGATAGATAATCGCCGGAGACAGGTATTTTTCCTGGAAAATGAGTAAATTATCCAGTATTTCCTCCTGTGAATCAGTCCAAGAAGCATCGCTTCTCTTAATGGTGGATGCCGGCCATATATCTGTAGATGTAAATGAATAAATGAATTAATAAATAACTATGAATACATATGGATTTCTAACCCATATTCATATTTTAACCGTTTACTTGCTTATGAAGCATATTTAATTGAACATTTGCATTATTTTATTTCATTTCTATTTATTTTTCATATATATTTTTCATGTATTCATATACTACATCGCCAACCATCATTGCATTGCTCATGCTTTATGCGTGCACTTCAATTAAACACCCAAGTCTTTTCTAAAGGTAAGCGGAAACCCTGGAAATGAGAATAGATTCGAATCTGGTATTAAGCCTCATAAATCTATATTGTCGCCTCCGAATGACATCAAACATAAGTTTTCGCATCTAATTTAGTTAAGTGCTACGCGGTGTCTACCTCTACAGTGCAGAAATTAGATACTTGTATGTAGCTGTCCCCCAAGCAGTTCGTCGCCACTACGAATTCCATATTATGTATCCAAGAAGCAAAATACCTTAACTATCGCGGGTGCCAGCCAGATGACTGTTAAATTTGCTTCTTGACTTCAACAAAGCGCAGGGCTAGGGGGGGAAACCACCCGTAATTATATTTCCTGTAGATTGCATCTTCACAAGAGTACTTAATGCAAATTTACATAACTCAAATTCCGATTGGTATCTTATGGAACGAAATGCTTCGCTCGTTGGTAGGGAGGTTTCTGCAGCTCCATATTCATGTGCATGCGAGTACAATTCGCGCCAGAAATGCTGTTGGCTTACATTTTCTTCTTCTCATATCTTTCGTCGGGTTAATTGCAATCAGTGTGCAAACGCTGGTGGTGAACGTAAAGGAGTTTTGGTTGGGTTTGGTAACATGACGCCATATTTGAACTGAATTCCTTCGATATTTTGATAAGAATAAAATTTAAAAGTATTAAGCAAATTGGTTAAGCTTTAGAGGACAACTATGTTGACAGCTTTAAAAGATAAGAATTCTTTTCCTAAAGTGGTAGAGCTATCTAGCCTTAAAAAAAAATTGACGGAAAGGTAACTCGGTAGAGAGGAACAGCAATGGCCTTTTGCAAATGGGGATGATATGCAAAATAGTGAAACCCTCCCCATTTGTCTTAACTGAGTTTTGTTATGAACTGTACAAGACATGGATTTTAATGGGAAAGTAACGCGACATATTCAGCGGTTAGATATTAAAATACATGGGAAAGTGTCGATATTCCGCTGGGCACTGTTAAGGGTTTTGTACATCTCCACTTCCTCCAGCTTGTCAATCACAAATGGAACGGTCTGTTCAGTTGCGTCATCTCAAGAAAGACTTGGCCCAATTACAATAAACCTAAGTCAAGAGAGCTACTTGGCAAATCAAGACCAGATATTGTCAGAATCGTAGCCATTATCGCAGGCCATTGGCCAGTTGGAGACCATGCGGTCAAGCTTGGTATTCCACACAACAACTTTTGCAGAAGCTGCAAGGACATTAATGAGAAAGAATCTCTACTTGATTTCTTCTGCAGGTGTCCGGCCCTGGGTAGGACTACACAGCGTCTTTCGTGGACCTCGGCGAGATAGCTGGAAAAAGGAATGGAGAACTAATCCTGTATCTGAACTCCATCGGCTGGATTTAGTCCCAAACATCCCAAAACATCAAACCAAGAATTTTGTCTAAACGAGTTACGTGGTTACAAAATGGCGCACCCTAGCGCTAATTAGGCTCAAAAGAGCCGCCACACTACCTCCTACCGAAATCCCGAGGCTGGCAAGCTAGTCGATAGTAAACCGAAGAGTGTGCAATAAAAACGTATGTAAGAAAAACTAGACTGATGTTATCATTTGAGCTTATAAAGGATTTAAGTAAGTACATATGTACACACGTACTTACAAGTGCTTATATTTCCGACAAAGGTCGCTAGGAATACCTTATGAACACCATATAGCATCCCATCCCACGCAATTCAAGCTGCAAAAACTTTACTTGGGCACAAATTGCGACATTCATTCCACTACATGGCGCGAACAATCAACTGGATTATTGAATTATTGGATTTTCAAATCGAATGGCATGGCGTACAAGATTTTGCAAGGGGTTTCTTGTAGGATACCTAGTAACGTACATGAAAGACGTTGGTTTGCAACATTGTTGCTCTATTGGGGTTGTCTGATGCACAATTTGTAGATTAAAATATGGAAATTAACCGGTATGTCATGTTTGACAATTCCTTTTTTTATTTTAATATATTTTTTGTCTTGTACATTATAACTTTGTACCATGTTATGATAATTTCATCTATGAAAGATAGTACTACGGAGTATAAATGGTTTCCTTGTTCAGTTAAATTACAAGTGCGAAGCAATTGAAATGTAATGTAGGTACTTACATACATATGTATGTTTTGCATCATACATCCTCTAGCAAGTTCTTGCGTATTGACTTCCTTCGTAATTTTTATAAAAACCGTTGATGAGCATGTCCTACTCTTGAGTAGATACAAGTCAAAGTCAAGCTGAGACCTAACGTAATTCCTAAAGGACACAGGGAAAGTGTCATCGACATGATGCTAGAATCAGTGGCGGAATTGGGTCTCAGCCAAGAAGTGTCTCCAGCCAGCTCGATCGTTAGCTAGCTGTCTCTAGATTCGCATGCCTAGTTGAGGTCCCATTCCATTTGCGCGTACCACTTGAGTCACGGTCCTCCTTTATTACGACGTCTCTCCGGGGCACATTCGAAGTTTTAATGACGAACTGCGTAATTATAGTTCATCATTGTAACTTCTCCCCCACTCGCTGTCTATGCAGGCGGGACAAAAGATCACCCGCAGAATTTTCTGCCTCACAGTGAAAGTTGAATTCTATCACAGAGAAGATTCCGCACACCATCTATTCCAGCACAAGATTGAGGAAATCCCACGACAGAGCATCTCCTTGCCAAAATCCGGTGTGTGCTTGGAATAATATAGTGGTACTGGTTCCAATGCGCAATTTCGCGGTGTTTCAAGGGTTGTGCGAAACAACAATTTAATTTCCAAGCTTAAAAGCCGAAAAAGAAACTCACATTTCATTTGAACTCGTATGACACAAAACACGCCAAAAAATGCAGTCAGTTCATATAGCAACCCACCGCACATTTTGGCAGTTCACCTGCCTGTTTACGCATTTTTTTAAAAATGCATTTTTCCGCGGAAATATCGCTCGAATTCTATTGCAAGACTTGCTGCTATGTGTTATTTCAATAAATGCTCCCAATTATAGTCAGTTCACGAAAAACTGAGTCAAATATTTCAAAATTGAATTTTTGTTTTACCCGACATCGTAAAAAAATGTTCGATTCTTACCCAATTGATGGTAATGCCATTACTAAATCGAAAGCACTTCCGCAATTTAGTGTGGGAAGAGGGAAGGCAGATCATATTGGAGAAAATAACTCTCCAACCTTGACCTTTCTCACTCATTCTTTTGTGACAGCTGGCCTACTTCTACACGCAGTGGAATTTTTAGTTCAATGAGTGGAATATTTCGCCGCGAAGAAAAACTTTGCAAATTTCGTCCGTTCGTTTCAGTTTTAGTGTTTATCTTTAGTGAGTCCTTGTATTTTTTGCTTCTTTGCCGAGCGTTGTGAATTGAAAAAAGTGCAGTGTTTTGAACAAAAATTGGTTCCCAAGATCTGAGAAAATGGGTTACGGCAGCCATTTTCGTAAATTTTTATTTTGTTGGAGCAAGTGTAGTGTTCTTTTTTCCGGTCATGAAATTGTTTCCATAGGCACATGGAAAATAAAGGTCAATCTGATTAAAACTGAGGCCATATGGTCTACCTATCGGAAGAAAACTCATTACCATCCGAATACGAAAATTTAACTCTTTTCAGAGGAAATAGAATACTAGGTCTTCTAAGCACACAAAAGCCGTAGTTCAGCGAACTGCTGTTGGAGCTACGTAGGTTTGAGTCACAGCAATATCCAAAGAACAGAGTATAATCTGTAACGAAGAAAATTCTCGATTCACGACTCTGAGTCGGCAATAAATTGTAGGTTCGACACTTGTGAGGAGGGAGGTTATATTTCAAATCATTTCCTTTGTGGCTGTCCTGCCTTTGTAGGATCAGGAGACAGATCTTCGATGCTGATGCGGTGAGTACTGATACTGTAAGTTCCTCAATATTGAATTGCCTATCTGGTTTTCTCCGAATGTCGAAAAAATTCCCGTAAAATGGGTAGAACTGGGTCCTCGAGCAGTTTTTTGCGAATAATAGCTTTGATATTTTTTTTAGTGCTTGAATCGTTGGTGGAGCATTGCCGTAGACCTTATCTTTAACATAGCCCCAAAGAAAAGAGTCTAATGATGTTAAATCGCACGATATCGGTGGCCAATTGAAGCCTCCATTTCGAGAAATCACACGTCCAAGATATTTGTGATGGCCAGCTGTGTGCCATATGGTCCTACTGAATATAAACGTCGTCCACGTCCATTGTAACAACGAGATCAATCTAATGCTTGCTTGACAGAGCTTAATCCTTTGCGCAATGGACTGTGAAGATAAGGGTCTCATCACTTTGGTTATAGAAGAAAGTACTTTCTTACTCTAATAATTGGGCTCTCTCAGCGCAAAGAAACATCGTTTCGCAGCATTAATTTATCCTCGCCAAGGAGAGTCAGATAATAATTAAGATAATTAAAAAGCTTAGCTGAACAGATAAGTTATACATGGTTGGTTTAGTTGGTGTTCTAAAGACTTACTTAGATCATAAGAGGTATACTAATGGGAGTCTCACCAAGGTGTAGGGTTAGCTGTATGCAGAGATCTGATAGCTGTCGGCATATGTAGATATAAATAAAGGGTCTTTCATTTAGCGCTTCCTATCTTTAAATATAAATAAAACAAAATGTGTGTGAGATATCATCGACATTTTTTATTCGTTTGGAACGCCTATCGATGCCATTATGTATGGAATATAACATCGTTCAAATGTCCGCCGCGGCTTCTCTAAGTGGCGCGCATCCGAAATGTACAATTTTCCATGACTCTGGCGCATAAATCAGGCTGAATTTGACCGATGCCATGGGTTATGTTGGCTTTGAGGGCCACTGTGGTTTGTGGCTTATTCGCATAAATCTGCGACTTCAGGAAACCCCGCAAGAAAAAGTCTTGCGGGGTCAAATCGCACGATCTCAGTGGCCAGTTCACAACACCTCCACGTCCTAGAATCGCTCGTGCATTCCAATGTGGCGTGAGCTGTGTGGCACGTAGCGCCGTCCTGTTGAAACCACAATTCTGGCCAACGTCGTTCTCAAAGAAATATGTACCGATGACGCCGCCAGCCCAAAATCCACACCAAACAGTGACTTTTTCGGGATGCATTGGACGCTATTAGATCTCATGTGGATTGGTATCATCCCAAATTCAACAATTTTGTTTGTTGACGTACCCAGTCATCCAGAAATGGGCCTTATCGCTAAAGATGATTTTTCGATGAAAATTAGAGTCAGTTTCCACCTGCTCCAGAGCCCATTCAGCGAAGACACGTCGTTGTCTATGGACGTTTGCCTTTAGCTCCTGGGTCACTTGAATTTTCTAAGGGTGCAGGCCCAAGTCATGACGCAAAATTCGCCAAGTTGTGGTCTGCGAAAAGCCGAGTTCTTGTGAGCGAAGCGAAATCGACTGCTTCGGATTCTCCTGCACACTCTCCCGGACAACGGCGATGTTTTAGGCAGATCTTTCGTTTCGTCGAAGTACGGGTGTTGGTTGATCATTTACTGAACCAGTGGACTCAAATTTATCCACCACACTGCAAATAGTCCTCTCGGAAGGACGATTATGGCGACCGTAAAATGTGCGATTTGGCAAAACAGACTGAATAAATGACAGCCAATTTGACAGATATAGCTTCAACAATATGGCCGCTATCAACTGTCAAAGTTCGGAAGTCCCTATTGGAAGACCCTTTAGTTTCCCTAAAAAGTTATACATACATACATATAAACATTTGAATTTTTCTAAATACTAAAAAGAACTGGGTTTTATAGAAATCATCCAGGATACGACCAATGACCTGAAGTTGCTGTTGGTTTTCTATAAAGTACACTCGCGACATCCCAAAATGGGCCAAACGCTAGCTTCTCGCAACCATTCATGTTGCACGTGTTACATTCTTCGCACGAATGAAAGGGATCTTCGCAGCTTGCACAGCAGTCTAACGCACTAATCACTGAAACACGGCGATTACACAATCTCTATAAAGTCAATCTCTCAAAGCTCAATCTTTAGAAAAGATCACATCACTTCCTACGATAAGATCAACTTTACATTAAAGGTAGCCACTCAGTGGTACGGCTACCAGCTACGTTTGAAGCAGCGCTGACCCATTTAAAAAAATGTTGAACCTCATTTATTATAAGTACAGGGTTTTTCAATAAGAGCCCTACAAAAGTTTTTTTTAAATAAAACAAAAACGGTTTCGGATATCAATGAAATTCTTTATTCCTGTGAAAGTACGTTCGATGCCATTATGTATGGAACTCGATTTCTTTTGCATGGCCACCACGGGCACGCTTGCAGAAGTCCAGACGCTGAACCCAATTTTCGACGGTTTTCAAGCATAAATCGGCCGATACTGCTGCAATTTCACGTTCGATATTCGTACGAAGTTCTTCAATCGTCGCTGGCTTGTTGGCATAGACCATAGACTTGACGTAGCCCCACAGGAAATAGTCTAACGGCGTCAAATCGCACGACCGAGGCGGCCAAGCGACTGGACCATTTCGTGAGATAACACGTTCTCCAAACTTGGTTTCCAATAAATTGATTGTGACATTCGCTGTGTGGCTTGTGGCGCCGTCCTGTTGGAACCACATGTCCTCCAAGTCCATATCATCCAATTGGGGCCAAAAATATTCGGTTATCATTGAACGGTAGCGATCCCCATTCAAAGTAACGTGCCGGTCTTGATCATCACGGAAGAAATACGGTCCAATGATGCCGCCGGCCCATAAACCACACCAAACCGTAATTTTTTCGGGATGCAATGATGACTCATGGAGTACGTGTGGATTGCTGCCTGACCAATACCGCATATTTTGTTTATTGACGAAGCCATCCAGCCAGAAATTATGACGACCATAAATTGGACGTAGCGCTCTTAACGTTGAGGCCACTGACTCCGAATTTCGGTAGTAAATTTTAATAATTTCGACTTGTTGTTGGCTCGTATATCTTTCCATCATGAAATGGCAAACCTTACTGAAGAGAAATGTTAAAAAACCGCAAGAAAAATATGGCGTCGTTTGCTGTCCCTGTCGCTCTACTTTTGTAGCGTCCCTATTGAAAAACCCTTTAGTAGCAGATGCCGCATTAACATATATTCCGCAGATATACATATATTTTCTTTTTGTAATTTAAATAGCAACGATAAAAGCATTTGGTAATTATTTTGCTAATAAAGCAACTCTTACTTATTAATAAGTCGCAGTAAATGCTAAGCGATACCTTTATACGCAAACCTACCGCATACCATCACATACCAGTAGTAATCGACCATCACATCAATTCCAACTTGAGCTGCGAATTGTACGATTTTAAAACGTCCAATGCGGCGGTGCCTTTAATTCAGACATCAATTGACCATCATTTCCCCTGTGATTAAGCAATTTTCTTCCGTTCATAGTCATATGGCCACTCATCATGAGCATCTGCGCCATCGATGGCCACCGGATGGCAGGCTCAGCTCAGAGCGGACAAAATTCCCTCCAAGATACGGGCAAACAATTTAATTGACAGTTTCGCCAGAGACGATGGTGATGTTTAGAAAAGTTTCCCGTTGTCAGGGAACAGGTACTGCATTTTCAATGCAATTGTACACTGATGAATGGGACTTGGCGAGATCAACACACGGCGTGCATACGTAATGGAATTGACACTTTTAATCACAGTCCCATCAATAATAATCAATGCTTCTCGAAACAGCCGCCCCAAATGGTGCGTATGGTGGCAGGCGAGTAAAGTGGAAGCGATCATCAATTATCCTTTCTCCGATCGGCAGGCTCCCACTTGTTGCAAAAAGAGGGGAATTGCGTTGTCAAGTGCTCAAGCCTCCAAAGCGGAATTAGTCCTAAACGTCATTTCAATCATATGCTTGGACATTAACACGTTTGGGTTATGATTGTCCATCATTAGGGAACGTCAGTGGGTTGCTGTCAGTTTGGCCAGCCACTGCCATTTGAGACGTCCGACGTGACAGACACATGATAGCTGGTGCTCAGTAGCATACTGTCACAAGTGGTTCCACTTCTGCCTTGTTGGGATGGCTAATTGCCAGACTTTGTATCCAATGAAGCTGTCTAAAGTCCTTCGGGTGATTGCTATTTGTGGGTTGGCATCGCCAGTGCTCGTGGATCCGCATGTGTGCACGCATCTGTTCGTCGCCGCGGTTGCGCACTACCCGATGTGTGTAATTAAAGCTATACGACAGAACATCTGTGCGTGTTGTCATTTATTTTCTTCTTTATTGCTGTGGCATTAGATCACTGTGAATTCCCCGACGGGCACCAACAAGAGGCACTGCGAGGCTAATGAAGTTATTACGACATTGTTCTATGTATTGCCACTGGAGTGGTACAGAGGCGGCATCGGCCTATAATTGCCTTTGGCGCAGTGATTTATATTGTTTTCCAGCAGCCTGGTGAGCAGGAGTGTTTGATAATCAGCTTAAGGTGCAAAAAGTCGTTCGATCATAACTTAACATGAGTTGATGACATGGCTTTCGACGAGGAAGAATGCAAGAATGCTAACGTTTGCTCGTGGTAAACGTCAACGATGATCGCATCTAGGATGTAACATGTTGTACATGATAGGCTAAGTATGCCGATTCCTGTACTTGAAATCATTTTAATTAACAGATGTTATTGTAATACGAGTGTTCTCCCTTTAGTTACAAATCCAACAACTGCCTAGCACTCTGTAAGGATTGGGATTTGAAAGGAAAAACCTTGCAATGCACATAATATGTGGCAATTCAAGAGTTGACGAGCAACATGAAGCACGTTGTCGATGATCGAATATCGTAATTATAAATTGATGATAGCACCAGTTATCGAACGCGACTAACGTTTGAAAAAAATTCCTATTTTTTTATAATGTTTGTGCAAATATTTTGATGATTTTTTTTAGGAGAGCGGTTTGTCCACTGCAGTCTCATATAAAGCCCTGTTGTGCTGTTCCATATGTTTAGAGCACTTTGTCTGTTCCAGAGGCTGCCAGGAAGCTAATCAGCTTCTCAGGGTGGAGCGTTGCAAGTGTCGTTGGTGAGACGAGTTCTCGCCTAGGGTCCGCTTTGTCGCATGAATGAAGGCGGAGCGTTCTGTGACGATGTGGAGAGAGCTTTCGTCGCTCAAAGCCTAGTCTAATGGAGTTCGGATCCGGTGGCAGGCCAAGCTGGGGTAGGTGCCATTTTAGTTGGCAATGGCCATTTAGCATATCGGTTAGAATTTTAAGGTGGTTCCTGCTCAGATTTAGAAAAAAATTAGATTGCTTCTGTGATAGAATAGGGAAGAAGTGTTTGGCACATTTTTGTCCTATACGTCCCATCCAAATTGTGTTGGATTTGAGCAGAGTTGGTCCCCACAGGCTTATTCAGGACCAGTGAGGGCGGTTGTTACACCTGTCTTGGCCAGTGAGTCCGCTGTTTCATTGCCGGTGTGGCCCTTGTGAGCGGAAATCCAGTGTAGTATGACGAAATTGTTTTTTCTTAACTCTAGATGCAATTTGACTGTCTCTAGGACTAATTTGGATTTTATCGTGGCTGAGTTCAGTGCTTTCCGGGCAGCTTGACTGTCAGAAAAGATAAAGATGGTTTTGCCACGGAAGTTAGAGAGCAAGTTTTAGCTTGTGCACTGATTTTTGGCAAATATTTCTGCATGGAAGACCGATGATTTTGTGCCTAGACTGACCGATATGTTAGTGCTTCTCTGAAACGCTGAGCATCTTCAAGTCCGCCCGCCTTCCGGACCACAGCAGTGTTTTCCAAGCGGAAGTCCTAGCAGTGACACTAGCCGCCCGTGAGACTGCAATGAGGGCAATACCACGTGGTGATATCACCTTTTTCATTGACAGCCAGGCGGCAATAAAAGCAATTTCTGCTAATGAAATTAAATCGAAGCTTGTGAGGTGCTGTCGAGAAGAGCTCAAGGTTCTTGGAACACAGCACAAGGTGACACTCTGCTGGGTCCCTGGACATGAGGGAATACCAGGAAACGAGAACGCTGACGAACTAGCGAGAAACGGCTCGGCAACAAGCCCGGAACAAGCCGAAACTTCGGTGAACATCCCGCATTGCACGCTTAAGCTTGAAGCAGGGAAGAGAGCCTTAAGGGAGGCTAACAACAGATGGACCTCTCTAAACACTTGTGCAACCACAAGGAAGATATGGCCAAAATTCGTTAAGGCTAGGACCGATAGACTTCTGCAGATCGACAGAAGATCCCTAAGCACCCTTATAGGAGTGATCACAGGGCACAATACGCTGCGGTACCATATAAAAAAGCTTCGTATTACAGAAGAAGACCTTTGCAGGGGGTGTGGCGACGAGGAGGTCCATGAGGACCCACTTCCTCTGCCACTGCCCTAGTATCTGCCATCTAAGAAATAAGTTTCTCGGACGGCACTTTTTCGAGGACATTGAAGAACTATCAGATACACCGGTGGACCAAATAATGAGATTCATCAGATCCACAGGGTGGTTTGTATCACAGACGCAGTAAGTTGATCAGGTTCTACTAACATTATACATATATATGTATGGAACTAACTATTGGGTAGCGTTCTTACGGGTAAGGGACACTCTCTTCCACCAATGGGTATCACAATGGGTCTGAATTGACCTGAGTGTGGCGAATGGTTCTTCCTTTCGCATGCCCACTAACCTAACCTAACCTAGTGCTAGACGACTCTCCGAAAATTCCAGCCCCGGATGCAATGTTCATTTTAGAGCCGTCCTTATACCATACTTGGTCATGCTCTGAGTTTTTTTCCCAGTCGTCACTCGGGGGGATAACTACTGAGTAGTTTCGTTAGAAGCAGTACCTTGGGAGAATGTCAACCAACGGGATGCTACTTTGGAGTAGGGAGGAAAGTGTGTTAAAGGACCGTCAGGAGGATCTTTGGAGCTGATGTTGTTTAAGTGGAAGAGCCTGTGCAGACTGAGTTTGCATTTCTACATGGACTCGAACTGGCAGACAGACAATGGCGTTAAGCGAGGCAGATATTTGAATGTTTAATAATTTCAGGTGAGTGGTTTAACTTTAATTTTTATAATAATTTCAGTAGATTTTTGAAACGAGAATTAAGAGAGTAGGATTGATTCCTCGGTCCTTGATTTGATTCCATGTGTTTTTTTGAAACTCATTTTTTGATGCTTCTTCTACTGGACAGGAGACCACTGGAGTCTGTCTCAGAGCCATTGTTTGAGTAGTAATAGTGGTCAGATGATTATCTGTTGGGAGCAGGTCAATTTAAGAAGATGCCGATGTGCTGCTATTATATTTCTCTTTCTGTTCGAAACTTCAGGTAAACTATAATGGGCGTCGATCAATCTGGAACAGCTTCATATTTATAAAGAAAACTACTGGATCTAACAGGCCACGTTCTAATGTGTTTTGTGTCATCCACGTTTTTTTTTTTTTTTGTAAATCCAAAGTGACAAACTTTTTCGTGAATTCCGCATTTAAAGTTCCTCCTTTTGATTCGTCATAAGCCGATGCATACCAAGTTATTTATGTAGGTCCTCTGTTCCTCATGGGTCTTAGGGCATCTACATATTCGATTCTTTTTTTCTCTTGTGTACAAACAAGAGAACAACCATATTGGTCACTCCACGATCTTGGATCCGCTAAAATTCATGCTCAGAAAACACCATCTAAGTTAAACTTTAACCTCAACTTCCGGACAACGATCCCCTCCAAAGTGGATTGGGAGAATGATGATCCCAGAGACGAGCAATCCGTTCACTTCTATACCGACGGTTCTAAAACCGAGAACGGAGTGGGAGGTGGTGTTTTTTCCGAAGTGCTTAACTGGAGAGCTTGTCTCTTATGGAGATGGCAGAACATTTTAACATTCACCTCCGCTGGGTATGCTGTCATAGGGACATTCCAAGAAATTGTAAGGCCGATGAACTCGCCGAACGTGGTACTACTCTAGAGATCTTACCAAAGCGGAGGAATCTGGGTATTCCACACGCTACATGTAAATAACTCTTAGAGTATGACGTGATCAACAAGATAAACCAAAGGCGGAGGAAAGGTACCAGAAAGATCTCGCCTATGCTAAACCTCACTCGATCCAAAAGTCTGATTTTGCTTAAAAGGTCGCTCATCAGTAGGGTTATTGGTGTTCTAACAGGTCATTGTCCCATTGGCCTTCATGCCAGAAGGATGAGGCTCTTCTCCAATGACTTTTGCAGGAGCTGCAGAGGCGAAGAGGAGGAAGAAACAATATTTCCTCTGCACTTGTCCTACAGACCCAACCAACAAGCGTCGTCAGCTAGATTCATCGTTAGCTTTCTCCCTCCAGTTTCGCTCGCCAAGTTAGTCGCGGTTGTGTTCTACTGTGTCGTCACGGAGTAGATTTGAAGATTCCCCAGGCCGGGGCGATGATGCTCTCGCTACATGTTCCATGCCTATGAACTCTTCTAACTTCGTCGATGTCGCTGTATCAACTCTTGAGTTCAATATGCCAAAAACTCAGTGCTGTCTGCTATCTCTATAGCGGGATACCAAAGTAGCTAACCTTAAAATGAATGCACTCTGTCAATGCTTGGCATGAAGGTTAGCCCAGACCTATATTGGAAACAGCATCCTCCCTCCTCCAACTCTGATCTTTAACTTTCTTTTATTTTTTCTCCTTCATTGGGTTCGAATAAACCTCGAAAGTAATTCGTCCTAAGTGTAGCTTTTAAGCCCTAATTCTTGACCTAGCATTGGAAAACTTTTAAAACTCTACTTCATAATCTTTCCCAACTGAATATAAGTAAGTTTTGCTTTGATATGATATTATTTTCTTGAAATCCACTAAAAAAAACGTGTACAAGTGTATTTATCATACATGTGGGTTTAATCTTATCTCAAAAACAGTTTAACTAACACGATTATTGAATTACCATTAAATTACTGATTACTGATTACACGGTAACTCAATTGAGCAGCATTATTAAATGATTTATGTAATAAAATCATGTTCAGCTTATGCCGTAAAAACAGATTTGATGATCGTCATAAAAGAAGGACGCATTCATGTGAAAATGTATAAGCCTACGGATACGCACTTGCATTAAATCCGTTTATAGCCACAGGCACATTTGATGATTTTATTAGCAATCTATGGACTTCGTTGACAACCAGCCTTAGAGCAAATCGTATAATAGCAACACTTTAGTTTCAGGCGGCAACGAGGTTACGGATAATTTTGAGATGCTATATCATTTGGCCAATTAATATGACTCGATAAAATCATTGAAAAGAAAATAAAACTAATTGCGCTTGTGATTAAAGGGAAAAAGTGGGTATCATATATCCACGACCCACGGTATCATAAAGTCGTTTAGGTGGACGATGATTTATGCATGTTGCTTCCATTATTATGTCTCCACAGGCCATCACCTTGTGGGAAGACCGACGGCGTGAAGGCATTAAATGGGAGCTGCAGAAACAGGCTGAAAGTAGTTGATGGGATGCCATGGATTAACTTGGACTATCAAGTTAGTGGATTCTATTGGGAAAAATTGAGAGTGCGTTTGGTTGTAGAAAAGGTTATTGAGCGTAAAAGTGGAAAGCATGATGGAATAACAAAATTACTCGCAATAACATCGATTCGCATTGTCACCGACTTCTTTCGTTTAGTGTAGGACAGGTGCTAAACAAATGGATTTTAGTTTCCTTTTCCTCCAGTTTGGCTCTGGCCTGGGGCCTATAACACAAAACTACAAGTCTACAAGTCAAATACACTTGTTGAACTATGCTTGTTTGACAAGTGTAGATTATTGCTGTAACACAAAGAAAATCTTTACAGTTGTAGAAAAGAGAAATTTCCCTCGACTTGTTAACATATAGTTGACAAGTGTGCATCGAAAAGTATGCAGCGTGCAATGAGTGCGGATAGAAAAATTGTGGTTCTAGCAAGAATTAGAATTATTATCGGATAAACTCGTAGACGATTCAAACACAGAAATTTTTCTTTTAAGACTTTAAATGCACACTCCACAAAACGTCGTATTCGTTTATAAGCACTGTTGTATTGGGCTATAGAGGCGCTGTCATAAGCCAAGTTTTCAAAGGATATGCGCTATCTCCTAAGATAACGGCATTGGGAAGAGGTCGCCATCCGTCGGGTCCACACACTGCCATACAATTTAGAGTGTGTTTACCATGCCGAACCACGAAAGCTGCTTCTTTATTTGTCTGATTATCAATGTCGATAAGAATGTTTTATTCTAAAAAATGTTGAATCTTCTGGCCAACAAACTTGTCTTTGAAATTCCATCTCGTTTAATGCAGAAGTAAATTCGTGATTGCACTGGCATACTGTCATTTTACTGACGCCATGGTTATCCCCTATATGTAGTATGGTACTGGGATCCAGAACCAAACCAATGCAAGACATTCAAGACCTTGTCTTTAACACTCAACGCTTTGCTTTTATTAGTTGGCGACCGTAACTTATGCAAAAGTCGTTCAAGAAGATATTCGACGACGGGATGTTGTTCTCGAAATTTTTCTGAAAACAAGTGATCTTCAATTGCAAAGTTTACCCTGTCTTTATAAATTTAAACTCTATTTTAAAAATCATCACCATCACATGTCCGATTCGGAATGAAAAAAATACATAATGTTTTTTGTTTTGTTAATATCTATTTATGTTAAACACGCACTGAAATTAACTCTCCTTTTCCTTCCTTATCTATTAGACTGAATGCTTAATTTTCTCTTCTTACAAGTCTTAAATCACCTGTTAGATTTGATCAACCATGATCAACAGTGACGTTTGATTTTTTTCTACACTTGTAGTTTCCAGTTACAGAAAGAGGGAAATTATCAAATTTCCCACTTGTTGAGTTTGACCATGACACTTGTAAAACTGTCCGTTGACTTGTCGTTTTGTGTTACACGAATATGCTACACTTGTGGAATTTCACTTGTTCAACAAGTACTTGTAGTATTGTGTTATAGGCCCCTGTTCATTCGAACGCCTACTGGACAGTTATCCATAGGGACATCGAATGCGGTACTGATTTGTGATCTGCTTAGCAGAATCAAGTTATTGGATCGAATCTGATTAATAGTAGGCCAGATCTGTCTTAAGATTAGGCCAGTTTAAAGACTTGTTTACACGGAGCGAGAGGTATACCCTGTTCTCGTCATTATATTTAGGATATTTAGGGTGATACTTGTCCATCGAGTTCATTAACCGTCAGTATTCTGGAACACTTCTGTGTCTTGGCACCAAGCATTGTTCTGTTGCTATATGGGATAGGAGCGACAATCTAGAGTAACCTTTAAAGTAAGTCTGTGAAAAACCTTATATCCAACACAGATATTGCATTACATTTCGAACAGGACAATGCTTGTGATCTGTATAGAATAGTGATCAGAAAGGCCGAATGAGATGTTCACATTGATCTCTTTGAAAAAAACGTCGCGCCCAACTCCGCATTTTCTCCTTAGTTGCGACCAGGAATGATGAAATACGGGAAGATTTATTACTGCAGTAATCCGAAAGGTTTGAACAAATTTCAATTGTTCCGATAAATGCAGAGGAGCGGTTGTTTTGCAACAGCAGACATTGTCTTTGCAGGAGATATTTGCGAAGCGATGCGGCTCGGTGTGGCGGCTGGTGGTGAGAATAGAACTGCGTAGTTAAAATCACCCGGAGTTCAAGAAGCCATCAGAGAGAAGAAAGAAGCCTTTAAGGTGTGGATACACTTCGGGGATTCAGCTTCTCGAAACCGGTACATGGAGGCGCAAAGAACTTGCAAGGTGGCTGTTAAAACAGCTAAGGAACAGTCTTGGAAGGAGTTCGGAGAGAAATTGGACACAGATCTGCAAACAAGTTGTTCTGGCAGACCATCCGCCGTCTCAGAGGAAGGAAGTTTAATAGCATTGAAGGAGTCAAGTCCAAAGATGGTGTAGTTCGGTGAAACATCTAGCAATTGGCAAACTGTTTAACGGCTACTTCTTTGAGCGGAAAGGTCCATACTTCGATGGTTTGGGCACGTTCAACGCATGTCCCCAACTCGGCTTCCAACACGTGCCATGGAATCAGTGCCATCGGGTAGGCGTCCTGTGGGTAGTCCTAGGATTAGATGGCTGGAACAAGTCCGAAATTTCACCTCTACCCGCATCATGAGGATAGCTCCTGATGATTTAGAGTCGATGGAAATGTGGAGATGACAATAAAGTGATCAGTTTGATAGCTAGATTACTGCAGGGAGTCATCAAGTGCAGCTATTTGCTGAAAATACATATGTATCTATAAGCTTCGGATGAAACGTTTGTTGGCGGAGCTGTTCTTAGTGCACCAGTATTGCACATGCTGTTTTTTGCACTTTCTCTAAATAATTAAGGTGAATGGCTTTTTCAAGGGCCGTGCTAAAAAGAAACAGGTAAAGCCCAGAGTATAAAACGAACTTGAATATCTTAGCTTGTACCGGTGGTGAGAGCTACACTTGCTTTGATTTAATGAGATTTCCAGTTCAGTTTCAGTCCAAGATAATCCCCAAGGTTTGGGAGGATGCGAGGAGTCATATATTTCCGAGTAAAGCAGGGGCTAACCCCCATGGGCTATTCAAAATCCAATTAGAGTGCAAAAGACGAGCATGTTTGATGATACTAATAGCGTCAGCAATCACAAGGAACAGGACCCCGCCTTTGGGGATTCAAGTCTACAAGCTAATGCTTCGCCCAGTTAAGTGTCGATAATCTTGCCGGTGAGCAGTTGTTTTATTGGCATACTAAGCTAAGTGTCGGAACTAAGTGTGTTGGAACGCATGTTCGAAATGATTTCGAATCGCAGATGGATATTAATCCATCTCTCTAAGAGAAGTTACAGGCCGAAGGTTATTTGGATGCGTGAGCTTGCTTTGGGTATGGAGATAACTTCTATCTCGGTTCATAATTTAGAAATCTAGGCAACCCATCAAAATGATTTTTAACCATAGAAGGACTATTTAAACGTATTGCACATATGACAGAGTCAGCTTCTGGAGATTAAAGGCTTTATAGCTCCATATGGCAAAAAGACAGTGTGATGATGATGTGATTCAGCAATGTTTTCTTCCGAACAGACATTTTTGCCAAAATCGCTTTAGAATAGTGCAAATTGCTGAAAAAAAAAACCATTCATATTGCGCATTTTACATGTTCCGTAGGTATCGTTTCGTTCCGAATGGACTTCGAGACTCTGACCGACGAGTTGTAAAGCTTCTTGATGACAAATTATACTTCGAAAGTTTGTCATTCCCTGACGAGAGGTGGTGCGACGAAAAATGGTTGGCGTATATTGCTGACGCTCGGACCTACGCATCTCTCGCAGTAGTCCAACGCACTTACCACTGAGCCACGCGAGTGTACATATACTTATCTTTGCGCTTTACTCAGACTTTTTTCTTGGAATCAATCGAATTCTTCTAGATTCTAGAAAATATAGGTCTGACCGGGTGGGCAGCATAAAGGTCATCTCATTTCCACTCATGTTCTAGTTTCAATTATTCTAGACTTTTCAACTCCTACTCCTGATCAATTTACACTTTTTTCAACCTGATGGGTTTTGTGGTGTGATAGATGTCTAATTAGATGAGCTCGGGAATATCTTGTATATCTTTCTATCCCTGATTTGCTTAGCTGTTTACAAGAATAAAAGTCCTTCATTCACCTTACAATCTCTAACTACATTCCACTCCCAAGTTGTCTGCATTTATATTTATACACATGTCAATCCAAACAGATTCCAAATGTCCATCGAGGGCTATTTGCTTTTATTCTATGCGCGTCACATTGATGTTGATGTATTTATGTAGCTCATTTAATTATTTAATTAATCGTCAAAAATATGTCAAATTAATTCTCCGATTTGTCTGTCCGTTACGTGTCTTATGTATCGCTTAGATATTTTGATTTCCTTCGAGTTCGATTCTCAAATCAAAGACATTGCCGCAGGGTGTCCAGATTACCTGGCAGCACCAGAGGATTGAAAGCATCGAGTGCTGCTGACATGTAAGAAGATGAATTAATGATCTTGTCGGTTTTGTTTGATTTCTAGGTTTGGCCGTATCTGCGAATCGGAGGAATATGTATAGGCGCCAGAAGTGGTTCCTTGTGTGATACCATGTATATGAGAGGAGCACGTCTGTGGAAGGACACGGTGACTGGCCATAAATTTTAATCAGTTTTCTGATGTGGACAACCGAACAGATCACTTTGCGTCATGGTGCGCTGCTGCTACGGCGTTGTCATAACGATTCCAATTAAATGTGAATACATATGAATGCTTTTTATTGTTTAGAAAATTGTTTACTTTTTTTTCTAAGTTTTTGAGATTTATTGGAAATGTCTTTACACTTTGTTTTAGTAAAAAATTGCATATGTGGTCATATGAAGCAAACGCAAACAGGACACTTACCATGGATATGTTGATCAAAGTGGTTAGTTACAATCTACTCGTATTGCTACTGCTACAGGTATAAAGTTAAGTGGACAAAATTAGTTGAGTTGAGGGTTATATGCGGTACGCTTTGTGTAGATTAAGGCCAACTAATGTATATATAAAATACATAAATTAATTAATTCAAATAATTACTGTTCAGGGTATTATACATTTTTTATATTTACTCCTTTAAAATATTACTCTAATCGCTTTTTAAGCACCAATTATTATTTTAAGCTCGCGGTTTTTATTTTAAATCTCTTACCTGACTTTTGCTTTTGCTAATTTTTCCCGATTCGTCATGTAATGGCCTCCAGTTAAAACCTAATCCTATGGGTATGTTAAGTAGCTTTATTGCCGTTTCCTGTTTCTAAGTAAATAAATGCAAAATGATAAATTCGGAGATGATACTGCTTAAAACCGTCTCAGTAAAAATAAAAATAATGTTACTGACTTCCAATATGAATTTGTCAATAGTTTTGATCTCAATATGAAGTACGGTATGCATGCTGTGTCACAGAGATGCCTTCGATCTTCATCATCCAACATCTTCCATTAACTAATCTTTAGTGTGTCGAAATTCCTAGCCAGGGGTAGATTAGGTTAGGTTGAAGTGGCTGCCAGCTAAAGCGAACCAACTTCAACCAATGATAGATCCGCTGTGATACCACATGGATCTTTGGAGAATTCTTCTTTACCTATTCGGTAAACTGCTGATGAAGCATAGGAGACTTCTAACATATGTATTGGTTAGATCGCCTAGATCATTGTAGAAGAAGATACCTATGTGAGTTTTCTTAAAATGGGAGAAAGCAGGGCAGGTGGATGATAGTTTGCTTCTCTTCTTCGTTTATACGGAATCTGCAGAAATCATTTGAGAGGACGTCAAACCTTGTTGCATGCTTGCCTATAAGGCAGTGATGACACCTATAGTAGCGCTGATATGATATCTCTTGAGGGAAATCAAATCCTTAGAGAGTTTTAAGATCCAGCTTGGACCAAATTGGTTTAGTCATTAGACAAGTTATATCATTTCTCCACCTGACACACTAAGCATTTCGCTGAATTTCGAGTAAACATGTGCCGATGGTAGCGAAGGTGCCATAGTTGTTGTATATCTGGCGAGTTCATAAGCCTTACAGTTTCCCGAAATATCGCTATGCCCCGGTACCCAACAGACTAGAATATCAAACAGGTCTGCGATCGCTAAAAGAGACGAGGGGCAATCTAGAACTACAAGTGAATTTCTAGAAGGAGGATATCTAAGGCGCATATCACGTTTTTCTTTAGCCAAGATAAGACTTCCTTAATTGCCATTATTTCCGCTTGGAACACGCTACAGTTATTTGGGAGACTCAAAGAGAGGCTGAGATTCCGCCTGTTAGAGAAAACACCCTCATCTCCCCCTTCGTTGGTTTTCGATACGCCTGTTTAGAAATTAACTCACTTCTCTCCTCTTCCCAGAATGATCTAGAGGGGATGGTAACTTCGACTTTTTTTTGTCAAAATTCAGTTCAGTCTTTGTTTTCTGTGGAGATTTTGAAACTATTCAGAATGGAGGTGTGGCCAAATTCTTGCTTTGAGAAGAACGGTCGCACTGGTAGCCATTTGCCTACTAAAAATGCAATAGGTGCTAAATGAAACAGAATGTCCAGTGGTTCAGAGGGTGTCGTGCGAAGGGCACCACTTATCCACAAACAAGCTAATCGTTCTGTATTGAGGATCGTGTTTTATTCAACGGCGAAAACTTCATCATCATCATCATCATTTTCAAATAGTCGGATTTTTTTTTTAAAGGACCTGCCCTCATGGCTTACACTGCGACCTAACAAGATCTATTTTGTCTCTGATCTACTTAGCCTAAAAGGTCTAATACCTTCCTAATGAAGGTGAGTATATCATTAGGAGCGGAGTTTTTAAACTCCGCTAACGAACAGAATTCTGCCGCACATTCACAGAGAACGTACTCTTTTTTCAAACAGAACCGACACTCTGTATATGAACAAAGGTTTAGTTTGTTGAGATGATATCTTAGCCCACAATGACATTCAACTATCTGTTTCCGGTGTAAGACTTCAATTTTCGGTGTCAGACAAATCAAATGTGTTGGTACGTTGGTAGTTCCGTGACAAAAACGCCATTTACATTTTGAAATGATAACAGCGCCATATTAGAGAAGCGATTAATGAAAAACGATTCCAAAAAACAATCCATAAATTTTCTACAACAAACGTCTAAAATGAACGAGCAAAACAATAAATCCAGACTACATACTCGATCCTTAATTGCGCTGAAAACAATTAAAATTTAACTTCAATTTACACGCTGTTAAACTCTGTGCAAATACCCTCACCTTAACTCCCATTGGGAGGAAAAACCATGTCTCTATTCGACATAACATCGGAATTAAACACGACAGCCGTTTTCGCCATACTTGGCCTAACGAAACATCGCAATGGGAAATGTTGTCAGCTACACAAACGGCGAGCTTGAAACAGTAGCGCAACGTAAGACACGACTGTCAGCCCAATTTGAACGCAACGTCCAATAGGTCCAGGAATAAAATGGTGCTAAATTCATTTATATCCAGGCATCGAAGGCAGAAAGGAAGAGAAACACCCAACCAAGTGGTTGGGATACTACTCCCTTTTCTCCGCGAATCACCTAATAAAGAGCGGAATACCGACTGGCAATTGTCACGTCCAGCTGCCTTTTTTGGTAGGAACAATAGCAGCAACATCTGATCCAAGCGCGTTTAATCATTCGCGCAATTAATACCTACTTACCGGAATACACACTGCGACCAGATACTGGGTATTAATTAACCACTTGGAATCAAAATGACTTTAAATCGCTAATTACCACCATAAATAGACTGATAGAGGCAGGACTGCATTCAGATTGCGGTTTTCTTTGGCACGAACATACGTATTTTATAAAACATTTAACCGGCACTAACATGGAATGTTGGGGTGCGTTTAATTGCATTCCATCCATTTTACAGCGAATGATTTACTGTGTGCCGGTGATTTATGCCAATGTTGTGAGTCCTGGCCAATGCTTCCACTTAGCTTCTTCCGATTTGTGTACCTAAGGCTGAATCTTTCCCAGTCAAGACCGAAAACTGCCATTCACCATGTGCCAATTATTCGCAGTCTTTCAAGCGCATCCTGTGCGCCCATTAATAGCGTCATAACAACAACATTCCTGGCGACAAGCAATAAATAACGTGGATGCCATTTCGCCATTGTTCTTCAAAAGAAAAAAATTCCGCTCAATTATCTATTGTTCGCCACATACTACAATGATGACATTGTCGCCATCGTCATGACTTTCAATCTTAATCTGCAGTACTCGTGCCGCGGCGAGCACAACTTCGAACGCTGCTGGAAGGACCACAAGAGCCCGTAAGTATTAAGTATGGCATAACTGTCGAGTGAGACACCAAAGAATCGCCAATATCGCGCCGTGTGCCATTCTTGCGCCCTATCGAGTGTCTTCCAGTTACACTGCGCCTGCAACGAGTGTGTACCGACTACAGCTAGCCATAACAATAAAGTAATGCTAAATAGAACATAAATTCAATAAAGTGCCAAATATAATGACAGGTAACGTGTAAACTTACTCGTATGCTCCGTCGCTTGTTGTAGGTACAACAGCGCGCCTGCTGTTCCTCCTGCAGACCGGCTCATTCACTCAATCAACAGACACTATAGCTGGGCCCAGTTCTAACTCTTGAGCAGTTACCATTTGTACATTATTTCGGTATGGATTTTATATTTGGTGTTAGGTTTTGTGCAAGCCGTAAGTTAGCCAACCATTATGACTGGCTGAAGTCAATATAAATGTGTGCGCTACAACCAACGAAGCAGACATAGATCCACCAGAATTTTGTTTGGATTAAAATTACTTTTGGTATACGAGCTGTGTGTAGTAGCTAAGGAAATAGCTAAAGTTGTTCTTGAGGAGAGAAAGGAACAACTGAGAAACGCTTTCGGGGTCGAACAAACAGGTTTCGTCTCTGAGTCCTCCTGCATGGAGCACATTAACCTCTTCCAGAACATCCTTGAGCAGTGAGTTGAATGCCGATCGACGGCTGGTTATCGACTTTGAGAAGGCGTTAGACAGTGTCCATAGAGAATTTTACAGCTTGCCTTGTGCAGGAAAGGTATGAGGTGATAAGGCGTTGCGCTTGACACGGACGAAGGCTGTCAGAAGCATTCGAGATACAATGTGACAAGATCACAGGAGGGATTGGAGGAATTCAATAGACTCTTATAACTCCACATAACCACTTTGACTATGCTGGCAATTTCCACTAAACGATGGTGGAGGTTGAGAGAGAGAGAGGCAAACTTTGAGGAGGCTGAAGATTCACACTGCCAAAACTTAAATCATCAGCCTTGGATAGGTTCATCAACAGCTCAAGTTAGGATTACTAGATAACCAGGGCTCTCATCACGTAAGACGATAGTCTTCTGACGATATCGTTTCGACGATAGTTTGGCATCACGTAACATGTAAAAAGTACTATCGTCTTAGCGATATCGTTTTGACGATTAAACGCTTGCTTCACATAACGCGAAAACTTTCAGTTACTATCGTCTCGGCGATTGTTTTTGGACCAAAGAGGCAAAGAAAATTATGAGATTTGTGTTTAAATCAAAGAAATCAATTTTAACAAGTGAAAGTATGTCTACCCTAAGTTGTTTTGGTAATATAGTTCCGTGCCATGTCTGTGTGGTCCTCCGTGAAATTGATTAAAATTTCCATTTGCATCTGAGTCCATTTGCATGAGAGTAGAGTGAATCGACCATTCTCCCAACGGAATATTTCTCGTTGCAATATTTTGACATTTGCTGTCCGATTTCTATTTATTTCAAATAAGTTTTTGCTTCAGAGAATTCATTTAATTTAGGAAAAGTACAAAAAAATAAATTTTCGGAAGCAAAAGAGTTTCTCTTTTCCACCGTCAAGAAAAAAATTTGAAATTTTTCGCTGCGAAATTTGTTTCCCTTGGAACCCAATCTAAAAAAAAATTGCACAAAATGCTGCTATATTTTTCTCGCAACAATGTTTTTTTTCGCAATTAGAATTGTCCAAGGAAATACGCGCTTAACATTTTTTTCAATTCCCTAAACACGCCACAAAAAACAAAAACAAAAATCGAGAATAATAGCACAAATGTCATTTTTCACAACAAAAATACCAATTTTTTTGAAGTTTGAGAGTTACTGATAGCTTTCAAACTTCAGAAAAAATAAACGATAGACGAGACGATAGAGGTGGGTTTACATGATGCAAACTACAGACGATAGCGTTTCGAACTATCGTCCAGACGGCAATCGTCTCAAAAGTTACGTGATGAGAGCCCAGCAGAAAAAGTAGAAGGCTTTGGTTTATTGTTTCGACCGACAAACATTGGTCGTACATTACGAAAGGAATATAGAAGGGATAGGAGTTCGAGAAATTATTGACAAAGACATGTACGAGTAGTAGAGGCCCTAGGACTCAGTATTCGAAACAGGATAATATGTTAGTTTCGTTGATCCTAATCTAGTTGCGGATTTATCCCATGGAAACAAAAAAAGTGGATAGCACTCTGTCAACTATAAAAATTTGTCAAGAACGCATCAGCCAAGACAAAATTCTGGATTTTAGTCCGCTTGCTCAAGAGGTGGCAGAGCTCACTAAAGCAAGTAACAATCGATCATTTATCAAAATTGGAAAAATTTAAACGGATTCAAAACTAAGCCTTGGACTAAATTATGAACTTCCTACAAAACCGTTCAAAACGACTTACCTACTAGTGTTAAACATCTCGAAAAAATGGTTCCCAATCCAAAGCTATAAAAGTTTAGTCGGCTCATTTTAACAATCCGACTTCCACCTGATTTACTTGATATATTTCAACACCAAATTTACGGTATGTACCTACATATAAGTTCGAAAGTAGGGTTCTTTCCAAAGAATATTCTACGTTCTTAAAGCAGCTGTTTAATCAACGAAAAATCCGGGGCGGGGGTTTATTGCCGAACGCCACATCTCCATTTTGCTTTCCATCTGGAACAGTTCGTGACTGTATTCCTGGCAGAAATGTTTGCGATACGCACCGAACTCCTACTTAATAAGGAAACCCTCCGTGGCCGTACTTACATATATCTGCTAAGATAGTCAAGCTGCCTTAATGGCACTTGCAAACCCAACAACCAACTCGAAGTAAATAAGGGAATGCAAAGAAAAAACTCAAGATCCTGGCAGGTCAGCCTACTCTGGGTACCGGATAACTGCGACATACCTGGGAACGAAGGTGCGAAGGAACTGGCTAGGAATCGAAATGGGGCAGAAACGTGGACATCAAAGGTTATTAAAAAACCGCCTTTAGCGGCTCGTTCGATAAACCCCACGAGACTTTCTGCAAAGACTTGCAAACCTGCAACGCAGACAAATCAATGATAGAGCGCCCTTGCTGTCGTCTAGCAAGGACAACGTTTAATCTTTGCAGGAGGCAACTAAGATGATGGTCGGCCTGTACAATGAAATATCAACAATCAATAAACATACCCACAGACTAGGACTGGTGCAATCAAGTACCTGCCCGGGATGTGAAGAGGAGGAAGAGGAGAGCCTCGAACACTTCCTCTGCTATTGGTCCGCCACAGTGGCGCTAAGTCACATAAGCCTAGAAAGACATGTTCTTCCCGGGTTAAGCTCTCTCAGGCAATTTAATTTCGAGAAAATCCTGGAGTTTGCTGGACATACAGGATGTTTCTAGGATCTGCAAACCACATCCGCTAACTTATAACACTTCACTTATATCTTCCAATCTTTTTCCATTTCTTCTCCAACAGATGCTACAGAGGGGACCACAACAGGCCCAAACGATGGCCTACGTGACGAGGTTCCTCCGAACCTCACCTTCCTAAACCAACCAACAAACAAAAGCAGCTGGTTTGTGTTTAGATGCGTGGACGAAACTGGTGAAGTCTTTTCAATCCTTAGTCTATTTAGTCTCTCTTAACTCAAGAGAAACAAGGTTGGAGTTTGTAGCTAAACAGCATCTGCAAATGCTCAAAGATTTTGACCTTTTTCTGGTTAACTTCCTGTTAGCAGTTTTTAAACCAGTTAATTTGGAAACGACCTATTCGTAAAACTGATTTAATTAAAGTGTCAATATAAAATATCTCGCGCACTGTATAAAATAGTCGTGTATAGTTGAAGGGATTTAACAAAAAAAAAAAAAAAAAAGAGTGTTTCATGCTACATAATACGTTCTCCTCGTCCAACAGCCGACGGATATGATATGTATAAATGATATCTATTACATTTGAGTTACTCAATGCAGGCAAAGTATCTTTGAACACCTGAACTGATATGAACGTTCATGGTAAAGGCCTAATAGGCAATTGAGCTAAATTGCAGGTGGTATGGTATCTGGCAGGATTTCAATTTCATCAATTCCTTAACGGAAATATAATAAATTGATTGTTTGCGTGAAATCGTTTTTAATAGCTAAAGTTCATTGGCGGTAGTTTGTGTATACAAACGTTCATATGTATGCACAAAGGGTCTTGCTCGCCACCACTTTTATTGGAGTTCTCGCAGAGAATGTGAGTAATATCAACTCAATGTTGTTATTTCCTTGTGGCCTTTTTGTGTTCGTAACTAGTTTAGCAATTTCCTTTGATGATTCTGAAAAATTAGATCAAATACAATTTATACAGGTATATTATTTATGTTCAAATGAATTATGTATGATGAATTGTTGCTGAAGATGATCGCTTAATAATTGGTCTATCGCTTTATTGTAATAAAGGAGCTCGTTGTATGCACACATGGCGGCCTTCTTCTACTGCGGCGTCATACGGGTGTGGATTCGAATATTTTCTGGGTCGGAGCATTGGTGTCTATCCGCTCTACAGGACCCAGCCATCTCGGTCGTTGGAACTTCACTCTTTTTGATAAATTGACGCCGCTGTACAGCCCGTACAGTTCGTCGTTGTATCTCCTCTTCCACTCATCATCTATGTAGATGTGACTGAAAATCCGCTTTTGGCAGAGTCCATGCCTCTACGCCACAGAGCAGGACTGGGAGGATTAAGGACTTACATAAAAAGGGTCACTTTAGTCGTTCGAGAGAGGGTTTTGCTACTCAATTGCCTTCTTAGCCCAAAAAAGAAACAGCGATTGGCAAGAGCTATTCATCCTTAGATCTCAGAGCTGGTGCCGTTGTTTGAATGGATAGCGGAGCTCAGGTAGATAAAGTCCTTAGCCACTTCAAAGTTACACATATGTGTGTATAGTGACGTTCTGTCCAAGATGTCGGTGTTGAGTGTCCTTTCTTGTTCACAACATGTACTTGGTCTTGCTCTCTTTCACTTCTAAACCCATCATCTCAATACCCACGAACGTGCCAGTGACATCACGCTGCGTTCCTCCGATTGTGTCAATATCATCAGCGGCGTATGCGAGTAATTGGACGGACTTAGCGCATAAGTTTTGCATAACTCTTTCAAGTATGATGTTAAAGAAGCCGCACAACAGCGCGTCGTCTTGCCTAAATCCTTTTCTGACATCAAAGGTTTCGATGAGGTCTTGACCGACCTTGATGGAGCAGCGTGCATTCTCCATCGTCATCCTGCACAAAGGGACGAGTTTAGCAGGAATACCAAAACTAGACATTGCTCTGTACAACTCGTCTCTATAGGTGCTGTCATACGTGGTCCTAAAATCGTGGTCTTAAAGTTCCTGGGTTTTCTCCAAGATCTGCCTCAGTGTGAATATTTGGTTGATGGTGGACTTTCCTGCCCTGAAGCCACACTGATATGAACCAATCAGGTTGTTGACGAATGGTTTCAGGCGTTCACACAACACGGCAGATAAGGTCTTGTAAGCGATGTTAAGTAGACTGATGCCTCTGTAGTTGGCGCAGTTCAGAGGGTCTCCTTTCTTGAGGATCGGGCAAACAATGTTGAGGTTCCATTCATCGGGCATAGTTTCCTCAGATCATGATTTAGAGATGAGTTGGTGCATGCTCCTTACCAAATCATCGCCTGTCGCTTTGAACAGCTCGGCAGCTAGGCCGTCAGCTCCAGTAGCTTTGTTGGACTTAAACCTAGATATGGTTCACTTCCCCCAGGTCGGGTGGACGAAATGTTTGGCCTTCATCGTTCAAGTTGAATGGTTCATTCTGCCTGACAGCGGGATTTGATTCGTCGTCGCTGTTATCATCATCATCATCATCATCTTCCAATGGCCCGCTTATCCACTATGAGGGTCGCGGGTTTAGGGAGCTCAAGTGGACTCTCCACATTTGCAGATCTTCCGCCATTGACTCTAACTCATCAGGGGCTATCCCCATACGGGTAGAGGTGAGATTTCGGACTTGGTCCAGCCATCTCATCCTAGGCCTGCCCAGGGGACGCCTACCCGATGGCACGGATTCCATGGCACGTCTTGGAAACCGAGTTGGGGACATGCGTTTGACGTGCCCAAACCATCGAAGTATGGATCTCTCCGTTCGAAGAAGTAGCTGCTCGACATTGAGTACCTCGCGTACTCTGGTGTTCCTAACCCGATCTCGTCGAGTCACCCCAGCAATACAACGAAGAAATCTCATTTCGGCAGCTTGTATCCGCGATCTTATTCTTTCGGTCATTACCCAAACCTCATGACCATAGGTGAGGGTCGGAACAAACACTGAATTAAAGACCGACAACTTAGCTTCGATGCCAAGTTCGGCCCTCCTGATAACAGATTGACCAAGCTGTCTCAAAATTGCTCCAGCCTGACCAATCCTACAGGATAACTCAGTATTGCTCCTACCATCACTCGTGAATAGGACCCCGAGATACTTAAACTACTCCACCTGTTTCAATGGGACTCCACTAACATGCAGAGTGCATTGAACAGGTGTTCTGGAAATTACCATTACCTCTGATTTGTTCACGTTTACCTTCATCCCAGTTTCAACACAGACGGCGACGAACCTATCTAGTGCGCGCTGAAGTTCGGTCTGGGTGGACGTAAGGATGACCAAGTCATCAGCAAAAAGCAGATGACTTATCCTTAAGTCTCCCAATTCGAACCGTTCCTCACCAAGGCTGCGCTGTAACATCCAATCCATATACACTATGAGAAGGAGAGGTGACAGAACGCACCCCTGGCGAAGTCCAACGCCCACAGTGAAAGGTGTCGACTTAACGCCGTTCACCCGAACACAGCACTTACAGTTAGTGTACAGAGATTGAATGGCCCTCAGAAGAGAACCGTCAATCCCGTACTCCTGCAATACACTCCAGAGTTTACCTCGAGGGACCCGATCATATGCTTTCTCCAAATCCACAAAACAACTGTAGATAGGTTTGGCATACTCCCAGGCCTTCTCAAGTACCATTCTGAGAGTGAACAGCTGGTCGGTTGTGCTTCTACCTGGACGAAAGCCGCACTGCTCATCGCCCAACCGGGACTCGACCACAGCTCTGGAACGCGTTTCCAACACCTTTGCAAAGACTTTTCCGGGAAGACTTAAAAGAGATATACCCCTATAATTGGAGCAATCCCTCTTATCCCCTTTTTTAAAAAGAGGAACAATAACCCCAGTTTGCCAATCACTAGGTGTTTCACCGCATTCCCAGGCCACTTTAATGACACGAGAGAGCCATTCCACTCCCTCTTTACCCAAAGCCTTGAGCATTTCTGGCCGGATTTCATCTACACCAGCAGATTTGCAGACTTTAAGCGCTTTAATCGCCAAAGTCACCTCCTCTACGGTGGGACTATTCTCCGCCCTACTCAAAACTATGGGTCTGCCATCCTCAGTGCCCTGTTCGGGATTGAGCAACTCCGAAAAGTGCTCGCTTCATCTGCGCAAGATGTCCTTCTCATCGGAAAGAAGTACACCATCTTTGGATTTGACTCCTTCGATGATATTAAACTTCCTTCCTCTGAGACGGCGGATGGTCTGCCAGAACACCTTGTTTGCAGATCTGTGATCACAGTCCAATTTCTCACCGAACTCCTTCCAAGACTGCTCCTTAGCTGCTTTAACAGCCAGCTTGCAAGTTCTTCGCGCCTCCATGTACCGGTTCCGAGAAGCTGAATCGCCCAAGTGTATCCACACCTTGAAGGCTTCCTTCTTCTCTCTGATGGCTTCTTGAACTCCGGGTGTTTTAAACCACGCAGTTCTTTTCTCACCACCAGCCGCCACACCGAGCCGCTTCACTCCGCAAACACCTCTTGCAGAGGCAATGACTGCTGTTGAAAACAACCGCCATTCTTCCTCTACATTTGTCGGAACAGTTGGAATTTGTTCAAACCTTTCGGATACCTGTCGTGCAAACTCCTCCCGTATCTCATCGTTCTGTAAACTCTCCCACCGTATGCGTGTCACCAGCCTTGGTTTACGCTTTGGTAGGACAGGTACTTTATCGTTGAGATACAATTTGCACAACACGAGGTGATGATGAGTTGACAGTTCAGCCCCTCTCACAACGCGAACGTCACAAACCATCCTTTTAACACACGATGGTACCACAAAGAAGTCTATCAGCGATTTCTGCTGAATACTCTGACGGTACCATGTGTATTTATGGATGTTTTTATGCGGAAAGAAGGTGTTCATAATGGACATGCCATTTGCACAGCAAAAGTCCAACAACTTCTCTCCGTTCGCATTCTGATCCGGGTCACCGTTCCTCCCAATCACACTTCCCCATGTCATTACGTCCACACCCACGTGAGCATTGAAGTCCCCCATCAGGAGATAAGAATCCATATCTGCCACCTGTTCTAAGGCGGTATCTACTTCATCCAAGAAAGCTGCATACTCCGACTCCAGATTCGGCGCATATACCTGCACCAGAGCCAGGGTTGACCTTTCAAGCTTAAGCTTTAAGATCGCAACTCTCCCTCCCAATGGTATCCACTCCAGTACTCTGCCTGCCAGCCTGGGACTCGTGAGTATCCCCACTCCCGCCTGAGCAGACATTGAAGGTGCTACTCCTGACATGAAGAGTTTCCACCCATCCAAAAGGTCCACAGTTCTAGAACCTCTTTGCTTTGTTGAGGAGATACCAACTATATCTAGTCGATATTTAGTAGCCTCCCCAATAAGCTCAAGGTCTTTTCCTGTGAGTGAAGAAATGTTCCATGTGCCTATCCTAAGTCGATGCCGTTGTCGAAATGCCGAAAGTCCACTTATGCCCCCGTCGGAGCATAGCGCATCTCCCCTTTGACCCCCGTAATGGTTCGCGAGACCATTGCCGGGAAGCTCGTAGCCGTTTCGGGTTGAACCCGGCCGGCTGCCGAGCGGGACAAACCGACCACCAGACGCTCGCATGCTGCCACCCCCTAGGTCTGGCTCCGAAGGGCGCCCTGACTTAGCAGGCTTAGCAATATCCGAGGCTAGTTTCGTTCGTTTCGTCATCATCGGGGGTTTGCGCTTCGTTAGCCATATCTGGGGAGTACAGGTAGATCAGCTATTCAGCTACTCCACCCGCACTTCCCAGACATGTTGCCCGCCCCCCACCGCGAGGAAGTCAGCTGCACGAGGGGGCTGTTATCATAATAATTATAATCCCCAAATCGTTAAATGTATTCTTATAGATTTAGTTTAATGGAAGGCGACATGAAGACCTGTCTCTCCTTGGCCATTAAAAAAGAACTTAATTCAATTACGCCGCCTGATAAAGTGCCTCCTTAATTGCTAAATTAATTTTAATTGCATTCATGCAAAATATATGACAAATAATTAAAAAAGGCATCTGGCTAACTCTTAAATTGTTTTATTAGCCGCCAGTCTACGCAATCCGTGCGCTAGGCCCCAAAGCCACATCCAAGTCCAAGCCAGATGTAGATAAAACCTCAAAGTAGATATTATTTTCTCACATACATATATTCGTAAAATTAACTCCAAATGTCTGCACTTTAGTTACCACTTGTCACTTGGGAATTTATGCAATCCTTAGAATTCATTTTACCTGTATATTTTCATTTTATTTATTTTTTTAGTTTTGCCAACTGGTGGTTAGATTTTGAAAATTTTGATTGCGCTGGGTGCAGTTCTCCACTTGATTATTATCAGGAGTCGTTTTATAGCAAAAAAAAAGAAGAAATTGAATATATCAACACACACCGGATCAACTGCTCGGCGCATTTTGAGTTGTGAACTCGTCGGGTGGGTAGCTATAAAATGAAACAAATGAAAATTGTAATTACCGCTATTAGGTACTCTGTCTATTCGGGTGCCTCAAGCTGACTTGTGAATTGCAATCGCTTTTTGTTTTAGTTAGTTGCAACTTTGAGATAAAAGTTTCAAATCGCATGAAATATGAACAACTTGTTTTTTTTTTGGTTTTTGCTGATTGCATTCCCAATAAATCAAAAATGAATTTATAGTATTGGGAAAGCGTGGAGCGACTAAATAAAAATAAAATTATGTGAATAAAAACCACGCATTCATATCTTTGTCACCCCCATGGCGATTCGTGCCGGTGGAACGAGTTATTGGTCAACGATTGGCGTCTGAGAGGTTTGCGGTCTTAATCCAGAAAGTACATTCGCGATAATGTGTAAAATGATCAATTTTGAATATGAATTTACAGTTTCATGAGACATGTAATTGGTTATAATTGTCGTTTTCTTTATGAGCAGGTGTCACTTATCGGATTTGAAACTGCAAAAAAAGTCACTTATGGTGAAGAGATATGAAATTATGTAAACAGTATACTCAGGTTATAAGAAGTTGTAAAGAGCTTTTTCGAAACTAGCTTAAGTGTTTTATACTGACAAATTTAGCAGTTTCTTAGTAAGTGTTAGGATGGTCAGTAAATCAAGAAGCAGGCCACAAGGCCTTGGATTTTTCTGTGGTAGATCAGTGAGTCCTATGTCGCCAGCATTAAATGTCGAAGAGCAGTGGCAACGCTATCAACAAGCCATCAGAAATGCCCCAACTGATGTGCTGGGTCTCATACGACCGTCACACCGGCCACACCTGGTTTGACGAAGAATGCTGGCAAGTGCATTCATTCAAACAAGAGGCATATAAAGCGGTCCTGCAGAGAAGGACGCTCGCGAGCTCTACAAGCAAAAGCGATGGGAAGAACGTCGACTTCTCCAAAAGAGAAGATTGAGATTGAGAGATTATATATACTCCAGGAACAACGTACGGAAGTTTTACCAAAAGGTAAAGAGAACGTGTCAGGGAAGCAGAACCCGTACGGAAACCTGTAGAGATGAAGAAACAAACCTCGTAGTAGAGGCATAGTTGGTGCTGAGAATTTAGAAAAACTACTTCTGCAGACTGTGTAACGACGACGAAGACCAACATCCCGCTGTCAGGCAGAACGAAGTATTTAACCTACACGATGATAGCCAACATTTCCGTTCACCTGATCAAAACCCCGTGCGGACTAGGCCAGTGCCAACTAGGCTACTGGAGCCGACGGCTTTCCGGCCGAGGTATTAAAAGCAGCTGGAGATCACCCGGTAGAGACCGTACACCAACTCATTTCCAAGATTAGGCCAGATGAATGTATGCCTGATAAATGGAATCTCAGCATCATTTGTACGATCCACAAAAAAGGAGACTCGCTCAACTGTGCCAAGTATAGCGGTATCAGCTTCTTGAACATCGCATACAAAATCTTATCTGCCGTGATGAGTGAACGCCTGAAACCTTTTGTCAACAACCTGATTGGCCTATATCAGTGCGGTTTTAGCTAAGGAAATTCCACAATTGACCAAATTTTCACACTTCGGCAGACCTTGGAAAAAACCCAAGAAGTTCAAATCAATACCCACCACCTCTTTGTCGATTTTAAGGCCGCATATGATAGCATTTATAGAGGCAAGCTATAAAGAATGTCTAGTTTTGGCATCCCTGCCAAACTCGTCCATCTGTGCAGGATGACGATGGAGAATGTTCGCTGCTCCATCAAGCTCGGTAATGATCTCACCGAAATCTTTAATGTCAAAAAAGACGCGCTGTCATGTGACTTCTTCAACATCATACTTGAACGAATTGTGCGAAGCTCTTAAGCCAACACCAGAGGCACAATCTTTTATAAATCTGTCCAAGTGCTTGCGTACGCCGACGATATTGACATTATAGGCAGAACGCTGTCACCGATGCTTTCGCGAGTCTAGAAACAGAAGAGGCCAAAATGGGTTAAGCGGTATACGAGGGTAAACTTAGTATTTGCTGTCAACAAAAAGGGGCACCCAACACCAATGAATCGGACAGAACGTCACGGTTGATAGCTATAACTTCGAGGTAGTGAGGGACTATATCTACCTTGGCTCTGCTATTACCTTAGATAATGACACCTCGTCGGAAATCAATCGAAGAATAACTCTTGCCAATCGCTGTTTCTTCAGGGTTAGAAGGGAATTTGGTAATAGGGCCCTATCCCGAACAACTAAGGAAACTCTATATAAGACCTTAATCATCCCAGTCCTCCTTTATGGTGTAAAGCATGGACTCTATCGAAAACGGATGAAGATATTCTTGCTCGTTTCGACTAAAAAATTCTTGGAAAGATATGCGGTCCCGTATGCGTTGACGAGCTGTACAGCGGGTTCGACCTAATCAAAAAACTGCGTATTGACGTTTGAGAAGACTAGGTCATGTACATAGAGGGAATGGACACCAACGCTTCGGCATGCAGAGTCTTTGAATCTAACCCGGAGGGACAACACAGTAGAGGAAGACCTCGCCTAAGGTGGCGTGCACAAGTGGAAGGGAACCTCAACCAACTTGGCGTGCGTAGCTGGAGGCAGTTAGCTAAGGACCGGGCTAACTGGAGAGGCTTGTGGGTTGAGGCCCAGGTCCAAGCTGGACTGTAGCGCCACCTAAAGTAAGTAATATTTAAAGAACTTTTATGGTCCTACACTTCGTGGCCCTTTTACTTACGCATGTTTGAAATACTGAAAAAAAAAAGTGTTTAAACTAGAATTTCAAAAATTGATACATTGAATTAGAGTTAAACTAGAGTTGCAACTTGCAATATCCGTTTTGTGATGTCTGTTGTCATTCCTTAATAGCGAGTCATAGGTACCCACGAACGCAATCTTTAAAACAAATGGAGTCCAATGCACTATTACCCAAAAATGATAAATGATGCTCAGCATGTCGTTATTTTTGAAATCACATGTATCAACTAAACCATTACCCGTTTGAATGGTCTACGGATTTTATCTCATAACACTGCATCTTGTATGTACCTGGATTGAGCTCACTAGGGTCTCGTATATTTAAGAGTCTTGCACGTACAACCATCGACTAATTTGCAGGACTCACGTTTTAATAATATTAATAATTATTTTATCATAACAAATGTTACAACTTGTTAATGATAATAAACGTTCAAAGCTGTCTCATTAATCTGGAAAAAATCAAATAAATCACAAATTTAAGAATCCCATACTGATTCAGACCGCCAGCTGATTGTAAACGGCGTGTACGTGGGCATAGAGGTCCATGGACACGGGCCTTTGACTGTTGTCGGCTGCAGAGAATCGTTTTTATTTATTTATTCTTTTTGTCAATAACTTGCGCTCCTACAGGTGGCCTTATACCGTCCATGGAATCCGGACTGTTCGTTCGGTCGCTAGCTGTCTCACAAAATTTATATAAATCTAACGACTTGAAATTATTGCGTCTCTAGTAATATTTCAAACAGGCCATAACTAAAGATCCAATTAAATAGTAAAATTGAAGTTCTTTGGCCGCGTGGTGGCTTGATGCATGGAACAGTCTTGGAAGTTGATTTGCTTCGGTGGCAAAAGTTCAGCGTTCCCATTGACATGTCCTAAGGAGACAGAAATATTATTATTTGCTCATCGATTTATTGGTCCAAAGTCAAGTTGGACAGACTAGCAGTAAATCCTACATAGTTGTTGGTAAATTTTTGATATTAAAGTTGAGGATTTTGTAGGAATTGGTTGAATTCATACATGTTTGTTGTGCAACAGAGTGTAACTTTATTTGTTTTTTACATGGGAATAGTCTTCTATGTCACAGTACACATAATAAAGGTAATATATTGCGCATGTGTCAAAAATTTTTAATTAAAAATGGCGGAAAATTGTGACTCTTTCGTTGTTTGTACGTATAAACTATGGTAAAATTATGTACGATGTTTGACGAATTCATCACATAAAATACAATCCGAATTCAAGTTTAATGTGCAATATTTATAAATTAAAACAAGATTTCTCATTACTCAACGGTTTTATTTGACTTGCTTTTTCTTTTTGCAATTTTTCCTTCAATTTGTTTGTTAATATATTTTGTTCGAAAACACATTCTTGAACGTGTTTGTTAATATATTTTGTTCGAAAACACATTCTTGAACGGGAAAATATTTCTTTAACTTTTTGTTTAGAAGAAATATTTGGTCACAAGTTCAACAATTATTTTACGTTATTCTTATAAAATACTATTTGGTCTGCGTTAAATCTTCTGCTGACCATTTGGCTCGCTTTGCAGGACATTCAAACTTCCTCATTCGGCCTTTCGTGAAAATGTGGTCTATGAAATCAATTTCTTGAGATTGCTTCCAGCATTGCTGTATTATTTTGTACATGAACTAAATATTAATAAAACAGATTTATTTCATAAAATTCCACAAAGTACTTAGAGCAAACCCGAGCAGTTTTTGCTTTACAATTGTATTTCCTTCGGCACAGGAACACCCACTGTTTGCATAATTTAGTATCTTTAGGAAATGAATGATACGAAATTTTGTCTGCAGAATTCTTCCCTTTATTGTTTATATTGCATCCATAAATAGCATAGCGCATTTTTATATTTGTTCTTTTTCCAATTTAAATAAACACTTCACACGAAAATTAAAACAACAAATCAAAAAAATTCCGGGGGTCACATTTGCCGCCATTTAATTCGAATTTTGACAGATGCGCGAACTTGAACAAAAATTAATGCGCGGAGTATATTACCTTCATTATGTGTACTTTGCTTCTATGTAATTCGGGGTCGATAAACATGTATCTTTTTTTTATTCGCTTTTTTTTTTCAAAAGTATTAGATCAGTCAACACGATGCAATATTTTCTTTAAAAACGTTTTCAAGCCAGGACACCTCTTTCTAGGTCTAGCTGCTTGTTTAAACACATCTGGCAGCTGTCTGCTAGGTTAAAATGTGAACGGGAGAACGGTAATTACTTCCTCAAACTGTTGTCCTAATTCGGAAGACGTGGTTTATGATTCGAGCGCTTTAACGGGGGCCTGCCTGCTATACTATTTTTCGTTGTAAGATTGAAACCTAGTACCTTACAGGCCTTTCTATTCGCTAGCATATATTATACTTCCGCCTAAAGTACACTAAAAGAATTAATTTTACATTACATTCGTATGTCCTTTACTCTGTTTAGGAATATCTTTTGCCAACGCCTTTTTGGTAGACCTGATCTGCTTAAGTCGGCTTAATACGATGTTGCTGTGTTCAACTAAAGGATGTTGATGTTTTATTCTACATGCTACTTTTTTTGTAAAAGCACGTACATATGGTGCATATACATATGTACATACATAAGTATCTACATAGGTACCGATTTGTAAAGTAAAATTGTGACACGTAATATTCAAAGAATATCGCCATGCTTGGCGTACTGTTCAGTCTCAATTAACATTTCGTTGGTTCCAGTTTCAGCGCCAGCCAGTTGTTGCTGGGGCTCTTTAACCCTCTACTGCTCTGTTAAGATCGAGCGATAAGATTTTTTTTATTTTTGGTTTTTATTTTTCATTTTTAAGAGTTTAGAAGATTTAAAAAAATAATTACAAAAATCTACTTACGTTTAAAAAAACAATCACTTTTGCCATATATGGCCTCTTGAGCAGTAATCAATTTTTCAACCTGAAAAAAATTTCCGAAATATGGCATTTCTGCCAACCAAAAGAAACACAATTTTAGAAATAAAAAAAAAATTGTGTTTGTAGTCACTTACAACGTAAAATCAAGCACTGCTTTTTCTTATATTTTTTCACTATGTCTATAGACTGTGCACTATTGAACTTGACTGCAATTTGTTCGCTCTTATGTAGAGATAACAAAAACAAATTCACATGTACACATACACAATGACTTCCAATGACCACAAATAACGGTTGTTTTCCCGTGGCTGTCGCGCAGCCCTTGCAGTCGACGCCTGAAAATCAAAAGCCATATATGGCTTGTTGAGCAGTAGAGGGTTAAAGTCGTTTTTCTCTTGCGATTCAATATTTTTTTTCCAATGGCTGCGGCTGCTAAACTTGATGCATTTATAATCATGCATTTATAAGCATTTATAATCAAAGTCCTTGTTGACGGATAATATCGTTTTTAGAGTTTCAACTCGAAGCTGGGAGACTCTGTTTTCTAAATACATACATATTTCGCGTATGAAAACACCCGCTCGATCCAGCTAGGCAAAGAATGTATTCGAGGAGACGGTTGAATGTATTTAACACAACTTTTTCTCGATGCCAAGTTTTTCATATTTCAGTTTTCGAATTTGAGCAATAAAATAAAGGCCCAACCATAATGAACTTTAGTGGGATTAAGCTTATGTCAAAACCGAACGAAAAGCCCACTCAATTTCTGTCAAACGTTTAAGTTACCCATAATAGGCTTGAGCAAACTTCATTATCTGTCAAATTGTTTTCATTCATAAAGACATGTATTTTGTTCTACACTCGAAATTAAAATATTTAAAAAGTCGAATTCGCAAACTTCCACTGCCATCGTTATTTTTTAATTGTTTTTTTTTGTTTTTGTCTCAATTGTCAAATTTCCGTACGGAATATCCCATTTCATTGAGACATTCCGTACGCCCAGAAAAGTCAACGAAAACTTGACGAAACAGTGAATAATCCCATTATGGGTATGGCATACTATTTGTATGTAATGGGACATTTCATTAAGCTGGCGTAAGTCTATTATGGTTGGGCCTTTAGTATACGAGTACGTCGAACTAAAAAATGTATGCTCACGATTTTCTTTTTCTTCCAATACCTACTGATTTGATTTTAAGGTTTTTTTTTAAATATTGTCTCTCGATACAGTTGTACCAGTCTACGGTTGTAATTGACTGAAATATTTTGACTGAAATTTCTGCATAAATTGAAAGGTGGGTTTGCTGGTTACGCTCTCTTATTCCATGCCTTCCGTAAGTCTAAATGGGTTAGACTATTGTCTTGAATACTAATAATTTATTAAATAGTATTAGTCTAGAGTCCTTTTTTAGTACCCAATAGATATGCCTAAATTAAGCCTTTATGCATGCTTGCTTTTATAGTTAGTAAGTTGGACTGCTGTGCGAGCTGCATAGGTTTAAGCCCCAGCCATGTCCACCGAACCTTTCTCATTGGGGAATGATAAACCTCGAAGAGTACAATTCGTCATGAAAAAGTTGCTCAATTCGCCGTTCGGAGTCAGCAATAAATTGTAGGTCCCTTCCATTCGTGCGACAAATGTGACACGCACAACATAAATGGTTGCGGATAGTTGCGAGAAGCTAGGCCTTGGATCATCTTAAGCCGACGCGCCACCTATTATCGCTGTCGCCGATCTGGGTGTCGACCTGAAAAAACAATCAGTTACTAAAGGGTTTTCCAATAGAGACGGGTAGATAGTAAAATTGAATAAAACAAGTTGTGTGTGAGATATCAACGATTTTTTTGTTTTATTTGAATAAAATTACGTGTGGAATATGACATCGCTCAAAAGGCCGTAGCGGCTTCGCTTGGTGGCGCGCATCCGGGAGGTCCAATTTTGTATGACTCTGGCGCATAGATCATGGCACGGGTTTGTTGACTTTGAGGGCACTGGTCGTTTGTGGCTTATTGACATAGACCTGCGACTTAAGGAAAACCCAGAAGAATCTCGGTGGGCAGTTCAAGTCGCCTCTGGGTGAGGTAACCATGCCCTCAAATCGCTCGTGCAGAGTGTCCATTGTGGCATCAGCTATATATAGCGCCGTCCTGTTGGAAACACATGTAGTTCACATGCATATCATCCAATTGGGCCAAAAGAAATTGGTTATCATCGATCGGTAGCGCTCTTCGTTGATGGTGATAGCAATCCCATCATCGTTTTCGAAGAATTACGGACCGATGATGCCGCCACCCCACAATCCACACCAAACAGTGACTTTCTGCGGATGCATTGCCACTTGTTGGCCCGTTCATCCAAAAATCGGCCTCGTCGCTGAAGATGATTTTTTTGAGAAATCGGGGTTCGCTTCCAACTGCCCCAGTCTTATTACGTGTTGCTCTGCAAAGCTAATTTAATTACGATGCTCGCTGTTTTCTAGGTCGGAAAGGGCACAATTGTGGCATTCCAGTCCATTAGACGTCTTTGGAAGTGCAAGGTACTGTCATGCAGTTTATTCAACCAACTATTTGTTTCAGCGGCGTCCAAGGATAGTGCTCGGACTAACCGCAAGAAATTTTGTTGTTGTTGCCATTGCTTATAATTCATAGTACAGGCCATATGAACACTACTATCTCACAGTTGAATGATTTTTAATTTATGTATGTACGTACATGCATATGTAGGTACTTATGTATGTTACAGCAAATAAACAAGATCCTTCTTTTCATCGATTTACATACTTGCAAAACTACTCAAACACTCTTTGCTAGCTGTTCTTCCAATAATTTTTGCGCTGCAGCACATTACTCCATTTTTTTATTTAGATGTTACTACGGTGATTATAATGGTGTACCATCTGCATGTGAAATTAAATAAATTTAAATGAAGTCAAGTGGATTTCCCGTTTTCTATTTAAATGTTAATAAGCACGTTGTAATCTTAGCGTAACATGGCCCAGAGTACATCTGCTCCATCATTACATGTAATAAAATCCACTTTTCTAATGAAATGTTACCGAACCGTTTATTATATCGAAAATTACTTACTTCAGCCACCAGTCAGACTTCTCTTTTGATTTTTATATACTCGTACGTACTTAGGACTAACGAAAGAGTATCTACATACGAGTACGCAAAGTTAATAAGTATTTTTGTAGATAATTACCAATCAAATTATACATGCTCTTTTGTAGTGTTTTTATGCGTCCTGAGAAATACCTCTTGCATCCGTTTAATTAACGACAATAAATCAATTTTAACTATGCGTTTGAAGCCAACCATTACTCCCTGCCTGGAGTGAATTTGCTCTAATCGATTAAATTTCTCTATTTGCCATTTCGTTGATTTGTGTATGTTTGTTTTTAACACTATCGTTTAAATTAGATGCTTGCTACCTCAGTTTAAACTATTTGTGGTTGATGTGAACTGGAGCAATTGCACTAAGCCAAATTGGGTAAAGCAAACTTATACTCCACTAATTGCGATAATTAATTTAATGAAAAATGGCTTAAGCCAAGGCGAATTCCTTGTGCTACCATTAATTGTTATCTGTGTATGTTACTAAACCGTTTTTATAGAGCGAAAAAAAAAAAAAAAGATTCCTGACGCCATGACTCTTATGCAAATCAAGTTTTATTTCTATAAACACTGCAAGGGTAATTAAATCGGAGCGAATTCTTGTAAGTTCATTCCGAATATGTAGAATGTTTGTACAGTAATTAATGGGATCGTTATTGGAAGAAACAGCACCATTCCTATCGGTTAATTAGATTAAATGTTTGATTTCCTAAGGATCTTAATTTAATTACAATTTTTCGATAAACACGCTGACAATGACAAATTACCATCCAACGTTAAATTGCCAGTTCACAAGGTTATGAGATGTTGTCCCAATTAGGCAAAGAAATTGCCAGACGGCTTATCATACAATGATCTTACAAATGCGTTTTCCTAATACGTTGTGAGATGAAAAATTGTCAGTTTACACGATTGTAAGACATTTGGGACACACTTTTCATTAGTTGACCTGACAATATTGTAAGACCTGACAATCGTCTGAACATAGCTTTAGTCCTTTAGTAAGATTCATCTAAATATTTCACAGTTCGAAAAAGTCACTAAATTCCGGAGCGCGAGGTAAGTTTGGGTATATTTCTAGCAGCCCTGAAAATCTCGAGATCATTTAGATTTCCGAACTTCGTCAGTGTCTTCCAGGCCGAAATACTCGAAATTTACGAGGTCTGTCGGGCCCTCTACGAAAACGCTACCCCCAAACGAAACTTCCCAATTTTCTCCGATAGCCAGTCAGCCATCAAAGCTCTTGTCTCCACAATCTACTTATCAAAGCTAGTAGCACAATGCAGAACCGAGAAGCAGTCTATCACCTGTATCTCTCGTATAGGTCCCAGGTCACAGAGGCATCGAAGGGAACAAAATGACTCATGAGCTTGCCAGGCAATGATCAGCTCTTGACAGCTCACTTGGTAGAGAAGTTCTCATCCCACTATACTACCTACATATGTATGTATACTATCGAACAAACATAGCGCGCATTGTCCCCATCTGTACGGGTCACTGGACAGTAGCTGCAAAGGCACAAAAGAGAACCTATGGAATTCTTCTTAGAGAAACTGTTAGTGTGTAGTTTTAGGTTTCTAGGTTCACTAAGTCTTCCGGTATGGCTAGACATTCTAAATTTAATGTGCGGGTAGATCTCATGGCACCTACAACCTACCACTGTCGTAACAAGATAAGCATTTTACAACAAAACCGATCCCAAATGGTGTTAGATTGGCACCTGTATTCGATTCTGTTTGGTGTGGATTTTGGTGTAATGGCATCCTGAACTAACTTTATAGAAGTGTGCATTTTGAAAAGCTAGGCGTTGATGAAACCGCAGCTTAAATGTTCGAAAAGAAAAAAAGGATCAAACCTGCTGCCAATACCTAGAAGTGCGTAGTGAACTGGCAGTGTAAAGGTGTTTTTGCCAAGACATGGAGCTTATCGACGAAAAAGGTCTTTTGGATCTTTATGGCTATGATAGAACCATTTCTAGCTTATGTATCGGTTTTTTGGTGAAGGGGGCTTTCGCATAAGTATGTTACTGCCTACTGCACTAGACGCTCTGCTTGACCTACATCCTCTTGGTACTAATATCACGGACTATTAAAGCCATCTATCATCTTAGACGGGGCGGGGCAAAACCAATCATGGGTCTGGTGCTGGTGTTTTCGTGAAGGTTGAAAACACTAGACTTCACTACTCGGTGGGCAAGCATGCCTCTGGTTTTCAAGCAGAGATTTTTGCTATCTGTAATGTTTTTAGGGGGTCCCGGCTTAGGAATTAAACACCACGCGAGTTCGGCTAAGACTCAGTTACTTTATTTAATAAAAGTTCTTACAACTAACAAGAGCTTACTACTAAGAGAGAGAGAGAGAGAGAGCATTTTATGTACTGATGTATGTTTGTACATAGATATATCTCATTCCCTCCCCCTTTTAAAAAAAATAGTACTATAAATATAATTCAATCAAGTACCGAATAATAATTAAAGAATAATAATCAATTAAAGAATTAACTAAAGAATAATAACTGCAATTACTTTCATATTACAATTTGTTCAACTCTCTTAGTCTAACATACTACTCAGTTTAAATAACGCTTTCCCTTAACCTCTTAGCTTTACTTCGTGTCATCATATACGAATCATTAACAACTTCATCATCATTACCGCGACGTCTTTTATTGTTCTTTACATTTCGTACAATTGCCCCCGAAAGAAATCTTACTTGTTTAATTCTTTTCCCCTTTAATTGATCGATATGTGCTTGTTTATTGATTCCATTGACCATAATCAAATATCTATAATTACTCAGTTTCTTTACAATTTTGGCCGGTATCCATTTGACATAGTTTGAAAAAATATTTCGATATAATACAGTATCTCCTATCTTAAAGTTTTCGATCATCGGGTTGTGTGGCTGCGCATTCAAATTTCGATCGACTGAGACTACTTCCTCCTTTGGTAACCTATTTCCTCGTTGCTGAGGTATGATCAAATCAAACAAGGTTTTAGGTTTAAATTTAAATAACATATCTGCAGGTGATAACTTCGTGACGGTGCAGGGAGTATTTCTATACTTTATTAGAAAATTATTTAATTTTAAATTCCAAGGCAACTGCCGTATCTTTGGATCTACTAACATTTTCCTAATGGAGCCTTTGAACGTTTGAACGGCACGCTCTGCAATGCCATTGGACTGCGGGTGATACGGTGGTGACTTTAGTACTTCAATCCCATTAGATCGACAAAACAAATTAAATTCTTTTGAATTAAAAGGCGGCCCATTATCACTAACAATACATTTAGGTAGTCCAAATACACTAAATACGGATCTTAATCGCTCAATTACACTTTTTGCTGTCGTAGTGTTCATCTGACAGGCGTCTATCCACTTAGAGAAAGAATCGACCACTATTAAAATAGACCTGCTATCTATTGTGCAAAAATCTAGGTGGATTCTTTCGAATGGGTAACTAGACATCGGCCACGAACTCAAAGAACTCTTTTTAGACTTCTGTGTGGCCTGGAACCCAAACTATTATACGTCATTATCGATGTTTGGCCACCACACATATGAGCGTACTAATGACTTGGCTCGTACTACCCCTATATGTCCTTCATGCACTAATTCCAGTACTCTATAACAATTCGTTCACCGTAAAATATACAATCTGATTCCGTCGCTAATGAAAATCTTTTCAAAAAATATGGTTTGACCTCCATAGATACAACCTCTGGCCATCCCTTCTTAACATATTTATACACCTCCAACAAGACTTTATCTCTTTTTGTTTCCTCGCGTACATCTTCTAGCTTCAGAGGAAAATCAGACATATTCAAACAATTAATACTGTCATCTTCAATCTCTCTGCCCGCGGAGAGAGGCAACCTCGATAAGGCATCTGCATTCCCCATCTGCGAGGCTTTCCTGTATTTAATAGAATACTTGTACATAGACAGCATTATGGCCCATCGTTGAAGCCTATTTGCTGCTACTGAGGGAATATCTTTCTTGTTCCCGAAAATAGTTTGGAGTGGTTGATGGTCACTATAAATTGTGAAGCTAAGTCCATAAATATATTTATGGAATCTTTGAACTGCAAATACGATTGCCAACGCTTCCCTATGCAACTGCGAATAGTTCTTTTCAGCCGAGCTAAGGGTGCTAGACACAAACATGCAGTCCGCTCTATCCTTACCACCTACCAATATATCATCAAAGTATATATGAACCATGCTAAGACCCTTTAAAATTTCATTAATTATTCCCGAAAATATTTGAGGAGCCGTTTTCAAACCGCACACTAGCCTGGTAAATTTAAACAATCCAATGTGTGTGTTAACTGTCATCAATTCCTGTGATCGCTCCGACAATGGTACCTGCAAATAAGCACCTGTGAGATCTAGTTTGCAAAAATACTTCCATTCAGGTAACCCTGCCAGAATATCGTCAATTCTGGGAATCACAGTGTGCTCCATCTCTACGAACTTATTTACCGTCCTTTTACAATTCACACACAGCCTAATCGACCCATCTCCTTTATTCACAATCACCAACGGACTTGCCCATCTACTCCTCTTTACTGGTATTAAGACACCTGCCCCACACAACCTTTCTATCTCTTCCGTCACCTTATCTCTCAATCCGAACGGAACGGTGTATGCTTTACAGAAAATTGGATAAGCCTCATCCACCAGATCTATTTCAGCCTCAAATTGTTTAACGACTGATTCATTACTTTTTGAAAATATTACTGCGTATTTACTAACAATACTTTCTGGAATTCCATTTGAGGTATCAAGTGTACATACCATTCCACCGCTCGCGATAAAGTTCTGTCTCCACTCTGGATATATCACTTCCAACCAATTTCTTCCCAATAGTGCGCTAAACGCATGCTTACTTTTAAGGATGATCAATTCCAGGTCATGCAACTGTTGATTATTTCTAACCTGCACAAATATTTTCCCAGCCACAACAACGTTTTCACCTGATAATAGTTTTAAAGGCATATTTTCTTTGACCAATTTGCAATGCTTAAAATATTTTAAATAATCTGATTCATGACACACTGTAACACATGCCCCTGTATCGACTTCCATTTCCATCCTAATATTATTAACATAGATCTCAATTGCTAGCGGCCTTTTTCCTTCATATTCCATAGATTTTAGATACAACCCAAATGAATTTATTCCATACTCATTTATATTATTTACATTATGTGTTTGCCTATTTTCCTTTTGGAAACAATTCTTAGCATAATGTCCTAATCGGCCACAATAAAAACACTTGACACTCTTTCTCATGTTGCTTCTGTCCCGCGATCCATGCGCTGTCTTCTGCTGATGTTGCTGCTTAATCGACCTCGGACCATGGAACTGTGGTGAATTTCTTCTCTCTGCATGGTGTGCAGAACTCGATCTACTGAGCCGATTGTTGTTGTTCCCCCGCTGCTGGTTTGTCACATAATTAACGTTGCCGCTTCTCATCATATCGATGTTGTTGTTGCTCATCTCCATACATACGGCGATTTCTGCTGCTCTCTCCAACGTTTTGAGTTCGGATTCATTTAATAGACGATTTTAAATTTTTGTGTCTAGCATACCACAAACAAACTGAATTACAAGAGCTCTCTCCAAGAAACTCCCGAACTCACACTCATTAGCCAGTTGTTTTAACTCCACTATGTAATCGCTAATACACTCACACTGTTTTTGTTGCCTCTTAAAAAATTTGAAGCTTTCAACGAAGATCTTCTTTTTAGGCGCGAAATGCAATTTAAGCTTTTCAATTAATTTGCCATATGTAAAATCTGTCTCAAATTTTGGCGCAATTAATGAAATTAGAATTTTATATAATTCTGGACCACCCAGGCTCACTAGAAATGACACTTTTTCTGAATCTGTTACTACTTTATTTAACGAAAGCAGATGATCCAATCGGCGTGCATACAAATTGAAATCTTCTCCTAATGTGAACGATTCAATTGAACCCATAAATAATTTTGCACTTTCCGTCATTCTGCTATTTTCTTGCTATTTTATTAGAATTCTTTCGAATAATAACAAATTACGCCCGATAACTATGCATGCGGCACCCACGCGGTTCCAAGCTTTATCCTCGTCGCCACTGTAATGTTTTTAGGGGGTCCCGGCTTAGGAATTAAACACCACGCGAGTTCGGCTAAGACTCAGTTACTTTATTTAATAAAAGTTCTTACAACTAACAAGAGCTTACTACTAAGAGAGAGAGAGAGAGAGCATTTTATGTACTGATGTATGTTTGTACATAGATATATCTCACTATCATAATGGCTACGGACTATATTGTTAAAAATAGGTGGAAGGGTCGGAGCATGAGCTTTGTAAAACCCTTCCAAAATAGTGCGAGAATGCAAGAACTCTCTAAATTCGGTTGCCAGGCTGAACTCTTTGACTCCGTTGAGATTGCTTGACAAGGCTCAAAGGATATTTTTTTCAGGATCTGAACTTGCGTTAGGTCTTCCCGCGTCCTCGGTCAGGGTCTCCATTAACGATTGGGTTTTCTACAAACACAATTGCGTGTGACACGGCTCTCCAGGATGCAGGCAGACTAATCGAAGGCTCCTGAATGTCTGTAAGAAATCAGCTACATTCTTGCTGTCACTCAGCTGATGAGACTGTAGACTTCGCTTTTGGCAAACATCTTAGTGTGTTCGGCTTAGGTGACACCACTGTCTGCGACGCCTGTGGAGAGAGTGACGATACTTCGGATCATTTCCTTTGCGATTGTCCTGTCTTTGCTCGGATCAGGTGGCAGATTTTCGTTACTGATGTGGTTCATTCAAGTGCCCTTGGTTATATCCAAGGAAATTCCAGTAGAATGGGTAAAAACTGGGTCCTGCTTTCCAGTAGTACAATGGAGCAGTTGCGTCTGAGTGCGCCAGTATAGCGTTTCAAAAACCCAATAAAAAAAAACCTAGAAGTGTCAAATTATTTTAAAATGTGGTCAAGAACCTTAAGTTCGATATACATATGAACATTCTACAGTCACTTGCATCTGGCTTGGCATGCATTTTTGTTCAGTAGGCTGCAGGCCTGACTTTAGGCACACACTTAGATTATAGCATTTTCGTCTTCGGAGGTCTAAGTTCAACGACAGCATACAGTTTGGACTAGATTTTAAATCCTACCTACTTCATGTACAAAACACAATTTTATTAAGTCTGACGAAGTTCGTCTCGCCCCTAGGAAATTTAAAAACCAAATTTTCCGCAATGTCTTGCTCCGTAACATCCAATCTCTCTCTTTCTCTTAGATTTAGTGCAGCTCTTGCTTGTTTTGATCTCGGTTGGTACCAACTGAATAATGCTAATCCCTGTGTAAAAACAACTTCAGATTGTAAACATCGGTCCACAGTGCAGCGGCAGGGTAATAAACAATTATCGCAAATCACAGCACGTTCGAGCAATTACGAATTAACAACATCGCTGATATGCTGCAAGGGACTATTTAAATTCTACCCGATACAACACCTAAATACAAATTAACGAAATCGGCTCACACTCGATTGGTACATTGTACATTTGCTAGCGAGTTGTTTTGTTTTAGGCAAACGGTAAAATGTCTATCAATTACATATCAGCTAACACGAATCAGAGCACATTTTCTGAACAGTTGCGGTTTTTTTCTTCGTGAAATGTCAAGGCGTTAACTGAGCACAGATCGGCGGTATTTAGCTGTCAAAATTCGTCTGTAAACGTGTGTATTTTGTGTAGTCTGACTGCGGTGATTGAATAAATAATTCCTTTTAAAATTACTTATCGCAAATGTTATACTATTTATGGTGATGAGTGAGTGTGATGCAATTGAAGTAATAGCAATGATAAATTCTCAGAAAAAGACATCAGAGCCCCTTTTGAAGAAACGCATCAACCAGTGGTCACACGAAGTTCGTAAGGTAGGTGGAAGTGCATGATGATTTGTGATTTAGTTCTTAACAGAGGGCTTGGGAAGACTTACATATTTACTTGAGTTGAGGTTATTTGAAGAGCGCTGTTCATTTTGGTTCCAGTTAGTATTCTTTGGCTCTTTCTGTGACATAATTTTTGGAATTTTTTTTTAATATCTTCTCCATCGGATGAAATCATACGCAGTGCACAGAAAATAGCGTAAGCTTATCCCCGTTGGATCTTGTCATATCTGTAATAGCTAGTGAATTCCTCAAGTGTTATTATTTACATAGCGTTTCTGGTATCAGCTCCATTATGAGATTGTTTCACTTAAAGCTATCATTTGGTTTCTTAGGCCCCTGCCACGCAATGGCAAAGCTGCAGACCGGCAAAATTAAAATGTATGAAATCGTATGGTTGTGGGCATGCAGTCGTTGGGCGGCAAGCGTCATTTCTGACCATATTTTCTGCCGCTTTGCCGCTCATTGCATGGCAGAGCGCTTACTGTTTCCGATTTCAGATAGCTGCACGTACCACAATTTTCTTAAATTTTTGCAACTACGGTTGCCTGGTTGACAGGCAGTTGGCAGTTGTCGACCCTTTGACCTAATTGAATTCAATCGCATCTTTTTCAATTCGTCGCTTGAAGCTGCTATTAAAAACTGTAACCATTTTTGCTGGGCTAGATAAGTTTATAGCTTTCTTGTGGCAATGGTGGAGGAGCATCTAAACTGCAATACTGATTCAAACTAAGTAATCACAGCTCGAGAGTGTTTCTTTAAAATTAAAGTAATTGTTTGGGAATATTGGAGGTGATGTTTTGAGACTTAGGTTTCAGTGGCATTAGAAAGTGGCATCCAGACTATCTGAGTGGCATTATTGGTGTTGATGCCATGGTTATACATAATCAAACTTATTTTCCAAGGCATATTACCACTCTAATAGCTTTTGTAGTAGAATTGGCATCAGATTTCATAGTTGATCGACTTTGCCTGACAAGCGATTATGCTAACCACTTCATCGTGGCCACTAATTTGCCATTTATTTTATTCCATGATCATCTTGAGTGGTAAATGAGTTACATATCTGACACACATAGAGATTCACGGAAGGAAGTCATCAGATGTTCACTGGGATAAAGTACTTTTACACAGGCCCCGACGCATGCGGTTTCTCTGCATGTTTGTATAAACATCCTGGCTCCGGTTTTATACTTCACGGACAAGTTTACAAGGCCATTCATTAAGAATGGAGCAGTGCCCCCAACTCCCTACTTTTCACTTGACCCAAATCAGTGCCCTAGGCTGCTGTTCTTGAAAAAACTCAAAATATTGAGCCTGGCTCAGTGGTTAGTGTGTTGAACTGCTGTGCGAGCTGCTTGACTTCAAACCCCAGTCATGTCACATTTTTCACGGCACCACTTCCTGTCGGGTAATGACAAGCCTCCGGGAGTATAATCTGTCATGAAAGAGCTTCTTAATTCGTCGTTCGGAGTTGGTAATACATTTTAGGTCTCGTCCACCCATGCGAAAAATGTTACACGAACAACATGAACATGGTTGCGAAAAACTAGGCCTTGGTTCATACCGAGATGTCGCCCTAGCTATTTATTTATTTAGTGAACCTGAGAATTCTGTTTGGTATTTTATGTATTTGTAAATGGAGAAATGTCTTCAGGGGTCCTCGTCGCGTGGGTTGTGCGTTGAACTCTTGTGTTGACAATGCTAGCTGATCTCTTTACTGCCACACTAAAGCTCCATATGTAATGATAGGCCTGACTATCATTAAGTGGTCAGTAGACATAGCTAATGCATTATTGCTGGCTTAAGCCTCCACGTTTTCCATGCTCTTGCTTTTCTAGTCCTTTCTTGCTTATTTAAGGTTCAGTTTAGTTTTCTTTTTAAAATCATTCCAAGACATTTGGAGTTGTCCATGTCTTGGAATTTTTTCTGACCTCGGAGAGAGGAATGTGCCATAGAGGACTCAAGTGTGACTTGTATTGATCAATTACTTAAAAAGTTTGCAACCCACTTTGAAAAGACACTATCTACACTCAACGCTTGAAGATTATTTACAAGGGCATTACGCAACATTCTGTCAAACGCTTTGGAGATATCTTAGACGACTAAACGTTTAATTTTTAAAAAAAAGTATAAGTTTTTCTAATTCTTTCTAAAAGTCAGGAGCCACCTGTATGTTCATTATTATAAATCTCTGGGGCACATTGTGTACTTAATAAAATAAAATCAGCATGAGAGTACAGTGTTGTGCCATTTTTTGGAATTTCCAAGGGCATTACGAGTTTATTTTTTATACGCAATTGCCACAGAGAAATCCCAAGTCAGCGCAAACGTTCATTACAAATTGCATTGTTTTACTATTTAAACTTGTTTAATTATATAAGTACGCATATATGTAAATATGATGAAAGATAGTCGTATATGCTGCCATTATGTTGGGACTTAGTAGGCCAGTAGATATTAAAAAAAATATCGAAATCCATTATCCATAAATTATCTCGAACTGCTGGTCCAAAAAATCCCAACCATAACGACAGCAGTTTTTTTCTTTTGTTTTATATAAAAGATCAGAAGTTTTTATACAACACAGTTCATTATAAAATTTAATATACATAGAAAATTTAATTTTTTTTTTGTTCATAATCCATTCGCGGTTCAAGGGGTTATGAATATCCTTTTGATGTTATTTACACAGCGCGAGTTTCAATAGCGTCCGAGGGTGGTGTCCAGGCTAAGTGGGGACATTTGTGGTGTTTATTGCTTTAATTCACGCGAGTTTTTTTTTCGAATCTCCTGATGCCAAAATCATGGTCGAATCAATCAACTCTCCAAGCCATTACACTCTACTGCCCGTGATATGCCTTTGTAGTAGAGTCGACATCACAGTTGATCGATTTATGTATTCATTTTAAAGAAATGAATGTTTTTCCGACATCAGGAGTTAAAGCTGGACTTTTAGCGTAACAGGTGGTGATGCTAACCATGGCCACCCCTGCCATCTGCTTAAATAATAAATTGTTGAGCAGGATAATTGGTCATGTTTTGTCTAAATGACACTGTAAGACACTGACATAGTTTATAAGTGTTTAAATTTGTCCATGATTTTGGCATCCTTGCCAAAGTCGTCCGTTTGTCCAGGATGACAATGGAAAATGCACGCTACTCCATCAAGGTCGGTCAGGACCTCACCGAGACCTTTGATGACAAAAAAGGATTTAGATAAAGCAACGTGCTGTGATGCGACAGCGTTCTTGAAAGAATATTACCAAACTCACGCGCCAACACTAGAAGCACAATCTTTCAAAGTCCGTTCAATTACTCGCATACGGCAACGATATTGACACAATCGGAAGAACATAGCGTGATGTCACTGGTGCGTTCCTGAGGAAACTGCGACTCAGATGGTGCACGCAAGTGGAAGGGGGTACCCTTAACCAACTGGGCGTGCGAAACTGGAGGCAATTGGCTAAACATCGAGCTGGCTGGAGACACTTGTTGGTTGAGGCCCAGGTCCGCTCCCGACTGAACTGCCACCTTAAGTAAATAAGTAAGAAGTGGGGAGTGTGTTTGCTGTACGGCTATTGCAAGTATAATACTACAATACTTAGACGGGAAAAGCAATTTTTTATTTTGTTTCAAAAAAAAAAGGAACTGCTTTCGACAAGACTGCCATCGATGGGATATAAGGAGAATGATGAACTTCCCACATCTGAGTTCCTTCAACTGCTACACTGAAAATGTTTCCATGTTAAGAAAAAACTTACCAATCATTTCATAATTTATAACACAGTTCCGGCTAAACCAGTGAATTATTGAATCAATGCCTATGTATTTTTGCACAAAGTAAGCGCAAACCTTCATTTAATATGCAAAATTTGCATACACTGTCAACACAATTTAATTCTGCGTGACTAACTTTTCAAATCAATTTTTACTAAGCCTATAATCACTGTTATTGATCCCACAGCTACCACTCAAACGAAAAGCACTTATATCGACACTTTATTGCAATCGTATGAACTCCTTTTTATTCGTTCCATAATATAGTCATCAAAGAGGAATTCAATTACAGGCCCACCGAAAGTAGTCACACCGCTAGACTAGCTCTGATTTTTTTTTGAATGTCATAATCTGCGAAATATCTACAAACTAGTTTGCGGCAAATAACTCCTAAAAAAAAGCCGAACATGGGACTTATTTTCACACAGAGATGTTCGTTCATGTTTTCTAAAAGATTTTCCCACAATTCATTCTTGTTTCTCACAGTCATCTTGATTTCCTTGAGGTTTTAACATATTTGAACGCATAACTCATCCAATTAATTAACAAGCAACCAAATACCTGTTTTCAAATAAAGTGGCGAGTGCACCTGGCGGCGATGATCCTCCTGCCATTGACAATTTCATTTGGCTCAAATCGTTGCGGCAATTTGTTCATCTTGCCGTTTATTTCAAACGCTTCTGCGTTTATACTACTCGTGACCGAGAAGAGGATGATCAAGACTGCCATCAGAGTAACGAGGTGAGAAAAAGCAATTAAAACAGATATACTACTCGGGTCCACGCTGATCAAAAGTATCTGCAATCTCACGATAATTAAAAGCCAGAATGAAAAAGTCGTTAATTTGTTTGATTGCCTTTTATCGTTTGTCGATTTGAAGTGATAATATCACCTTATCGAAGCTTTTTAGTTGTTCATACGTCCGAGAATATCGTTGTAAATTAACGGATGCAAAAAATTTCCTAGGTGTTTCTTCCTTCAAGAGCCTCGTGGTCGTACAATTAAACCAGGAAATGTTCGAGGTATCTTGCAATACCCTCCAGCAGCACTCGCATGGGCAATTTCAATCTAAATGTGGCCGCAAGTGGCACGTTTGCTAATAACAGTCAAGCAGCCAACCGCAATCCAATAACTTGCCATGTATGTGGAGTCGGTGGATACAGATAAACGGCGGTAATTAAAGCGAAAAAGGACTTTCCAGAAGACCGCCAATGCTAATGCGGGTCATTTAAACGAAAACGGATTAATGACATAGTAACCACGCATCGTTTAAATTCATAGCTCATGTTTACACAAATTCTGGCGAATTTAATGCTTCCTTTAGGTCCAGTACGCGGGACTCGCAGCGCTGCAATTAGTACAAAACGTGAGCTTGCTGCGATGGGATGCATGGAAGACCTTAATGCTCTAACGCTTCTGTTTTTGGATACACGCGCAGATGGTATTGCAAGTGGGTACACCTGCTGCTAATGAACCCTAGTTTATGAGTTTAATTATTGAAACTGAATTAAATTTACGAAGAGCGCAGAGACGTGCTAACATTTCAGGCTAGCGTTTATGGTTTAAGCAGAACGCCTTCGGTCCGAAGTTCTACAATTAATTGTTGTACTTAATAGTTATGCTTTTTATGATCCCTAAAATAGCTGTACATATGCAATGGAAACTTGTTAAACGGAACTGTTTTGCCGAGGTGGGCTCATTTTGAAAACGAAAAGACTTGTAGTATTTTTTCACCTTTTTTAACGTATACAGCAGGGTGCAAAATAATAGGTCAGAAATTTAAATCTTTAAACGAATGCTATTGCTATCAAAGTATTGCAACTAAATGGCGAAATGCTATGTGATCTGACGATTTGAAGGTGAATTTATTAGGAGCAAATAGAAGCTGATCTACATGTTCCAGCCACCTCAGCAGGGGCGTAGATAGGATTTCCTAATGGGGAGGGTTTTAGCGAAATTTTCTCAAAAGATCAAAAAACGTTCTCACAAAAGAATACATGGTTTATTTTTTATTTCATAAAGTGAATCTCAGCTTTATAAAAATCACTTCATTTCTCTTTCAATAGCATTATCCGCCGAGGTACGGAAAAGTCTTAGGTTAGTACTGAATCAACGTCCACTTTTACATGGCAAAGTACAGGGTCATTCAACAAGAGGTCTCATTTCAAATTTCACGCCATTGTTAAACTGTTAACGTTCAACTATTATTGTGATGACTTTTCATAAGTAAAAACTAGGAAGTTATTAAATCTGGATCTATACAGACTCCCATAACGTGTTGAAATAGTAAAAATCCACACGATGAAAATGTGGTGAAAACGTTTTATACAATTCGTACTGTTTTTGGTCATCATCACGCGCGAGAAATGTTAACTTTTTTTTGGTTACTAAACGTTAATTTATTATGTTTTTGTTTATTAGTAATGAGTATGCCCGTCATTTTTTGACATAAGCTCTATTAGACGATTCGGAATTGAGTCATACAATTTTTTTAAATAGCCAAGCGAGATTTCGTCCCAGGCATCACGGATAGCTCCGATTAAGGCGTCTTTATCTTCAAATTGTGTACCGGCTTCATATACTTTTCGAGATAGCCAAGCCCAAACGTTTTCGATGATGTTTAAGTCCGATGAATAGGGCGGCCATGGCAAAAGCTCCACGCTTTCCGACAGAATCTAGCTTCTAGCTACCCTGGATGTGTGAATGGGGGCGTGGTCTTTTTGAAAAATCCAAGGTAGAGCTCCAAAAATATTTTTCAGCTTCGGAAATGCCCGTTCCAGCAAACATTTGTAGCTATTTCCGTTCATTGTAGAAGTTAGAAACTCCAATTCGACAGTGCCATAATAGGTGATAGCTCCCCGTACCATAACACCTGATGTACGGCTGTGATGTCTTGATAAAATTATTTCTTCTTTTCTTAAGTCGTGGAAATAAAAGTTGTAGCCATCAGGTCCGTCCAGATTAAACTTTTTTTCATCCGAAAAGACAACACATTTACATACATTCATTACTCCAAGCGACATGTTCTCTGGCGAAATTCATTCGAAGCTCCTTATGGACTTGCCTTAGAACTGGTTTCTTTTTCATCTTTTTACGCTGGATGTGATCACTGGCTTTAATTATCCTCCTGACTGTTGAAATGCTGGCTGATAGTCCACTTTTTGACCTAATTTTAGCCGCTGGTAGAGTAGAATTTGATGCAAGCCGGAGAATTAACCTCGTTTCTCGGGATGTTGTTGCTTCGGCTGTGTGTCCTTTTCGTTTTTTTTTTCATAGTTTTCGAGATCCGCCAGATAGTTGTTTACAACAGTCTTACTTCTTTTAAGCCTTCTTGATATTTCTCGGCCTGAGAGTCCCAGTTTCTTGAAAGCATCTATTTTTCCTCTTTCTGTCGCCGTTAACGTCTTTCCAGACCCCATTTGTATTTAAAATTTAAAAAAAAAAATAGTTTTAAATTCGTTATTAAATATTTTAATCTTTTGTTTAAAAAAAATTCTCGATGTAAACACTTGCAAAGCAATATTCGCAATGGCCTCAATCAAGTGACGCAACTTTTTATACCCTTTTTTAGCAGTTCATTGATAGAATTTGGGAAATTCCGAACGATTTTCCTAATTGCCTTTTTAATTTTATGGCTTAGCTTTGGGATACTCGCAGCTACTAAATATTTCCGGGGAAAAACTTTCGAACGGATATATATAGCGAAAAATGGTTGCAAAAAAAGTGGCCTCAATCAAGTGACGCGCAGTGTATATGTATATTTTGAAAAGCAACCCCAGTAAGACGACCCTCATTCATCGTTGACCTTAAGTGTTATAGCGACTCTAGGTAGAAAACGACAAATATTGCACAAGTTAGAAGCACAGCACATAAGTTAGGAGGTACGTTGTGTGAAACCATGTGTGTGAAATTTTCACTCTTCGTACTTTTGTGAATAAGTGGCATTTTAAGGCTACTTAAGTATGACTCTAAAAGGTTACCTATAACAATGAGCTTTTGCACCGCTTTCATGTGCTCGATAGTGCGATAGATAGCCATAGTGCGTAATTACGACGAGTTTGAGATCGGGAGTTCGAACCTCACCTTCAGCTTAATGTTTATTTATTTTCTTTTTACCACTAATGGGAGGGGTTGTAACCCCCAAACCCCCCCCCTTGGCTACGCCCCTGCACCTCAGTCATTGTAGCTTCACTATTTAGACTAAGTCCATGTTGCTGTACATCCCATACAGTTCTTCGTTGTATCTCCTCCTTCACTCATCGTCCATGCAGACGGGACCGAAAATCACCCGAAGAATTTTCCTCTCGAAACAGCTTAGTGCAACCTCATCTGTTTTTGACGGAGTTCATGCCTCTGCACCATAGAGCACGATTGAGATGCTTAGGGTCCAATTGAACTTTTTATGCAACACGGATCCTAAAGGGTTATTTTTGAGAATTTTTAATTTCATGACGCTCAAAAGTTCTACATTTTTTGCAATACAAAAGTCGTCTTCATACAGCATTACATCGTCACAGAATGTCCAGCCCTTATCCATGCGAGAAATCGGACCCTAAGCAGTGAACTCGTTTCACCAACGATGCTTGCCACGCTCCATCCAGAGAGGCTGATTAGCTTCCTGACATCCTCTGGAGGAGGCAGACTGCACACATGGGACAGCACAATAGGCTTCTATATGAGACCGCAGTGCTAGAATGGACAAACAGCTCCCACAAAAAAAAAAAAAAAAAAAATACCTAAGGCAGGAAAGACTTTACACACGTTAATCCTATGGATCTGTGTCCCAATAGTCTATTAAAAACACTGAAAAGACTACTACATTCATACCTATGCTGTAGCATAGATACCAAACTTCTGTCAGCGTCCCAACATGCTTATTGCAAAGGCAGATCTGTTGAAACCGCATTGGTACATACCATCACTGAGCGTCAAAGAGCTCACCATGGTTACTTTTTTGAACATCGAAGGTACCTTCAATAACGTCAAATCGGAAAAGATCACCGATGTACTCATGAGCATCGCCCAGACTTTTAATTGGAACACTGCTCACAGGGAGAAAAATTAGTACCAATGCCTAGGCCCGCTGATCCGTCAGGTACTGTACCCCACAACGTGATGTTCTATCCCCCATTCTCTGGATTGTCAGGGTCAATAAGCTGCTGTTCGGCCTGGAAAGGGCTGGATGCGAGGTGATTGATTATGCAGATGATGTTGCGATAGCTGTCTCCGGTAAATACCCAAGCACACTAAGTGAACTTCTTCAGAATGCCCTTTCCATTCTCTCCAGATGGGCAGCTAAAAGCTGTCTGGGTGGACACTCCGAAAAGACTGAACTAGTCTTGTTCCCCAGGAAGTACAAAATTTCTCCAATAGACCCTCCTTCTCTAAACGCCATCCGCCTGTGCTTTGCTAACCAAGCCAAATTTTTGGGTCTCATTCTGGACAGTAAATTACACTGCAGCGCTATACTGTTGCAAAAAAGCCATTGCCAGCGACGAAGAGGAGGAAGAAACGATCCTCTATTTCCTCTGCATGTGTGCTGCCTTATCCCAAAGAAGGAGGGTCTATTTAGGAGGCTATCAGTTCGATAACTTAGGCTTACTATAACATAGTGACCTCAAAAGAATCATCAGCTTCATCAAGAGCTCCAAGTGGTTTCAATAAAGTGAGTTGCGTTTTTCAGGGTATGGATCCAAGTGGTATCACAAAGGGCCTTCCTGGGCTATGTATGTCTGTGCGAAGCACCACCGTACTACCTACCTATGTACCTACAATAAAGTATGAAGCCAATGTGAATGCTAACACTCGTATCGTGAACTAGATTTGATCGAGAATAGTCCTGGTTTGGTCACACCTGGTCTCCTCACAGAGACACCTCTTTCGCTGTTGTTAGCTATGTGCGTCATGAGTTACCTAAACTATGTGATATAATCGTGCCTATAGGTCAACAAAAATAACATCTAAGGATTGCACATAAATGTCACGGCCTGCTAACATCGCCGGCAAAACAATTCGACCAACTCAAACGGCTGGTACGTCAATAACAAACTGTACAATAACTTAGTGCGTTACAGAATAAGGTACACAGAACTTCCCGTCCTTTTCGTAGCTCTTACTAGGTCCTAAAATTTGCATACAAACATCCATCATAGTCCAGCCAGTACACTGTTCAATTTATTATTCAATTCACTTTTGTCATAACATGCATATGGACACAGCGGCGGCGGATCGAGGGCCAGTGGTATGCGACTTCTTGCAACCATGCAATATGCAAATCCCAGTAGCAAATAATGTACATTGCGTGTCTTTTTTAAGCTTTTAAGTGCATATGCACGGACCAAATTATTTTCAAATGCAATAATCTACAAACTTATCTAAAAACGTTTAGAAAATCAATTAACATTTGTTCGTGTTCCACCCAAAAGCGACCTCAGTAAAAGTTAATGATTTTATTTTAATTTATTCAAAATGAGATTTAGAGCTCTAGGCTTAAATGCCAAAGCTCCAACTTAACTAGAAATTAATTACTGGCGAATAGGTTTTGGTCCTGACATATTTGAGTGTGTCAGCACGACGCGACGCCACCTGTATGTAATTTGATACCGCTTCCACGGAATTTCAATTTCATTAGCAATCATGCCTACAATGATACCCCGATCCGTATCATTGCGATCTGATAGAGAACTGTGTATGCCTTCCATTCGGCTTTATGTAACAAATTAATTGAACAAATTTACAACGAAACTGTCCTGAGGATTACCTTGCAAATCGCATCCGCAGCCGTTCCCTTAGATTTGTATGTATGTAGGCGCACCATAATTGTGGGCTTTAGTGTTTTATAACATTTTCCAAAGACTGAATGTAACTCCAGATTAGGCGCTACCTGCCGCTGATGCGTGAAATAACGTATCAATAAATAACAGGTGATGCCAAACAGTTCCCATTCGCATAAATCTTTGTTTATGTGGTGGACGCAAGTCGTCTGTCGTGGATGTTGAGTTCGTTCGTTCATTCATTCACTCGGTCGTTTGTTCGTTCGTTTGCCCAAGGTGAATTGGACGCCTAGCAATAAATTACTTGGATTGTCAAAAGCGTAAGTAAAATATCACTTTGGCGCTGTTTCTCTGTCCCAGCTGTAACGCGGTTCTATCTGATCTATTACTCAAAATTGACTTGTGAACATTTCAGTTGGAAAACCGGTGTTTAAGAAGGAAGTGAACAAAATTAAAATACCATTCATAAAACGGTTTTTGACAGTCTTACGTTTATGCGGAGTATACTCTCTTTTGCGCAATGTAAATTAGCCTAAGTAAGATATATCTTGTCACTGTCACCAGGAGGGCGTTCCAAATTAAGTTATCCATTGTTCATTGGAAGAAAATAGAAAGCTTGCTGATGGTATTTTTTCTGAATTTCAAAGTGTTGTTATCCGAATAGCAGCATAGAACAAGATTTTATTACTTCATCGTGAATAACACACAACCAGGGCAAATAAGTTCAGAAAATTCTAAGAAAGAGGTCAGGATCACAACGGATATGATGAAGATGGTGAAATAGACTTAATTATCTCACTTGGTTTTGATTGCTATGTAGCAAACACGGGTCACATATTCTCGTTGTAGTGCAAGCCGAAATCCTTGAAGAAGAACACAAGTCCCCCAAACGCGTAGTATAGATTAATTATTGCAGAAAAGTAAACTGGGTTACATTGCTTATTCTGGAGGCTATCTAGATGGTTATGAAACTGTCGAACTTCCGTCATTTAGTCCAGACTCCATATAGAATTTATGAAAAGCTTTTGAGAAAAGGTACGATGTGCAGGTGATCTCACAATAAGTAGCACTCATTGCTGTAATTTGTCAGATTAGCTTTATATATTTACCAGGTCTTGAGTTGAATTCTTGTATCTGGCATCCATTCAACTTGAATGTTTTGAACACCGTAGTTGCAAACCGTCATTTTGTGGAGGCTTGCTAGGTTCGAAGGTTCTTTTCTGTATTCTCTACCGAAAAAAATTGAGTGAAATCAACGGCCCTTGCTTTAAATCATGTTGTTAATAGTGTAACGAAAGGCTATCAGATAATTTTAATTGATTGACCATAATGTTTTATACGAAAAGGGGACATACATACATACATGTATTTAATTAACGGGCTCCCGTGAAGAGAGTCTGCTTGAGACAGATGTCCATCCTTTTCGATTCCGGATTTGTTGCTGCCAAGCATTTTGGCATTACTTGGTCCTTATACCGGAGGTAAGGCCGACGAACTCGCCAAACGTGATACTACCAAAACGGAGGAATCTGGGTATTCCACTTGCTTCATGTAAATTACTCTTATAAAGGGTTTTGCAATAGGGACGCTACAAAAGTAGAGCGACAGGGACAGCAAACGACGTCATATTTTTCTTGTGGTTTTTTGACATTTCTCTTCAGTAAGGTTTCATGATGGAAAGATATACGAGCCAACAACGAGTCGAAATTATTAAAATTTACTACCGAAATTCGGAGTCAGTGGCCTCAACGTTAAGAGCGCTACGTCCAATTTATGGTCGTCATAATCGTCCTAGCAGATCAACAATTGAGCGTCTAGTGGAAAAATTTGAATCCACAGGCACAGTACAAAATGTTCCCGTGCCAGTGAGACAAAGAAGTGCCCGTAGTGTCGAGAATATTGCTGCCGCTGAGGCTTCAGTTGCAGAAAGCCCAAATGTGTCTCTCACACGTCGTTCTCAAGCGTTGGACATCTCTGTGACGTCGTTGTGGCGAATTTTGCGAAAAGATCTTGGCCTACATCCTTACAAGATTAAATTGACGCAAGAACTGAAGCCGCTTGACCACCAGAAGCGTCGTATGTTCGTGAATTGGGCTGAGCAACAACTTGAAAATGATTCGGATTTTCATCGAAAAATCATCTTCAGCGATGAGGCTCATTTCTGGCTGGATGGCTTCGTCAGGCAGCAATCCACACGTACTCCATGAGTCATCATTGCATCCCGAAAAAATTACGGTTTGGTGTGGTTTATGGGCCGGCGGCGTCATTGGGCCGTACTTCTTCCGTGATGATCAAGACCGGCACGTTACTGTGAATGGGGATCGCTACCGTTCAATGATAACCGAATATTTTTGGCCCCAATTGGATGATATGGACTTGGAGGACATGTGGTTCCAACAGGACGGCGCCACAAGCCACACAGCGGATGTCACAATCAATTTAATGGAAACCAAGTTTGGAGAACGTGTTATCTCACGAAATGGTCCAGTCGCTTGGCCGCCTCGGTCGTGCGATTTGACGCCGTTAGACTATTTCCTGTGGGGGGGACGTCAAGTCTATGGTCTATGCCAACAAGCCAGCGACGATTGATGAACTTCGTACGAATATCGAACGTGAAATTGCAGCAGTATCGGCCGATTTATACTTGAAAACCGTCGAAAATTGGGTTCAGCGTCTGGACTTCTGCAAGCGTGCCCGTGGTGGCCATGCAAAATAAATCGAGTTCCATACATAATGGCATCGAACGTACTTTCACAGGAATAAAGAATTTCATTGATATCCAAAACCGTTTTTGTTTTATTTAAAAAAACTTTTGTAGCGCTCTTATTGCAAAACCCTGTAGTAAGACGCGATCAGCAAGACAAACCAAAGATGGAGGAACGGCATCACATACCGCACCTTCCCTACCTACCTATACTGGAGGTTTGGTTTTCCTGGTCGTCTCGAACCTGAAGGCTTCTATTCGAAGATTATCTTGGCTCGACAATGGTTTTTCATTAGCTCGATGTGTCTGACCCAATGTAGTGGACGAGATTTGGCCTTCTAAATTACATTCACATCTTGGTACAGCTCATAAAGCTCGCAGTTATATCTCCTCCTCCATTCCGCCTCCGTGGTCGCCGTGGCTCAGTGGTTAGTGCATTGGACTGCTGACTAAACGGCGTGGGTTCAAGCCCCAGCCGGGAACACCGAACATTTTTCGCGGCACCACCTCTCGGCGGGGAATGACAAGCCTCCGGGACTATAATCTGTCATGAAAGAGCTTCTCACTTCGCCGTTCGGAGTCGGCAATAAATTGTACGTCCCTTCCATTTGTGCATACAATACAACATGCACAACATGAATGGTTGCGAGAAGCTAGGCCTTGGCTCATTCCGAGCTGGCGCACCAGCTATTTATTTATTTTATTCATTCCCCCTCCTCGCAAATAGGACCAAAAATCCGACGAAGGAACACAGTATCTGCTCTGCTGTCCTACTTATCGTCAAGCACTTGGCGCCATATGCCAGGACTGACAGGATTAGAGTCTTATAGAGCATTATTTTTGTTTTTCGTGTTAGGAGTTTCAACCCCAGCTGTTTCGCTCAACCGAATAAGCAGCAGTTTCCTAGCATTATTCTCCATAGGATCTCTACTAAGATGTCATTCGTGGGGTTTACGTTTACTTCGAGGTAGACGAACTCCGTTATTACGTGACGTTTTGCCTTAGACTCTGTTCATCGAGAGCTTATATTTTTGTACCTTATTAGTTTTAAGATCAACTTGTTTCGCATTTTCCTCAATCGCCGCAAATGCTTCTACGACGGCTCGCTGAGAGTGCGCAATGATATCAATATCGCCTGCGTATCTGTAAAAGCTGGATGTACTTGTGTAAGATAGTGCCTTCTGTGCTGACGCTGACCCCACGCACTATATGTTTCAGCAGGAGATTGAAGAAATCGCAAGACAGCATGTTGTCTTGCCGAATTCCGGTGCATGTTTGAAAGAAGTGTTTTCAAACCGCCTGTTTTCCAGGGTGACGCGCCATAGTTGGACCAGTTTTTTTGGGATGTCGAATTCGGCAATCGCCTTGTAAGTTTCAAAACGATGGATGCTGTCATAAGCGGCTTTAAAGTCGATGAAGAGGTCTTGTGTTTTGATCAAAAACTCGATGGTCTTCTTCAGAAGGCCTTAGTGTGAATATTTGCCTGTAGTCGATTTGCATGCCGGAAGCCACACTGGTACCTACCGATTTATAAAAAAATAAGTAGCTGAGGCGTTTGCAAAGCGGAGAAGTTTCGGCGCTTCAAATGATCAAGAGGCCTCAGTTTTTGAGTTTATTTGATCTTGTTAGGATGTAGGCCAAGATCTTTAAGCAAAATTCGCCACAATGTGGACTGAGAGATTCCCAATTTCTGTGAACAGCGTGGAATCGACTAATTTGGCTCATTTTGAACAGAAGCACTTACGACTGCGATATTTTCGGTATTTCGTTGTCTTACTGGCACAGGAACATTCAATAGTGGATATGTTGACTCGAACTTATCCACTATAGCACGCACACCCTGTCTGGTGTGACGATTATTACGACCGAAATTGGAGTAAGCGCTGTTAAAGTTGCGACCACCGACTCAGAATTTCGGTAGTAATAATTAATAATTTCCAAACCCTGCTCGTTCGTGAACTTCACCATGATAAAAATGTAAACCTTGACTGACGTTTTGACATTGACATAAAAAAAGTTTAAGGGTGCGTTTGTATTGAAAAATTCTGTATATACATGTGTCTAGTCGGTATATTCCCACTAATATGTCTACCACACACCGCCCAAAGTACACCTAAAAGAGCTAGTTACGTTTAGGTAGTAAACGGTCATTCAACAAGAGGTGTCATTTTTTTTAAGCAAAAGTACGGGGTTGTGAGTGGTCTGCTGGCTGCAAAATGGTTACGGAAATGCCCAAATCCTGTGAACGTCTCGAAATGGACACACCTGGGTTTTCAGCCACTCAGCTAATTTTCAGCTGACCATGCCGCACGAACACGAGTTGGGGTTTGTCTTCCCATCACTAACTTGTCCGTGATGTTTCAATAAATCGATTAAATTCACTATAGCTGTGCGAGAAGACGCTTGATGGTGACCAAAAGCAGTATGAATCTAACGAAACGTTTCCGCGATATTTTCACCGTGTGGATTTTCTATATTTCAACACGTTGTGCGATTATGTATCAAATCAAATCAGATTTAATAACCTCCTAGTTCTTACTTAATAAAGGTTATGTCAATGATAGTTAAATGTTGACAGTTCAACAATGGCGCGATATTTGAAATGACACCTCTTGTTGAATGACTTTATTCGTTGTATAGAAATAATTTACAATAGAATTTTTTCCAATTTTTTTTTATCGAATTTAACTTATCTATTCAAATTCAAGCCATTTCGCAACTTGATCTACTCAAATACTAGGTTTGTGATAAATACGTTCCGTACACCATTTGAAAGGAACTAATAATTTAAATTTTATTTATTAAAGGGGGAGGTATAATAAAGTCTTAAGCACAACCAATTTCAATTGTCTGTTGGTGCTGTGCAATGCACACCAGACAAATCCGTTCTTGCCACATAAAAAGTCCCACTGCCCAGTGTTTACTTGTTAGAGCTCCAATTGATATGCACAGAAGGAGAAAAGTCTATCAGCATAAGTCTTGCCGCTCCCAGGAATTTTCCATTAACATTGTACACTGCTTCCACAAGCATCGCAAATGCCATTGTGGACCACGCCAAAAACTAGGTTCAACACCTTCAAGCCAAATCAGATCACATTAGTTCTCGATTAAAATGGCACCTACGGTTTTTTTTTTCATTGCGCTTCAGGCTACTTTTGACAGGCACAGTAACTTTCTCCAAACAGCAAGCCCGTAATTCAAAGCAATATGACCGCAACATTTCGCCGACCTTATGATTTCTTGGTGGTCCGGTGCATACTAAATTAGATTACGTACAATGTGTGGGCTGCAGATAATACTGACCGCATTTTTAGATACCGGCCATACCCCTGCAATAACGCCCGGAATGTATGGGTTCAACCAGAGCAGCCTTAGCCACATAAAGTTTACAGTTCTTACATTTCGACTTGAATTGGCGTGTCCCTCTTTGTGTGTCCTGCACCATATGGGCACTGAACATAACCACAACACTTGCAAACAGCTGGAATGTTTCATTGAAAAGTCAAATGTAATGCAACCATCGTTCGTTGTCACCGTAGCCAGTTGGCAGTCGCCACACCGGTTTCCAAATGGAAACCAAAGACGACACCCGCCTACATCAGATATCCGCTGGCGGACAGCAGTCCTCTCAGTTATAAACATACACACATCGCAGAGCAGTGGACAAGCGAGGAAGAAACCTATCAAAGCCAAAGCGAATTCTCTGGAAGACCATGTTAGAAGTCCATTCGCAACGACAAACTCCCTGCTGAAAAATTTCAAAGGTGCCCATACTGAGGCGCTTACGGTACACTTCGCGGCAATACCAGTAGCCGCCGTCGGAACTGCTTCTTGCTGCCGATTATAATGTATTCGCTATAAAAGGCGGAGGATGTTGGCTATCAGCCAGCGCGGTCCCCTGCAATCTCCTCCAGCGAAATGTGGAGGAAGATGAATTAAGTGAATTTTCTTTCACAGACAAAAGGCTTGCGCGGTGAAATAGTACAAGCGCGCGAAACAAAGTAAGAAAGAGGGTAAAAAAAAAAGTGAATTTCTCAATGCGATGCGCACCACAAATAATGTCAAAGCAAGGGTCTTCGTGTTCCTTTCATGTTTAATGGACCAAAGGCCCAAGTGCAGAAGTTATTGGGTGTAACTACGGGCACCTCCTTAGCGCACCTCTCTGGTAAGCCATCCTCGGGCTATTTATTACGATTGTAGTGAAAATGTCGTGCGGTATGTACACAGCACCGATATTCGCGCACGATTCAAATTGGCCAGTCTGAAATAGGAATGTACAATACAAGACAATGAACAGGAACAATGCAAATACTATGGATTTCCTTCGTATGCACTCCTTAATTGCTGTCGAAGTGATGGGTGTGTAGGTGCAGTTGGACGCACCGACATTTGTGGTCAAACCGAAAAGTAGGTTATGCGCCATTATTTGGATTTAACAGGCTCGAGGCGTTATCATATTTTCACTTTGATAACTATGTGGGTTTGGGTGGTCCCAATCGTACGTGTACGGGTCGGACTTGTGAGAGTGATGTGTTGCAGGTGCTGAATAAAAAATGTTTGACAAATGGGTAGTTGGACGAAAGTAATACGCAGGCGCGGAAGTCGTGTAGGTGAAGATGAAGATTGAATCCTTTTCGATGTGTTCTGGTCTTCTCAGGGCTGATAAGGCCAGGGACGTAAAAATCCACCACTTTTACTGTCAAATGAAAAACTTTCAGTAACGCTGCATATGATGTTCCCTTCAGTTGCTTCAATACAGTGTCTGATCTGCTGATGGGTATTGGCTAATGCATGTAGAATGCATGGAGCTTCACAGAATAGGGAGAACTGTCGGCGAGCTCTGCGCATAGAGGGGAAGACTAAATATTTGACGAAGGACTCAGTATACACTCTTTACCACACCATTAGAGGGGAGTGGGAGTTGTCACCGTGGCTCAGTGTGCGAGTTGCGTGGGTTCAAGCCCAAGCCATGTCTACCGAACATTTTCTGCGGCATCACTTCTCGTAGGGAAATGGCATGCCAATAAGAGTATAATTTGTCATAAAAAAACTTCTCAGTTCCCCGTTCGGAGTTGGCAATGAACTGTAAGTCCCTTCCATTCATGCGAAAAATGTAACACGTACAGCTCATCCCGAGCGCCAGCTATTTGTTTATTTTCTTTAGAAGGAAGAGTCCATTTTAAAATACCTATTCACGCCGGTAGGTTTCGAACCTAACTCTGTCATGAATCTCCAGATATCATATACGCGTTTATCGAATACATAGGTCTTTGTAAGTATTGTAAATAAGAGTAAGAGTCCTTTTACACTGTCGGATGCCTTCAAAGATCTGCAGCTAAAACTTGCTTCTGTTCAATGATGATACGCAGGGCGTTGGTGCGCTTGACACAGGAGAATTCGAAGCGGAAACCAGCTTGTTCCATAAGTTCCTTTATTCAAGAACTATTCAAGCTATTACCTTAGCTACCGCCGCAGGTACCATGTAAATTCCGCTTCAGATTTCGCAAGGTCTATGTGAGACTAACTTTTTTAGGAAGCCTGACAATCAATCTCAGCTCCCACACATCAGGAAAACCAACGAGTGCTGGTCGTAAGAGTTCCGGAGAACACCGTTAAATTCTACCGTCCTGCTATTTTTCAGTGCCTTGATCGCGATGCTAGTCTTCCCTTCTTCTTTATTGAAAGTTGAATTGCGTATTCCTAACCGTTTCGAGTTAAACCCGTCCTCTTCAATGCACTGTTAGTGGAGTTCCATTGAAACATATGGGGAAGTTTAAGTGTCTTGGGGTCCTATTAACTTGGGATGGAAGGAGCAATATTGAGTTATCCTATAGGATTGGTCAGGCTGGAGCAATTTTAAGACAGCTTGTTATCAGGAGGGCTGAACTTGGCATCGGGCTAAGCACGGTCTTAAATTCAGTGTTTATTCCGACCCTCACCTATGGTCATGAGGTTTGGAAAATGATCGAAGGAATAAGATCGCGGATACAAGCTGCCGGAATGCTGGTGTGACTTGCCGAGATCGAGTTAGAAACACCAGAATACGCGAAGTACTCAATGTCGAACAACTACTTCCTCGATCGCAGAGGTCCATGCTTCGATGGTTTGGGCACGTTAAACGCATGCTCTCAACTTGGCTTCCGTTGAATACGTGCCATTAGGTAGGCATCCCCTGGGTAGGCCCAGGATGAGATGGTTGGACCAAGTCCGAAATCTGACCTCTACCCATATGGGACCCTCATAGTGGATAAGCGGGTCATTGGAAAATGATGATGATGATGATGAGAGCATATCACTATCACTGGTCCTTCTATCGCTTGAGGATAGTTCCTGTTAGTTCTTGAGTGATTCTGCAAATTGTTCTAAAATGCATCGATGTGATTACGCTCCTTCTCTTAACTTCGTGGGATATAAAGGCTAAAGCTCACTTCTCTCTCCGGCTGGAGTAGGTGCAACCTATAGAATCAAGGGAAAAGGCTTTAAGAGTGGCAAATAGCTAACCGACCTCTCTAGACACTTGTGTCACCAGAAGGAAGATATGGATTCTAAGCAATAAGGATAGGACATATTGTACACCGATAGACTTCCGCAGGACTATAAAAGTTTCATGAGGATACAACCCATTTTTTGCCACTAAGTTGGCACCAAAGACGGCACTGTTTCCAGGATATGCATATGTACGTAGAACAATTATACGATATATCGGTGAACCACGTAATGAAGTTCATCAATTAGACACTGGGTGGTGTGAATAAAAACTGTGAACACTCTGCCTCAGTTTTCATTCACACCACGCACGTTTTGTACATTGAGTCACATTTTTACGGGCAAGGAACAAGTTTTTTCCTCCAATTCAACATAATCTGTTGATATTTTACCTTACCTTTCATATGGTGAATCCTTTGTTAAAATTTCCTGCCTTTACATTCACTTGAATGCTTCTGTCACCCGAACGATGTCTCGATTGGGGGTTATGTTTAAGGCGCCGCCGCGTAGCTGATGGTAGACGGTCCCGTTCTAGTTATTAGACAACACTTTCGTTGGGACGTATCACTGTAAAATTGTAATGCGTCATACTCTAGTTAAGAATCTGGCTAAGAGAATTTCGCCTCTGCGTTCTGTTGTGAATAGCTGCAGTCTCACTTCAGATTCCCGTCGATTTGCAAGAGGAGAATAGTACAGTGTTTCACGCTGGGAGTTGATACTCTCCTGCATTTAATCATATCTATTCACTAAGCCGCAAAACATCAAACTTATATCGCACGAACTCCTGCTCAAGTTGCAGAAATTTGGCGTTTTGAAGTCCTTCTTCCGCTGAGTTAGGAAGTGTTAACCCCAAAATGTCGACTATATCGCATAAATTCCTGCTTAAGAATTTAAAGTTTTGATGTCCTTCGTCCGCTGAGTTGAGGAGTGTTTTCACATATCAAGAAAATTATCCTAATCCGGGTACAATAGTTAGAAGATGTGTGATCAAGTTATAGTGCCATGTTTCTCTATTTGTGAGGCCTTTATTTCACCTATCACCAGCTACAAATTACCTATCATATAACAATTCTTAAGAATCAATTTAATTTGATGCAGCTGGGGATCCTAATGAGCGTTTAGTTTTAAGCAAGTCATACCAGTCTTGCAGTTTAACATCTGAACAAATTTTCTTAATTACACGCTACATGCTCCTGGACGAATGACAATTCGATTTGCGTATTTGTCAGAGCTGCAAAATGTAATGGCCTATGTTACTTGTGTTTCTTGTAAACACCATATTTGGTCAATTCGGGATAAAAAAAAAAAGTACAAATTCTGATACCATTCACGCACAAATTTGTGGTTGTAGGACACTTCTCTGTTGTGGCAATCATGACATCACACAGCCGATTGACCGTCACCGCAATTTAAATCCGACGGCAATCAACTCGCTTTAAAAGGCAACAAACCAAGGATATAAAATTAGCATAGAACAATGGAAATGCAGTCATAAAAATTCATGCTCGGCAACCACAAGGCACATGCCACTGCATCGAATGCGAACTGAAATTTATGCGCCCGCACCACAATTGGGTGGTTGTTGCCTCATGTTTTTTTAAACAGGCAATATGAAGACATAAATTCAGTAAAGTAGTAGTTTTGCGACCTCATATACATATGCACATGTGCATAACGTCCGATCTTGTTTAAAAGAGATTTAAACACAAAGAAATGCTTGGACTCTTAACTTTGAATTTACCATTTTTTCGACGCTTTAGGAGGGTTATAATATCTTCACACTAAAAGTATAGACATCAGACCAGAAGCACGTATCGTTAAATACTCGTATATCAGGTTAAACCATCGAAGAAAATTTCACCGTAACAATCTGAGCAATAAACGACGACGATATTTTTCGCACGAATAGAGGGACCTATAATTTATTGCTGACTCGGAACAGCGATTTGAGAAGCTTTTTATTACAACTGGTACTTTTGGAGGTTTGTCATTCCCCGACAAGAGAGAGGCTGGTACTTGAACCCACGCATTTCGCTAAGAAGTCCAACGCACTAACAAAAGGGTTTTACTTACTTACTTGGAAATGTTACAGATCGAGGTGTACCATAGGTCTCGGCTGAAAGGTCTTTCTATTAAGCCCTGTCCTTAACGAATCGTCCTCAGTCTCACACACTAAGTTGGTTAAAATCTCCTTCTGCTTTTGCGCCCTACCTAAGGCAAGGTCGACCCATACAGCGGTTAGATTATAAGACTCTGTGTTGCCAGAGCGTTGGCGTCCATTCGTTCTGCATGTCATAGCCCTCGCAATAGTCTAATGTGTCAAAAATCTACAGTGTCAAAACTTACAACATCCAATGACAAAGTCATAATCCCTTCTTTCAAACAATTAAAGTGGCCCTTTACAAGACCTTAATCATCTCCGTCTGGTTCTACAGCGCGGTGCAGTGGCATAGACTCTGTCAAAAGCAGATGAGGCCACTCTTGGCTGATTCGGTGGTTTTCGGTCCTGTCTGTATAGATGGTAAATAAAGGAGGAGATACAATGAAGAACTGTACGGTTTGTAGAGCGACATCGAGTGAAAGTCAAAAGACTGAGGTGACTGGGTCGTGTAGAGCGGGTGGACACCAATGCTCCGGCCCGGAAAATATTTGAGTCTACCTTCGAGTGACCGTGCAATAGACGAAGATGGAAAAGGACCTCAAACAACTCAGCGTGCGAAACTGGAGGCAGCTGGCTAAAGTTCGATCTGGCTGGAGACGCTTGTTGATTGAGGCCCAGGTTCACTGTAACGACACCCTAAGTAAAAGTCACAATCTCCAAACAAAAGTTAAAAATTTTGTCGATAAATCAAAGGATGCATGTTCCTTCTTAGAATGTTGAAGAAGAAAATTAGCCACTTAAACTTTCTTTTTGAACCAAGAACCATTGCGACAATTTCCACCGAGAGACAATTAGGGTAAAAGTTGAAGGTTTTTAGAGTTGAGGATGCCTCCTGTTCAAGCGTTTTAGAGCCAAGATTTTCTAGAGGCAAATGTTCCTTCTAATAGGAGTAGAAGTAGGTAGTTGATGGATGCCACAAAGTGTCTACATAGGCCTATATGAGGTGAAGAGGATATTCTTCATTCACATCACCCCGCAAACCCAACCTAACCTAATGTAGAAGATTGCTGATTCGAGTTGGCATTCAATGTAGACCTGGCTTGTAAGAAGTTAAATGGGAAGCTAAATTAATTTTTACGTTAGTCATTTGAGTTTTGTATTGTTCAGTATTGTAAACCGGACCTCTAACTTGAGCTCCTTGTGGACAGATGCAAACGTAATGGATAAGGGTTTGCTTTTCAGTCGCTTCCTTCAAACCACGGCAATGTGTCCGATGAGAGACGCCTATTTGGGCTGCATGGTCTCCGGTTGGACAATGGTCAGCTCTAATGCATTGCAACGCACATCGCTATCCTATTCGTAGAAAATACTTGTTATAATATGGTATATGATTGTGAGGGGAAGGCTCTTCACTTAGGCCTCAGTCGGGTTTGTTGTGTTCCCCTCTTTTAGTCGTCGAATCTATAGGGTTAGGTTTGGTTTGGGACCTTTGTTGGGGGGATCTAGGGAAGGTGGAAACAATTATAGAGTTGACACTAGTGTACGTGTGGTCTGTCCAATCTTTCTATTTCTTTGATGAAGGCCAGGATGTCATCGATTCCTTTGCCCGTGAGATGCTTCAAGTCCAGTATTCCAGGGTCTTCTGCCGCGTTTTCGATAGAGCTGGGCAGTGAGACAGAAAGTGTTTAAGATCTTTTTCCTCGTCTGCTTCGCAGGTCCTATATGTCTCTGAGTCACCGAGGCACAGTCTATGCATGTGTTTGTTAAGGTTAATGTTCTGTGATGAGTCCCACCATCCGCCTTAATTGCTCTCTGCTAGAAGTCAGAGCCTTTCTAGTGAGCAGGTTGTTTTTATTTTCTTACGAGTGACCTAGCCACTTTGTTAGAAAATACTCAATGCATATACATACATAACAGAAATATGGTTCTTTATATGAAAGAAAAATCACATCATTACTGGATGAAAACTGAAGGTGACCGACAAGTCAAAATCTTTCTATCAGTGACTTCCCAAAAAAGAAACAAAACACCTTCTACAACTCACTAGAAGTCAAAGTCAAACAGTTACAGTTAGTTAAAACAACACTGCCAAACTAAAAAGCATCTTATCGCTGTTGAAATAGCACAAGACAAAATCTGTAGGATTTGCAACGAAGCGAAGAATCAGCAAAACACGTCCTGTGTTACTTCTCATCATACGTCAATACGTCATAGTCACTAAGGCAACTAATGGCTCGTTAATAGGTGCCTACGAAAGATTCTAAGGATTTTCTGGCCTAACCGTAACTCTAACGAACATCTTTACCAGAGAACGGGTCAGGAATCGACAGACACAACCATCCAACGACGAAAGTGGCAGTGGATTGGTTACATATTTCGAAAAGATGACAGCTCCATTGCTAACTACGCTATACAATGGAATCTGCTTGTTCAAGATGTCAGTAGAGTGGGTCGACCGAGAAACCCAAGGCGCAAAACAGGGGGAGTTCTGGAAATTGGGGAAGATTTGAAGAGAGCTGAGGCATATCGCCAGAAACCGCACACGATGGTGCGCAGGTGTCGAGGTGTAGAGGTTCTAGGATCCACAAGGGGAAACGGGCCATAAGTAAGTACTTAGACAACTACTACCTTAAAAGGGAGAAATATCAGTTAGATCACCTAAAGCTTTAGCTCAATAGTTAATAAATGACCAACTCTGGAGTCATGGAAATGCTCCAACTATCAGAACGTCTGGTTAATTTTCCTCAATTTAAACCGGCAATATGAAGACATGAATTCCGCAATGCAGTAGTGCATGAGGACAGATCTTGATTTCTAAGGGGGTTACTCTCTGAGGTAGGCCGAAAGTGAACACAAATTTGTACACAATAATTGTGAATGATTTTAATTTATATAACATAGTTCTTCAGAGCTTGTCAAAACTTTAAAATTGTACACGTTGTATCACAGAAACTACTTTGAACACAGCTAACCGAAGATTGCAATTAATCGGGAAGTCGAATTATTTTAATCGGTTAACGTGCTTTGAAATTGTTCCTGCATTCACCTCTTGATAAATTGAAAGCGTGTCCTCAGCTGAAACGTAATGCATCGACCGCGACGTAGCGCGGCAAAAAACGAACAAGATCTTTAATATGGAGTAATTGCAATAGTCGCTCCACACAACACAGATAATCATTACTCTTCAACACCACACTCATGGATCTCCGGAACGAGAGGATCGCTAGCGCTCGGTTAAAAGACTGCATCCACCATGTCAGAGACGAACATAATCGATGACCGCATTCAGCCGCTGACTAATGATCGATCCAGAAGCAACAGCAGCGAACTTCACCGTCAAAAGAAACAAAATTTGTTTTTGTCAGTCGCAGAAATTAGCCGTAGAAGAAGCGCGGGTATGTGGATAGACTTGCCGAGTCCCAGTATGGTCTGGCTGGCTGCCTGCCTGTGTGCCCCCGAAACAGATGACGAACGTGGTGTACATCGGTGCACTTCTACTTCGGCTTCTGCTGCTCCTGTACTCCTTCGGCTGAGAGGGTGTCAATGACGCTGCATGCGAATGTGATGGGAGTTTATGCAGATTTGCCTTTGCTGGAAATTGGAATTGAATCGTGTTGACGGCTTTTTGCCGAACCCTAATGAGCTCACAGGAGTTATTTTGCTAGTCGGTTTCGTGTCATTTGCTTGTGATTTGTTGGATGCGATTATAAAGACATGATACTATGATACTATTAAAGGATTTTGTCCATTAATTAAGTGTAAGTCATCGTTGCTGGGGTATTCTCATATTATTTCGTCACGGAAGGAATGTGTTCCTAATGGCAGAGGTTCAAACCGGCCCTAATAGCGTGTTTCCATCCTCTGGGCATATCCGTGAGTGTACGACACAATTTGAATGCAGCTGTTTGTCAATTAACAAAAGAAGTATAAATTGGTGCTGACGTTTTACCATTATTAATTTGAGGATTTCCACCTATTAGTTGCATTAGCGGTAATGCCATTGAATTGGCACGCAGCTATTTGCTGAGTCCTTCGTTTAAATTACTGTGAAGTGGTTCGTAATCAAAATTAATTGCTTTTTTAATAATTCAAAAAATATATGAATATGGTTTTATCCAATTTCTGGCTATCTATTGCGAGATATATTGATTTGTTTCTGCATTGATCAGTGAGCTGCAAAATTGGACTTTCCAACTTTGTAACAATGTTGAGGAAGTACGAGGTAACAGATGAGGGTGAAGGTGTGTTTGCAGCTTATTGAAAAAAAAAAATCAGCAGATAAATGGAATTAATAGGATTATTCTGATAATGGAGGGTGTGGCCATTTGAGACCGTATGAGAGTTAACCCACTGTTCTGCACTGGAAACCAATAATAGTTTCCGAACTCAGAGGACCAGTCTTCGAGTCTCTGCCGCATCTAAAGATAAACCAAATTCTGCTAGTTCACGCAAGGCACTGGAGGATTTGATTTCATTATTCAAATACGTATGAACCTGTTCCAGGGCTGCTAGCCTGCAGACTTTTATGGTTTGGGTCATAGTCTCGCCAGACATCAAGAAGGAATATAGATAGAGTTCAGCACGATATCCTTCTTAGAAAGTTGAATTGCTTAGGGTTTCACTCAAATCTTTTTCGTTGGTTTCAAAACTATTTGACGAACCGCAAACAAAACGTCAAAATTGGGACGGTGGTATCTAAAGAGATCCTTAACCATTCAGGTGTCCCTCAGGGTAGTCATTTGGGACCTCTTCTTTTTATATTGTTCATTAATGATCTCCCTCCTAGAATTCGTTATTCTAATTGTTTGCTTTATGCAGACGATTTAAAATTATTCAGTTCTATTAAGTCCGAACTGGATTGTATAAGACTGCAATTAGACATAGATGAAGTCTCAACCTGGTGTGCGGAGAATCGCTTATACCTGAATGTAGCTAAATGTAAAAGCATTACATTTACAAGATCGCTAGGGCCAATCAGTTTTGCATATCGCATAGCCGACTTACCGCTTCAGGTAGTGTACAATCAGAAGGACCTAGGAGTTATTTTTGATGCAAAGCTAAACTTTAAATTACATTTAGACTACCTAATTTCAAAGGCCAATAAATTACTAGGATTCCTTATGCGCAATTCTAGACAATTTTCTGATCCGTATACACTGAAAACTTTGTACATATCCTTGATAAGGTCAACCTTGGAGTATGCCTGTTGTATATGGTGTCCATCCTACAGGGTAGATGTAAATCGCATTGAATTGGTACAAAGAAAATTCTCAAGATATGCGCTGAGAAAACTAAATTGGGCTGACAATCTTTTGCCTTCATATAGTGACAGATGTCTTTTGATAAATTTAAAGTCTCTTGAAGCTAGAAGAAGGTACTATCTTATAATGCTAGTTAGAGATACTTTCTGTAATCGTATCGATTGTCCTAAACTGCTCTCTCTTTTCTTTTTATATGCTCCCTCACGGCCGTTAAGGATGAGACAAACACTCTTATTTGTTCCCCATTCGTACACTAATTACGGTAGATCTGATCCAATTTCCAGATCCAGTTCTGAGTTTAACTCTCTCTGTCAATATATTGACTTGTATCTAAGCAGGGAAGTTTTTAAAATGCGTGTATTGAGTTTGATTTAGCATTTTTTATTATTGAATTTGTTCTTGTTTTATTATTATTAAAACATTATTATTATTTTTTTTGGAATTTTCCTTTTCTTATTTATTTTTGTTTTTATTGTTTATATTAAGATAATAATATTTATGTACATATGTATAGATATATTAATAATGTTTAGTCTAAGAGAGCTACGTACTCGATAGATGGTAAATAAATAAATAAATAAATAAATAAATAAATATGAAGAATCCTTCGAAACCGTGCTTTAGTGTCAAGTCAGGGCCTTCGCGACAGACTTCGTTTTCATTTATCCCTTCCGAACCGATGGCAGCAAATGAAGCAAAGGGTTTAGAATGTCGTTCTAGTCGCTTCACGGCAGACTTCTCTTCTTTGTTGTCGGATAGGAATAGTAAAACAAACAGTTGGGGTGACGAGCCGAGGCTTAGCTTCTCGGAAACACTCATGTGCTGCGTTTTTCGCAAGAACAGAAGGGATCTACAATTTATTACAGATTCCGAACGGCAGATTGAGAAGCTTTTTTATGAAAATTATGTTCTCGGAGGTTTGTCATCCCTCAACGAGAGGTGGTGCTACGAAAAAATGTTCAGTGGACGCATCTTGCACAGCATTGCAACGCAGTAACCACTTAGACATGTCGGACACCAGGTAGGGGTCGTTCATTCGAAGTTCAATTAGACCCATATTGCACTGTTGTACAATCACGACTCTTGTAATCTGTTTAATCAGATAGATATGCATAAATGGCCATCAAACTTAAATATTTGTAAGTCGTCTTAGTGGCGACAATTATGCTGATTTTATTATTTCTGCCATGGTCCTAGTATTTTTTTTTTTACCTTGATTACCTAATTATATCTTGAGTTTGAAATTACATTATTTGAACTCTCAGTGAATAAAATTAAATTAAATTGCACTTTCCAGAGGGCGTTTTTTACAATGTTAATGATGAACGAAGTTTCAGCAAAACAACTAAAACAAAGTGTAAAAAACGAGTTAAAGACTTAATCTAATGGAAGAAATTTCAAAGGTACAACATATCTGTGAAAAGTTTTCGAATTTAACTTAAAAGGTAAATTGCTAACCACTTTGGTAACCATGTTAATGGCGGATAATCGTTTTTGTGTCAGACATTAAATTTAATTCACTTAATGCGCCGTAAATCCTCGGGTTAGTGCTCTTATATAGATTAGCTTTGTAATGTATTATGAGTTAATAAAGTTATAATAATAATTCACTTAAGGTCTTGGGAGATGTACAGCTTTGGCCAAAATAATAGCAACACTTAGTACTTTTGTTTAGCATTGGTCGATAACACGCACTTTTAAAATGAGAAGGAGCGGCGCTTAAACGCTATTTAAGATATACTTTGTTAGGATACACGTATTCAGCAATAAAAGCAATGGGTAGAGGAGAGCGACAAACTATTTTAACTCTACGCATTCAAAGTCGATCGCAAAATCTTTAATGCTCTACACGCCAGGAAGTTTTGCAAGACCTGACGACTACCGTCAAAAATGTCCACCAAAGACAAAACATCGTTGCTAAGAAACGCCACAAGAATCCCGTTTATGTCGTCCCAAGAATTACAACAAGAAGCAGGACTAAGTGCGAGTGCTTGGACAAGTTGCTATCCTCTGGTGCATGCAAGGTTATACATACGCTCGAGCTCCGAGACGAATGCCATTGTTGAAAAAAATGCACCTTGTTCAGCAAACCTTACCACATGTCACACGATCTTCTTTAGATTGTATAATAGTGGAGAAACGGGCTTTGTAGCGATGAAACGAAGATAACCCTCTTTGGAATAGAAAGTAAGTACTTTGTTCGTCGACCCACTGAGGGGTTCGGTTTCCATTATTGAGAAGGAAAATGGTCTAAGAAATGAATGTAGACGTTTTGCAGAATGTCAGAATGGACCAAACAAAATATGCCAAGAATATAGAGCTTTTCGTAAGATAATGACCGCAAGCTAATAACACCGTGGTTTATGCTAAACAGTGTGGATAATTTACAGTGACCTTCTTATTTCTCGACTTAAATTCAATTGAGAACCTCTGGGGCGAGCTAAAAATTTAAGTAAATCAGCAGAATCCTTGGCAGATCGGCTAGGAAGTTTGAACTTCAACGTCTTTAGAGCCGGAAAAAGAAAAGTTCTCGTGACTATGTACAAAGTTTTTACTTATTTAAAGCGGCGCTACAGTCCGGGGAGGATCTGGGCTTCAACCAACAAGCGTGTTCAGCCCGCTAGATCTTTGTCCAGCTGCCTGCAGTTTCGCACGCGCAGTTTGTTAAGGTCCCCTTCAACTTTCTTTTCCCATCTGAGTCGCGGTCATCGTCTACTGCGCTGACCCTCGGGTGTGGATTCGAAGATTTTCCGGGGCGGAGCATTGATGTTCATTCGCTCTACACGATCCAGCCACCTCAGTCGCTGGACCTTCACTCCTCTGGCTAAGTTGATGTTTCTGTACAGCCCTCACAGTTCGTCATTGTACCTCCCTCTCCACTCACCGTCTATGCAGACGGGACCTAAAATCGCCCGAAGAATTTTCCTCTCGAAAAAGCCCAGACCAACCTCATCCGCTGCCCCATAGAGCAGGACTGGGATGATTAAGGTCTTATAAGGGGTCATTTTAGTCCTTGGAAAGACAATTGCTACTCAATTGCTTAGCCTAAAGAAACAGCGATTGGCAAGAGTTATTTTTCGTTTGATCTCAGCGCTGGTATCGTTGTCTGAATTGATTGGAAAGGACCCCTTTTGGCGTTCTTTGTTATCGTCGTCTTATCCTCATTGAAACCCATCTTCGCCGCTTTCTTCTCAATACCCACGAACGCACCAGTGATATCACGCTGCGTTCTTCCGATTATGTCAATATCGTTGGCGTATCCTAGTAATTGGACGGACTTTTGAAAGACTGTGCCTCTGGTGTTGGCACGTGAGTTTTGCACTATACCTTCCAGAACGATGTTCTAGAAGTCGCACTGTCTAAATCCTTTTTTACATCAAAAACCCGGTGAGGTCTTGACCGACCTTGATGGAACAGCGTACATTTTCCATCGTCATCCTGCACAAACGGACGAGTTTAACAGGGATGCCAAAACTAGACATTGCTCTGTATAGCTCGCCTCTATAGATGCTGTCATGCGTGGCCTTAAAACCGATGAAGAGGTGGTGGGTATCGATTTAAAGTTGCTGAGTTTTCACCAAAATCTGCTGTAATGTGAATATTTGGTCGATGGTGGACTTTCCTGGCCTGAAACCACACTGATATGGACCGATCAGGTTGTTGACGAACGGCTTCAGTCGTTCACACAACTCGACAGATAAGATCTTATAGGCGATCTTAGGAAGACTGATGCATCTGTAATTGGCGCAGTTCAGAGGGTCTACTTTCTTGAGGAAAACAATTTTACATGACAGAATTATAAGCCATCTGGCCACGTCTGCTGCTAAGAACCTCACTCGCAATGATCCAGTCACGTCTGAAAACGCTAGTTCTATGTAACAACATCTGCTTGCTAGCTAGATTTTCAAAAACATTCAAGTGTTGCTTGAACTGCCTTAGAAGATGTAGACGCATAGGACGTGACGTTAAGGATTCCTCCAGAAGCCTGGCTGAAGATGACAATGCCTTCAGCTGATTTTACAGCCTTGATTGTCATTATTTATGCTTTGAATACGTAACAGTGATCTGGAAAACGAAAAGAGGTAACCATACAGAGAACAGTTTTGATAACAACGTTAACAAGTGATTCGTCGATCAGTGGCGATATTTCACTACAGACAAGGACGGCTCCGAGCCTCAATGTGCCATTACTCATGTCGAAGCGATGGGTATTATTGGAAAAGGGCTCGTGGAGGCCATTCACGGCAAGTCAGATTCCATATCTTGCCATATCTATCTGGATTTTCGGTTTTTTATCTATGCCTTGCCGAGTGCTTGTCACTAACTGTCACTTTCGTGTAGCCTGACAAAGGAATCACAGTTTGTTATAAAACCCGTTGTAGTGGTTTGGTTTCAAAAACTGTTTTCAAGGATAAGAGATAAGAATTTCTGCCTAACCGACTATTTCTAACTTTTTTCTTAGAACATAAACGAGTTAAGGCCAATCTCCAACTTAGATGCTGCGTCTTGCTCTAAAAGCTAACAGCAAATAATTTTTCACGTACATAACTACTTTATTACAAAATCTGACTTCCCCAAAGAAATTATTCGTTATGCACTCAATCATACAGACACACATGTAACAAAAAGTTTGAACGACCTGATAAGTAAGGAAATACTTACTGCAGATACATCATACATGTAGTACACATGAATATACTTTAACATAAAGAAAAATAGTGTGTCTCGAGTTTCCATTACTCCATTAAATTCCTTTAAATCAGATTGACGGTGGTCTTACAAATTGTAAGACGCTCACTGTATTTCCATCCCACTGAAATTTTATTAGGAATTCCTACCATTGATCCAACAACCATTCATGAGATAAGCCACTGACGGCGACTGATACTGTACACAGACATGTTTCAGCGATCCATAAGCCCATGGCCCAGGCATGTTCCTACCAACTGTGTGCAGTATTCAATTCCACGGGATCAGATTGCTCAAATGACCACCAACTACCGCACAGCAACCTGGATCTAGATTACACGATCCAGCCGTTTCCATGTGGCATTATTCGATGATTTATACCCATGCTACTATTAAATAATAATAATATCTTCGATGCACGGAATTCGAAGATTCTTTACACCGATGAACGAATCGCCGCACCGTTTCCCTCATCTCAATTTCAGTTTCTGGAGCTGTGCAGTGCAGCTATTGCCTACCGATTAAGTGGTTGAAGATCTGTTGATGGGCTCTTCCCTCGACCAACCTATGTAGGTGTTGTACAGTGCAGTTTACTTCTGCGATTGCAATAAATTTAAGTACAAGGAACACAGGAGTGCAGCGCAACATGCCTAGAACTGTAATTAACCTCTGCGACCAATGGATGTTGTTGTTTTCCCCTTTTGGCGTACTTTATCCGATTTTCTGTGTTGTATTGCTTTCCTGTCCATGTCCATGGCGACAAAAAGTCACCTCAACTTTCTCTCAATCCTTTTTGGACGTGTTCGGTGTCTGGCTACGGACCTTTTCAATTAGCCTATCCAAAAGAGGGAGTTCTAAGATGCGCTCTTTAGCCACATCGCCAACGAACTCTCTCAAGCAGCACTACACAAGAGACGAACTGGAATGTGAAACACTTGTAGGCATTAATCATCGGTAAAACCCCTACAATTTACTTGTGGAGCGTTAGCTGAACAGAGACCGCTAGAGAGTACTCTAAATCTGCAAAGGCTCCGAAGTGCTGTGCGAGAAATAGTTTAACACCATCAACATGGAATTACAAAAGAAGCCATAATAAAAGTGTTTTATCTGGAAGGATCCGTGTTAGCAGGAATGTTTCATTATGTGGAATAGATCAAGACCCACCGCTTCATAGTTCGCACTGCTTTCTGAGAGCACCCCAGTGGAGTGAGAATAAATGTTCCGTGAAAATCTGATCGCTATCTCAAAAAACAATGTTTTGGTTTTTTTTTTTTTTTTTGTTAAGGTTCTCTGAAGCCGACGAGCAGAACTGAAAGGCCGACATGACACCCCCAATAACGGAGACTTCCTCACGTCATCAGTTGGGCGCGCGACCGACCAGCTATGGAGCGTGGACTATGTACACACCATCTGGACCGTATCCTCCTCCGAGAACGAGTTCGGTAAAATGCTTACGGTCCGAACGTGTTTCCTGTCACTTTGCGATCTTAGTTCATAAATCAAAGCGGCACGGTGTCATGTCGTTTAATTTGCCGCCACAATTGAATTTATTTTGATCTTTTTCTTGACGAATAATGGCCCGTGCAACCCGTGGAGATAGAATTGCTTTGTCTTATCCGATTCACTGTGGAGACGTACATACATATCGGTGCAAGAGTCAATTCAACTTCAGCGCGACCTACTGACAACACGACAATAACCCTGCGCCAAAGTAGGGACCAACGTGTATGTTTACACCGGGAGAAGGAACGAACGCAGAATCTGGCCGGTTTCCGATTAATTACGATTATGTAGAAGCACAATAATTATTGTTGATATGAGTCGGCAGCAACGGCGTGAGCTACAAGCTTTAAGTTTGCGTGACAAATTGATATGACATGAGGTTGGCAAATTGTGCATGGTAAGCGAGCGGCGTACGCCTGCGCCGCGTCGGGGCTATTTTGTAAGAAGTGTTTGGCACATTGAGACGTTTTTTTACACGACTTGTGGGGATCTGTTCAGGAATGTTGTACATGAAGAGCTTTGCTATGTGTAGGAATTTGTTTCTACAACACATCTGATGTTTACAAGAGTCGGCTGTACTCATGTACCCACGGGGCATTAGAGCAGCTACAACAGTTCTTGTAATTATGTTGAACTAATCTGAAGTAGTTGTGCTACATAAAGAAACGAAACAAAATAAAATCGCAGGAAGGTGGCGATCAAATGAATCAACAGCTGCAAGGATGTGTATTTGCATAAAACATCGTAAACATGATGAGGACGCTATTTAAAACTGACTTAAGCATACGTTAGAGGAATTAGCATGACGACAGCAAATGTGCTGGTGTGTCTAAATGGTGCGGCGAGAGCAGCAAGCCGTGCGCAGATGGTTGCTGAGTAGAAGCATTAGAAATCGCGTGACAAGGTCTTTAAAAGAGTGTCTGCACAAATTAAAGTTCTTCGCCAGTCTGTTTAGAATGATTAGATTTAATTGTATAGTCTCTTTGTATGGAAGAGCGGAAATGAATCAAACTTTGCATGAGACACTTAAGTGGGAATACAACTTACGCTGGACACTTTTAGAACCGGAGGCATTCGGGGCGTTCCATTCAATTACTGTTGTCCGTGTTGAAAATGGAAATCGTCAAAGGCCATTGGTTCTTGTTTACTGGAACGGTTATGTATGAAGTTGAAGTGAGCCAAGGATTGTTTAACCGCTTCCTAAAAAGGAATGTTTGCCACAAAATGAAAATAAAACAAATAAAAGAAAGAAATAGATCTGTGGAGCGACAGCTCAGGATGAGCGAAGGTTTAGCTTCTCGCAACGAATGGGAGGGTTCAATTGATTGCCTACTCCGAACGGCGAATGGAGAACCTTTTTCATGACAAATTATACTCTCGGAGGCTTGTCATTCCCCGACGAGAGGTGGGGCCGCGTAAAATGTTCGGTGGACGACACTAGGGCTTGAACCCACGTCGCTCGTACAGCAGTCCAACGCACTAACCACTGAGCCCCGGCCACCAAAAAATGACCGTCTAATAATTTGCTGTCCATATTATCGAAAGTAATACAAAAGGCCATCAAAGTCAAGGCACTCAAATATTTAGAAAGTCACGGGCTAATTAACGAACGACAATATGGTCGTCGCAACTGACGTTCGGCCATACTTCGAAACTGATGAAGAAATGATTAAAAAATTGAACATTCTCATCGCCCCTGGAGTAATTGCAAAGACCTCCGAGTCTCTCCGCATAGGTACCAATAGAAAAATATTCCTTTACGATACCAAAACTTACTTATCCTTTATTTTGACTATGAGCAACGTGATTTCCTTTTGTGGATCATTGACAAAAAGGTGATTGGATTGGCTTCCAAGTCTGATATTTAAAAAACCGAGTGGGACAATTTGTCTGCGTAAAGTTTGTGGTTTGATAAAGATTTTATCATAGTTATCACACTTAGGTCTATGTGGATTCACCTTTTATTTTTCCTAGAGGTGATCGGGAAATTATATTGAGTTGCTTAGTCCTTAGAGAGTTTAGTTTTGTTCCATCAGTATTAATAGATTTTGACTTATTACAGATATTGTTTCCTTTCCACTGTTCTCTCCCACTGTTTTTGGACATGGGAAACGACACAGTGTTGTCGAAGTTGAAATTAGTGCATAATTTTTTCAAGTCGGGTTAAATTTGACCCGCGGGTTTCCAAAAATTTCACGATTTTCGTTTCCGATTTTGAGCTTAAAAAAATGAAACCACTCTTCTAGTTTTAGCTAAAGTAAATTCGAGAAAATCTTAATCAGCCGAGAATGACAGGATAATAGCCGAGGCGGACTCCGAAACATCAATGGGGGAAATTTGGGGGGGATACTTTTAAAATCGTTTATTTTGAAGAAAATATTTGGGAGAAATTACGGTTCCCGGGAGACCAAAATCTGATGATTGATTCTTGTAGATTACGTTGTTCTAAGCAAGAAATATTTAATATCTTGAAAACTAAGCGAAATATCGAAATAGCTGAACACTTCGTCACATTTGACCACATTTGTGGCGTTTTGGCCTGAAATGGAGGATTATCCCTCCCGATTGGGGGATAGATGGCAGCGTTACGTCATAGCCCTTGAAGAGAGAATGGATTTTTGTTCCTTGTTCGGAAGATTCAAAAAGCGATATAAAATGTCTTGACAAAATTTGCCCAGCCAACGAAAATAAAAGTATGTCAAACAAAAAGGGACAAAATTTTAATACAAAAAAAAGAAAAAAAAGAACAAGAAAAGAAAAAACGATCAAGCAACTGGTCAGATGCGGTTTGAATTTGACGCTTGACTAAAATGTAAAGGGGCTTTATGTCATAATTTTGTGAAATATTGACCACAACTTCCATACAATTCGAATGTTAAATCTGATAACTAGACGTGAAAATCTTTTAGCCGAAGACTTAGCTCTCAACAATATTTAACCCGAAGTGAAAAAATTGCCCTAAAAGTAGCAAATTGAGAAATGCTTACAATCCCGCTGTTTGATTGGTGGTTCAAGTGGACGCAACTCTGAATTGTGGTCACAATTTTTAAGTTGGAGAAAAAAGAGGAGCAAAGTAGAAGTCCTAGCAGCATATCTTAAATAGTCAAAAGATTCATCAGTTTTTTTAGAATTTGATAAATCTGTTAATTTACAAACATAGTTCTTTAATGTGCAGCATTCATTTACAAAAAGAGACCACCACATACGGCTCTTTTTGGGGCAGAACTCACGGCGAATTACACAGGCCAACATGGTTTTGTTGTTGAAAAGCTGAGGGTCATTTTCGAAGTAATTTTTTGCGTAGAATCTGAATCCGGAGTCAGAATTGTCCCATCACGTCAGGATTTTGAGATGTTTGAGACCAAAAAGAGACCAGAGAAATTTGCGCACTCTGTACATAGCCTCAAAGTTAGCCAAAAACGTCATTTTTTGAGTACATAACCTCAAATATCTCAGAATCCTGACGTGATAGGACAATTCTGAAAGCGGATTCGGATTCTACGGATTCAAAAATTCACTTCGGAAATGACCCTCAGCTTACCAACAACTGTCATGACCCAATTATTTGCAGGCCTGTGTTATTATTCTTTCACAGAAGGAATTTTATGATGATTCCTTCTTCAAACAACGGTTAAGTTTCCAAAAACATGGAGATTGAGCGATTTTCGGAATTTTATGATGATTCCTTCTTCAAACAACGGTTAAGTTTCCAAAAACATGGAGATTGAGCGATTTTCGAACTCTTTCCGTTCTAAGTACATAGCACAGAGGATATGGATCCAAATATTTCCTGCGGCATCTCTTGATAAATGCAATTATAGACCGTAGTTGCACAGTAATTATCGCGGTGTTGTCCTTGTTTGTAAAATCTTTGTAGCCGGAAATACACTGCAACCGACTGCTCTAATGCCCCGTTGGCCACTCGGCACTATCAGAAATTCAGTACCTACTGAAACTTATTTTCAACGCACACTCTCTCTCAAAGCCTTGAGCATCTTCTCTGTATATTTTTGTCCATCAGAAGACGTCAGGCTTTTTAATTTAAAAAAACGTTTGGAAAGTTAAATTAAAAGACAAGAATTACTGATTTACAATCCATTGTCAAATGTTTGTCTAACATTATCCGCAATATTAAAATTTACAGAATTTTCAAATGAAATTTGAATTAAATCAAAAAGGAAAGAAATACATTTTTCATTCTCGTGGTTTAGTAGAGGCTAATTGTTAGAGATCCAGTGAGCCAGATTTAAATCCGTGGGAAGATTAGACTCCGCTTTCTAATATCAGGAGGACAAAAAGAGATCTGTCGAAGCTAGTGTCTTCATTAATAACAAGCTGAGTAATTTATTTCAGTAGATTTAGTGAGCATTTTTTATAATTTTTTATTACAAGTTTGTCATAATATGAGATTGAAGATTAAACCAATATGCAATGCATTACACAGCATCCGGTTTCAAGTCTAAATTTATAAGCAATTTCAAGCTCACATCCAAGATAAACAGTCGTCTATTGATGCGGGATCACTATTTTCACTTAGAATTCTTCATCAAATGGAAAATAAATTGCTTTGCACAATCAACCGGACCACTGTCTGCTACATTACACCGAAGAAAAATAGTAATAAAACAAAATTGATTTCTTAACTCCACTTATAAAACTTGCATGTACGTACCTACCTAGTATTAACCTCACATTCCAGACATTCTGTATATTGGCTTGATCTTAGGAATTGCGTTTTGCATCCTTTCGCGATATCTGGTTAAACGGTAAGCAGCCACCCGTCACACGAAGAAACTGATGTTGTACAAGCAAAAGTAGAAAGATCTCTGATTTACTCTTGCTAAGAGCGTCCACCGTTGTGCGATTGCTGGACCCGTGTTTTCGATGAACACTGGACATACCCACCTCAGGGTGGATAACCAAATTAATGTTTGGCAAATTCAATAACTTTGGTTGCTGCCCCACATTTAAGAGTTTAGGGTAAGTTGTCAAGATGCATGTAGATTTTAGAAAATTTAGTTTTACCGATACTATTGCCGGTGGTAAAGGTAAAGTCGTGACATGGAATTATTACTATATGAACAAATTGGAACACATGTATGACTGTTTGCACAAAATTAAGGTTGATTTCTTTATAATGAAAATTATCTGTCAATTTATTTGTGGAAGGAGCGTTTTGTCGGGAATGACAGTAACTATGTTAATAACATATACATACTCTTTTACTTATAGCAGGGTTTTTATAAATCGGGTTTATTTTAAATGTGACAGACAAACAGACAGAAAAAATGAAGACAACTATTTTTTTAAGAACCTGCGCTTATGGCTGCAACTGCGACCTTGCAAGATCTATTGAGTCTCCGGTCTACTAAGCCTAATAGGTCTTCTACCTTCCTAATGAAGGTTAGTATGTCATTAGTAGCCGAGTTTTTAGACTCCGCTAACGAACAGAATTTCCTATGAAAGATCCGTCTGCGTAGTCAGTATAGTGCCGTACATTCACAGAGAATGTGCTCAGAGGTTTCTTCCTCTTCCCAACGGAACCGACACTTTGTATCTGACCAAAGGTTTAGTTTGTTGAGATGATATCTTAGGGCGCAATGGCCGGTAAGGAAGCCAACTAGCTTCCTCATGTTGTTCCTGTCAAGGATTAGAATTTCCTTAAAGGAAAAGGGCTTGATAATTCTCTTGGATTGCCTAATCCCGGGGACATTTTCCCAATGGGCTAGGCAAAGTTGGTGTTCCCAGTTGTTTAACAAAACTGTTTACGCCACAAAAGGGTTCTGCGGAAGCTGAACCGGCCCTAGTCAGCTCATCCACATTGACTACAGTGTCCTGGTGGCAGCCTGGCAGAGAACTGCAAGGCTGACGAACTCGCCAGATATGAAACAACATTACTTAAGGTAGTAGGTTTCTATATCAGGTCAAAGCACCTACGTATGTATGTTACATACTTGTAAAACAACTGACTTACATCGATCCTCAACCCAAGGAACCCGCATTTACATCTTTTCAGACAGCTATGCAGCAATTCTAGCCCCTAAATCCTATACGGTAGGGTTTGGGACTGTCTCAGCCTCCTCGAAAGTCTTGCATCGGTAAATCAGAATTGTAAGGCCGATGAACTAGCCAAACGTGGTACTACTCTAGACATTCTTACGGAACGAAGGAATCTGAGTATTCCACTCGCTACATGTAAACTTCTATTGGAGCGCGTAAACTTCTACGTGCCGCACCTCCAGGGAGATCTGGCCTACACTAAATCTCACCCGATCTAACAGTTTGATCTTGCTCAATAGGTCGCTCATCGGCACCGTCATTGGTGTTCTCACTGGCCTTCATGCCAGAAGGATGGGCTTCTTTTCAAATGACTTTTGCAGGAGCTCTAGAGACGAGGAGAAGGAGGAAACGATCCTCCATTTTCTCTGCACTTGTCCTGCCCTATCCCAAGGAAGGAGGCTCCATCTGGGAGCCTATCATTTCGACAACTTGGGCGAAATTTCACATACTGACGTCAAAAGTATCCTCAGCTTCATCAAGAGCTCCAAATGGTTCCAATGAAGTGGCGTGGTTCGGGGTATTGATCCATGTGGTACCACAAAGGGCCTTCTTGGCCTACCTGTTTCTGCGCTTCGCACAGGCAGCCACCCCACTTACCTACCTACCTAATACAGAATACATAGATCCTCTGTCGAAGGCAAGTCATAGAGGGCAATGGATCCACCTGTTTAGAGATAGTTCCCTAGTCTGGAGTAGTCCGCAAACTAACTAAACAACTGTCATGTACCATAGGAATAATTTTGTATGCCAAATGTATAAATCAGTACCCAGCATCTTAACGACTTTTAATATCTACTTCAAGCTATTCCAGCTATCACTTTCCACATTTACTTGTGTCTTGGTAATAAGATTTCAATATCACTGGCCATTATTCTTCCGGATAGAAAATTCATTACTTCCGGTGAACATAGATATTTCAATTACAGTCATAGCGAATGGACGGTGAATGCCACTATTTTCATGGCAGAAAGGTCCAGGAAAATTGGATGTCAACCAAATGAACGGGCAGAAATAGTTTCTTAAAACTCTAACGCTGCAAGATTCCGATTCCCGACTAAACATCAGCGTCAACGTGTGGAATATTTATATCCCGCACTCCAGTTGTAATCTTTTCAACGTAGTGTTTGTAGCCATAAATTAACCAGCGCAATTAGTGCTTGTACAAAGACCGGGTACTTCCCATACATTAGCACCTATGTTCAGTCATCTCGTCTTTCGTTGCATCCAACATCGTACGGAAACTACTGCATTGATTGCTGGGGAGTGCAGTTGAATAGCAAAGTAGTTTTTATTGTTAAACGTCTACTTGTACCATAAGAATGTGTCGCCTCCAAACGTTGATGTTTAAACCACCACTTGCAATGGCATACGAGTACAACATCCAAGCACCAGAGGGGGCAAGCTTTTACCGAACCAAATATCGCAGAAATGTATGCAATCCTATCGGTGTAATCCATCGTGATCTCTTTAGCTACTGGCTGTTGTCATGACCGTCTATCACTGCAACCCAACTGGCTAGTAATTAACATAAATCATATTATATGAAACCCACTACTTTGGTACCGCCTCCCACTTACATGCGGCCTGTTGGCATATTACCGTCGTGATTCGCTTCAGGTCCAATCAAAACGTTGTGCACTTGAATAGTGTAATGGAGGAGTTGCATTGTAATTATGCTTCATCAGATGCTCTGCATTCAGTGGCTTTATACCTCCGTTGGTAATCTCCGTCAGCGTCGACGTCGGTCGCAGTCGTCGTATGCCACTGATGCAAGTGAAAACAAGAGTTTATTTTAATTTCAATCGCGTGCCTTGTCGTCCAACTTGGGAAGTGTGGTACGAGGCAAAAGTAGCGCGCGCAGCTATTCAAAGTTCAACTTTGCTCGACTTTATTTTGCATCTCTTTCAAGATGTCATGAATGAATGCAAAGTAGTCAGAGAGGTGGCTTGTGTGTGGCCTAGCGCAGTTGGAGCACATGATTTTGCATACCTCTGCTTCATATGGTTGTTGAAGACTATCGAAATCAAGTTTACGTTCTTTTAACGGACGAGGTTGTGTGCAGTCAAGATGACCAGCGGATTGAAGTTAAACCGTTGGAGAACATTCATCTACGGTCATTGAAATGGTGATCTCCCAGGACAACGAATGGGTTAAGGGCCTTCTATCAAAAATGAGATACAGATATAGCCCTTGACCTGAGTTAAAACGATTTTTTTTCTGTTTGTAATCCATAGATCCCTTTGGGATTCTTTGAATTCAATTTGCATAAATTGTATTCGGAGCAAATGCTGGACAAAAAGTTTAAAAATTATGTTATAGTCCACCACTTGAGCAATATACGGTCTAAGATTTTTTAAACTAGTTGTTCCATCAGCATTTGACTGTCGTTCGGCATTAGCATCTGGAGGAGAGACAAAGAAGATAACCCTTATGAAAGCAGACATTTTTGGGTACATTTTTTGGATTCCAACTGCGATGTACACATATGAGGATTTTTGATCCACCTGTCCAAAAATTAGCATTGTTCCCACATCTTTGGTTTAATGATAGAGTGATTGGTGTCCCTTTCGATGAGAGATGTAAAGTCGTCACCAGTGGACCTCTTGCTACAACACTGTCCTTGTTTGTGCATAGATGTCTCTCTTGAGACTTGAAAGATGATAACTTTCTCTATTGTTCGAATTTTGACATACATTTTCCAAGGAAATAGCCCTATGTGCCTTTGTTGACATCGAGGGCACTTTTAAAAGTACCGGCTACGACTCGATAGTAAGGGCAATCAGTAGTAGAGGAATCGAAAATGGATAAGGGCCATGTTGGAAAGTCGTACAATAACTTTTTTCTTCAGGAGGAGTGTCAGTGTCTGTAACCGCAGTAAAAGGATGCCCTCAAGGAGGAGTTCCTTCTCCTTTTCTGTGGTCTTTAGTCAATAACAATCTTTCAGTCAATTTCCACAGACTGTGCTACAAAGCTTTTGGTTATGTGGATGACCCACCGATTATTATAAGTGGTAAACATGGCATGACGATATCCAACGTCTTGCGGAGTGCTTTACTACATCTTTTAGAATGGTGCAACACTGAAAGACTCTCCATCAATCCTTGTAAGACTAATCTATTCTTTTACAAAAAAAAAAAAAAAATTGGTCAATCTCGGACCTATAATCGTCAACTGTAGGCTATTCCAACGAGGTGAAGTACCTCGGCGTTGTTTTAGACAGACGCTTCACAAATCAAGTTGGCGGCTTTTCGTGCCACTAGAGCCTTATGGGCTACTCGGCGTCTCTACGGCAGAGCTTGGGGTGTTAGTCCCAAAAAGATACACTGGTTTAACATTTCGATAGTTAGGCCCATAATAACATACGCGGCAACAGTTTGGTGGCCAAAAGTACTTTAACGAACGACGGCAATGAAGTTTGAGAAGATACAAAGAATTGCCTGTCTCGGCTCTTTCAGCAATAGAGGCTATCATCGGGCTCTCACCCCTACATATCGTCACTATGATTGTTGTGTACAGTTACCGACGGATCAAAAATGGCCGGAGTAGGTGCTGGCGTCTTTAGACCCAACACTTAAGTCTCGGTAACAATGGGGATGTGCCCCAGCGTGTTCCAGGATAAACCTCGATAAAGGTATTAGGGGCGCAAAAATACATAACTATGCAGATAGTCAGGCAGCGCTTAAGGAATAACCATCCCACTTCGTGGAATCTAGATCAGTCAAGTGCTGCTATGATACCCTACAATTACTTGCCAGGCACAACAAGGCCAAATTTGGTTGAGTGCCCGGCCACCAGAGCATAAGTTAGGTTAGGTTGAAGTGGCTGCCAGCTAAAGCCAACGCACTTAGACCCATGAGGGGTCCGTTGTGATACCACCAGTTGGAACTTCTTATGAAGCATAGAAGGCTACTAACATCGATGTTTATCAGGTCGCCTAAGTTTGTAAAGAAGAAAGATCCTAAGTAGAGTTTTCTTTTGCGGGATAGAGCTGGACAGGTGCAAGACGCTGAATAGTCTCCTCCTCCTTCTCGTCCATACAGTTTCTGCAGAAGTAGTTTGCGTAAACGCCAAGCCTTGTTGCATGCTTGCCTATTAGACAGCGACACTTATTACAGTGCTAATATTTTTGATTTCCGATCAATTAAGAGAATTCAAATACTTAGAGCGTTTCACATCCAGCTTTGGCCAAATCTGCTTTGCTGCTAGACATGATGCACCACTTGCCCATCTAAGATTTGTTCTTTCGATAGCATCTAGCTTTATTTTAAGATTACAAGTAAAAATTGGCGTACCTAAGGTGCCCTTATCAGGCCCAATAGGACACTTTTGTCGCGGCACCACCTCTCGTCGAGAATTATTATTATTTGTAGTATCATTTGTCATGAAAAAGCTTCTCGATTTCCCGTTCGAAGTCGGCAATAAATTGGAGGGCCCTTCCATTAGCGCGAAAAATGTAACACTCAAAACATGAATAGTTGCGTGAATCTCAACCCGAGCTTTCGCAAGAGTTATATTTTTTTATCTGCGCATAAAACTGAGTAGTAGAGTGTCATGGCTTGAAGAGTTGATTGAGTTGAAAATGATTATGACATTAGGAAATTCGAAAATTTGTAGCATTGACAAACACCACAAATGTCCCCAGCTAGTCTGGATATCACCCTCGGACGCAATTGAAACCTAATACTACCTCAGTTTCGAACCACTTTTGGCTCGAACTGTGTGAATAACATCAAAACGGTATTCATAATCCTTGAAGCGCGTGTGGATTATAAAACAAATTCAATCTGCTATACACCTGTAAATTCGGTTTGAAAGAGACTACGTACCAGGGTGACTCTAAATTCAGCTGCTACTAGTCAGTTTCAGTGGGGAGGCCTCGCTCGAAAGTTTAGAAGGCTTCAAAGAAGCAATACAAATCTGGCCGGTTCCACGTTTATCTAACCCCATTGATGAAGTATCTCGCACCCTCATGCATGCCAAAATTAGTCAAACAACCCCCCTGTTGCATTCGTTTATTTATTTTTATTTTAAAAACTTCAAATTTATCTAATGAACAAACATGATATCGATGACAATATCGAAAGTTAGACAGTTTAAGAGGCCTCTACCCAAAAAACGAACAAAAACGGAAAATTGTCGAAACGGCGTGCAAGTTTTTGAAGCTCTCACTGAACCTATTGATATGACTTTTAAATTTTTTTGAAGAATTAAGTCTTCTCTACAAAATGACAGACCAGATTTTTGAAATTGTTTTGCGTTTACGATTTATTTTAAAAACTAAAAGCCATGTTTTGATATTTTTGGTAAAATTGCAATACGGCGTGCAACTTTTGAATAGTGAAACGTTTAACGAATTTTATGATATTCTATCGATAGGTAATGAATAGATCTCCAATGTGGTCGAGACGAATTTTGAAATTCAATCTAGTTTTTTTAAATATTTAATTTTGAAAATCAAAGAAATTTGTGAAATTGAACTATGAATATCGTATGTAAATTGAATTTTTTTTAAATATAATTTGTTATCAGGGGATGAATTGTTATTTTGTTAATCCATTCAAAGACAAATATAAATTATTTTCACAGTTTTTGTTGGAAAATATTGCATTTTCCGTGAACTCTTTTTATGATTAATTTCAAAATTTCAACGTTTTATAGCGTATACATTTACTTTTTAGTTCGCTTTTGGAGCACTATGATGATGAGCGCCATTATGACAACGGAGAAGTTTTATTTTCAATTTCGAAAAATATTTCATTTGTGTTCGGTTGATTTGAGTGTTGTATATTGTACTATATACTAATGAAGGATAAAGAATGTATGTATGCATGCAAAAGTAAGTTTTGTTGTTTTCTTTGCGTTTGGAAATATGTACGTTATATTCCGTGTCGTTATTTTTTGAAATTTTATCGTTATCTTTTTTATCGTTATTTTTTGATTTTTAAAGTTTTGAAGGACATCTTATGCTGATGGGGCGAGCACTTTTCGGAGCTGCTCAATCCCAAACAGGGCACTTAGGATGGTTGACCCATGGTTTGAGTAGGGCGGAGAATAGTCCCACCGTAGAGGAGGTGACTTTGGCGATTAAAGCGCTGAAAGTCGGCAAATCTGCGGGTGTGGATGAAATCCGGCCAGAAATGGTCAAGGCTTTGGGTAAAGAGGGAGTGGAATGGCTCTCTCGTATCATTACAGTGGCCTGGGAATGCGGTGAAACACCTAGCGACTGGCAAACTAGGGTGATTGTTCCTCTTTTTAAGAAAGGGGATAAGAGGCATTGCTCCAATTATAGGGGTATAAGGTGTTGACAGCGTGTTCCAGAGTTGTGGTGGAGTCCAGGTTGGGCGACGAGCAATGTGGCTTTCGTCAAGGTAAAAGCACAATCGACCAGCTGTTCACTCTCAGAATGGTACTTGAGAAGGCCTGGGAGTATGCCAAACCTATCTGCAGTTGTTTTGTGGATTTGAAAAAGGCATATGATCGGGTCCCTCGAGGTAAACTCTGGAGTGTTTTGCAGGACTACGGGATTGACGGTTCTCTTCTGAGGCCCATTCAATCTCTGTATACTAACTGTATGAACTGTGTTTGGGTGAACGGCGTTAAGTCGACACCTTTCACTGCGATTGTTCGCCTTCGCCAGGGGTGCTTTTTGCCACCTCTGCTTTGCATTGTATATGTGGATTGGATGTTACAGCGCAACCGTGGCGAGGAAAGGTTCGAATTGGGAGACTTAAGGATAAGTCATCTGCTTTTCGCTGATGACTTGGTCAATGTTACGTCCACTCAGACCGAACTTCAGTGCGCAAGAGAAAGATTGGTCGCCGTCTGTGTTGAAGCTGGGATGAAGGTAAACGTGAACAAATCAGAGGTAATGGTAATTTCCCGAACGCCGGTTCAATGCACTCTGCATGTTAGTGGAGTCCCATTGAAGTAGGTGGAGAAGTTTAAGTAACTCGATTCTTATCCACGAGTGATGAAAGGAGCAATTCTGCGTTATACTGAAGGATTAGTCAGGCTGGAGCAGTTTTGAGACAGCTTGGTCATTCTGTTATCAGGAGGGCTGAACTTAGCATCGGAGCTAAGTTATCCGTCTTGAAATCAGTGTTTGTTCCGACCCTCACATATGGTCACGAGGTTTGAGTAATGACCGAAAGAATAAGATCGCGGATACAAGCTCCCGAAATAAGATTTCTTCGTTTTATTGCTGGGGTAACTCGTCGAGATCGAGTTAGGAACACCAAAATAAGCGAGGCACTCAATGTCGAATAGCTACTTCTTCGAGCGGAAAGGTCCAAACTTCGATGGTTTGGGCACGTTCAACGCATGTCCCCAACTCGGCTTCCGAGATGTGCTATGGAATCGGTGCCATCAGGTAGGCGTGCTCTATATGAGATGGCTGGACCAAGTCCGAAATCTCACCTCTATCTGTATGGATGCATGCACATGCATGCTTTTAGTATACATATATGTAGATATTTCCTAAAAAAAAATATGAGAAAATGCCCTCAAACTGATGAAATCAAACAAAATTAATAATACGAACAACATTAGAAAATTCTGAAATTATGAAGAAAAGAGTTACTACACACAAATACATACTATGATACCTGCATAATACATTTATTCAAAATTTGTTGTTCAATGACAAAGCAAGGCAAATCGCCCTTGCCGTTTGTTTTTGTGTAAATAAACTAAAAATTTTCGAAAATCTCTATCCCGTATTTTTATCATTTATCTTATACAATTACATTTTCTGTTTGGGTTCTTTTTACGCTAAGTTCGAATCTGAGTTCGACATTTTGGGTAGAGGCCTCTTAAGTTACAAAACTATTGTAAATATTTAAGCTAACGAAAGCTATGGAGTAGTGACACTCGCCTTTACAAAGGCCGTCGATTAAAGTAGAAAATAAAAAGTGCCAGCAAAATCAACTGGTCTGTCTATAATTGTGTCATAAATATACGAACATATGAACGATTTTTACTGGCGGCGCTTCAATGACTGTCGGCCAAAAGTAATCATAAAAAAAAACAAAGCGCAATAAAAGACGCTTCTTCCCGCTGATTCCTGATTCCAGAATGTGTTCTATACATACGTATGTATCTCAATATCTTATTCAGAATTCCCACTGTTAGCGGTGACCATATATTACAGTGGAAATGCTCAATTGGCGCATGCAATTTGGTGCATTGATTCCGTTCGGCGAATACGGATCGTGTTCCGCGTCGTTTGGTGGTTCTTGTTCTCGTGCCACAGCCACACAAGAAGATTGTCAACCATCGGGCGAATGTTATAAATAAACCAAATACAGAAAAGAGTTAACTTATGTATATAAAAAAAGGAGACAGTACTGGATGTAGAAGGAATGCATTTTCAAATTGACTTCATGGCATGGAAACAAGGTCCGCTCAAAGTGGAGCGCTCTTTTCTGTTGCGTGGTGAAGAGCCGTCTATCGTCTGTCTGTTTCTCCATACGTGTAGGCAATAAATTTAGTTGACTAATATGGTGAGGCATTAGACATGCCAAATGCCTAACGAGACAATTTGATCCAATTGCGGAGTCTCTTTGCTCTCTGAGTGCATTGCGATATTGGCAGCTAATTATGATCATCCAATCAACTGGTGAGACTTTAAATTCAAAAGGAAAAATATGGTTTTTTGTTATTTTTACAAATGTGAGGTTAACTCACTTTGCTACGTTCGGATTGGCAACATTTGTCTTGATATATTAAATACACCGAAATCGAAGGGATCAATATGTTTGTTTGTTATTTCTAATACATATTTCGTTAAAAGCGATGTTAAGTTTTGGCGTTTTTAAAGCGCGTATACTATGTATCTATGCGAACGTGGCCGCCGTGACTCAGCGGTTAGTGCATTGGGCTGCTGTGCGAGCGGCATGGGTTCAAGTCCCAGCCATGTCCACCGAACATTTTTCGCGGCACCACCTTTCATCGGGGAACGACAAGCCTTCATTATAGGTCATCTCAGTTCGTGCAAAAAATGTAATTCGCACAACATAAATGGTTGCGAGAAGCTAGGCCTTTGCTCACTTCTAGCTGTCACGCCAGTTATTTATTTTTAAACATTATGGGACTTAAGCTCCCTTAACCCGCGACCCTCATAGTTGAAAAACGGGCCATTGGAAAATGATGATGATGATGATAACATGGGATACGTTTTCGCTTGATCTGGGATTCAAACATTACTTGGTCGGAACATAGTTATCTAGGCGTTCGGTGTGGCCTCTTCTTTATATTCGGGGTCATTTTTGGTCCACATCCTCATTGTAATGTAGCTTATGGCGTTTTCCATTAAAATTTTTGAGTGGAACTCGAAGTCAACCACCGGGGTTGTGAAACTTAAAACGACGAATGCTATCTTATTTTTTTTTATCTTTATAATCCACTCGCGCTTCAAGGGGTTATAAATATCCTTACCCTACATACCTTTCAGTGGTCCAAAATTTAGGTAGTATTAGGTTTCAATAGTGTTCGCGGGTGGTCTCCAAACAGTGAAGAAATGGGTAATGTGGCGAAGATTTGAAAAGTGCGAACTAATTTGTTCAAGAAAAGCTGAGGATATAACACATATATTACACATATATACTCGCATGAAATTTCTCGGCAACTATTTCTTTAATAATCTAGAGGAGCTAGGCTATGTCAGCTACAGGACCATGGTAAAACTCTGCAGGGAAATCAAGTGCTTTCAGGAAATGCTTAACGTTTTGTCTTTTTGGTTTCACCGGGATCGCCATGGGCTCGCTATGGTGTCTAGTGTCTTATGCATGCGCTGGCTGCATAACCCCACTCTACCTAAGCTAACCAAATATGGTAGTGATCATTTCCTAAACGCCATGCACTCTGCATGTGAGTGGCGTCCCATTGAAACAGGTGGAGAATTTTAAGTGGGGTCTTATTCACGAGTGTTGGAAGGAGCAATACTGAGTTATACTGTGCGATTGGTCAGGCTGGAACAGTTTTATGACAATTTGGTCAGTCTGTTATTAAGACGGCCGAACTTAGCATCGGAGCTAAGCTATCGGTCTTTAATTCGGTGTTTGTTCCGACCCTCACATATAGTCATGAAGTTTGAGTAATGACCCATAGAATAAGATCGCGGATACAAGCTGGCGAAATGAGATTTCTTCGTTGTATTGCTAGGGTGACTCGTCGAGATCGAGTTAGGAACACCAGAATACGCGAGGCACTCAAAGTCGATCAGCTACTTCTTCGACCGGAGAGATCCACTCTTCCTCATTCTCCCAACTCGGCTTTCAAGAAGTCCCATGCAATCCGTGCCTTCAGGTAGGCGTCCGCTGAGTAGGCCCAGGATGAGATTGTTGGATCAATTAGGAAATTTCACCTCGACCTGTATGGGTATAACCAGTGAAGATTTAGAGTTGATGGCGGATGATCAGGAGATGTGGGGAGTTCAGTTAAGCACCCTAAACCCGCGTTTAGTGGATAGAGGGCCATTGGACAAAGATTGTGAAGATGACTTCTAATATGCGAAAAAACTTTCGCAGACAATGAACTTAATCATTTTGCAAATCCAAACGTATACAATTATTTGCGTGTTTCCAATTGACTTTTTTGAATAAAAAATATCCTCAATATCCGTAAAAATCAATTGTACGGCATTAGCTTGGACCCTATAACTCAGGATAAAAGAGATTCTGTACAGTTTTAACGTCTCCAAACTTCTTAATTGTAACAGCCGAAACAGTCTAGCCAAACAGTTGAGAATATTCGTGGAGGAGGCCATCACGCACTGCACTGAGAACCAAGCAACACTCATTTGAGTTGCACCCTCTGCTATCTTTTGAGCGCTGTAGGAAAAAACTAGGTTTAGCTTTTCACATAGATCCTCTTGATTGTTTCTGGGGCTTGGTTATAGATTTGATTGTCAGCACACTTCAATTAAGGGACGTGTTAGCGTGTTCTTCTTAGAACTTACTGTTCGAGCGGTAAGACTTAAATCTAAGTTTGCTGTTACAGCAGTTGACAATTCTTTGAAAGAAGCAAACAGTTTTTTTTTTGATTGACGAGCAATAAAAAAATCAGGCCCGGCTGTAGGGAAGGATTTTTTTTTATAACCCATTCGCGCTTCAAAGTCTTAGGAATATCCTTTCGAGCGAGGTACAGTGGTTTGAAACTCAGGTTTCGTTAAGTTTTTCATTGGCGTCCAAGGGTCCAGGCTAGCTGGGGACATTTGTGGTGTTTTTTTGTCATTGCTATATAATTCACAGGAATTTTTTTTTCGAATCTCCTGATGTCATACTCAGTGTTTGCTGAATCAACTCTTCAAGACAAGACACTCTACTGCCAGTGTTATGCCTTCGCAGTAGAGTCGCCATCAGCTTTCATAGTTGATCGATTCATTTATTTTTAAGAAATAAATGTTTTTTCGACACCAGGAGTTGAACATGAAGTATCATTAGAAAATCTTTGATTATAAGACGCTTACGTGATAATCTTTTAATTTTACATTTTTCTCGAAATCTTGTTTTAAATTTGTGGAATGAATATTGTGAAAAAGAGTTGACCGAATTTACACCACATTTGCAGGATAATTTTAAACTACAAAATGACATTAACTAAGGTCTCCTCTTTTTACATAGACTCCCCTCCTAAACAGAAAACTCTAAAGCGTTCGCATCAAAAAAATTATCTTTTATGATCCGAAGTCTCCATGTTGAATATGTGATTGTAGCAGAGAAATTTATACAACTTCAAAATTTGACGTTAAGTTAATAATTTTTCTGAAATGACACTAAACAGCAATAACGCGGAGTAATACAATGCCATTTGACATACCATACGTTATGTCATAGGAAAACAAGACAATTGCTACTTCATCTAACATTGCTTTCAATCATAAACATTGTTTGTTCGCCTTTACGGTGATGTGTGTGGCATTAACCCTCCTGACTGAATAACTCACTGATATCGATTTTTAGGTTGCTCGATGATCGCGTCCAGTACACAATGCTGTAACTACCGGATCAAAAGTGTCCTCCAGCCTGCTGCTCAATTCATTACGCGCCAATTGTCCATTAATCAAATTACCACACTGCTTACCCTGGCTATCCACACTGCATCGAGTTGATACCCAGCTCAAGTGGAACGGCACGATCGATCGTTCATTCGATCGATGGATTTTGACTCGAATCAACTAGATGTGGCGTCTGCCTAGTACTAGTGATGGAGCGACACTGTCATTGTATAGACGGTAAGCAATTAACCATGGGCCATGTCCGTTTTTATGACAACGACACACAAGAGGCGAGCTCCATTTATGGACATCAGGGCTTGATATCAACAACGGCTTGGTTACACGAAATATAGCAAAAACTTTTACTGTGAATTATGTTTGGTTCAATTGAGTATTTAATGAGCCGCAGAGCACACCCACGCAAATGTGTACCTTTGGCATGCGATCGAACAATGTCCAGCCTATGCTTGGACATGTATTTCATGTTTTTCATGTACAAAGGACTAAAACTTACCAATTAGTTCTCCCGCTGACTGTATTGTGTAGCGGAAGCACATCAGTCGACCCACAATCTGCACCCACTTCGACTTGTCTTGCCCGAGGGTACTTGTATTTTGAATGACCGTGGAAGATGCATTTTGACTAATTATTCGGATGTCAGAAGCACGCGCGTACCCTGAGGTGCTGAAGACATCTTAGTAGCAACACCTAATCAATGGTACCTGCTCCATCAGTTTAAAGTTGAATGCATTCACATTCCGGGCACGACTGCATCAGCGAACACCGTGTGTTGTTTGAACTCGGACATCCCCTGAGGTGTAGAATTGATGCATTTAGTTTGCACTTTCTGACGTTTGGTGATTTTGCATGCTCTTGCCCGAAGTATAATTTTCCCATTTCAGGAAATTGTTGATGGATGGGCATTCGCCCAACTGTTTCTTATGAATGCAAAATGCTAGAATTATTGTTGTCATGCTTCATGGCGACACCTTAATATCAGAATTTAAATTCATTTATGCTGCACTCTGGCTCGGTCGTGGCCGTCACACCAGTTCCACCTGACATATGTCCCTTGGACCAAGAGCTATTGCATTCCTATGATTCCTGCCTCGAATTGGTCACTGTGAATCGCGAAACACTGGAACAGATGAGCGTACGTATATGTGCGGCGTTTTCTTTTCAAATCGCCTGCTAGTCGTCGCGTCGTTTCACCGCAACTGTCTCAGTGGAACCCATATAAACATTATTCTTCTTTTTATTGCCTCGATCTGTGGAACTTCACATCGTGCGAGAAAATCTGTGTTTCCTAAGATGTCAATCGCCTGATGGTGGTTCAGCTGCACAACAATGTTTTGCTGCTGACACTCAACGTTGCCAACGCGACTACTCCAGTGCGATGTCGATATTTGATCACTTTGGTTGTTAATTGTCAATCATAAATCAAATCGACGGCTTCTTTCTTTGGTGACTAAATCGAGCCGCGCTTTTCTCTGACCACTGATTCGTTTTCCCATCGAATAGTCAGCGTTGTAATGGCAGCTCCAAATATTCGCTTATGAACAGGAAAGTTTAATTGGTCACTGGGATCGTAGCAAGGATGAGTTTTTGTGTGACTGTTGCTGTATAATTGGATTCGTTTGAAACGACATTTTCTTAGCCATGCAACATTCTTCATGTTTTGCACCAACAATTGCATCAAGTTTGAGTTGTTGGCAATTTGCTTCGATTTTTCACCGGAATGCCACGCCTTTTATGAGTTAGGTATTATTATCAGAGACACTATCTGTTTTGGATAAATTTATTGCCGTATTGACTGTCAAGGTTTTAAATTGGATTTGCTGTAGTTTTTCCTGGGCTTAGTCAAAACTATACATTTGTCGAGCGTGTTTCGTGTGTGTCTCGTGAATTATTCGCAATTTGTGTTTGACAAGAAAAACCACGTGTAACTGTCTGTATCGGAATCGTGGGTAAATTAATTAAACCGTTCTGTTTTTACTTGTTCCCTGCTTTATCTAGAGTGGAGATTTCTATATTAGAGGGTCGCACTATATTTTTGATTACATAAGATGCTTAGATCTTTCTGATTTTTTTAATTCAAAATTATCCTTGAGTCCTTCGATACTTAAAATTTTTGTGAAACTCCATTAAATTGTGTTGAAATAAAAAAAAACTACAGTCAAAATCGTTTACAACGACAGCGGTTATAACGACGTATCGCTTTTAACGACCAAATTTTTAGGTCCCGGTTATAGCGACCTACCGAATTCA